>CM057451.1:273500000-274700000 GCA_016271365.2 Neoceratodus forsteri
CGGCAGATAAGGACCACTTGGCCCATCTCGTCTGCCCATTTCTCTACCTACAGGATAGGCCGCAGATCCTAGTTAGTTAACCAACAGCCTATTTCTTCCTACCCCCCACAAGTACTGCCTTATGTCTGTCCCATGCATTGTTGAATTCTCCCACAGTTTTAGACCCCACAACCTCCTCAGGAAGGCTATTCCATGCATTCACTACCCTCTCTGTGAAATAATACTTCCTTACATTGCCCTGAACCGCCCAATCTTTAAATTGTGTCCCTTGTTCTTGCATGTCACTTTTTCTGAAAGATGCTACCCTCTTGGACTTTGTTGATTCCACTGAGGTACTTAAAAGTTTCTATCATGTCCCCCCTCTCCCTTCTTTCCTCAAGGGTATACATATTAAGCTCCTTTAGTCTCTCCTCATACGGCTTCTCTTGCAGACCCTGCACCATTTTAGTTGCCCACCTCTGGACTGCCTCTATCCTGTCTATGTCCTTGTGGAGATGGGGTCTCCAGAACTGGACGCAGTACTCCAGATGGGGTCTCACCAACTGTCTGTACAGAGGGATAACAACTTCCTGTTTTCTGCGGCTGATGCCTCTCCCTATGTATCCCAGTATACCCCCAGCCCTCCCTACTGCCTTCTCACATTGCTTGCTAACCTTAAGGTCATCTGATAGCATTACCCCTAGGTCCCTTTCCTTTTCTGTTGTTGTTACTACCCCCCCCCCCATTGTGCATTCTTCCCCTGGGTTCTTGTTTCCCAGGTGCATTATTTTGCACTTCTTTGCATTGAATCCTAGCTGCCATACTTCTGACCATTCCTCCAACCTTGCCAAGTCCCTTCCCATCCTTTCCACGCCTCCTTGTGTATCAACCCTGTTGCAGATCTTTGTGTCATCTGCAAAGAGGCATACTTTTCCTTCAAGTCCCCTGCAATGTCACTTATGAAGACATTAAAAAGGACTGGACCCAATACTAAACCCTGTGGTACCCCACTAGTAACCCCTCTTTCTTCAGAGTGGAATCCATTTACAATTACCTTCTGTGTCCTGTTGTCCACCCAATGTTTTACCCAGGCTACCACCCTGGGACCCACTCCCAGGCTGGTTAATTTGACTATTAATCTTTTGTGTGCGACTGTGTCAAATGCCTTGCTAAAAAGTCTAGGTAAGCCATGTCCACAGCCCCTCCCTGGTCTACTACTTTAGTCACCAAGTCAAAATCTAATAGATTAAGTCTGACATGACCTTCCGCTGTGAACCCATGCTGCCTTGGGTCCTGAGCCCCACTGGCCTCTAGGTACTCAACTATTCTTTCCTTCAGAAGTGATTCCACCACTTTCCCTACCACAGAGGTCAAACTGACAGGTCTGTAGTTTCCTGCCTCTGTCTTGGTCCCACTTTTGTGAAGGGGAATCACATCCGCCTTCTTCCAGTCCTCGGGTACCACACCATCCTCCCATGATTTATTAAAAAGAGTAGCCAGTGGTTTCACTAGTTCCCCCCTTAATTCTTTTAGAATACTGGGGTGAATTCCATCAGGCCCCATTGCTTTGTCCACCTTCAGTTTTAGGAGTTCTTGCAGAACCCTTTCTTCTGTGAAAGGACTGGGATCGACCCCCCTATCAAGAGTGCTTCTGTTAATTGGATTAGGCACTTCCCTCTTTTGTGAATACTGAGCAGAAATATTCGTTCGGTATCCCTGCTTTTTCACTGTCCCCCTCTGCCCACCCACCGTTCATTCTATTCAGGCTCACTATCCCTCCCTTTGTCTTTCTACGCTCGCTGATGTACCTATAAAAGGTTTTATCCCCCTTCTTAACCGAGTTGGCTTTCTTTTCCTCAGTTTGGGCCTTTGCTATTCTGACTTCCCTCCCTGCTTCCTTCTGTCTTAACTGGTACAGCTCTCTGTCCTGCTCCTCAGCTCTGCCCTGTGACGTCAGATCTTGCATGCTGGAAGCAGGGATCTGTGTGCCACTTACCAGGGGGAGGTGGAGTGGGTTGTGTGGGTGTACACCATATACCACTCTTACAACAGTTAAAGGTGAGTTACCCTCATTTGTTGGGGGCATGAATATGGTGCACTATCCACACTTCTGGCAGACTCTTACCCGGTTACCAAAGACACACCAAAAAATAAATAAATATACACATATACACACACACATATATACATACACACACACACACACACTCCTAGCGGTTCTCTCTGAGCACGGATTGGAGAACTGAAGTTCCCAAAACCAGCATCCTGACATGACTCAAGGTCCATGTGGCAGTGGGAGATGAAGGCATGTGCCAACTTCCAGGTAGCAGCACTGCAGATCTCCCGGATAGGGACATCCCTGGAAGCAGCCACTGAGTCAGTGGTATGTCTGGTGAAATGAGACCCAAGTCCTATGGGAGGCTCCCCACTAGCCAACCTAGAGCAAAGGCTGATGCAGGAAACAAACCACCTGCCAATCATCCGCTTAGCTGCCAGTCTGCCAGGTGCAGGTTCAGCACAAGTGACAAAGAGCTGGCAAACCTCTCCCAGACCTCCTAATAGTAATTGAGCACTCGCCTCAGGTCCAACGGGTGTAGCCTGTACTCAGCCTCCAAGGATGTACTGGTGAAGTACACCTGAAGGTTACTGACCTGAGTAAGGTGACACTCCGACAGAACCTTCAGAAGGAACTTCAAGTGGGGGTGGAGGACAACCATGTCCTTGTGGAACACTAAATAAGGTGACTCCACCTAGATCACCTGGAGCTCACTGATCCTTCTGGCGGAGGTGATAGCTGTGACGATTTGGCCACTGCGGCGTAACATTACAGATATATTTTGTACTATTTTTATTTCTGCATTAAAATGGTTACATGCAGAGGAGTTTGGTTATGCTTAAAATTTCCAAACAAGCCAGAACTAAGGGTTGCCAAAAGATGCCCATGTGTGTTTTTAAAAAAGGGGTACACAGTTTCACTAAAATGGTTACATGAAAGGGAGATGTCTTACAAAATATTTGACATTCCTCTGTGAACTGGGAGAACAGGCTGATTAGCCAAGAAGCCAAGAGTCCATTTTCAAAGGTGATTTCCCTGGTCAGCTAATCAAAAGGAAGAGGGTCTCGAAACTCAGGAGATGGAAGACTATCCACTGTCGTAAAATTAAGATCAAAAGGAAAACAGTTTAAGCAGGAGGTGTCAGAAAGTTGCTACATTTTTTTTTTTAAATAAATGCCAGGAAGTTGACCCGGTGGTGCCGAGGCGCTGGACGCCACACCTCATGCCATGCCAGTGACCAGCATTTGGAAACGAGTGCGGGCCGCTGAGGGTCAGCAGGGAGGAGTTGGATCAAGCATCAGACGGACTGCTCTCCATTTCCGTGTAGGGGTGTGAACTGCTGTCGGCACACAGCAGACCCCTAGCAGGTGCTGGGGCTTGGCGGTATGCTGCCGCAAGAACTTAGGGCGGGAGCACAGCAGATGCTTGGCGGGGACGTGCGCAGGTGCGTGCACAAGCCTGCCACAGGTGTCAATGCACGCCGAGCTCCCATAAGGGGAAGAAACTAGGAAAAAGACCCTGGTGGCTGGTCATTGCAGCTTGATGGCTGTCCCCCGGGGCTCAGTCTCCGGAGGCAACACCCTGAACTGGATCCTAATCAGCGGGTGAGTAGGGGGCTCCCCGCTGCCCCGCCATGGGGGGTAAGCCATTGGAGTTACAGGGGTGAGTGCCTGAAGGAGCAGAAGCAATGGGACGGCAGCCAGACGAGGAACCGACCAGGGCCAGGGGGGCATATAAAGAAATAGCCAAAAATGAAAAATAATTGCCAGGAAGTTGGGCTGTGGGGAAGGGGGGCACCTGAAATATTAATCGTGATGATTCCCACAACGTTTGGGAAAGAGCAAGAGAAACCCCTGCTGGCCTATAAGAAAAGGCTACCAGCTATAACTTGGAAAGAGATGTTACAGACCGCATGAACCAGGTCAATAAAATAAAAAGGCCCTACAAACAAAAGCTCACAGCATTTAATTTTGGATACCATTCCTGACACACAAGAAGCAAGACTGCCACAACACAGAGACTAAGAACCAATGAATGATACAGAAGGACAAACATTTGCCAACTTCTTTTGGTTCTTGACTTTCTGGATTTTCCACAAACAAGGTAGAAATTAGACAGTTACATTTTACAGGGTGTTCTGCATGTATATTTCCACCTTTATTTTTGTTATTCTGCAACCAGATTTTTTTTTAAACCTTTTATTTATAAAGTTTGTATGATAAACATTTAGACTTAGTAAAAACATTTTTGCTTTTAAAACTGCATATGAGTGATTTTCGTATGTGTAGAAAACAATCAGTCAATTCTGAGACCAGCCTGTAACTGCTAAAGCGCTACCACTCGCTGCCAAGACTAAGATCCTGAAAAAGGGGAACCAGGTGCTGCACACCCCATAAGAGAGGACACAATCAGGGTTACGAGGGCAAATCCCAAAGAGCTTGTAATACCAGAGTTCCCCCCCTCCCCCAGTACAGCAACTGAGGAGAGTTCTCAACCGGCTACAGATTTCACACTGTATTTTGCCCATACCCAGAAAAGAGGGAGAGCCCTGGGACCTCGTGTTCAGTCATGAACTTGGTGAGCACTCTAGGAGGACACTTCGGGGTATTCCTGTCCCCCGACTGCACTTAGGGGTAGGAACTGTTAGCTCAGTAGACCTGGCCCCCAGGAGTGGGTTCGTGACAATAGCCATCAAGATGGCGGTCTTCCACAACTGGTGTAACATCTCACACCTGTGCATCAGTTCAAATAGCTTGCCCATAAACATTTCCAGTACCAGCAACAAGTCCTAAGGTGATGGTAGTTCACGTACAAGCAGGGACAGGTGCTCAAGGCCCTTAGAGAAGCACCCAACCACCTTCTCCTGCGATGCCATCAACACACCAGCCTGCGCCAGGTATGCTGAGAAGACTACTTAGTGCACCTTGAGGGTCGTCTACCTCAGGCATGACAGAGGAACCAAAGGTAGTCCAGAATGCTAGCCAAAGGACAAGGGGACATCCGCCGGTGATCAGTCTTCCAGTGTACTTCACCAACCACACCTTGGAGGCCGAGCACATGCTCCATTCTTTAAACCTGCAGTGATCGCTTGCCTATTTTAAGTAGTGTATGGCTGGAGTTCAGGAGAGGTTCGCCAGCTCTGTCACCTACGCTGAAGCTGCACCTGGCATTCTGGCAGCTAAGGGGACAATTGGCAAGTGGATCGTATTCCACATTGACCTCTGCTATAAACTGGCGGGAAGGGACGCTCCTGTAGGGCTAAGGGCTCATTCCACCAGTCATACCGCTGCCTCGGTGGCCGCTTCTAGGGATGTCCCTATCCAGGAAATCTGCAGGGCTGCTACCTGGAAGTCCGCACACACCTTCATTTCCCACTACCACATCAATCCCAAGTCATGCCGAGATGCTGGTTTTAGGGCCTCAGTTCTCCAATCTCTATTTTTAAGTAGGGGGTGTGTGCCTTGCTCCCACCTCCCATGAGAACTGCTAGGAGTCTGCCAGAAGTGTACATCATATCCACGTCCCTAGAAAAAACAGGTTACTCACCTGTAACAGTAATTCTGAGTGGTATATGATGTACATCTACACTAACCCACCTGACCTTCCCTGTCAAGTGGCACACCAGTTTTGCTTCCAGCGAGTAAGATCTAACGTCATAGGGTGGTGCTGAGTAAAAAGTCATCACCCAGGTGGGTGAGAGGAGCCAGCTTGAAGATGTCTGGCAGGATTTAAAGGGAAAGGAACACTGCCAAAAGTGTGAAGTTCCACATCATATTTTTTTTTTTTTTTGCATTCTTTATTTATCCGCCTTCCTGCCTTTGGTCTCCCCTCCTTCAGACTGCTCATACCCTTTTTTCCAGACCTCCTTGCCCCCGGATCTGCCCCTAGAGTGCTTCTCTTCCCTCCTCTCCTGCACAGTGGGGTCTGTCCTGGGAACTGGGTGGTCTGTAGGATAGAGCTGCCTTCATCTGGGAGCGCCGAAGGTTTTTCAGTTTTCTGTTCCCCCCACAGCCCCGCCCCTGGGGCCTTGACACAGGGCGAGCGAGCGTCCAGAGGCGGCGTGCATCATCCGTCTCTCTCAGCGCCTATCAACGTCCCCCCCTCGTTACTCCATGAACAGAGCCACAAGCCCCCTCGAGCGCCAGTGCTCCCACTGGCTTTCTCGGGGTTGGCATTCCACCCCTGAGGGAGGACAGCATCAGTTGGGACGCTCAATCCTCCCTCCCCCCGGCCAACTCCCGCTCGTTCCCGAACCCGGGTCGCCGGCGTGGCGCGAGGTGTGGTGTCCAGCGCCTCAACCCTCAGCGCCACCGGGCCAGCTCACATCATATTTTTTTTATTTAGTTGTTTAACCAGGAGTAGCACACTAAGCTGAAAGCTTTTTCACAGATTCGACCTGGGAGCACAGGGAAGTTGAGTGACTTGCTCAGGGTCACACAGTATGCAAGTGGAAGCTGTGGGATTCAAACCCAGGTCTGGTCTGCTGGATGTCACCAGATTTGCAGCTCAGAGCCTTAAACCACTGCGCTATACCACGTCCCTAGAAAGCTGGCATTAAGCAAAAGGTCTTTCACTTGGTATGCTCCTTCCATAATGAACAGTTTGTTAGCAATGGCCAAAACTACAAGCAATATTAAGTATTTTAAAATTATGTTGAAGAAATTTTACAACAATATTAACTCTTGTTCATGTAATATTCACTGGCTGTCTTTAGTCTTACATGTTTATTGCATTGTTCAGTACTGTTATTCATTGTCAGGCATGACTGAAAAAGCGCTGTGCCCAGTTCACTTCCTGGTTAAAAATAAAAAATGAAAACTGGTGTGGCCAATTTGGGGCTACCAGGATCATCCGCAACTTGACCAACATTCCGTGGATCATGAGGAGGAGGTATGGCATAAAGGAGGCCAGGATTCCAGAGCCTTGCAAAGGCATCCACCAACAGTGTGCCCCACTGTAGGGGGGTGGCACAGAACAGCCTCAGTTTTGCGCTCTCCCGGGAGGTGAACGGGTTGACCAGGAGAGTGCCCCACTGGGAGAAAGTAGAGTTACGTAAGATCTTACCGTAACAGTAGATCTTCGAGAGAAGCTCTTGCAGCAGGTAACACATCTAGGACTGACGCCACCTGGCGCCAGATCTTGGCAATTCTTTTCTCCAGCAGTACCGATGTGGGACCGCCCACCCGATGTCGGCTCCACCCCCGACGTCACCCAGTATAAAAGCAGGAGGCGGGCCCCATGTGCTCCATTTCTTGTGCGCCAATGACAGGCCAAAAGTGGACAGCTGTGGATCTAACAAACTCCACAGAAAAAACAAAGGCAAACACAAGGCCCACAACTAAAAATATGAAAGTTGGATCAGACCAGAAAATACTTACTCCTGGGGGAAGGAGGGAGAGAAAATCACTCCTGCTGCAAGAGCTTCTCTCAAAGATCTACTGTTATGGTAAGTTCTTACGTAACTATACTATCTTACTTCGAGAGGAAGCTCTTGCAGCAGGTAACACATGTAGGACTGATTCCCAAGCAGTATAAAACTAAAGACAACCCTTGGGAGGGGGAAGGAGAGGCAGACACACATCGGGATAGAGACCTCTCATGAGATAAGACCCTGGAGAACCGCAAGGCCAAAACCTGCTCAACACCTGGAAACAATATCCAGGCTGTAGTGCCTGATGAATGTGTGAACAGAGTGCCAAGTGGCTGCAGCACAAATGTCAGCCGACGACACTCTCTTGAGTGCTGCAAAATTAGTAGCAACCGCTCTGGTGGAATGCACCCTGACCACACCTGGAAGGGATTTCTCACCCTTCTCATAACAGAAGGAAATCAATCAAAATCTTTATTTATCCAGGCGGGCATCATTGAGCAAGGCTCATTTGCAAGGTGGACCTGGTCATGAATACATCTAAGTACAGTACAGAAGAAAAAATTACCCACCTTAGTAATTGTGTTTCTTCTAATGGAGTCTTGCTGTATTCTGACAATCTGCAGTTAGCTCCAGCCTTTAAACTGCCCCAGACAGTATAGGGTTAATTTTCTATGCAGTGCATAGAACGTTGAGCTCAAGCTCGGTTGAGGTTTCTGTCTGCAACACTTTGAAACCCAACCATCAGATTTTTATGAGCAAACACTCACTAACTATACTATGTGGAAATTGTAAAATATTTAACTAGCCAACTGGCAACAAAAGTTTTGGATTCCCAAAGGAAAACTCAAGTCAGGAAACCCAAAACCAAAAACCTATTCAATAAGATTATAATACAAGCACCCAAGTAAAAAGGAGAGTGTGCTGAAGACACCCCTGAGGTGCAACACTGCACCTGCCCACCCACTTCCCAAAAACAGGTTCTGAGAGGGGAGGCAGGGAGGTCAGAATACAGCAAGACTCCATTAGAAGAAACACAATTACTAAGGCGAGTAATTTTTTCTTCAAACAACATGAAGTCTTGCTGTATTCTGACAATCTGCAGACTACCAAGCAGTATCTACATGGAGGAGGGACAGAACCTACTTTGGGAATAGGCTCTGAAGTACTGCTGTGCCAGATCGAGCATCATTCCTAGCCTGGATATCCAGAGAGTAATGCTTGGTAAAGGTATGGACTGTTTTCCAGGTGGCTGCTTGACAAATTTCTAACAGAGGGATATCCCTGGCAGCAGCAAGGGAAGCAGCTGTACCTCTTGTGGAATGAGCCCTCAGGCCTGAGGGTGGAATTTTTCCCAGTTTCTCATAGCAGAATTGTATACAAGAAACAATCCACCTGGCAATAGTTCTTTTGGTGGCAGGTATGCCCTTTCCCACTTCCCCATAAGTGAGGAATAACTGGAGGGAATCAAACCTGTGACCCTTGGTACGCTCTATGTAGAAGCTAAGGGCTCTTTTAACATCTAAACTGTGCATCCTCCTCTCCCCTGAGGAAGAATGATCAGTGAAGAAAACAGAGACATGGACCGATTCCAATGGAAGTCTGAAACCACTTTGGACAAGAACCGCCTATTAGTTCTAAGGACCACTTTATCTCCATGGAATGAGATAAAAATCGGGTTCCAGTGACAGGACTTGCAACTCACTGATACGTCTGACAGAAGTAATGGCTACCAAAAACACAGTTTTCCAAGTCAAGTACTTAAGCTCTGCTGAAGACATAGGTTCAAAATGAGGTTGCATAAGTTGAGCAATGCAAACATTTAAGTTCCAGGCAGGGGCAGGATCCCTAAAGGGAGGATTGGTATGAAGCAATCTCTTGAAAAATTTGCAGAACACAGGATGAGATGATAGTGACAAAGGCTTCCCCACTGACAGAAAAGCAGAAACAGCTGACAAGTGTACCTTGAGAGTAGCTGGTCTGAGGCCTAGGCCATTAAGATGGACCATATAATCCAGAACTGTAGGCAATTCAGCAGTATCTGGAGAGATATGCTTCTTGGAACACCAAATGCTGAATCTTTTCGATTTGGAGTCTCAAGTCTTTCTGGTGGCAGGCTTTCGAGAGGCTTTGAGAATATCCAGAGTCCCCTGGGACAGGTGCCAATCTGCATACTCCAACTCTTCAAGAGCCATGCCTTGAGATTGAGAGACCGAAGACTGGGGTACCAAATCCTCCCCTGAGAGGAGGTTAACAGGTTGCAATTCCTAGGAAGAGACAGGGGAAGATGGACTGCTAGAGACAGCAACAGGGGTCACCAAGGCTGTCTGGCCCAGTCTGGAGCAATCAGAATCACTTTGCAAGGTTGTGACCTTACCTTGACTAGAACCTTTAACAGTAGAGGAAAGGGAGGGAAGGCATACAGAAATTTCCCTTCCCAGTTCAAAATCAGAGCATCCAGAGGGACTGAACCCAAGACTGGGGGTCTGCAACAAAACAGAGGAAGTTGGTGATCATCTGGGGCTGCAAAGAGATCTCTCTGGAGTGCCCCACCTTGAAAAAAATCAATTTCAACACCAGGGGATCCAGGGACTATTCGTGATGGCCTTGGGAGATCCTGCTCAGTGCATCTGCTAGCACATTGTCCTTCCCTGGAAGGTGGACTGCTATCAGAGAGGTCTGCAGGGAATAAGCCAGGGACCACAATTTCATGGCTTCCGTGCACAAGGCCGCAGACCAAGCACCTCCCTGCTTGTTGATGTACTACATGGTGGTGGTGTTGTCTGTTCTGACCTGAACCACCTTGTTCTGCACAGACTGAGAGAAAGCTTGCAGGGCCAAGAAAAACTGCCCTGAGTTCCAGGAGATTGATATGAAGAAGGGACTCCTGAGGGGACCACAGTCCCTGGGCTGTGAGAGCCCCCAGATGAGCTCCCCAAAAGGGAAGCATCCATGGTAAGGACCACCAAATCAGTTTGAGTGACAAATGGGACCCCTTGCCTTAAATTGTCCAGATCCTGCCACCACTGAAGAGCTTGGATCAGTGTCAGAGTCACTGGAATCAGTTTGGTAAGAGGGTCCTTTCTTTGGGACCAAAAGGCCCTCAGATGCAACTGAATGTGCCTCATCTGAAATCTTGCCCCTTGGACCACTGCTGTAGAAGCTGCCATGTGGCCCAAGAGCTGAAGGAAGTGCCTGGCTGGTCAGGACACCTGAAGGCTGAAGGAAGAAGCCAGTTCTATAAGAACTCTTGCCCTTTCCAGGGGAAGAAAGGCTCTTGCTTTGACCGTGTCTAACTCTGCCTCTATAAAGGTAAGAAGCTGCACTGGTTCGAGAACTAATTTGAGAAGAAATCCCAGGGCAGTGAGCACTTGCTGGGTGACTTGCAGGTCTCACCTGACTTGGCCTGGAGACTGACCCACTATGAGCCAGTCATCCAGATATGGAAAAATAGAAATCTTTTGCCTTCTTAAAAAGGCAACTACTACTGCCAGGCATTTTGTAAAAACCCTTGGAGCTGATGTTAGGCCAAAGGGCAATGCTTTGAACTGGTAATGGCCTGAGGGCAACTTGAACCTGAGGTACTTTCTGTGGGAGCACCTTATGGGGATGTGAAAATAGGCATCTTTGAGGTCCAGGGAGGCTAGCCAGTCCCCTGGCCTTAGAGAAGGAATAATTATTCCCAGAGTCACCATCTTGAACCTTGGTTTTAAAAGATGTTTGTTCAGGTATCTTAGATCTAGGATGGGTCGCCACTCTCCTGTCTTTTTTGGATTAAGTAGTACCTGGAATACAGACCTTTGCCCCAGTGTAGGGTAGGAACTTTCTCTATGGCTTCTAAGGCCAGAAGAGATGAAACCTCTGCCTCTAGGTCAAGAGTTTCGGAGAGACTTGCAGCTGGAAAAGATCTGGCTCTCATACATGGAAATATTTTGAAGCCGAGAACCAGTCCCTGGCTTACTACTTCCAGGACCCACTTGTCTGAGGTAACAGACACCCAGTCCTGGACGAAGTAAGCCAGTCTGCCCCCTACAGGAATAGGAGAGTCGACCCGGGCAGACCCATCAGGGTGTCTGCTTGGCAGGGGCCTTAGTCTGAGGAGTGGATGCAGCCCTGCTCATCACCCTTCTGCCTCTCCCTCTGAAGAACCCCTCTGTGAAAAGGGAGAAGAGGCCTGTGCTTGGTAGAAAGGCATATGAAAAGGCCTGCCTCTGCTCCTAGATTGCTGCCTTTGAGGAATTGCCTGCCTCTCCTTGGCCTGTGCACTCCTATAAGTGTTCCTATATTCCTCCATCTTCTTCATGTAATTCTCTGTCTGCTCCCCAAACAGAGAATTACCTTCCATAGGGAAATCCATGGCCTTAGCCTGGGTGTCCTGTGAGAGGCTAGTACATCTGAGCCAAGCCATTCTCCAAAGAGCCACAGATATAGCCATGACTCTTGATGACACATCATTGGAGTCCACAGCAGCATGAAACTGTACCTTAGATGCCTCAATCCCATCTACAGCCACCTCCTCCAGCTCCTTGGCAAGCTGGGGGGAGGCCTGTTTAGCCAGTGCCAGTACAGTGTCCCACCTGGACTTCTGGTACCTGGCTGTATAGGCCATATAATTAGCCTGCCCGAGTCCCAAAGAGGATGTCATGTATTGCTTCTTTGCCAAGGCATCCATCCTCCAGGAGTCTTTATCTGGTGGGTGTGAAGCCAAGGGAACATTAGCCCTGTCACAGGCTGCAGCCTGCATGACCCCAACATGGCTGCACTGCTGGTAGAAAAACTCAGTGTCTGAGCCTGATAAAGTATACCTCTTGTCAATTCTATCAACGGAAGGTACAGAATTAGGATACTTTAAAATTTTTTGTGTCTGTTTCCCAAAAGATTTGTGCAAGGGAATAGACACAGCCTCCTGGACTCTGGAATGTCCATCATTTCAACAAAATCAGGCTCCTCTTGATCCTCTGTAGCTTCCTCCAAAGGTAGTTGGAGAGTTTCAGCCACTTTCCTGTAAAACAGATAGTGGGGAGGGGACTCAGAGCCTAGGAAGGGAAACACCAGAAGGTCTGTCTGGGTAGATGTCCGGTTCAATGGGCACATACAGTCTTTCTGCTCCATCATAGTCATCATCTGATTCATAATCCCCCTCCTCCTCAAATTCTGGTTCATAAAATTTTTCAGGGGCATAATCCTGAACCAGTGGAACCGACCGAACCCCTAGCTAACGGAGCCGGATCGGATGGAACCAGGTGAAGCGATTAAACAATCCGAATCGCTCAGGCAATCTCATCAGCGGCTGATTTGTCTTTTCTTTTCCTTTTTGTAGGAACCGATCCCTCAGGATCGGCTCTCCTCTTGCCTGAAGAAGTATCACCCTGGTCAGAGGGCACTCCTCCTGGTTCGGTCAGAACCGAACCGGGCTGGCAATCCGGGTCAGCGGACATCTCAGCCTCCTTTTCCCTAAGTCTACCTAATCTCTTCTCCAGGGTAGATTTACGAAAATTTTTACAAATTTGGCAGTCTGTATCGAGGTGTTCAAACCCCAGACAAACACAGGTGGTGTGCGGATCGGCCTTAGCAAAGACCTCCCTACACTCACTGCAGTGTTGAAACCCAGTGGGCCCAGTTTTTTTCTTGGGTTTCTCAGACATGGTCAACCTAATCAAACTTACCCTTTTTTCGGCAACCGCCAGGCAAGACTCCCTTATCGCTCCGAACCGTGTCACGGGTATTGGAAAAACACATTTAAAACCCGCTTTTTTTTTTTTTTTTTAAACAGATAAGGACAGTAACCACATTCTAAAGCAAAGTACAAGAATTCAATCTATAGGATCGGTTCAGCCGAACCAATCAAACAAGTTTACAATTTCCACAAAATAATCAGAAAAACACTATAGAGTCCTCACAGTACCGTAGACAGAGCCTGAACCGACAATGCAGAATAATTCCGGCTTAAAACAGACACTTGTAACAGACTTTTGAACCGAGCTGTAGGAGAAATCTCCGGAGCGACTGTTCAGTGAGGCGGAGTAAAGAATCTGATGGTTGGATTTCAAAGTACTGCAGACAGAGACCTCAACCGAGCTCGAGCTCAACATTCTATGCAATGCATAGAAAATTAACCCTATACTCTCCGGGGCAGTTTAAAGGCTGGAGCTAACTGCAGATTGTCAGAATAGAGCAAGACTTCATGTTGTTTGAAGCAGGTATACAAAAAGCAATAATATACAAGAAAGAAAAAGTATATACAGTGTATACAGTACAAGGTTGAAATTAAAAAAAAAAACAGCATTATTTTACAATTGAAGATGTCAGCAGATGTACAATCAACCATAGGCATACAGGGGTTATAAGCAGAGATCTTTTGAGTGAGGCAGCCGGCAACTACAGAATTAGGGGTAAGAGGCCGTGTATGGGGTGGCAGGTTAGAGAGGTAAAGAAGAGGAGGGGATATATTACCAACAACTGGGGGAAAAATTGGGCTAAAACCACAGAAAGTGATGATGGATGTCCTGTATTTGTTTATTATGATAATGACAGAGGAGGGGTAGATAATTGGGACACTACTATGGATGGGGTGGGACTTTAGCCAGGCTGGAGTGGACAGGGAAGGGTGGGTGCAGCAGGAAGAGTTAATAGGGAAAAGAGAGAGAGAGCCAGGGGTAGAAACATGGCGAGCGTCAGGATGGAAAGGGGGAGTTGCGGAATTAGTGGGCTAGCGGTGAGGAAAACATTTGCAAGGTGCTTTCATGTAGCGATCGTAGAGCGTCTTGAAGATATTCAGGCTAACAGGGAAGCTCAGCTTCAAGTTCCTTTGTAAACCATTCCATAATGTGGGTAAAGAGAAATGCAGTTGACCAAACACCACAAAAGCATTTGTTTGGTAACAGGGCACCCCAAGGACCTGTCCGCAAAGGGCACAACAAGTTGATCCGATTGCCTGGCCCCCTTAGTTCTGGACAGGTAACAGCGCAAAGCTCTTCGTACATCTAAAGTGTGCAGGAGCACCTTACCCCTGTTGGAGTGTTCCGGGTAACAAACAGGAAGCTGAACCAACTGATTAAGAGTAAGCTCTGAGACCACCTTAGGAAGAAATTTTGGATTGGTGCACAGATCCACCCTATCTTTATGAAAAATCAGATATGGTTCTCTACACATCAAAGCATGAAGCTCAGAAATGCTACCAAAAGCAACGCCTTCCAGGAGAGGTAACGAAGTTCACAACTCATGGCCGGTTCAAATGGGGAAGTATAAGCCTTTCCAGAACAAACAGTAAATCCCAAGAAAGGTTTTAACTACCTCCAATTGAGCCACTGTACTGTCATGGACGCAGTGGTGATAGGCAGAACAGCGGCCAGGTGTACTTTTATGAAGAAGTAACTGAGACCTGACTCAGAAAGGGATAACAGGTATTGTAAGATAGTTTACCGGACAGACCAGAGGGTCCAATCTCCTGGCTGTGGCCCATAGACAAAAGCGTTTCCATTTCATGGCATAAGTGGCCCTGGTAGTGGACTTCCGCGCCTCAACCAAGATTTGAGCTACTTCGTCAGATACTCCAAATCTGAGCTTCACTAGGTCCTGAGAAGCCAAGCATGCAGGTGAAGTAAGCATAAATTGGGATGACCAAAGCTCCCTGTTGTTGCAAGAGTAGCTGACATGAAAGTGGAAGGGGCCACGGAGGCTCCACTGTCAGACGCCTGAGCAGTGGGAACCAAATCTGTCTGGGCCACAGAAGGGCTATCAGGATCATGTCTGCCCTCCTTGTTTGGGCTTTGAGAAGTACCCGCTGCAAGAGGGGGAAGGGAGGAAAAGCATAAAGGAACCTCCCTTTCCAGGATAGGGACAATGCATCTTGCCAAAAAGCTCCAAGCTCAGGACCAAGCGAGCAGAAATTGGGCAGTTTTGCGTTGCACTGAGACGCAATCAGGTCCAACTCCGGCATCCCTCATCTGGTGAACACGGTGTCTGCTACAGACTGTAGCAGGGCCCACTCATGAGTTAATGGTTTGGCTCAGCTGAGAGCGTCTGCAACCATGTTCAGAGACCCTGGAACATGGACTGCCGATAGACTGAGCTGATGCTCCATCACCCAGTCCTACACTCTCATGGCTTCCCGACATAGGGGGTAAGAGTGTATGCCTCCCTGCTTGTTGACATAGAACACCACGGAGGTGTTGTCCGTCTGAACCCGAAGGTGGCCGGGAGGTAGGAATGGACTCAGTGCCTGTAGAGAGTACAGTACAGCTCTTAGCTCGATCACATTGACGTGCAGGTTCTCCTATAATGGGGGCCACAGTCCTTGAGTCCTGGGGATCCCCAGATGAGTCCCCCATTCTGTCCCAGACACAGCTGTAGAGAGAGTCTGGGTAGGTGTGTCTGGCTGGAAGGGGAGGCCTCAGCAGAGATTCTGAGGGGACCCCCACCAGGGAGTTCCCGACCAATTGGTTCTGTGATCCGGATGGGCAAATTCAAGTCGCCCCTGGTTTGGTCCCACTGGATGCGAAGCATCCACTGAATGGTGCGCATGCGCAGCCTGGCGAAGGGGACCAAAACTATGGCGGCTGCCATGTGTCCCAGAAGCCAAAAGATGGTTCTGGTCGGGACGACGGACGCTGAACAAGTTTGGATTCCTAGTGCCCTGAGGCGCTCTTCTCTGTCGGAAGGTAGGAAGGCCTTCCCCAAGGAGGTATCCAGTAGGGCTCCTATAAATTGTAGACACTGGGAGGGAAGGAGCTGTGACTTTTCTGGGTTCACTGCAATTCCCAGGCGCCGACAGAGGAAGACAGTGTCCAGGATGGTCTCCCAGAGATGGGACCAGCAGATGCCGATTGTCTAGATGGGGAACAGGAAACGTCTGTTTCTACGCAGTGCCACTGCTACAATGGCAAGGGATTTTGTAAAGACCCAGGGGGCAGAGGAAAGGCCAAAGGAAAGAACCTTTAACTGGTAGGACCAACCTTCGAACCTGAATCTCAGGAATCTCTGATGATTTTTGCAGATGAGAATGTGCAGATATGCATCCTGCATGTCCATGGACGCCATGCAATCCCTGACAGAAAGGAAGGGAAAGAGATTTGGAAGCAAGACCATACGGAAACTCTGATAGGAGATCCACCGGTTGAGGTCGCTGAGATCCAGGATGGGCCTTAGATCCCCCAACTTCTTGGGAATCAGGAAGACACAGGAGCAAAAACTAGAGTCTACCTCTGCCTCCGGGACGCGTTCTATAGCGTCCTTGGCCAGGAGAGACTGGATCTTCTGTCCGATAGGAGCTCTGTGGTCTCTCGGGTAGTGGGAGGGGGGGCGGTGGTCTAGCCGGTGGTAAAGACTCGAACCCCATGGAGTGCCCAAACTCCACGAGTCCAAGGACCCACTGATTGGAGGTCACTTCTCTCCAGACCTGGGCGTAAAGAGAAAAACGACCTCCCACCGGCTCTCCTGACGATAGGTCTGGAAGAGTGGGGGATCGCTTAGATAGACTGAAGGAGGGCGGCGGCAAAAGGTCTGGACTGTCTAAAGGAGGTCGAGGTAGCACCTCTGGACCCACCTCTTCGACCAAAGCCTCCCCACTGCGTGTAAGACTGAAAACCGGGCTGCTGAGGCTGATGTCCCCCTCTGCCACAAAAACAGGACCAGCGAAAATGCTCCCGTTTCGGGTGGTACACCGACTGCACAGAACGGATGGCCTTTCCGGAGTCCTTCAGTTTAATTATGACCTTCTCGGAGTCTTCGCCGAAGAGCACAGAGCCTCTAAAATGGGCGTCCAGAAGGGTAGTTTGAACCTCTGGGTCGAACCCTTCGACCCGGAGCCAGGAATGGCGCCGAAGACAAATTCCAGTAGAAGCCACCCTCGCTGAGGTATCTGCAGAGTCATATGTTGCTCGGAGGATGCGAGTGCCCACATCTGAGCACATCTGCAAAAGCTTCGCAAGCTCTGCCTTTTGAGGGCAGTCGGGCATGCCTTTCAGGATGTCCAGTCCTTGGTCCCAAAGGGCATTCTGGAACTGGACCATGTGCATCAAAAAATTGAGGCTACCTATGCTGCAGGTGGTAGACTAGTACACCCTACGCCCTAAAGAATCCAGCTGCTTAGACTCCCTGACTGGCGGCTGGGTACTTACGTGCTTTGGCCTCTGCGAATGATTGTGTGCAGCCGATATAACCATAGAATCAGCTGTGAGATGTTCAGCTAAATAAGAGTGGTCCTTGGGGGCCCGGTACAGATGATTTGCTGTTTTGGGCACCACAGAGGAAGCATGTGGATGCTTTCAAGTAGCAAGGGTGACATCTTGGAAGGTATCCCCTAATGGGGGATAACCACCTGCTTGGGATCCTTCTGGCACAAATACTTTGCCAGACACAAGCGTTTGAGTCCTGGGCCTCTGTATCCCATCCAATGTTCTCCTGTATGTGCCTCATGACCTCCATAAAGATGGGGTCATCGGGCGGAGATTTTGGCTGGTCCTCTGTATCACCAGGAAGAGAACCAGGGTCAGAATCAGGGTAGGAAGGTTCTGATTCTCCATAGTCCTCTGAAGAGGAGGAAGAACGTCATCTCCTCTTCTGATGTCTGGGTCTCCTGGGGCTAGTGGGGGTTTTATCCCTCTCATTTCCAGACAGAACAGGGGTGACCTGAAGATCTGGCTCTGGGGTGACAGGAGAAGGCTTAAGCATGGCAGCAGGAGGAGAAATCAAATCCTGCTTAACACTCTCCCACAAATAGGTGAAAAGTTCTTTACTTGAGACATGCCCTGCTTTGGTGACTCAGGTTTTGGAGGCGATGTCGGTCTGCCTTCTCCCGAACTGGCGTCAGCTGGATCGGGTGTCTGTCTAATGGGTGACGTTGGTGGTACCTCCGTAGTGTCATCATCGGGTTCAGACATCGGTGGACCGGCATATGGCCCTGAGGAGAGACGTCAGGGGGGACCAACGACGGCCGGGATACAGTGGGCAGCTTATCCGTCACCAGAGGAACTGAAGGACGTTTCTCCAGTGTCGGGCCAGAAGCCTTGTCCGACGAACGTCCCTTATCAGAAGAAGGGTGGGGATGGTTGGAGCGTGAAGAGGCCTTGACCAGCTTATCAGTAGATTTGTGGGGCTTGTCCGAGAAGCGGTCAGAATCCGCAGACGGTCACCGGTCGGACTTGTGCCGAGGAAGCAGAGACGAAGCCCTGGAAGAACAGTGCCCCGCAGTCTGTTTGGACTCCTGGGGATCGACTGAGGCTGATCGGGAAGAGGACTTACCTTTTGCCGCTGCAGAGCTGGCGTCAGAGGGCCTCTTAGGCATCGAGGAGCCAGAGTCCAAGGGCCTTTTCGCCACTGCGGAACCAGAGTCCGTGGGACTAATTTTGATAGGTTGAAGAGATGACCATTTGGCAAGAGAAGCTTGAGGCGGGAGGCTTAAGGGAGGTAAGCTGGGTCCCATGACCGGAGGAGCCGGAGCGACCAGCAGACTGGAAGCTGAAAGACCTGGGTCTGTAGGGCGAGCAATCCCGGTCCCAGTGGTGGCACTTCTCCTTTCTGTGTTTTTTCTTGGGAGAGGGGGAACAAGATTCCCACCCAGCGGACGTCTCCTGCTGCATCTGGGTCAAATGTTGCTGGGCTAGGTAAGCCTGGAGAGACTTCTGTCTCCGAATCCTGGACCGGCTGTTGAAGGCCTGGCAATGGGGACAGGCGCTGGTGTCGTGGTCTGGGCCCAGGCAAAAAATTCAGGCCAAATGTCCATCCCTGGAAGGGATCTGCTTCCCACAACAGCACTTATTACGGTGCCCCGTCGGTGGAGAGGACATACGTCGAGGAATCACTTAAGCGAGACGGGAAAATAAGTTCTAAAGCTGAGGAACTGGTTAGAGAGCCGAGAGCTGACTAACACGTCGCCGTGGTGTGAAAGAACTGGAGCATGTGGGGACCGCCTCCTGCCTCTATACTGGGTGACGGGGAGTGGAGCAGACCTCAGGCGGGCGGTCCCACGTTGGTACTGCTGGAGAAAAGAATTGCAGCGATCTGCCGCCAGGTGGCATCGGTCCTACATGTGTTACCTGCTGCAAGAGCTTCCTCTTGAGGTAAGATCATGAAGTTCACCACTTCCTAATGCAGGGATCACTCAAGACGCCTCGCCCTCCTGGCTGAGGGCGTCTGCCAGCTGGATGGAGATACCTACCATATGAATTGGCAAGAGATCAGCATCCAAGCTGCGCATGAAAGTCCAGGAGCAGAGAGCCTCTGACAAATGGAGGGAGTGTATTCCGCCCTGCTTGTTCATGGTCGTGGTACTGTCTGTCTGGACCTGCACAACCTGACCCTAGACAAATTGCATGGAGCTTCAACTGGTTAATGTGATAATGGGACTCCATGGGGGTCCAGAGCCCGTGGGCTCCCAGGTGTGCCCCCATCACATCAGAGACATTTTGGTTGTCAGGGTAACCATCTGATTATGGCAGACAAATGGGACTCCTTCCTCTAGATGTAGCAGAATGAACCACCACTGGATGGCATCCCACACCAGCCAAGTCACCATGACCAGCTGGTCCAGGTGACCTAGGTGCCGAGATCGCTGGTCGTCCTCCTCCCATTGCAGGTGGCATATTCATCAGTGTGCCAATCAGATCAGATCACGCTAGCGCAGGATACCATGCACCTCGCCAGCTGCAGGAAGTCCCGGGCAGGGTGTGAGCACCCAACCTTAAAACATCGGGCAAAGGAGGTAAGATCCGATGCCCAGTCTGCAGGGAGTCGAGCCTTGGCCCGGAGGTAGTCTCGCTTTGCCCCAATGAAGTAGATTATCTGCAACAGGTTGAGTTTGGACTTGGTTATGCTAACCAGAAGGCCCAAGCCTCTGCAGGTCTGGAGGGCAGGTCCCTGGACCACTCCACCGCCTTCTTGAATGACCCAGTTATCAGCCAGTCATCCAGGTTCAGATAGACCCAGACTCAGTGCTGCATGAATGCTGCCACCACTGGGATGCACATGGTGAAGCCGAAGAACATGACCTAGAACTCATAGAGAATCCCATTTGCACAGCACCACAGGTACCGCCAGTGGGTCAGACGGACTGGAATGTGGAAAAAGCATCCTGGAGGTCCAGACAGCAGAATCACATGCCCTGTTCCAGGGATGGAATGATATGGTTCAAAGTGACCATCCAGAAATTGCGCTTCCTCCGGAACTGATTGAGACTGTGAAGATCCAGTATGGGGTACAAACCCCCTCCCGCCCATCCATCTGGGGACCAGAAAGTACTTGAACATGAAGCCCTATCCAGCAGTGGCATCCGAGACATGGGCTATAGCTCATTTCTCTAGGAGTTAAGCGATGTCCTCCCCGAGGGCAGACAACAGGTCCTGCAGCACCACAGACTCCTGTAGAGCATGGGCTCAGTAGAGTGGGAGAGCCTCGAAGTCGAGAGGCAATCAGCTGCCCACCACTTCTAGCATCCATCTATCAGAGATGATGGCAGATCAGGCGTGCCAGAAATGGCAAAGCCAACCCCCCACAGGGAGCTGAGGCAGGGACAGGACAGGCAGACACCCCCTGACCAGTCACTGAGCAGCCTTGAAGGAGGCACTGACACCAGCTGCTGCAGGAGCCTCTGCACCCAGACCCCTGGGCTTCTTGGAGCCCTGGCTGGAGAACTTTGGCTTAGCTCGGCACACCTGCAATTACCACAGCTGGGATGCTGCTGTTTGGGCTGCTGGGGAAGAAAGGACCAAACCTGAAAAGCCTTTTTCTTCAGCCACTTTTGTGTGTGGTCCTTTTGGGAAGAATCCACATGGTTTAGGGTGGCACTGGACTTTTCAATCCTCATAAGGTGGCCATCCACCCAAAGGACAAAAAGGTTGGTGCCCAAGAAGGGGACATCGACCAATTTGTGCTGGGTGTCTGCCATGAAGGTTGAAATCTGCAGCCAGACCCTGCGACACATTGTGACTGCTGCAGCCACAGACCAGGCGCAGGACTCTCCAATGTCTAAAGCTGTGAAGCTGGAGTTTGGTCAGTGCTCAACCCTGGTCTCTGACCACCTTAACCGTTGACTGCAAATCTGCAGAAAGGAAGAGAAGGACATGGTCAAAGGCGCCCATCAGGGCGTGAACAAAGCTGGCCTTCATCAAGGTGTAACTCGCCCGACAGTGACCCATGGAGGACGCTGCATACTTTCCTGGCTGAATGGTCCAGCTTCTTGTAATCCCTGTCCGGGGGGGGGGGGGTTGTCCCCATCTCGAACATTGCTGGTCCTACGGAAGATGGAAGTCTGCCACCAACCCCTCCGCCAAAGGATGGTCCAAGAAACTGGACAGGGAACCAGTTGGGACTGCATACTTATGGACCACATGGGTTGTGGATACTGCACAAGAAGTTGGATGCTGCCAGAGCTCCAGCATAGGCCGCAGAATACCCTCTGCCTCTGGGAAGGTGACCCAATGGGGAATCTTCCCGATCCAGGATTTCCACGAGGGGGTAATCTGCTTGCTTTTAGACCAGCTCCAAGGGAATCTTCACTGATTCAGAGATCAACCGGAGCAAAGCCCGGAAGGGGACCGGCCTGTGTTCAGTGATCAGTTCTTCGGTCGATTCATGGTCGAAGTCTGGGGTCCCTGAAAACTGCATGGAGAACCCGGAGTCTAAAGACTCTTCAAAGACCGCCCTCAGCTGCCTTTCCCCATGGACCACCTGGACTCATCTAAGTGAGTGATCTCGACTGACAGCCAACCAGGAAGGCCAGTAGCCAGATGGGAGGCCTTGAAAGGGACTCCTTCTAAGGGCTGCTTGGGCAGCAGTTCCACCCTAAAATTGGTGGAGTCCGGCGCCAGAGACAACGGGTGCCGCAGGATTGGGGTAGGCCAGACTGGGGGTGGCCAGGGAAGCGTAGGGGGAAGAGGTCTACCCTGCCAGAGGGTCCACTGTTGCCACTATCAACTCCTCACGGCACTGACACAGCCTGCAACAGAGTCTCTCGCTGTCCAAAGATGAAGAGAAAGGGGAGTGCCAATGGCGCTTCTGGGCTGAGGGTCGAGTGCAGAAATGCGAGGAGACCCCCCGACCACTATTTCGACCGAGACCTAGATCTCGAATGACGACTGGAGCATTGAAGTGAGGAGAAGTGGGAGGAGGGGCCATGTACAGGACATGCACCGGCTCCTGCAACAGGATCCAGAAGGAGGTAACTCCTGGGAGGAGAGAGTCTGGTAGACCAACTCAGCCCGACCCTCCTGGGAGAAAATCAAAAGGACCAAAGTCCTCCAAACTAAGTCACCCTTGATCCCCTCAGACAACAGAAAGACTGGGTCAAGAAAAATCTTGACCAGCTGGTCAGCCTGCATCACGGCCAACATGGGTAATGTGGAGCTAGAGGCCTGACCCTCAACCAACACAGCTCGGCCAAGGTCGAGCGCTCAGCAGTCATCAAGCAATCAAGGGCATCACGGGAGCGAGAAAAGTGCATTTGTTCCCTGTCCCACAATAGTCAGCGAGATTTCTTCACCTTCTTTTTGTCACTATGGTAAAAGTCCTCCCAAGTGTCTGCAGAAACTAGCTCATTTCTCACAATGTGTCCATGAAGGATGCCCAGACGCTGGTCCCGACTTGGAACATCGGCACTGGGTCATGTCGCCACATGCAAAAACCAAGCGGCAATAAATGCTGCAAGCAAAAGAGTGCTGTCTGAAACTGGGTCCATTAATACAGCAACCCGTCTGCAACAGCGCAGCCCCAGCAAAACGAATGGGAGGTGTGGAGCGCCCCCCCCACAAACAGACGTGGGGGGCTTTGCCCAACTTCGGGGATGTGGAGACTGTTGGGAGGGGGAAAAATTACTTGTTTCCGTGAAAAAAAAGTTTTGTAGCAGGAAAGAGACCTGGCAGGAACTGAACCGTGATCCCAGGCCTCCTACCATGCCATGTGCTGGTGCCCCAGCCACTCGAGCAGCTCAGCAATCCACCCCAGCACACAGCAACTTAAGCCCTCTTCAGGAACGAGCAGAGTGACACAGGGAGCAGTAATACCTTACCGCTATTATACTCCTATTGCTCCAAATCCCTTCGCGCTTTACACAGCGCTTTTCTTGCAGCACTCTTCTTGGTGCACTCTTTTGACCCAGTACAAGAACATCACAGACACTGAGTAAGCACCCACCATAGCATGGGCCGCCGCCTCTTCCAAGCCGCATACTAAGTAGCCAAGCACGTTGCTGCAGACACCGCCTTGCGCCTATCCTTTGAGAGAACCAGATGTTCACATTCATCCGGCCAGCTGAAGAGGAGGCGGGTGCAATGATCCCCGAGTGACGAGGATAGAAGGGAATTACACAGGCCACAGACCTGAGCATCATGGTCTGCCCCAAGTCACGAAATGCACGAGTGTGGGTCCATCCGGGACATCTTCTGGTTCCAAATTATGCAATGCTTAAAGTCGGGACCAGACTGGGCTTCTTTGCAATCCATGTTGGTAACAGTACAAAAAAACTGAAGACAAAGCAAAAGTAGAAGCTACTTTTGAGCCTACACCACGCACGAAGCTGCGAAGGAGGAGACCCAACTCTTCCAGCAGAAAGGAAGTTCTGATGTCACAGGGTATATATAAGGATCATGTAGCTTTTCTGCCTTTAATGGCACCCTGGGGCAGCGCTGCCTCCAAAGGGCCCGTCTTCAGGCCACACTGAACAGTAGTATGGAAACCTCCGCCCACTCAGGAAGCACCAGAGCCACCACCACTACTTCAGAGATTACGAAGAAAGCACAGTAGTTGGACCACAGTGGGCTCAGGGACAGGAGGGTGGTGGAACATAGGCACACCCAGTCAGCTGTACCACTCCATAATCCATACGCCATTCTGATGTAGCATAGTCCCCGTATGGATGCAGCCACAGAAGAGACTAAGGAGGTTGCGGACAACTGTCACAAGACAGCCTCCACAGGAAAGAGGCAGAGGACACCATAGGGAAAGGAAGCAGCTCCTGGTGGGGTAACTCGATCACTAGGGAGACAGAACTGATGTAAGGTGCCTCCCTGGCGCCATGGCTTGGAGGGACAGGAAGCGCATCCTCAGGATCATGAGAACAGCTGCACAGGAGACCGAGCTAGACATCATTGTCCACCTAGGGATGAATTACTTGGCTCAACATGACAGAGCAGTGCAGGAGGAGTTTGTGGAGTTGGGGAGGGGCCTAAGGCAAGTAGCACACACTGAATCCTTCTCAGAGGTGCTGCCTGTCTATAGCAAGGGTGAGGCGAGGGTACTTCACACCATGCGATTCAATGAATGGTTGAAAAAAATGGTGCAGAGCACAGGGGTTTGGCTTCATTGGGGACTGGGGTTCCACCTGGAAGGATACCAGCCTATACTGGCAAGATGGTCTACATCAGTCCAGGAAGGGAACAAGTCTTCTGGGTGGTCGGTTTAAATGCTTCATTGGCAAGCTTTTAAACTAGTCAAGGGGGAGGCACTGATAAGCAGCAGGGAATTCCCAGCCTCCGCCTACAAAACAGGGTACTACAATGAGGTAAGGACCAAGGTAGAAAGGTCAGTAGGGAGAAGGGCAGGGATGAATGAAGAAAGCAAAGTCAATAAGGACAGGGATGGTGCTACAAGAGGTAAAGCCATCAAAAAATGGAGAGCAATGAGTACTAATGCCCATAGTCTGGGTAACAAGCTTCCTGAATTAGTGGCCTTGATGGAGGAGGAACATCTGGATGGATACTGTGGCAGTCACAGAAACATGGTACACACAGAACCATGACTGGGATGTAAACATACCAGGATACACCAGCTACAGGAGGAACAGGGAGGGTAAAAGAGGAGGAGGAGTAGCTCTCTACATAAGAGAAGGAATCAGAGCAACAGAACAAAAGGGTAAAAACATGGAGGAGAGGAAGCACTGTGGGTCAATCTGGAGACAGGCAATGGCACCACAATCTGCACAGGGGTTGTGTACAGACCCCCATCTCAGGGGGAGGACATGGACAAGGAAATGATAGAAAGTATACTTAGAATGGCAGAAAAAGGGGAGATATTGCTGATGGGGGATCTGAATATGCCAGATGTTAACTGGAGTGCATTTGCAGCAGCCACTTCTAAGAGTGGGGTCATTCTAGATGCCCTACAGGGGGCATGCTAGAGACAACTAGTATTGGAACCCACTCGAGAGGGAGCAATCTTAGACCTGGTACTCTCAAATGGAGATGGCGAGAGGATCACAGATTTAGAAGTGGGTAACCATCTGGGAACTAGTAACCATCGAACAGTATGGTTCATGATAAACAGCAGTAGAGTCAAGCCATACAAAGGCAAAGGTACTGGACTTCAGGAGGGCTGCATTTGCCAGAATGGGTGAGTGCCTAAGGAATGCACTAGCAAATGGGCAGGAAGGAGGGGTGGAAGAACAATGGGGAATAATCAAAACTGCCATCACAGAGGCAGCAAGCCTTTCTGTGAAGCAAATAAAACGATGCAAGAAACCTCTATAGCTCTCAAAGGATGTGGCAGGGAAGGTTAGGGAGAAAAAGAAAGCATTCAGGAAGTAGAAGGAATCTCAGAAGGAGCAGGATAGAGAAATGTATCAATTAAAGCAAAAGGAAGCTGGGAAGGCAGTCAGAACAGCAAAGGCCCGAACCGAGGAAAAGAGACAATTCAGTTAAGAAGGGGGATAAAACCTTTTATAGGTACATCAGGGAGTGAAGGAAGACCAAGGGAGGGATAGTGAGGCTTAATAAAGGGGAGGGGGGTGGACAGAGGGTGACTGTGAAAAGGCAGAGATACTAAACAAATATTTTTGCTCAGTATTCACAAATGAAGAGGGGGAAGCACCGAAACCAAACAACAGAAACACTCTAGAAATGGGGTTTGATACCAGCCCATTCACAGAAGAAAGAGTTCTGAAAGAACTCTTAAAACTGAAGGTGAACAAAGCAATGGCGCCTGATGGGAGTCATCCCAGAATTCTAAAAGAACTAAGGGTAGAACTAGATACTACTGATCACCTCTCAATCTAATCACAGGAGAATGGGGTGGTACCCGAGGATTGGAGGAAGGCAGATGTCATTCCACTTCACAAAAGTGGGAGCAAGGCAGAAGCGGGAAACTACAGACCTGTTAGTTTAACCTCAGTGATTGGGAAAATGATGGAATCACTTCTGAAGGAAAGAATTACTGAGTACCTAGAGGCCAGAGGGGCACAGGACCCAAGGTGTAGCATGGATTCACAGTGGGAAGGTCATGCCAGATGAATCTAATAGATTTCTTTGACTGGGTGACCAAAGTAATAGATCAAGGAGGGGCTGTGTACATGGCCTACCTAGACTTTAGCAAGGCATTTGACACAGTCCCACACAAAAGATCAATATACAATCTGGCCAGCCTGGAAATGGGTCCCAAGATGGTAGCCGGGGTAAAGAATTGGCTGGAGAATAGGACTCACAGGGTAATAGTAAACTGAGTCCACACTGAAGAAAGAAGGGTTACTAGTGGGGTACCGCAGGGTTCAGTACTAGGACCAGTCCTCTTTAATGTCTTTATAAGCAACATTGCAGACGGACTGGAAGGAAAAGTATGTCTCTTTGCAGACAACACAAAGATCTGCAACAGAGTTGATACACAAGGTGGGGTGGAAAGGATGAGAAGGGACTTGGCAAGGCTGGAGGAATGGTCAAATGTATGGCAGCTTAGATTCAATGCTGAGAAGTGCAAAGTAATGCACCTGGGAAATAAAACCCAGGGAAGAGTACACAATGGGGGTGAGATACTAACAACAAGAAAAATGAAAAGGGACCTGGGGTAGTCATATCAGATGACCTAAAGGTGGCAAGCAATGAGAGATGGCAGTAAGGAGGGCTGGGGGATACTGGGATGCACAAGGAGAGGCATCAGCAGTAGAAAACAGGAAGTTGTTATCCCTCTGTACAGACAGCTGGTGAGACCCCATCTGGAGTACTGTGTGCAGTTCTGGAGACCCACTCTCCGCAAAGACATAGACAGGATGGAGGCAGTCCAGAGGAGGGCAACTAAAATGGTGCAGGGTCTGCACCAGAAGACATATGAAGAGAGACTTATGGAGCTTAATATGTATAGCCTTGAGGAAAGGAGGGAGAGGGGAGACATGATAGAAACTTTCAAGTACCTGAAGGGAATCAACAAAGTCCAAGAGGGTAGCACCTTTCAGAAAAAGAGGTGTGCAAGAACAAGGGGGGACAATTTGAAGATTGAGGGGCGACAGCTCAGAGGTAATGTGTGGAGGTTGTGGAGTCAAACAGTGGTGGATTTCAATTCTAGGAGGTGGGGGTAGGAAGAAGTAGGCTGTTGGTTAACTAGTATCTGCAGCTTATCCATTAGGTAGGGAAATGAGCAGACTGGGTAGGCCAAGCGGTCCTTATCTGCCGTCAAATTCTATGTTTCTAAGGCAGACCTTGTTTTTTTATAAATATTCTTTTTTCACAACCAAGTCGCTTCTCCTATAGATTTACTATTATAACACCATGCCGCCATGGACCACCACTCAAGTAAAATTCGCTTTCAGGCAGCACAGGAGAGGAGAATAAAGCCCTGCCCTGTCTGCGGTGCACAAGCAAGGTCTGAGGCAGCGCTGCACCTAGTGCACCGCTGAAGGCAAAGAATCTTCATTGCAGTACAGTTCCTGGGTGGGTGGGAGGAGCTTAGCTTGAAGACGTTCCAGCTGGATTTAAAGGGGAAGGAAGACTTCGAGAAGTGTGGATAGCGCATCACATCCACGTCACTAGAAAGAACAGTTACATACTCACCGTAACAGTAGATCTTCAAGAGAATCTCTTTCATCATGCCACACCTATGGAACTATAAGCAGCTAGGCATTAGGACCAAACAGAAACTTTTGTAAGTAGTCCACTTTGGGCTGCCTACGACAACATCAGATGTCGGCCCTCCCATGTAAACATCGGTGGCCCCTCCCTCCTCAGTTCCCCACTGGAGATCATGCTCAGAGGACCGCCTTGTAAGGTACCAGGAGAGAACTTGGGGTTCTGCTGACCAGGAGAGGCAGAAAGTAGCAGACAGACCCTCATGGAGAAGGAGACAGCATTCACCAGAGTCTTAGGATCAGACAGGAGGATGGAAGGTGGGATGACATGGCTTAATGAAAGATATTCTCTCGAAGACCTACGGTTACAGTGAGTACATAACTGTTCTGTATGTTTTTCATGGATATCTCTTTCATCACGCCACCCCTTTGGAATGAGCACCAAGCAATACTGACCATATAACAGTCCAGGCAGCAGGAGTCGACAGGTCTAAGAAAGCAGGCCTTGGAGCACAACTAGGCCGAAGCCAGGCTTTTTTCTTTTTTTTGTGAAGCTATGTCCAGACTGTAGTGTTTAGTAAAAGTGTGGACAGTACTCCAGGTAGCAGCTCAACAGACTTCAGCAAAAAGACACATTCTTAAAACATACAACAGATGTGGCCATGCCTCTAGTGGAATGACCGTGTACAAATCCAGAAGTGAACCGTACTTCCTAAAACAGAAAGTAATACGGTTTGCAAATCATTTGGACAGGCACGGTTTGGAAACTGAAGCACACTTTCCCAGGGGTGAATAAAACAAAAAGCTGTGAGGACTTCCTGCAGTCCTTACTGCGGTGTATATAGTACCAGAGTATTCTATGTAAATTTAAAGTATGGAGCAATTCTTCCCATAGAATGGTATGCTCGGGAAAATGAACTGGCAGGTGGATGGCTTGATTTAAAGTAAACTCAGTCACCGTCTTTGGTTAAAATTTAGGATTAGTACGCAAAGACATGGTCTTTGTGGAAAATCAAGTAAGGAGGCTCACACTTTAGAGCCTGCACTTCTGAAATTCGTCGAGCAGAAGTAATGGCAACCAAAAACAACGCTTTCCAAGAACGAAAGCATAGGCCACAAGTCACGGCTGGCTCGAAAGTAGCCAAAGCAAGTTTTTCCAACACAAAATTCAAGTCCCAAGCTGGGACGGATTACGGATAGGAGACTTCAAGTGCCGAATGCCTCTCAAAAATGCATGCTCCACTGTATGACCCTCAATGGACACATGGAAAGCAGAGATAGCAGCCAAGTGCAATTTAACAGAGGAGTACTGCAGGCCTGCCTCTGACAAGGGCAGTAGATACTCCAGAACATGAAATATTGGACAGGTCAAAGGGTCTAAGTGATGAGAAGTGTCCCACAAAGCAAACCGCTTCCACTTCATGGAAGAAGTAATCCTGGTAGAAGGCTTCCTAGTAGCTGCCAAGACATCAGCCACCTTTTGGGAGACCCCAAATGTAGCAATGGCTGTTTCCAAGGGTCATGCATGTAGGTGAAGCAATTTGAAGTCTGGATAGACCAGGGTTCCCAGCTCCTGTGACAGAATCCCTGGCACACGGGCAGAGGTACTGATGGTCCCACTGCCAGCTGCTGTAGTAAGGGTAACCAGATCTGTCAAGGCCATAGGTGAGCAATGAGGATTAGGGTTGCCCCTCTATCTGCAGTTTGAGTAACACTCTCTGAATTAGATGGAAAGGAGGGAAGGCGCAGAGGAACCTCCCCTTCCAGGAAAGGGACGATTCTCACCAGAAAACTCCAGGTCCTAGAATGAGCAAGCAGAAAAGTGGCAGTTCTACACTGTGTGGGGTCGCAAAAAGGTCCAACTCAAGACAACCCCATCTGTCAAACAGGTCTTCCACACTGAAGTCATCAATTCCAATTCGTGCATTCTGGACTGTGACCAGCTCAGTCTGTCTGCCAAGATGTTTTGGTTGCCTGTAACATGTACTGCTGACAGTTCCAGACAAGTGTTCTAGAGCCCTATACCATACTCTCATTGCATCCCTGCACAGGGGGTTAGAGCGAGTTCCCCCTCATTCACCGATGTAATGCATCACACTGACGTTGTCCATCTGTACTAAAAGAGGACATGGGGACAGGTGAGCCTGGAAGGCCTGTAGGCCATACAGAATAGCACTCATTTGGAGAACATTTATAGGCAGAAAGTTCTCCACTATGGTCCATACACCCTGCATCTGACTGAGCCCAAAATGTGCCCACAACCCATTCCCAAGGCATCTGCTGTTAAAATCCAAGCAAAGAGAAGGGATCAGAAAAGGAACCCCCTTCAACAGGTTGCCTAGTTCCATCCACCACTTGAGCACCTTGTGTACAGGAGAGGTTACTAGAACCCTCTGTTCTAGATCGTCCATGTGTTGATCCCAATTGGGACTCTCAAGGTCCACTGAGGGATCTCACATGTAGCCCAGCCAGAGGTATTGTGACAATGGCCACTGCCATTATGCCAAGAAGCCGAAGGAATGTACTGACTGACTTATTGGCAGGGCCACTGGAAAATTGCGGAAAAAGTTACCCAAAATTGTGGAGCTTTTTTGCAAAAATTGCAGGGCAATTGCAGCAGTTCTACTGTAGACCCTGAGTACTTCACAATATCCCTTTTCTGCAGCATGTATTACTCAGTATAAACTGCTAAATGAATACACTGCCACTTGAATATGTTTTAAATATAAAAGAAAAGCTTATGTTCCTGAAATGAATACTAAACTGACAAGCTATCGTAAGCATTTATCTTCCAAAATTTAAAAACATCTGCTGCATACAGTGGTAAATAGATTCTATAAAGTGAACCACAGCAAATCAATATGAAATAAATCCAGAATAAACAATTTTTTTTTTTCTGGATGTAGAATAATGAAGCCTGACCGACAGCTATTTACGGTGCTCTGTCAGCTATTCACCCACTTTGGTACAAGAAATAATAAGCAAATAGAATGGCAAATAATTGAGTTTTAGTAAAATGTTGTTAAAGTTTTTACTGTTCAAAACTTGCATTGTAGGTACTGTACACTATTTTTGAAATCGCATATTTAAGAGGGCAGCGGACCAGTACGGGAAGGGGGAAACCCACATACACATGGATCCTATAGTGTTCACGGCTGACAGAGTAAGCGTAGAGCTGGGTAGATTTAGGATAAATAAAGCGATGGGGCCTGATGGCCTACACACAAGGGTACTCGTGGAGCTGAGGGAGTTACTCACATCACATTTGGTGAGACTGTTTAACATGTCATTGGATACAGGCATGGTACCAGAGGACTGGAAGAAGGTGGAAGTGGCTGCACTATACAAAGGAGGGAAGAAGGAAGGACTAGGTCAAAAACTACCACCCTGTTAGTCTCACCTCGGTGGTAGGGAAGGTAATGGAGACATTATTAAAGGCATGTCTGGTGGAATTCCTGGAGGAAAATGGTCTGCAGGACGAAAGGAAGCATGGTTTCACTAAGGGTAGGTCCTGCCAGACTAACCTAATAAAGAGTTTTTCGATTGGGTGATGCAGATAGTGGACCAGGGAAGGAGGGAGGGGCAGTGGACGTGGCCTACCTGGACTTTGGCAAGGCCTTCGACACCGTACTGCACAGGAGGCTGGTGAGCAAGCTGGACGGCCTGGGTGTGGGCCACAAAATCTCAAGGTGGGTAGGGAGTTGGTTGACGAGTAGGCGACAAACAGTGGTAGTAAATGGGACACACTCCAGGGAACAGGCAGTGATCAGCAGGGTGCCACAGGGGTCAGTTCTAGGCCCAGTGCTCCAACATCTATGTTAGAGACCTCACGGAGGGTTTGGAGGGCCAGGTGTGCCTGTTTGCAGATGATACGAAAGTCTGCAACAGAATGGATTCAGAAGGGGGAGTGGAGGCCATGAGGAGGGGACCTGGAGAAGCTAGAGAGGTGGTCAGAAACCCGGCAACTTAAGTTTAATGCAGGGAGGTGTGCAGTGATGCACCTGTGGAGGAAAAACAAGAGGGCAACTTACTCCCTTGGGGGGAGGGATAACATGGCAAAGGAACAAGAAAAGAATCTGGGGATTGAGGTTTCACGGATTCTTAAGGCAGGGAACCAGAGTAGCAAGGCGGTGGGTAAGGCAAATGGCATGCTGGCCTGCATTGCAAGGTGTTTTACTAGTAGAAAGAGGGAGGTGCTAATGCCTTTGTACAGAACCATGGTGAGGCCGCACCTGGAGTATGGGGTGCAGTTCTGGAGACCACACTTGCGCAGTGATATAGAGATAATGGAGAGGGTGCAGAGGAGGGCGACCAAGATGCTACAAGGGATGCGGGATATACCATGTGAGCAGAGATTGAGGGAGCTGAACCTGTACCCGCTGAAGACTGGGGGGTGGGAACATGATTGATACTTAGTACCGGGGGTAAGAGGGTGAAGGAAGAAGTTTGTTCAAAATGAAATAAGGAGAGTACACGAGAGGGCACAGGCTCAGATCAGAAGGCAAGAGATACAAACGCAATGCCAGGGGCCAGTTCTTCACAGAGAGAGTAGTGGAAGCCTGGAACGGGTTGTCTGAGGAGGTGGTGGGAGTTGAGTCGGTGGAGGTTTTCAAGAGGGCATGGGACAGACATAAGGGGTTGGGGAAGGGGATGACAGCATGTTAAGAGGGGGTGGGAGGGAACAGGAGAGAGAGTATATGGGCAGATTGGATGGGCCATGTGGTCCTTTTCTGCCAGCAAATTTCTGTGTAAACATTAAATCTGGAGGTTATTGGGGCTGGCAGTATAGCCTAGAGGTTAGAGTAAAACTGTGAATGGGGGACATCTAGCAGATCTGGGTTTGATTCCCACAACCTTCACTTGCATACTGTGTGACTGAGCAAGTCATATAACCTCCTCAGTGCTCTTGGTTGCCCCTGAAAAAGGAAAATTACGTACCTACCGTAATTCTTGATCTTCTTGGACGAGTCTCCACCACTCATTCACACTAGTGGGAACTGCGCCGGAGGCACCAGGACCAATCGGGAGCAAACTTTTTGCTGGAGGGTCATGCTGAGAGACGGCGCCATGAGCAGCGGCTCGAGCGGGCAATGACTATCTCGGGCGACGACCCCAACCGCCCAGTACCTTTTTACCAAGGAGGTGCAGCGCAACTAACGAAAGAGTAAACGAATATTAAAAAACGGACATAAGATAGTCCGTACGACCGTGTAAGAAGGGTCATCAAAGAAGTCCTCACGGCCTAAAGATCTGAAGGAGTGAAGACCAACACAGCGGTGAGCTCGGGGGATGGAGGGTGGGCGTGTGAATGAGTGGTGGAGACTCGTCCAAGAAGATCAAGAATTACGGTAGGTACGTAATTTTCCTATCTTCCTGGACATAAGTCTCCACCACTCATTCACACTAGTGGGAGAGTACCAAGCTGATAATCCCCCAAAAGGGCGGCAGGAGAGCCAGAGCTCACGCGGCCTAAGATGAAGCCCATTAAGGATAGTTCTGCCAATGCGGAATGTCGCCTGGCATGAACATCCAGTGCATAGTGCTAATCGAAGGTATGCACTGAGCTCCAGGTAGGCGTTGCATATATCTGCAATTGGAACATTGCGAATTTCGCTAGGGATGCCGTGACCGCCCCTAGTAGAGTGAGCGACACTCTACCTTCTAATTTAACTTGAGCCATGGAATAGCAATGTCGAAGGCATGCCACTAACCACGACGAGATGCATCTGATAGCGACAGGTTGACCCAGCCGGGTGTCGCTGAAAGAAACAAACAGTTGCTGAGTCTCGCGAACATCCTTGGTTCTATCTAAATAGAACCGCAAGGCTCTCTTAACATCCAAGGAATGAAGAGCTCGTTCCCCTTCATTTTGGAAATTAGTGAAGTAAGCGGGAAGTACCAGAGGTTGGTTTAGATGGAATTCTGACACAACCTTGGGAAGAAATTTAGGATGAGTATGGAGAACTACCTTGTCTTTATGGAATACAGTATACGGAGGGTCCGTAACCAGGCATGTATCTCAGAGACCAGCTGGCTGAGGTAATGGCCACCAGGAAGGCAGTCTTCCAGGTAAGAAATTTTAGCTCACAGGTAGCTAGGGGTTCGAAGGCTTCCGAGTGAGCATGTCCAGCACCAGGTTAATGTCCCAGGCTGCAACTGGATGCTTAACAGGGGTCTGGTATGAAGAATCCTTAAGAAATCTTCACCATAGGTAACTGAGCCAGAGTTAAGGAAGAAACCGCTCATGGAACGCTGAGATGGCACTAAGATGAACTTTAACTGTGGAGTACTGAAGACCCAAGTTTGATAGGTCCAAAAGATACTCCAGAACCTTGTCAGGAGGACAGGAAAAGGATTCAAGAGACTTTGCACACCAGAGAGAAAAAAGTTTCCATTTGGAAGCGTACGTTTCTCGGGTGGCTGGCTTCCGAGCAGCCAGAAGGATGTCTGAGACTCTACGAGAGACGCTGAACCGATTCAATTCTATCTCTTCAGGAGCCAAGCATGAAGGTGAAGTGATTTCAGGTTGGGATGGACCAACGAACCCTGAGTCAAAAGATTGATTTGCAAGGGAAGTGGTCTCGGAGAGGCTGCCAACATACTGTTGAGTAGAGGAAACCATAGTTGCCGAGGCCAGGAGGGAGCAATGAGAATCATCTTGGTCCCCTGAGACTCAACTTGAGGAGTACTCTCTGGATTAGAGAAAGCGTGGAAAGGCGTGAAGAAAGCTGCTTTTGTCCACCGTAGCCTGAACGTAATCCTGACAGAAAATGCCAGGCCCTGGATTTCTGGAGCAGAAGAGAGGCAGTTTTGCGTTGAGGGGGATGCAAAAGGTCCAGGTCTGGAGTCCCCACTCTTTGAACAGGACCGAGCTACGGCTGGATCGAGACCACTCGTGAGGGTCTGCCTCCGTCTGCTGAGGTGATCTGCTAGGTCGTTTTGTATACCTGGCAGATAAACCGCTTGAATCAGAGACTTGTGCTCCAAGCACCACTCCCACACCCTCATTGCTTCCCTGCAAAGGGAATAAGAATGAGCACCGCCTTGCTTGTTGATGTAATACATCACCGCTTTGTTGTCCGTTTGAAGGAGAATGTTCTTGTGACAAAGGACATCCTTCAGAGCTCGGATCGCATAGAGGACCGCTCTCATCTCCAGGACATTTATGTGGAGATGAGTTTCGAACCGAGTCCATACACCTTGAGTGTGGAGGGAGAGACAGTGAGCTCCCCATCCCATTAGCGATGCGTCTGTGGTGATGGAGATCTGATGATCCGGGGGAGCAAAGGGGAATCCTTCCAGGAGATTGCTCTCTTGAGACCACCAGGTGAGAGACCTTCGAAGGGGCTCCGTCACCTTGATGGGATAAGACTGGGGGTGAGAGGTCGGAGACCACTGAGTGGAGAGCATCCATTGGGTGGTTCTCATGTGCAGTCGGGCCAGGGGTACAGTGAAGACCGAGGACGCCATGAGACCCAACATGCGTTGTATCGAGAGCTAGCAACCGATTGGTTCTCCCCGATGAAACGGGCCATCCTAAGGATGTCGAGCCTTCTGTCCTCTGGAAGGAAAGCCTTTATGAAGAGGTGTCTAGAAGCTGCCCTATGAAAGGAGCCTCTGGGAGGGCTGCAGTTGAGATTTTTTCAAATTCAGCAGAACTCCCATGGACGTGAGAAGACGAGAAGTCGTTTGCACGGCTTCCAAAGTCCCTTGGTCGGAAGGGCTTGCTAGAAGCCAATCGTCCAGGTAGGGAAACACTCGGAGTCCTACTTTCCTGAGATGCGCCGCGAGAACTGCACAACACTTTGTAAAAACTCGCGGCGCCGAGGAAAGCCCAAAGGGCAGGACTCTGAACTGATAATGCTGACCCAAAGCTACAAACCTGAGGAACTTGCGGTGGGTCGGGTGGACGGGGATATGCTGGTAAGCATCCTGCATATCCAGAGAGGCCAGCCAGTCGTGTGATGCAGCAAGGGTAACAGGGTACCTAGGAAATCATTTTGAATTTCTCCCTGGGAGGAATTTGTTTAATCCTCTGAGGTCTAGAATGGGCCATCCCCAGATTTCTTTGGAACCAGAAAGTAATGGGAGTAGAACCCTGTTGTTTCGCAGATGCGGGGCACCAGTTCTATTGCCCTGTTGTTTAGAAGGCCCTGGATCTCCGCGAGTGAGGAGGTCTCGACTTGAGAGGCCGACAACCTGGGTTGTCGTCTGGGAGGACAATTGGGGTTTCAAGAAATTGAGAGAATAACCTCGCGAATTATCCAAGGACCCATTTGTCCGGTTATGGACTTCCACTGGTTGTAGAAGTCACATTAGACGACTTCCACCGAAGAGAAAGTTCCACCTGGCAGAGTGGATGGAACTTGGGCCAACAACTCATAAGGTGGCGCTGGGGGCTTTGGTCCCTGCGCTTTCTGCTGCGTCTTCTTTTGAGGTTGGGCAGGTTGGCTTTTATGGAAGCTTCCCCTGCCTCTGCCTCGAAAGGACCGACGACTATGAAACTGACGTCTGTTCACATGCCCCCAAGAGGGGGCAGGCGGAGGTCTGGCCAATTTAATGGCCGATCTAGTCTTCTGAGCGGCCTCTAAGGCTTGCTCCACCTGAGGGCCAAAAAGAAAGGAGCCATCAAAAGGCAGCGCCATTACCTGCTGCTGAGCATCATTTGTGAAGCCAGAAGTACGCAGCCAGGAATGGCGCTGAGTACAAATCCCTGCGGCTGCTGAGCGAGAAGCAGTGTCGAAAGCGTCCATGGCGGCTTTGACCTGTTGGTTATTGGACTCAATACCTCTAATAACGGTCAGAAGAAGCTCTGACTTGGAGTCCGAATCTGGAAAAGCTTCAACCATTCTTTTCATAGAATGCCACAGGATATACTCATACTGAGAAAAATAGCCTTGATAACTGGCTGTAGTAGTTTGAGGAAGAACGACCTTGTCATTCTCTGCCAGGACTACAATAGGATCCGCAAAGGCTTGGGATGCCAAAATGGGACGATCCTTGGGAGCTGAATACTTCTTATCAATGGATTTAGCCACTGAGGGAATAAGAGCAGGATTATTCCATACCATTTGAGACAGCGTCTCAAAGGAAGGCTCGATCGGAGGAGTCAAATCCGTAGGTATCTCCAAGCATGAAGATACTGGAGTCTTAATATCTTCCCAGGATCGATGTCTGTAGTCTGAGAGAAAGAGTGGATCCCAGGTTCTTCAACAGAGACTTAAAGGACAGGTCCTCGACCACAGGCTCTGTAGCAAAGAAAGATCCTGTTTCCTCCACTTCATCACCCAACCGAAGGTCTGGGTCAGGCTCAACATCATCTCCTGATGGTCCAGAAAGGACTGTTTGGACAGGAAAGGAGTGAAAATTAGGAGAGGAGGAAACAGCAGAAAACAAGGAGAGGAGGAGTCCTCGAGGGCCCCAGCGCCGAGATGGCAAGCGGCCTGAAAGGCGGCACCGAGGGCGCCAGGCGCCGAAGAGCCTGTGACCCCTGAGCGCCCCGGCAGTGCCGCGGCCCAGCGCCGGCGGCAGACGCCGTGGCCCGGCGCCATGTAACGGAGCAAGATTATCCAACGTTCGCCAACGGCACCGCAAGACCCAGCGGCACCAAAACGGCGCCGGAAGCCTACAGGCACCTCGCAGAAGGCGCTGGAAAAGCCCCAGGAACCTGGAAAGTTAGAGGAAAAAAAACAGGAGATAAGGGCATCGGTGTGGCCTCTGCGCCGCAGCCATGTGAGGGGGAAACACTACAAGCGGAGTCGCTGGCACAAGAAGGCGCCGCAACTAGGAAGGTCCAACCGCCCTACCTGATCGCTGGAGGAGCCCGAGGGCCCGAGGTAACCGAGCCAGGCAGAAGAACCAACCTCCGAGCCCACCGCCCATAAGAGCGGCCCACTGATGAAACTGCTCATCTGGAGCCCTACCTATAGCGCGGAGGGCTCGATGTCGAGATCGACGATTATCGGAAGTTGGCGACTCGAAGAAGGAGACCGCAACTAGCAAGATAACCGACCGACGACGCGTAGACATACCAGAGGCGACCTCGAGTGATGCCTCTTTTGACCTGTGGGTCAAGAAGAGTCGAGGCCTAACGGTGCCGAGAAGCGACTGCTTATTTTATGCCGGCGGGAGACCGCCTATCCCCCGGCATCGGACTGACCGGTCGGAACCCGCTGAGGAGAAGGAGGCTGACCGACCCAGCCGGCTGACTGAACAGCTTTCATCTGAAGTCTCCTACCATCACCTGACCTGCTCATGAGTGGGCTCACTAGTCAGTAGGCGAGACTTCTTCAAAGTAAGTTAAATTTAAAATATAGAAAATTTAACAAAATAGAATAAATTAAGCGATACTACTACGAGATAATGTTACAAAAACAAACTGAAAACTATGCGCTAGTTTGAAGTTTGACTCCGACAAGCGGCGGCGTCGTCACTGAAGCGCACTTCATGGGGAAAAAGGAATGCGCGGTTGAGGTCACGCCGAGATAGTCATTGCCGAGCCGCTGTCATGGGCGCTCAGGTCTCGCGGGCGCCCGCCTCTCTAGCCGACCCTCCAGCAAAAAGTTTGCTCCCGATTGGTCCTGGTGCCTCCGGCGCAGTTCCCACTAGTGTGAATGAGTGGTGGAGACTTATGTCCAGGAAGATCAAGTATTTGTGCCTAATGGGCCTTACCCAGTTACCAGAAAAAATACCAATATATTGTTACTGCATCATACAGTCAGGGTACCCTGTAATTTACCCTTGTTTTACTCTGGCTGCAATGATTTTGTTTAAAGATAAAAAGTTCAGATACATTTTATGTGTTTTATAAGCTTGTTTTCAGACTTTAGTCAGGTTTTTATTGTAGTCTTTGCATGTGAGCATCTAGGTGGTAGATTGCTAAGAGCAAAATCACTGTTCCCAACTAGGTTATTCAAGTTTATAATCAGCAGGGCCATCCAAAATCTTCAGCTGCCTGAATCAAAACTAGTCTGAATGAATATATGCTCACAAGGAAAAACCTGTCCTACCACTTACAAAAAGGCTTCATAGTTAGCACCCCCATTTAGGTGAATGGGATAATTTGCACATTCTCTCCCATCTTTTGTTTCGGTCTCTGTGGCAACAAAACGTTTTGATAAGACTGCTTCAACACAAACCAAATGTTAAGTGTTTAAGTGCACTTATGTTTGGCCAGTGGATTTTGAAACCAAACAAGACAAGGATTCAAAAGAAAGCAGTGTTGCAGAAAATTCTTCCCCTTCCTTGCACTGCATTGTTCTGGCCAAACCCAAGTCTGAATGCAAAACTGTCAATATAGCTCAGAGTAGTTTATTACAAATGTTAATACTTTTTACACAGTTCAATGTGAAAACTCAAAAATTGCAAGAAACTGCGATTACATTAGTTTTTGCAGAGAATGGTGAAAATTGCAGATTCTGCAAAAAAATTGCAAGTGCAATTTTCCAGTGGCCCTGTTTATCGGCTGCTGTGAACTAGCTGAGACTGTGCAATCAGACACTCAGCCCTGTCCAGAGCAGGATGGCTGAGCCTTGGGCTGTATCCAAAACTGCCCCTATATACTGCAGATGCTGGCAAGGGGACAAGATATAATTTGGCACACTGACGACTGGAGCATTGAACAGTTGTCTGAGTCTGGCTAGGATGTGCAAGAGTTGCTCCATGGCATGGGCTTTCAGGAGCCAGTCATCCAGGTAAGGAAAGACATGAAGGCCTTCCCTGCAAAGGGCTGCTACCACCACTGCCAAGCATTTGGTAGAGACTCATGGCACAGATGACAAACCAAAGGGCAATACTCTGAACAGGTTAAGTACTGCCCCTGAAACAGGAACCTCAAATATATCCAGTGAGGTTTTCTAAGTTTGATATGAAGGTAGGCATACTTCATGTGTAGGGAACAGATCCCATCCCCTACATGCAGTAGTGAAAGTAGGCTCTGCAGGGTAACCATTCTGAACTTTTCATACTCTATAAAAAAGTTCAGGTCCCTGAGATCCAGAATAGGCTTCAGGTCCCCTATCCATTTTGGAACTAGGAAATACTGAGACTAGAACCCTGCGTTTCTTTGTTCCACAGGTACAGGCTCTATTCTTTTCTGAAGCAAGGAGTGGATTTCCTTCAGAAGCAGTGGGATGTGATCTGGAGGATAATGTGAAGACACTGATGGATGATCTGGAGGTAGTCCTAGAAATTCCAGAGCATGTCCTTGTGCTACTATTTCCAGGACCCAAACATCTGAGGTCACCTCTTTCCAATGGTCCAGGTGGAGGGAGAGATGACCCCCAGCAACCACCCATGGAGGTAATGGTGGCTGGGGGGACTAAAAGAATTCCAGCAGAGCCAGTTGCAGCTCCTGCGCACCACCACTTCTAGGGGCTTTTGAGTGGGCACCTGGGGTGCCTCCTTGAGTGGGCAGTGCTCCTTTACCCTCACCTGATTGTCTGGTAGTGGTACGGTGTCTAGTACCATTCGGACGAAAAGACACCATCCGTCTGCTCCTTGGTAGGGTGTGATAGCGGGAGTTACGGATTTTGGAGTTCTACCCAAGGCCTGCAAAACAGAAAGGATATCTTGAACAACTGCATCAAACAACTTATATCCTTTGAAAGACGCATTAAGAACTAACTGCTGGACGTCATTTGCAAAGCCTGCCACTCTTAGCCAGGAATATCTTCTGAGGCATATTCCTGATGCAAATGCCCTAGCTGAAGCATCTGAAATATCACAGGCTACACATAGTAGGTGTTTTCCTACATCAGCCCCAGCCATTAAAGCGTTAGGAAGCTCATGTCTTGGTGCACCTTGTAGGAGAGCTTAAGCAGCTGCTTTAGCTTTCCTTCAGTGTGTGTTCTGGTATTTGACTATATAGGCCCAGTAATTTGCAATTCTCAAGCCCAAACAGGCTGAGGCATAGTTTTTTTTACCCATCTGTCCAACCTCCAGGATTCCTTATCAGGAGGAAGGGAACTAAGATGCTTTGGTGCTTTGATCTTTTGTGGGCAGCATTTATGACCACATAATCTGCTTTTGGCTGGCCTGCGAAGAGTTTATCTGAAGGGGCCATAGACATCGTGTCTGTTTTTCTGAGTATGACAGGGATCGCAGTAGGCCTATGCCAGGCAGCAAAGTTGGCATCCTCCAGAGCAGGGAGGAGGGGTGGAATTACAATGGATGGGGAATCAGGAATTCCAAGAAGTCAGTTAGGTTTTTCTTGGTTGTATCCCGGTCCGCCAAGTCAAATCTCATGGCAGCTTCAAGTTGTTGCATCATGGTTATGAAGGATGGGCCCTCAGTGGGGGACCTAGGGGTGCAAACCACAGAGTCCTCACTGCATGCTGAAACTGTGGAGCTAGTTCCCTCATAGGGACTTTCCACAATCTTCAGTCTCCTCTTCATCATCCTGTACCATAAGGTCAGGATTATATTCTATGTCATTGTCAGTCTGGTCGACCGGATGAAGGGAGCACGCTGGCAAGCCCATTGGCACTTTGGGGGGGGGGGGGTGCTGACACATAGCCCTAGTAGACATCAACGCAAGAGGTTCAGCTGAGGTGCCCCATCTACAGAGCTCCTGGTAGAGGAGGAGGCAGAAGGCAATTAAGAATGTCCCTAAAGGAAGACTGTACTGCTTGTACATCGGCACCCGTATAGTTGACAGGAATGCCAAGGCCCCCGGCGTCAATGGTGACGCACCGGCCCTGCTAGGCCTGGTGGTGCCTGTAGCCTGCCAGGACCTGGAAGTAAGGTCAGTGGTCTGGGCAGTGGGTGACAGCGCCACCAGAGTGGTCGACAGCACTGAAGTGGTTGGACCCACGTAGAGGGGCAAGCAGGAGTGGACCAGGGAGGTTTTGTCTTTCTCCCTCTCCCTCCTGGTGCCTGTGTTTTTTTTTTCCTTCGCCTCCCACGCCCCCAGCCGGCCACTCCTTGGGGGCTCGTCAATGGACCACCGATCTGCCCCAACTTCCCTCAGTGTCATCCCCTGTCCCCATTGTGTCGTGCCCCGGTCGACTCAGCATATCCCTTTCACAGGGGGGACCCATCCCTCTGCCCACTAGAGGTGGAGAAAAAGTCTGAATCCGTGCTGGCGCACAACAGGGGATCAGCTCTGGAGGCTACTCCCAGGGCATTGTGGTGTGAGGGGATCTGAGAGACCGTCATCTAGTCAGTCAAGTGGCGATTTTCTGTTTTCTCCCCAGCCCACACACCTTCCACATACTGGTACGTCCGCAGCAGAATCCTGGGGGCGGGTGTGTTAAGGCTCACAACGCCAAGAATATCTGCCGCAAGCCAATACCAGGAGCCGCCTAGTAAACAATCTAGTACAGTCCCCCTCCCCTGTGAGGGAAGCAGCCAAAGGACAGTCTAACTCCCTCCTTGCTTGTCTCTGCTCCTGAAGTCCAGGTTCGGGACACAAACCCGAGTCGCCAGCATGCCACGCTAACTCCCATCGCTCGGTGCCATGGAGCTGGAGGTGCTTGTGTTTCTGTCACCCGGACATCTTTTCCTAGGATTAAGATGATATGGATCCCAAGGAACGTGCCGGCAATGTGGTGGAGCTTTTTTACTGGAGCTCCTTCTTCACTCAGGCTACCTGCTGCTTAAGAAAGTGCTTTTCTAAACCACCTTTTTGTGTCACCAGGTGACTGTGTTAAACCCTTTACAGATCGGGGATGCCTAAAACGTTATGGTCCAGGCTGAAGCCGCACATGCAGATGTGTATAATCTCCACAGTATATTTTTTTCACCACGCTCCTAATTTGTCTTTAATTTGTTTTAATGTAATGTTTGCCTAGTAAGCAATGTACAAATTGTCTTTAAGCTATGTATGTATGTATGTACTGACGTGGAGCCTTTGCAAAGGAGTCATCGACTCAAAGGATTGTAATTCCGAAATTTTAATAAATAAATAAAAATTAAAATAACCGAACACTTTCGAGGTTACCTTAGTCGGCACACACACCGCCAAAAATTACTTAAAGTGACTGTGTGACTGATATAACTTCCTCCAGTTGACATATCTGGGCCTCACACAGGTGGTTTCCACTGCTACTCAAACATGGACACTCCTTGGACTTAATCTTACTCCCTGGGATCGAAGCATCTGATGTGGGGGTGGAACCAGTTGGGTGGTCCGATCACTACACTGTGGGGTTTAGTTTTAGCACCCCCCCCCCAGAGAAGGCCTACCCCTGTAGACATGGTTAGGTACTGCCCTTTATGAGATATGATTCCCACGGCCTTGCGGCAGTCCTTGACCTCTCGTCCCCCACGTTGGCAAGCAATGATCCAGAGACCCTCATGTCAGCTTACAATACAGCTGTTGCGGTAGCTCTGGATTCCACTGCTCCCGTCCATGTTCGCCCTCTCTCCCTTCGCCCTAAGTCCCTGCGGTTTGATGGGACTCTGAGGGAGATGCGGAGACAGGGGCAAAGGTTGGAGCATTGCTGGCGAAAGTCCGCCCTTGATGCCGACCACCTTAGATTGATGGACCATTATTCGGTCTATCAATCTGCCATCACCCATAAGAAGGCAGAATTCCTGTCCAGGGAGATTGCGGCTGCTCAGAATCGACCAGCTCAGCTATTTCGAACTGTGGACAGACTGTCCAATCCAGCCTGCCTGCATGTTCGGAAAGCCTTTTCGCAATCGGAGTGCAATGAGCTAGCTCAATTCTTTGCAAATAAGGTGGCTGACATCAGGGCGGTAGTGCAGCCAGCTCACTCTAGGGGGGTTGCTGTTGACCTGTACAGGGTCACGGTACCTCAGTTTTCCTCGAGTTCCTTCAGCCGCCTGGAGTTCATGGATGTCATGAGGATTATCCAGGGCATGTGCCCTACGTGCTGTAGTTTGGACCCTGGTCCGACCTCCCTAATTTTGGGCTGCAGTGATATCGGTCTAGTCCTGCCGTGGATAGTATGGTGCTCCTTGGGATCGGGAGAGTTTCCTAGCTCCCTGAAAGACGCGGTGGTGACACCACTCTAGAAGAAAGCTACCTTAGACCCAGACTGTCTCACAAACTACAGACCTATCGCTAACCTTCCCTTTGCTGGGAAGGTGATTGAGAAAATAGTGGCGGTACAGCTGGAGGCCCATTTGACCATCCATGACATCTATGAACCCCTCCCAGTCTGGTTTTCGCAAGAGACATAGTACCGAGATGGCACTGGTTCGGGTGCTCAATGATCTCCTGCTGGCGAGAGATCGGAAGAGCCATTCCATCTTGGTTCTTTTTAGATCTCTCTTCAGCTTTTGACACCATGGATCACATGGTGTTGATAGGATGCCTGAGGCATATCTGTGGAATGTCAGGGATAGTCCTCAGATGGTTTACATCGTTTCTCATGGGGAGAACACAAAGAATTGTATCTGGGGTCTTTCCTTCAAGTTCAACTGCTTTGTCATGTGGGGTGCCTCAGGGTTCTCTGCGGTCTCCCATGTTATTCGCGGTGTACATGCTGCCCCTCGGAGACATTGTAAGAAGGTATGGGCTGAGGTTTCACTGTTATGCAGATGATACCCAGCTCTACCTTTCTTTTGCACCTGACCAGGATGGAGCTCTCTCGGTCTTTTAACAACCGTCTGAAAGAAATCCAGGAGTGGACAGATTCTAGTTGGCTGAAGTTGAACTTGGAAAAGATAGAGGTATTGGTGGTGGATGGGGGGGGTCAGGTGTTGGTGCGCCTTCCGGAATTAATCGTGGTGGTGTTTCTCTCCCGACCTCTGAACAGGTGCGTAACCTGGGGGAGGTCTTTGATGGCGGACTGACCCTACATTCGCAGGTGTCGGCTGTCGTCAAGACCTCCTTTTACCATCTTAGGAATATCACCAGGGCGAAACACTTGGTTCCGTCTGATGACCTTCTGACTCTGGTCCACGCCTTTGTGTCCTCGCTTTTGGATTGCTGCAACTCCCTTTATCTAGGGCTTTCTGGGGTTGAAATCTGCCGCCTGCAGCTAGTGCAGAACGCAGCAGCCCGGCTTTTGACGGGTTCAAATCATTCCTGCCATATTACCCCCACGCTGCGCAAACTGCACTGGCTGCTAATACGGTGGCGGATCACCCTTAAAGTCAGTTTATTTATTTATTGAATTTTGATGACCGAGTTGGCCCACTGGGCCCCGAAGGTCCCTTTTTCAGGGGTGACCCGGGGAACAGAAACAATACAATACATACAATCAGGTGATCCAGAAGCAATACAATACATACAGTCAGGTGACACAGGGTTACGAAAAGTAGACATAGAAACGGAGCAGCAGCACCACCAGCTGAGCCACAGCAGAAGCTCCGACGAGCACGGAGGCCCGATCCTACCCTGGCCCACACACGGAGCAGCAGCACCACCAGCTGAGCCACAGCAGAAGCTCCAACGGGCGCGGAGGCCCGATCCTACCCTGGCCCACACACGGAGCAGCAGCACCACCAGCTGAGCCACAGCAGAAGCTCCAACGGGCGCGGAGGCCCGATCCTACCCTGGCCCACACACGGACCAGCAGCACCACCAGCTGAGCCACAGCAGAAGCTCTGACAGGCGCGGAGGCCCGATCCTACCCTAGCCCACACACGGAGCAGCAGCACCACCACCAGCTGAGCCACAGCAGAAGCTCCAACGGGCGTGGAGGCCCGCTCCTACCCTGGCCCACACACGGAGCAGCAGCACTACCAGCTGAGCCACAGCAGAAGCTCCAACGGGCACGGAGGTAATTAAACAACCTCCTGCAGTGCACCCTAGTGAGGGGTGTTACCTAGAGAGACTTTTAGAACTACAAACTCTCATCTGAAATGTCCTCATAGCATGTAGATATTGCATTCAGCCTGCCTTCTCAACGGACCTGGAGGGTCTGTGAGTGGGGGATTGTATGTGACTGCTCTCTGGGGATTTCCAGTGATATTCGGTGCTATTTTGGGGTATCTAGCGAATGCTTCTCTGGGGATTTTCATGCTATTTTGGGGTATCTCTAGCGACTGCATTTTGCCTGGGGCCCTGAAGTCTGGATAGGAATGTTTGAGGAAATACTGTTTGAATGTTAACTTACCGATTCACAGCGTGTTGGTGTGATACCGCCGTCTTCCCGGGACATTTCTCTCATGCAGGCGCAGTAACAACACTGTACTCCCGCTGCATTCTAATTTGATCCCTTTGTCCTCTCTCCCTGTTTAGGCCCGATCCTACCCTGGCCCACACACAGAGCAGCAGCACCACCAGCTGAGCCACAGCAGAAGCTCCGACGGGCGCGGAGGTAAACAACCTCCTGCAGTGCACCCTAGTAAGGGGTGTCAGCCCGTCGACGCACTGCCCCACCCACCCCACCACCGCCCACCCAGGGTCGGCACTACTTATATAGTCTTGTATTTATGACATCACTTCCTGTGCATTAATTTACTAAGTCCCCACTTTCCCATTACCAGCTTATACCAGCCTGCCACCAGAGGGACCCCTGACTACTCACGTCAGTCTTACTTTTCTGAACCTCCTCCCCCCCTCCACTTCCTGGAACCCCTCTACCCACAGACAGTACTTCTCTTCCAATACTCTCAATCCTGTCCCTGAACACACCTCTTGCCTATACCCAGACTCCAAGCTAGCCCTGCACACTGGTCCGACCCAACTATCAGACCCTGCCCTAGCCTGACGCTAACCCTCAGTGACCACTAAGAGTCGCTATTTTCCCCGTTTTTGCCAAATTCCAGCCAGCCCTGATCCACCTGGAAAGTGGAATCCCACACCTGCCCAGGTCCTTCTTCACTTGCCCTACCAGGGATTAGAACCTTGTACCCTGTCCACCAGAGTCCGTGACCCTACCACTAATCCAAAGTGGTTTCCACGCTCTCTTGGGGGCAGCCAAGATACTTGAACCCTTCCTGCCCTGCTGCTTACATTGGCATTATGTGTGCACCCTTTCTCCCCAAATGTCTCCCCCTCGTTCTCCTGCTAGTACACACATCCTATCACCCAAACATACTCACATGCCCTCTTATCCCGGCACCCCCAACTCTCCCGACCTAATCCGATCGCACCCTACACTGACCATGTATCCTGGCCCACAGCACCCACCCCCTATCTACTCCCTCACTGCCTATCCTAACTCTCCATGGTTGGGTATCATCCTTGCCCTCCCAAATTTTCAAACCTTGCCCATTCCTTGCACTCCCATGGCCACCTCCCCATCCCAGCGTGCACCACGGAAGTTGACTTGCTGCCACCCCCAGACCAGAGCCTTGGTCCTACTTCTACTACTTTCTGGCAACATACATCCCAACCCAGGCCCAGCCCCCTTCCACCCAACAACTTGGTCCACTGGCCTCCAAATAGCCTCCATGAACATATGCAGCCTGCTGAAAAAATCTGACGCCCTCCAGTGCTGGGCCACGGCACATCAACCTGAGATCATAGCCCTGGTAGAAACCTGGCTGTCCAAATCCACCCCTGACTCATGTGTCTCTCTCCCTGGCTATACCTTATACCAGGAGGACCGAGTAGGCAAACGACGGGGAGGCTGTGCAATCTACACTAGGGACACAATTACTAGACAAGCACTCCCTACCCCAGCCCTTGTAAATGGGGCCCAGGCCCTTACCCTCAAACTCACCCCTGACCCCTCTAGGGGCCCTCTCTATCTCACCACTGCCTACATTCCCCCCAAAAACCAGAACCCAGCTCTGGTATCACTAACTGATTATCTGGCCACCCTTCACCATGCGGCGGAGCAAATCCTAGTTGGTGACCTTAACATAAACTGGCTCAGCTCCTCCTCTTCCATAATCGTGACACATTTGCCGCCCAAGACCTGACGCAACTCGTCACTCAGCCCACTAGAATAAACACAAAAGAGGAACCTGCACCCTGCTGGATGTAGTCATCACCAACAGACCCCAAAAAATCCAAAACATCCAGGTCCTACCAGATTACTCTAAGTGACCACTCCCCTATCCTATTTCTCTGGGCAGTTCCCAAACCCAAACCCAAGGCACAGACCACCCTCCGAAGGCGCTTCCGCCCTGGTGGGCTGAAAAAACTTAGTTTCTCACCCAGATAAACTGGTCCCCAATTCAGCATGCGCCCGACATGGACATGGCCCTCGCTTTCTTTTCCCAAACCTTCAACAAGGCCTGTGATCTCTTTGCACCCTTCACAAAAATCCGATCCAAAAAACAGAATGCACCCTGGGTCAGCCCTGCCCTCCTACGATTGCTCAGAACCCAAGATAACCTCTGGCACCTTGCCACTGAAACAGGCCGGTTGTCTGATAGACAAGGATACAGTGCAGCCCGGAATAAGTGCACTTGGGCGGTCCGAAAAGCCAAGGCCGACCATTACCAGGCCACCCTCACCTCCTCCTGGGGCTCAGCCCGGAATTTCTGGGATAATATTAAACAATTAAATGGTAAGTCACGCTCCCCTCCCCCATCTCAGCTCACTAGTGATGGTACTACCTCCACTGATCCTGCCTTCATAGCCACCTGCCTAAACACCGCATTCACTGACCTTAGCTCAGTCCTCCCCAGTAATTTCTTCGATCCTCCCCCATACCAACCTCCCCCTGTCCCCACCTGCGCAAGGTATCTGCCCGGGAGGCCAGACCCATCCTAATCAAAGCTCTAAATGGCAACAATCCCGGCAGCGACTCATTGGACCCCAGTATCCTCAGGCTGGTGCTGGATGAAGTCCTTGCCCCGCTCACCAGCCTCCTAAACCATTCGCTCTGCCTGGGACAATTTCTCACTGCTTGGAAGATGGCCATAATCACACCCATTCATAAAGGAGGTGACAGGTCATCGACCAACAACTACCGACCAATCTCCATCCCCCCCCCCCCAAAGCGCTGAAAAAAGTGGTGGCCATTCAAATCACTGAATATCTGTCCAAGCATAACATCTTATGCCCAGAGCAGCATGGCTTCCGTGCTGGCCACAGTACCAACACTGCGCTAATTGAATTCTCTAATTTCCTTCACTCCTCCCTGGACACCAGCTCCCTAGCTGGTGCAGTGTTCATCGACCTATCAAAGGCTTTCGACACCGTCTCCCACCAACTTCTGCTGAACGCCCTCTGCCACACTGGCCTCTCGGCTGACCCTCTAGCATGGTGCTCGTGCTACCTAGACGCTCGATCATAACGTGTTAAAAATCAGTGGGACACTCTCCGATACCCGTCCCATACACTCAGGGGTTCCCCAGGGCTCCATCCTGGGCCCCCTTCTCTTCTCACTCTATCTGAACACCCTGCCCAGTGGCTGCTCTGGCAAAATGCTTCTGTATGCTAACGATGCTGTCATTTTTGCCACCCACCGCAATCCCATCTCCCTTCAGGAATCCCAACAGTCCTTCAATGAGGCAGATGCCTGGTTTAAGGAGCGCAGACTCATCATTAATCTTAAAAAAACCAAAGCTATGCTTTTTGCCCACCACCAAAACAAAGCTAGCAACCACCCACTACATATCCTTCCTAGTACCAAACAACCTCTGGAGCAAGTCTGCTCCTACAAATACCTAAGGATTACCCTGACTCTGCCCTCACATTCCACGACCACATTGATGCCCTTGCATCCACCACCAACATACGGCTGGCATCCTCTTCCGCCATAGAAACTGCCTCCCCCCCAAATGCACTCCGGCTCGCTGTTACATCCTCAGTACTGTCCCTTGTAGACTATGGCTTACCAGTCTATGGTGTCGCCGACACGACTGCCCTCAAAAAAATTCACCTAACCCTAAATAAGGCTTGCAGACTGATTACTGGTGCCCCTAGGCTCACTCACACCTGTCAACTGTATGATGATGCCAAACTCCTGACCCTTGATGAACGGCTTCACTATCATACCTGCCTCATCACTAAAAAAACTCTACTCGGGCTCTCCCCTCCTGGGGTGACTGCATCCATCCACCAGATCCCACCTACAATTGCTACATGGTCCTCCAACAAGTCCGCTCTACTGGTCCCCAGGTCAAGAACTACTCATGGTCAGAGGTCCTTCTGCTACAGAGCCCCATTCTGGTTTAACTCTCTCCCTGCCCCCGTCACTAATGCCACAACTATCTCCAAATTCAAAACCAGCCTTCGAAGCCAACTCCTCAACACCCGTAGCTGCTCCTGTCTCTGAGTGAGACTGGACCTCAAACCTCTCCACCAGTGACAACGCCCGCCGGGCAGCTCTCCTCCTAGTCCACCCCTCCACCCCCTTCCCCAAGTATATCCTGGCTAGTGCCTGCTGTCTTCATGGTAACGCCAGTAAATTGCTCAACATATGGAACCAGCTTGTAAGAACTATCTCAATTACCTGTACCCTGTAACTCAAATGTACTTTGTTTGATCACAGTGACGTATGCTCTGATGAATGCCTATTTGAAAAAAATAAAAAATGTACTATGTAACCTAAAATATTATGCATGTCCTCAATGTGACGAGGTACCTTTGGAAACGAGCCTCTGGCTCAAAGGTTGTAAACTGATTCTAACAAATAAATAAATAAATAAACACAGAATTTGATGGCAGATGAGGACCGCTTGGCCCACCCAGTCTACCCATTTCCCTACCTAATGGATAAGCTGCAGATCCTAGTTAACCAGCAGCCTACTTCTTCCTACCCCCAACCCCTAGAATTGCCTTATGACTGTTCCATGCATGCTTGAATTCCACCAGTTTTTGACTCCACAACCTCCTCTGGAAGGCCGTTCCATGCATCCACAACCCTCTCTGTGAAAAAATACTTCCTTACATTACCTCTGAGCCACCCCCCCCCACACACAAATCTTCAAATTGTGCCCCTTGTTCTTGCACACTCTTTTCTGAAAGATGCTACCCTCTTGGACTTTGTTGATTCCTTCAGATACTTGAAAGTTTCTCATGTCCTCCCCTCCTTTCCTCGAGGCTATACATATTAAGCTCCTTAAGTCTCTCTTCATATGTCTTCCAGTGCAGATCCTGCACCATTTTAGTTGCCCTCCTCTGGACAGCTTCCATCCTGTCTATGTCTTTGCAGAGATTGGGTCTCCAGAACTGCACTCAGTACTCCAGATGGGGTCTCACCAGCTGTCTGTACAAAGGTACAACAACTTCCTGTTTTCTACTGGTGATGCCTCTTCCTATGCATCCCAGTAACCCCCCAGCCCTCCTTACTGCCCTCTCACATTGCTTGCCCACCTTTAGGTCATCTGATATGACTACCCCCAAGTCCCTTTCCATTTTTGTTGTTGTTAGTATCTCACCCCCCATTGTATACTTTCCCCCTGGGTTTCTGTTTCCCATGTGCATTACCTTGCACTTCTTAGCATTGAATCTAAGCTGCCATACATTTGACCATTCCTCTAACCTTGCCAAGTCCCTTCTCATCCTTTCCACCCCACCTTGTGCATCAACTCTGTTGCAGATCTTTGTGTCATCTGCAAAGAGACATACTTTTCCTTCCAGTCCCTCTGCAATGTCGCTTATAAAGACACTGAATAGGACCGGAACCAATACTGGACAGTGCGGTACCCCACTAGTAACCCCCCCTTTCTTCAGAGTGGACTCCATTTACTTTTACCCTCTGTGTCCTATTCTCCAGCCAATTCTTTATCCAGGCTATCATCTTGGGACCCACTCCCAGGCTGGCTAACTTGTATATAAATCTTTTGTGTGGGACTGTGTCAAATGCCTTGCTAAGTCTAGGTAGGCCATGTCCACAGCCCCTCCCTGATCTTCTACTATGGTCACCCAGTCAAAGAAATCTATTAGATTCGTCTGGCATAACCTTCCTGCTGTGAATCCATGCTGCCTTGTATCCTGTGCCCCTCTGGCCTCTAGGTACTCGACAATTATTTCCTTCAGAAGTGATTCCATCATTTTCCCAATCACTGAGGTTAAACTAACAGGTCTGTAGTTTCCTGCTTCTGCCCTGCTCCCAATTTTGTGAAGTGGAATCACATGTGCCTTCCTCCAGTCCTCAGGCACCACCCCATCCTCCCATGATTTGTTAAAGAGGGTAGTCACTGGTGTCACTAGTTCTACCCTTAGTTCTTTTAGAATTCTGGGATGAATCCCATCAGGCCCCATTGCTTTGTCCACCTTCAGTTTTAAGAGTTCTTTCAGAACCTTTTCTTTTGTAAATGGGCTGGTATCAACTTCTGTATCCAGAGTGTTTCTACTTTTTGGGCTAGGTACCTTCCCCTCTTCATCTGTAAATACTAAGCAAAAATATTTGTTTAGTATATCTGCCTTTTCGCAGCCACCCTCTGCCCACCCCTCTCCCTTGGTCTTCCTTCGCTTCCTGATGTACCTATAAAAAACAAGATAATGAGGATGACAGTACAAGCAATTATTCAAATCGTAGACCACAAGTGCAACACTTGAACGATTTAAGGCATGATTTAATGTAGGTTAAGGTGAGGGGGGGGGATGGGTGTTGTGATTAGGATAGGGGGTGATTATCCTATACCCTCACAGTGGCATGAGCTTGTCCCGAGCAAATGGGACTTAAGCCTAGTGCGAAAGATTGGTAGAGAGGGGGCTTCCTGTATTAGAGGTGGGAGTGTTTTCCACAGTTTAGGGGCTGTAAGAGCGAAGGACTTGCCTCCCTTGTGAGTCTTGTTTCTGGGGATTGGCAGTAGGTGACCAACCCGAGGTCCTGAGCATTCGAGGGTTAGGCTTAGCCATGATTATTCCTGTTAGGCTTGGTGGGGCTGTCGGGCTCTGGGTTTACCGACTTAAAACCCTGCATGGACTGGGTCCGGACTATTTGAAAGAGCTCCTGGTCCCTTATTGCCCTGGTCGATCACTATTTGAAAGAGCTCATGGCCAGCCCAGTGGCGCTGAGGGTTGAGGCGGCTGGACGCCACACCTCATCGCGCCAGCGACCGGGTTAGAACAGACCGGTGGGTGGGGGTCAACAGGGAGGGAGGATGGAGCGTCCCCACGGATGCTCTCCTCCCTCGGGGTGGGATGCCAGGGGTGCTGTCTAGCGCCTAACGTCCTACAGGAGCTGGTGGATGCACCATCTCTTGAGGGGCATGGCGGCTTTGTATCTCGGAGCCCAGGAGTGGGGACATCGTTAGGCACTTGAGAGCGAGCGTGCGTCTGCACTTCAACTCTGTGCCAGCGTCTCAGGGGGTTGGGTTATAGGGGAAGAGTTCAAGCTTGGAGGAAAATGCCTCCGGCCCCCTAGATGAAGTTCTCTGGAGCCATTCTCGGCATCAGGCCGACCAAGCGCAGATCCCACTGTGCATGTTCGCTGCAGAGGACAAGAGGGGAGGTAGTGTGGGAATCTCTCTCGCTTCCGGGTCACCATGAACTGGGCCGGCCAAGTTGGGTTCCGATGGCAGCGAGGCACTCTAGGGGCAGACTCTAGATGGCTGAGGTTGATGTGGAGGATGTCACCCTTGAGCACGGAAGAAGAGGGGGTCATGGGGATGCAAGGCGTGGATAAATAATAGTTTAAAAAAAAAAAAAAAAAAAAAAAACAGCTCGGTCCTTACTGCCCTGGTCAATCACTCCACTCGGCTGACGATGGGTTACTAGAGATTCCAAGGGTGAATTGGAAACAAGCACCAAGTAAAACAGAAGACTAACCATCTGAGTAGCTTGGAGACTATAGGATTGTGAAAGTAGGCCTTGTAGTACAGCTATTCCAAAACCAGCACATCAACGAGAAACAATGTCCAGACTGTAGTGTTTAGTTAAGGTGTGGACAGTGCTCCAGGTAGCAGCTGTACAGATTTCTGCAGCAAACACATTTCTAAAACAAGCAACTGAAATGGCCATGCCTCTAGTGGAATGACCCTGAACCACACCAGGAAGTTCCTTACCATACTTCCTGTAACAAAAAGTAATATAACTTAGTAGCCATTTGGACATGCACGGTTTAGAAACTGGGGTTCGCTCTTTCCCCAGGAGCAAATGAAATCAAAAGCTTTGAGGACTTCCTGCAGTCCTTAGTATGGTGTGTACAGTACCATACTATTCTATGCACTTCTGAAGTGTGGAGCAATGCTTCCCTTGGATTGTCATGCTATTGGTAATACACCGGCAAGTAGATGGTTTGATTTAAAATAAATGCAGACATCACCTTTGGTAGAAATTTTAGTACGTAAAGATACCCTGTCTTTATGGAAAATCAAATAAGAAGGCTCACACAATATGGCCTGCAGCTTTCAAATCCTTTAAGCAGAAGTGGCTGCAACTAACAATCACACTTTCCTAGAAAGAAAGCATAAGCCACAAATCACAGCCAGCTCAAAATGAGCAAAGTTAGCTTTTTCCACAATAAAATTCAGGCCCCATGCTGGGACTGCATTGCAGATAGGAGGCTTCAAATGGAGAATGCCTGTCAAGAACATACGACCTACCTCCAGCTGAGCTACCATACAACCATCTATAGGCACATGTCAAGCTGATGCGGCTGCTAGGTGTACTCTGATTAAGGAATACCGCAGGCCTGAATCCAATATGGGCAGCAGGTTCTCTAGAACCTGATTAACTGGACAGGTGACCAGATCCAGGTGATAAGAAGAAGCCCATAAAGCGAACCGCTTCCACTTCATGGAGTAAGTAGACCTGGTGGACAGTTTTCTAGCAGCCACCAGAACATCTGCCATCTTTCGGGAAAACTGACAAATGGGCTATGGCTACGTCTTCAAGGGCCATACGTGCAGATGGAGACTTCAGGCACGGATGGACCAGGGTTCCCTGTTCCTGTGACAAAAGACCCTTGCACAGGGGCAGAGGTACTGGGTGTTCCCCTGCCAACTGCTACAGCAGGGGGAACCAGATCCGTCAAGGCCACAGGAGAGTACTGAGTATCAGAGTTGCCCCCTCCACTTTCAGCTTGAGCAGTCCTCTCTGAATTAGAGGAAAGGGAGGGAAGGCATATAGACATCTTCCTTTCCAAGAGAGGGACAACATGTCTCGCCAGAAAACTCCAGGCCCTAGAGTGAATGAGCAGAAAAATGCCAGTTTTGCGTTGTGTGGGGATGCAAAATGGTCCAACTCTGGATGACCCTATCTTTCCAGCAGGTCATCTACCATGGAGGTCAACAGTCCCCACTTGTGCACTCTGGACTGTGACCGACTGAGCCTGTCTGCCAAGATGTTTTGGACACCAGGAACATGTACTGCTGAAAGTTCTAGACAGTGTTCCAGAGCCCAATAACAAACCTTCATGGCTTCCCTGCACAGCGGATAGGAAGAATAAATTACTCACCACAGTAATGTTGTTTCTTCTAATGTAGTCTTGCTGTATTCTGACTATATGCAGTTAGCCCCAGCACTTGAACTGCTACGGAGAGTAAAGGGTTAAACTCTATGTCAAGGCATAGAACACGGAGATCAAGCTCGGTTTTCAAACTTGTCTGTGGTACTCTGGAGGGTAACAGTCAGATTCTTGTGAGCACTAAACTAACTCAGTAATCAGAAATGGTCTTTAAAATGTTTATGCTAAATGGCAATAAACAGATTATTAGGGCCAAAAGACTCGAGTCAAGAACCCCAAAAAGAATTCAAGCAGGTAGTGAACAACCAAAACATTCATAATAAAAACCAGAAGAACCCTTAATAAAATAAGACATGCCAAATACACCTCTGGGGTGCAGCACTGTGCCTGCCAATCCACATCCCAAAACTATTAGGTTCCAGGAGGGGAGGCAGGTCAGAATACAGCAAGACTCCATTAGAAGAAACATTACTATGGTGAGTAATTTTTTCTTCAAACAACATGAAGTCTTACTGTATTCCAACTATATGCAGACTACCAAGCAGTACCCCCTTGGAGGAGGGAGTCACAGAACCTATTTTGGGAACAAGCTCTGCAGCACAGCTGTGCCAAACCTAGCATCACTTCTTGACTGAATGTCCAGAGAGTAATGCTTGGTGAATGTGTGAACAGTTTTCCAGGTGGCTGCTTTACAGACTTCCATTAAAGGTACATCTCTAGCTGCTGTGACCGAAGCAGCTTTACCTCTGGTAGAATGAGCCCTCAGGCCTGAGGGAGGCTCTTTCCCAAGCTTTGAACAGCAGAACTGGCTACAGGATACGATCCACCTGGCAACTGTTCTCTTGGTGGCAGGTATGCCCTTTCCCACTTCTCCGTAAGTGAGAAACTACTGACAGTCATTCCTATGGGCCTTAGTACGCTCCACATAGTAACTAAGAGCCCTCTTTACATCAAGACTGTGTAATCTTCTCTCCCCAGATGAAGAATGGTCAGTGAAAAATACAGGCAATGACAGACTGATTCAAATGAAAGTCCGATACCACCTTGGGAAGAAACTTTCTGTTGGTTCGAAGGACCACCTTATCCCCTGTGAAACTAAATGAAGTTAGGTTCCACAGATAAAGCCTGTAATGCACTGATTCTCCTGGCAGAAGTAATGGCTACCAGGAGTACAGTTTTCCAAGTCAAGTACTTCAGTTCAGCTGAGGATAAAGGCTCAAAGGGGGCTGCATAAGCTGTGCGATACAGATATTCAGGTCCCAAGAAGGGGTAGGTTTCCCTAAGGGAGGATCAACATGTACTAAACCCTTGAAAAATTTCTTGAAAACTGGTTGAGAAGCTAGAGAGGCGCCCTTACCAGCAGAAAGGAAGGCAGACACAGCTGCCAAATGTACCTCAAGAGTAGTAGGCCGGAGTCCTAAACTATTAAGATGCAACAAATGGTCCAATACAGTGGCAATATCAGCCAGCTCTGGCTGGACATGCTTCTGGGAACACCAAAACCCAAATCTTTTCCATTTGGAGTTGTAAGTCTTTCTAGTAGTAGGTTTCCTGCTAACCTTTAAAATGTCCAAGACTGACTGAGAAAGGTGCAGGCTTGCATATTCTAGTTCTTCAAGAGCCAGGCTTTGACCCGGAGAGTCGGAAGGTTGGGGTAAAGGATCCTCCCCCCTGTGAGGAGGTAAGGAGATTGAACTGTCTGGGAAGACACAGAGGTATTGTTACTGAAAGTGACAAGAGGGGAGTACACCAAGGCTATCTGACCCAGTCTGGCACCACTAGAATCACCTTGCAAGGCTGAGACCTGATCTTGATCAGGACCCTGAATATCAAGAGGGAAAGGAGGAAATGCATACAGAAACCTGCTTGTCCAATTCAACAAGAGAGCATCCTGAGGGACAGGGCCCAGCAGAGGCGGTCTGCAGCAAAACAGAGGAAGTTGGTGATTGCCCGGGGCTGCAAAGAGATCCATCTCTGGAGTGCCCCACTTCTTGAAAATGACCTGAAGAATTAGAGGATTCAGGGTCCATTCGCGGTGACCCTGAGAAATCCTGCTGAGAGCATCTGCTAAAATGTTGCCCTTCCCTGGGAGATGCACGGCCATCAGGGAAGCCTGAAGGAAATAAGCTAGAGACCATATCTTCATGGTCTCTGTGCACAAGGCCGAGGACCAAGTGCCTCCCCACTTGCTGATGTACCACATGACTGTGGTATTGTCTGTCCTGATCTGCACCACTTTCCCCTGAACAGCAGCTGAGAATGTCTGAAGTGCTAGAAAGACAGCTCTTAGTTCGAGAAGGTTTATGTGTAGAAGAGACTCCTGGCGAGACCAGGTTCCCTGAGCTGTAAGCTGATCTAGATGAGCCCCCCCCAACCTAGTAAAGAGGCATCTGTGGTGAGAATCACTGAAGGAGCCTGACTGATAAAGGGGACATCTTGTCGAAGATTGTACTCCTCCAGCCACCTGAACTAGAGTTTGAAGACACTGGAACCAATCTGAAGAGAGGGTCTTTTTTCTGAGACCAATAAGATCTGAGATGAAACTGAATATCTCATCTGAAACCTTGCTCCCTGGACCACAGCTGTGGATGCTGCCATGTGACCCAGCAACTGTAAAAAGTGTCTGGCTAGACGAGAGACCAGAGGACGAAAAGAGGAAGCCAGAGTGACAAGGGACTGAACCTTTCAGAGAGGGAGAAATGCTCTTGCCTGAATAGTGTCTAGTTCAACCCCAAAGATAGTGAGAAACTGGGCTGGTTTCAGAACAGACTTTTCTAGGTTCAGAATGAAGCCAAATGAGTCCAGAAACTTTTGAGTGACCTCTAAGGTTGACTTGACTTGGTCTGAGGACTGGCCCACTAGGAGCCAGTCCAGGTATAGGCACAGAAGGGTACCCAGTCTCCTGAGGAATGCCACCACTACTGCAAGACACTTGGTGAACACCCTTGGAGCAGATGTTAGGCCGAAAGGCATAGCTCTGAATTGGTAATGGCCTGAGGGCAACTCGAACCTGAGGTACTTTCTGTGGGAATGTCTGATAGGCATGTGGAAGTAGGCATCCTTGAGATCCAGAGAGGCTAGCCAATCTCCTGGTCTCAGAGAGGGAAGAATTACTCCCAGAGTCACCATCTTGAATTTTGGTTTTGTTAAATGTTTGTTCAGGTACCTTAAACCTAGGATGGGTCGCCACTCCCCTGTCTTTTTTGGGATAAGGAAGTATCTGGAATACAGTTCTTTTCCCCTGTGACAAAGAGGTACCTTCTCTACTGCTTGAAGAAGCAGAAGAGGGGACTTCTGCCTCTAAGGCCCTTGTCTCCAAGGGAGAGGGAGGACTGAAGGACCTTGCTCTCATTTTGGGAACCTTTTGAAACTGAGAGCAAGTCCCTGGTTCACTACTTCCAGGACCCATTTGTCTGAAGTAACAGACTCCCAGGCCTGAGAGTAGTAAGCCAACCTGCCCCCTGCTGGAACTGGGGAAGCGACCCTGACCGACACCTCATATTGTCTGTTTGGCAGGAGGCTTATGCTGCGTGGATAATGGGGTCCTGGTCATCCCATGCCTGCCTCTTCCCCTAAAGAACGCCCTCTGCTGGAAAGAAAGAGGAGGAAGCCTGAGCTTGGTAGAAAGGCCTTTGAAAAGGCTTGCCCCTGCCAGCCCTAAATTGCTGCCTCTGAGGAGTGGCCTGCTTTTCCTTGGCTGCAGCACTCCAACAGGTGGTCTTATATTCATCCATCATCTTCATGTAGTTCTCCATTTGCTCACCAAACAGAGAATTACCAGTTATGGGAAAATCCATGGCCTTAGTCTGGGTATCCTATGAAAGACTGGTACATCTAAGCCAAGCAAACCTCCTCATGGAGATAGATGTAGCCATGACTCTAGAATGCACATCATTCGAGTCCACAGCAGCATGAAACTGCACTTTGGATGCCTCTACACCATTTACAGCCACCTGCTCCAGCTCCTTGGCTAGCTGGGGAGGAGCATTCTTAGACAGCTCCAGAATCGTATCCCACATAGATTTCTGGTACCTGGCTGCATATGCCATGTAATTTGATTGCCTGAGCCCCAAAGAGGATGCCAAGTACTGTTTCTTAGCCATGGCATCCACTTTCCTGGAATCCTTATCTGGGGGTGAGATGCCAGGGGAATGTTAGCGTTGTCACAGGCTGCAGCTTGCACTACCCCAACATGGCTGCAATGTGCTGAAAGGAATTCCGTGCCAGGACTTAATGAGACATACCTCCTGTCCATTCTTTTATCCACAGGAGGAATGGATGTGGGAAATTCCATGATTTTCTGTGTCTGTTTCCCCAGGGATTTATGCAAAGGGACAGACATTCTCTGACTCTGGAACATCCATCATTTCCACATAATCAGGCTCCTCCTGATCCTGATCAGTCTCTTCCATAGGAAGCTGAAGAGTCTCAACCACCTCCTTGTAAAACAAGAAGTGGGAGGAGGACTCAGAAAGCCTGGGAGGGGAAACACTGGAAGGCCTGTCTGGGGAGATACCAGGCTCTACTGGCTAATCTAGGTCTACAAACTCTCCTTCTTCATCATCATCTTCCTCCTCCCAATCGCCCTCATAGTATGCCTCTGGATCAATGTCTGAGGCAACAACTTCCAACCGAACTGATCACATTAGAACCGATGTCGGTTCGGTCAGAACCGGGCAAAACGACTGCACTACTGTAATCACTTTCGCTATCTCCTCAACGGTCAGAATATGGGGTTTCAGATCTGAACCGGCTGATTTTCTATTTCTCTTAGCCGGAACCGATTCTGCAGAGTCTGCTCTCCTTTTGCCCAAAAAGGTATCGCCCAGGTCAGTGGGCACCTCTTCAGGTTTCGTCGCAACCGAACCGGGATGGCCACCCGGGTCAGCAGACTTCTCGGCCTCCCTATCCCTCAGACTACTCAAACGTTCTTCAAGAGTGGCTTTGGGAAAGTTCTTACAAATTTGGCAGTCTTCTGTGAGGTGGTCAAACCCCAGACAATACACACATACGAGGTGGGGATCAGCCTTAGCAAAGGCCTCCCCACACGCGGAACAGTGCTGAAACCCAGTGGGACCAGTTTTCTTTTTGGGTTTCTCAGACATGTCGAAAACAAGAAAAAGTCACCCTTGTCAGCATTAAGCCAGGCAACTAACACTTAACGGTTCCAACTGTGTCACGGGTCGGTTAAAAAAATCCCACAAAAATACGGATTTTTTTTAGGAACCCATAAGTACCGGAAAACCACAATAATGAATACAGACATACACAAATCACAATAGATTTCGTTTCTGAACCGGACAGACTGGAAAAGAACCGAAGCCAAAGCAATTTCTAACAAATTCAACAAAAATTAACACTACCTACTCTACACAGAGAAAAGCCAGTCAGAAAAGACTTGCCTGCTCCTGTTGGAAGCTGAGAAACTTGCTATACTGCAGAGAACAAACTAGAACGCATTTGAGGAACTGGGAACCTGGTAAACATAATATTGTAGGGGACTAGTTAGGAAGGTAAGCTACGCTTTCCACAGAAAGTTTCATTATTTTTTTATTGGCATTAAGAATTGCAGGATTCCATTAAAGTGTAGTAATTTTATAACCAGAGGGAGTGAAATACAACTGAAGTTGCTCTATTTCTGTGCTAGACACACAGGATTTGGAAGGATATTTGTGCAGTATTTTAGAAGTGTCCTGCTGGCTGAACAGTGAGTTCGTTTTTATCCCTGGACTCAGAAGAGTGGTTTATGTAGGAGCAGTGGTCTAGTAAATTGTGGTGTTGGATGACTTACTATAAAGGGCAGTACTCACCAGGGTGGTGGAGCAGTGGTGTATTTGATTGTTTCTAACAGTCACCAGTGGTTGTGCCTACCCACCTTCCCCCCCCCCCACCCAGGCATGGCATTTCCTTTATAGCCAAAGTTCTGACATCACTTCCTCAACAGATCCTGGGGCAGAACTGTCATATTCCTAATTACCCAGCACAGTGCATAAAGGGTAAGTACACACACTAAAAAAAAAAATAAAACAAAATTATATATTAGTCATTGTATATTATAAGGAAGAGAGACATGTGGGGAGTGGTGCTATGCACTGGCTGTGGGGCAGCAATTTTCCGGAGACATACTGGAACCTGTGTTGCTGCCCTATTTGTAGGCAACTGTCTGCTCTGAGGGAGGAGGTTGCCCACCTCCAGGCTGAACTGGCAAGGACTAAGGAGGCCTCCCCCAACCAAAGAGCACCAGTTCCACAACCACTGCCTCAGAGGTTGCCATGTGAAGAGCAGATGGACCACAGTAGGTTCTGGGAGGTGAGGGTCGTGGAACAGAGGCGTAGCCCCAAGTTGCACCTCTACACAAATCATATGTCAGTCTGGCAAATCAAGGTTCTCTATGATGACACCCTCATTGGAACCAAGAAGAATGCTGGGACAACCACAAGGACACCCACAAAGAGTGGCAAGGGACACTACAGGGAAAAACAGCTTCTGACAGGAGACTCAATTGTTAGGTGTAGACCTGGGGAAGGAGAGGAGAGGAAGTAAGGTGCCTGCCTGGTGTCATGGCTTGGAGGACAGGAAGCAAACCTCAGGATTGCAGAAGCAGCATCACAGGAGAGGAAACTAGATATCATTGTCCACCTCGGACAAATGACCTAGCTAGGCATGAGATCAGTGCAGTGCAGGATGAATTCTGGAGTTGGGAGGGCCTCAGACAGGTAGCAAGCACGGTAACCTTCTCAGAGGTGCTGCCAGTCTATGGCAGGGGTGAGGCTAGGGTACTACACACCATGCAGTTTAATGAATGGTTGCAAAACTGGTGCAGAGCACAGGGCTTTGGCTTCACTGGGGACTAGAGGTACACCTGGAGAGATGAAGGTCTATACTGGCATGATGGTCTGCATCTGTCCAGGAAATGAAACACGCTCCTAGGTGACATTTTTAAAGGCTTCCTTGGCAAGCTTTTAAACTAGCTAAGGGGGGAGATGCTGATAGGAAACAGGAAAGTTCAAGCTTCCCCCCCCAAAAAAAAAACATGGCAGGTAGTAGGGTAAACACTGAGGTACAGAGCTTGACAGAGGGCAGGACAGGGGTAAATGGAAAAATGGACAAGGGCAATAAGAGCAGAAATGGAGTAAAAAAAGGATAAAGCCAACATTAAATGGAGGGCAGTGAGTACCAATGCCCGTAGTCTGGGAAACAAGCTTCCAGGGCTAGTAGCCCTGAAGGAAGAGGAACACCTGGATATTGTGGCAGTCACAGAAACATGGTACACGGAGAACCATGACTGGGATGTCAACATACCAGGGTACACAATCTACAGAAGGGGAAACAGGGAGGGTAAAAGAGGAGGTGGAGTAGCTCTCTACATAAGGTAAGGGATCAAAGCTACAGAACTAAAAGGTAAAGGGGAGGACAGGAGGAACTCTGGGTCACCTTGGAGACAGGGAATGGCATCACAATCCGCACAGGAGTTGTATACAGACCCCCGTCTCAAGGGGAGGAAATGGACAAGAAAATGATAGAGGACATTCTCAAAATGGCTGGAAGAGGGGAGATACTGTTGATGGGGGACCTGAATATGCCAGATGTTAACTGGGCAACATGGACTGCAGCCACATCCAAGAGCAGGGTCATTCTCGATGCCCTACAGGGGACATGCCTTAGACAGCTAGTGGTGGAACCCACTCGGGAGGCAGCAATATTAGACCTGGTACTCTTTAAATGGAGAGAGATCACAAATTTAGAAGTCAGTAGACATCTGGGAACAAGCGACCACTGCACAGTGTGCTCACAATAAACACAACCATGGAGATAAGCCATACAAAGACAAGGATACTGGACTTTAGAAGCTGACTTTGGCATAATGGGTGAATACCTGAGGAATGCATTAGCAAATGGCCAGAAAGGAGGGTGGAAGAACAATGGAGAAAAATCAAAACTGCCATCATGGAGGCAATAAGCCTTTGTGTGAAGCAAATAAAGAAAACAAAACGGAATAAAAAAACACTATGGTTCTCAAAAGAGGTGTCAGGGAAGGTTAAGGAGAAAAAGGCTGCATTCAAAAAGTATAAGGAATCACAGACTGAGCACGACAGGGAACTGTATCAATTAAAGCAGAAAGAAGTGGGGAAGGCAGTCAGAAAAGCAAAGGCCCAAACCGAGGAAAAGATAGCCAACTCAGTTAAGAAGGGGGATAAAACCTTTTATAGGTACATTAGGGAGCATAGAAAGGTTAAAGGAGGGATAGTGAAGATTAATAAAGGAGAGGGGAGGTGGGCAGAGGGAGACAGTGAAAAGGCAGAGATACTGAATGAATATTTTGCTCAGTATTCACAAAGAAGAAGAGGAGGAGTTACTAAACCAAACAGTAGAAGCACTCTGGATAGTGGGGTTGACGCCAGTCCATTTACAGAAGAAAGAGTACTGAAAGAACTCCTAAAACTCAAGGTGGACAAAGCAATGGGCCTGACGGATTCACCTAGAATCCTAAAAGAGCTAAGGAGGACCTAGTGACACCACTAACCACACTTTTAACAAATCATGGGAAGATGGGGTGGTACCTGAGGACTGGAGGAGGGCAGATGTGATCCCCCTTCACAAAAGTGGGAGCAAGGCAGAAGCAGGAAACTACAGACCTGTTAGTTTGACCTCAGTGGTAGGGGAAATGATGGAATCACTTCTGAAAGAAAGAATGGTTCAGTACCTAGAGGCCAGCGGGGCACAGGACCCAAAGCAGCATGGATTCACAGCAGGAAGGTCATGTCAGACGAATCTAATAGATTTCTTTGACTGGATGACCAAAGTAATAGACCAGGGAGGGGCTGTGGATATGGCCTACCTAGACTTTAGCAAGGCATTTGACACAGTCCCGCACAAAAGATTAATAATCAAGTTAGCCAGCCTGGGAGTGGGTCCCAGGGTGGTAGCCTGCATAGCAAACTGGCTGCACAACAGGACACAGATGGTAATAGTGAATGGAACACATTCTGAAGAAAGGGGGGTTACTAGTGGAATATCTCAGGGCTCAGTACTGCGTCCAGTCCTCTTTAACATCTTTATAGGTGACATTGCAGAGGGTCTGGAAGGAAAGGTATGCCTCTTTACAGATGACACAAAGATCTGTAACAGAGTTGATACACAAGGTGGGGTAGAAAGGATGAGAAGGGACTTGGCAAGGTTGGAGGAATGGTCAGATATACAGTATGGCAACTTAGATTCAATGCAAAGAAGTGCAAAGTAATGCAGCTGGGAAATAAAAATCCAGGAGAAGAGTACACAATAGCAGGGGAGGTACTAACAACAACAATAATGGAAAGGGATCTGGGTGTAGTCATATCAGATGACCTAAAGGTGGGTAAGCAATGTGAGAAGTCGGCAAGGAGAGCCAGGGGGATACTGGGATGCATAGGGAAGGGCACCACAAGTAGAAAAAGGGAAATGGTTATCCCTCTATACAGACAGTTGGTAAGACCCCATCTGGAGTACTATGTGCAGTTTTGGAGAACTCATCTACACAAGGACATAAGACAGGATGGAAGCAGTCCAGAGGAGGTCAACTAAAATGGTGCAGGGTCTACATCAGAAACCATATGAAGAGAGACAGAGAGCTTAATATGTATACCCTTGATGAAAGGAGGGACAGGGGGGACATGATAGAAACTTTTAAGTACCTCAAGGAATCAAAGTCCAGGAGGGTAGCATCTTTCAGAAAAAGAGATGTGTAAGAACAAGGGGCACAATTTAAAGTTAGAGGGGGACCTCAGGGTAATGTGAAGAAATTATTTTCACAGAGAGGGTGGGACGATGAACGCCTTCCCTGGAGAGGTTGTGGGGTCTAAAACATTGGGGGAATTCAAACATGCATGGGACAGACATAAGGCAATTATAGTGGGGGGTTGCAGAAAGTAGGCTGTTGGTTAACTAGAATCTGCAGCTTATCCAATAGGTAGGGAAATGGGCAGACTGGGTGGGCCAAGTGGTCCTTATCTGCCGTCAAAGTCTACGTTTCTATGTTACTACCACCACTTACTGTTACCGAGACACACGTAAGAATACCAATAAAATAAGAACTGTGGTTGAAAAACCTGACCGATTCAAACTAATACCGAACCGAAGCGTAGGAGGGATCTCCACAGCGACTTCACACTTGGGCGGAGTAAGAAATCTGATGGTTACACTTCAGAGTACCACAGACCCGAGCTCAACGTTCTTTGCCTTGGCACCGAGTTAACCCTTTACTCTCCGAAGCAGTTCAAGTGCTGGGGCTAACTGCATATAGTCAGAATACAGCAAGACTTCCTGTTGTTTGAATGAGTCCCCCCTTGTTTGTTGATGTAATGCATTGCACAGACATTGTCTGTCAGAATTAAGAGAGGACCTGGGTGCAAGTGGTTCTGGAAGACCTGAACTCCATACAGAATGGTCCTCACTTCCAGAATATTGATGTGCAAGGTGCTCTCCGCCAGAGTCCACATGCCTTGTGTCTGATGAGGACCCAAGTGTGCCACCCATCGCAGCCCCAGAATATCCATGGTGAGGATCTGGAGAGAGAAGGGGATCAGGAACGGAACTCACTTCAGTAGGTTGCTGGGTTCCATCCACCACCTGAGCACTTTACACTCAGGGGACATGACTAGAACCATATGTTGTAGGTCATCTGTGAGCTGATCCCACTGGACTCTTAGGATCCACTGGGAAATCAGCATATGCAGTCTGGCCAGTGTTACTATGACAATGGCTGCAGCCATAAGTACCAGAAGGTGCAAAAATACAGGTTACTCACCTGTAACAGGAGTTCTAGGAGTGGAAATATTGTTCATCCACTCTGTCTGGCAGGCACCTTGCCGCTCTAAGATGTGCCGGAAAGTTTTCAAGCTGGCTCCTCCCACCCACCCGGGTGGTAAAACCCTCTGCTCCGCCTCATGACGCCAGATCTAGCCCACTGGAAGCCAGGCTAGGTCGGCCGGGGAGTTTGGGTTGGTCGCGTGGATGAACATCATACACCACTTCTAGAACTCCTGCTACAGGTGAGTAACCTGTATTTCTAGGAACATGAATATGTTGTTCAATCCACACTGTCTGGCAGACTCCTAGCAGTTCTCCAGGAGGAGGGAGGCAAGGCGCGCACCCCTGATACTTTGGGAATAAGGACTGGAGAACAGCGGTCCCAAAGCCAGCATCCCGGCGTGACTCTAGGTCAATGTGGTAATGGGAAATAAAGGTGTGTGCTGACTTCCAGGTAGCAGCCCTGCAGATTTCCTGGATAGGGACATCCCTAGAAGCAGCCACCGAAGCAGTCGTATGGTGGGTTGAATGAGCTCTTATCCCTTTGGGTGGCTCCATGCCCACCAACCTATAGCAGAGATCTAAGCAGGAGGTGACCCACCTGCTTATCGTCCACTTGGCTGCAGGTCTGCCAGGTGTGGCTTCAGCGTGGTGACAAACAGCTGGCGAACCTCTCCCAAACTCAGTCATCCGCTCCTGTAATGCGGCGTTCTTCTAGGGTCCAGAGTATGGAGCCCATACTGCGTCTCCGAGGTGTGAGTGGGGTAGAACACTGGCAGAGTCAACACCTGATTCAGGTGAAACTCCAACACCACCTTCGGAAGGAATTTCCGGTGGGGACGAAGGACAACCTTGTCCCTGTGGAAGACCAGATAAGGAGACTCTATGGAAAGCACCTGGAGCTCTCCCATCCTTCTGGCTGATGTTATAGCCACCAAGAAGGCAGTCTTCCACGACAGGTAGGAGATACCGCACCTGTGCATCGGTTCGAATGGTTTGCCCGTGAGCTTGGCCAATACCAGCAGTAGATCCCACGGAGGTGGGGGTTCTCGCAACGGAGGGGATATGCGATTCAGACCTTTGAAAAAGCGCCAGACCAGCTTCTCCTGCGCCACCGACTTCTTGCCAGCCCGCACCCGGTAAGCAGAGATGGCTGCCAGGTGCACCTTAAGGGTCGACAACCGAAGCCCTAGCCGAGAAAGGGACCACAGGCAATCCATAATGCTAGCCAACAGACAGGAAGAAAGGTCCAACCCCTTGCCCTGACACCAAATAGAGAATCTCTTCCATTTAAAGGCATAACATTTTCTGGTCAACTCCTTACGGGACGCCTCAACAACGTTGATGACTTAGTCAGAATTTCCCAAGGCCTGGAACTCTTGCCGCGAAGGAACCAGGCCGTCAGGTGCAGGGATTGAAGGTCCGGATGGAGCACCTTCCCCTTGTTGACTGAGATCAGGTCCAGGTGGGCTGGAAGCTGCCTCAGGAGCCTGGAGCTGAGGCTGAGGAGATCTTGGTACCAGAACTGGTGAGGCCAGTCTGGGGCTACCAGAATCACCTGTGCCTTGTCCCTCTTCGCCTTGAGAAGCACCTTATGGATCAAGGGAAATGGAGGAAAGGCGCAGAAGAGGCCTGGGGTCCACAGCCTCGAGAAGGCATCCCCCTGCAGCAAGCCCTGCCGAGGGGGGTGGGCATGAAACAGCCTCAGCTTCACGTTCTCCTTGAAAGTGAACAGGCCCATCTGAGGGTGCCCCAGTGGGAGAACAGGTCTTGAACTACCTCCGGCAGGAGAGACCACTCGTGAGATGTAACACCTATCTAGCTGAGGGCATTGGCCAGACTGTTCAAGGCCCCACCCACATGGATGGCTAGGAGATCCACCTCCAGGCTGATCACGAGAGACCAAATGCAGAGAGCTTCCTTGTACAGAGGCGAAGAGTGTGTCCTGCCCTGACGGTTGAGATAGTACATGGTCGTGGTGTTGTCAGTCTGGACCTGAACCACTTGACCCCGTACAAACGGAGCGAAGGTGGTGAGGGCTAGCCATATCGCTCAAAGCTCCAGCAGGTTGATGTGGCATCGGGACTCCTGAGGGAACCAGAGGCTGTGGGCCAAGAGCTCCTCCAGATGGGCACCCCAACCCATCAAAGAGGCGTCAGTCGTAAGGATGACAGTCGGCTCGGGGAGGACAAACACGATACCCTCCTGCAGATGAGCTGGGACAAACCACCACTGTAGGCCATCCCACATCTTCTGGGTCACGGTTATTGGCTGGTGCAAAGGACTGGAGCGCCGAGACCACCGGCTAGCCAGCCCCCAATGCAGGGGACGCATATGCCAGCGGGCCCAATGGACCACGTTGGTGCAAGCCGCCATGAGACCCAGAAGGCGCATGAAGTCCCGGGCAGGGCACAATTGCCCAACCTGAAATGATTGGGCAAAGGAGGACAGCACCTCGACCCTGTCTGCTGGGAGCCGGGCTCAGCCCCGATGAACTGAATCACCTGCAATGGCACGAGTTCCGATTTGGCTTCGTTGATCAGGAGACCAATTTGAAAACAGACCTGGAGGGCCAGATTTCTGGACTGCTCCACATCCAACCTGGAGGGGCTGCTATCAGCCAGTCATCCAGGTAAGGGTACACCCAGACCTCTCGGCGCCGCAGGAATGCCGTCACCACTGCTATGCATTTGGTGAAGACCCTGAGAGCCAGAGAAAGGCCGAAAGGCATGGCCCGGAACTCGTAGTGGGATCCCTCCGCTCTGAAGTGGAGGAATCGCCGACGTGACAGACGTATTGGGATGTGAAAGAATGCGTCCTGAGGATCCAAAGAACAAAACCACAAGCCTAGTTCCAAGGATGATATGATCTGAGCCAGAGTGACCATCCTGAAGGTGCACAGCCTTAGGAACTTGTTTAAGTCGTGCAGATCGAGAATGGGGCGCCAGCCCCCCGTCCGTTCTGGGACCAGGAAGTACCTGGACACAAACCCTGGGCTTGGAGGAGGATCCGCCACCTTGCTGATCACCTCCTTTTGGAGGAGCAGAGCTATGTCGGCTCGACGACCCAACAGAGAGGCTGCGGAATCGGTAGGCCCCCGAGGGGTGATGGCTTGATAGGGAGGGGTCCACTCGAATTCCAGAGGCAGCACCCTGCCAACCACTTTCAACACGCAACGGTCCGTGGTGATAGCGGACCAGGTAGAAAGGAAGTGGCTGAGCTGTCCTCCCATGGGGGGACCCAGGGGAGGAGTGACGAAGTTGGGGGCAGCACCCCTCAACCAGTCACTGGGCAGGCTTGGAGGAAGGGCTGGCCGAGAAGCCACCTGGACCTTTCCCTCCAGGCTTCCTGTTGGAGGAAGCAGCAGGCTTGGCCTTGGGGCACCAAGCGTGAGCCTGCTGGCCATGCTGGGCTGGAAGTGCCACAGGGGCGAAAGAGCTTATGCTGTTGCTGGCGGCCTTTGTCCTTCTGGGCAGACATAACCAAGTCCAAGATGGCATTGGATTTCTCGATCCTCTGGAGATGGCCCTTCACCCCGGGCCCGAACAAGTCGGTGCCCAAGAAGGGGACGTCTGCCAGCTTGTGCTGGGTATCTGCCATGAAGGTAGAGATCCGCAGCCAAGCTCTGCGGCGCATGGCTACTGCGGCCGCTACTGACCAGGCCTAAGAGTCTCCAATGTCTAAAGCAGCCTGGAGCTGTTGCTAGGCCACCGCCCTTCCCTGATCCCACACCTACTTGACCATCGTTTGAAGGTCAGCCGGGAGATGAGGAAGCACCTCATCCAGGGAGCCCAAAAGGGCATGTGAAAAGTGTACCATCAGTAGAGCTGTGCTAGCCTGTCAAAGGCCTAGGGAGGAAGCAGCATAAACTTTGCGCCCAGAGTAGTCCAGCTTTTTGGATTCCTTCTCTACGTCCCTGGCGTTTCCGGAGCGCCGGGAAACGCATGCGGTTACCAGCCCTTCAGCCGAGGGGTGCTCAAAAACTGGAGTGGGAACCGGTCGGGACTGCGATTTCGGGCAATCCTGAACAAGCTGCAGGACAGGAGGCAGGCCACTGCCACAAGTCCAAGACCAGACCAACAATGGCCTTGGCCACAGGGAAGGCCTCCGTGGGGGAAACCCCTCGGTCCAAAATCTCCGTGAGGACCTATCTGGCCCATTTTTGCACAGGTTGTAGCTGCATCCAAGTAGACTCTGAGAAGAACCGAAGAATACCAAGGAACGAGGATGGGCTCTCATCAGACAGACCCCCGAAGGATTCCAGGTCGAGAGGCCTGGACTACAGGGAGGAGTCCGCGAACAGCTGCTAAGCGCCTGAGCCACCTCTCCACTTCGGGCTTAGGTGACCGACAACTTGTTGGGCAAGCCCTGACCCAATGAAGAATCCTTGGTCGGGGCCCCAGTCTTCGGTTGTGGGGCCGGTGGTTCCACCACAATGGGTGGAGCAGCCGGTTTCGGTCGAGCAATCAGTGCCAGAGTCGGCTCCTCGACCAGGGAGCCGAGGGCAAAAGGCTGCTTCGGCTGTTCGGGCGACAGCCACTTAATTGCCGGGGAAGGCGACGGAGTCGGCTTGTTGCCGGCCAATAAGAGCTGCTGCCACATCATAGCTCACAGAACCGACAACCTGTGCGGAGACTATCCTCCGAAGAGGATGATAAGGAAGAGTAGTGCGCTTTCCCATGATGGGACAAGACCACCGACGTCCAAGGGATTTACCCATCAAGGAGGACCGAGACCATCGGGTAGCCGACGGTGGGTTTCCAAGAGGGGCGGGGAAACCCGCTTATCCCCTGGCTCAGGGTCCTTGACTGGGGACTTCGGCTCGGGAGGTCGAGGCAAATCTTTGGTAACCACCGGGGTACCGGTGAAAGGGAGTTGTCGGCGTCTCCAGTCGACAGCTCCTCCAATGAGTCGATAAAAATCTCGACCGCATCGACGGGTGTCTCAGCCGGCTGACCTGACGGGGACTCCGAAAAGCCAGCGGCCTTAGTCGCAACCTCGACCGAGGTCGATAAAGGACGCTCTGGGGAGCGAGATCTCTCCCTCTCCCACGAACATCGACAGTGGGACTTACCTTTCGGTTCCTTCTTCTTTGACCGACTGAAGTGAGATCCTGAGGGGCTCCTCTCCCTTGGTGGAGAGGGACTGACAAAACTCACGAAAGGAAGCAGTATAGTAGGAGCCATGGGGGGAGCAGGATAAACGCCGACACCAAGGAAAAAGACACGGCCTGGGCCTTCTCCTCCTCGAGGGCGATTAACTGCTCCAGCTGCTCCGCGGAGCCCGCAGCCGTGCACATCACCCAATGGGCCTCCTTCGACTTCACTAGCGGAAAAGTACAGTTACATAAGAACTTACCGTAACAGTAGATCTTCGACAGAGGCTCTTGCAGTAGGTAATTACATATAGGACTGACATCGGCAGGCAGCAGGACCCCACAGAAAAATTTCTAGCTAGCAGTCTCTGGTGAGGGACTGCCCCCACATCAGGTGACCGGCGTCAGGAGACGTCGGTATAAAGGGCAGTCCCTCATGCCCGCCTTTCCAGTTCTTTCCCTGCCACAGGCCACAAGGGACGACGAGAGAAGAAAAATTACTCACCTTAGTAATTGCTTTTCTTCTCATGCAGTCTTGCTATATTATAACAATAGCAGCAGTCAGCCACTGCAGCTGAACTGCCCGGAGAGGAAGGAGTTAACTCCAGAAGATCTGAGTTCTACAGCGAGGGCTGTGCCCAAACTCTATCTGGCAGTTTCAAATGAAACTGTCAGATCTTTAAAGCCAACATCAAAGGACGGAAAAAGTCTGTGTGGAAAACTACACTAGCCTATGGCTACCTACTAGTAGTAATAACAACAATATAAACAACAAAGAAACACCAGAACCATAATAACAAAGATTGATGGTATTATGGTTCGTTTTACCACCCTTGACAAGCACATATGAACCCCCCTTCCCCCCAAGACTCAAGTCCAACAAAGGGGCAATAATAAAAAAAAATAACCTAAATGAACATCTAGATCCCTAACCCAAAGGAAAACAGGGTTAGGAAAACTAAAATGGCATGACACAGTGCTTTGCACCAATTTGCCACCTCTCCCAAGTAGGAGTTCTGAGAGGGGCAGGAGGGAGGGTGGTTAATATAGCAAGACTCCATGAGAAGAAAAGCAATTACTAAGGTGAGTAATTTTTTCTTCAAACACCATGAAGTCTTGCTATATTATAACAATAGCAGATTACACAGCAGTACCTCCATGGAGGAGGGTCAGAACTCACTTAGAAATAGGCTCTGAAGCACAGCTGTACAAACCGAGATCTCTCCTGGACTGACATCCAGGGAATAATGTTGGTAAAGGTGTGAACTGTCTTCCAGGTAGCAGCTTGACAAATCTCCAGAATAGGAATGTCTCTAGCAGCCGCTAGAGACGCAGCTGTACCCCTGGTGGAGTGGGCCTCAATCCTGAGGGGACTCTCACCCAGTTTCTGATAACAAAATTGGATACAAGAGACAATCCACCTTGCAATTGTTCTCTTAGTGGCAGGTTTCCTTGCCAACCTCGCCATAGGTAAGAAACAGTTGGAGGGATTCGAACCTATGACCTCTGGTGCGCCTAGATAGTAACTTAATGCCCTTTTGACATCCAAGCTGTGCAGTCTCCTCTCACCTGAGGAAGAATGCTCAGTGAAAAATACTGGGAGGAGATAGATTGATTCAGGTGGAAATCAGAAACCACCTTAGGCAAAAACTTTCTATTAGTCCTAAGGACTACCTTATCTCTGTGGAAAGAGATAAAATCTTCTTCCACTGACAGGGCCTGTAACTCACTTATGCGTCTGGCAGAGGTGATAGCTACTAGAAAAACGGTTTTCCAAGTTAAATACTTGAGTTCTGCTAAAGACAGAGGCTCAAAGGGGGGGTTGCATTAACTGAGCAATGCAAATATTCAGGTCCCAGGCGGAGCTGGTTCCTAAAAGGAGGGTTAGTATGAAGTAACCTTTAAAAACTTGGAGAACACAGGGTGAGAAGAAAGGAGGCAGGCTTCCTGCTGACACAAAAGCAGAGACAGCTGCCAGATGAACCTTCAGGGTAGCTGGTCTAAGGCCTAGGGAATTCAGATGGACCAAATATTCCAGAAGAATGGGAAGATCAGCAGATTCTGGGATAATCTGCTCTCAGAGCACCAGATGGAAAACCTCTTCCACTTAGAATTATAAGTGGTTCTAGTGGAAGGCTTCCTAGAAGCCTTTAAAATATCCATGACACCTTGAGAAAGGTGCAAGTCAAGCAATTCCAGCTCCTCAAGAGCCAAGCCTTGAGGTGGAGGGACTTGAGGTCCGGATACCACACTCCCCTGTGCACAGGCCAGTAAGTCGTGAACTCTGGGCAGGCTCAGGGCAGGGTGGACTGCCAGGGACAGGAGCAGAGGGTACCAGGGCTGTCTGGCCCAATCTGGGGCAATCAGAATCACTCTGCAAGGTTGAGATCTGATTTTCACTAGTACCCTGAAAAGGAGAGGAAAGGGGGGGAAGGCATACAGGAACTTCCCTTTCCAATCCAACAGAAAGGCATCCAGAGGGACTGAGCCCAGTACTGGAGGCCTGCAGCAAAAAAGAGGAAGTTGGTGGTTGTCTGGGGCCGCGAAAAGATCTATCTGAGGAGTGCCCCAACTGGCAAAGACAGACCCCAGTACTTGTGGATTCAGAGCCCATTCGTGATGGCCCTGAGAAATTCTGCTGAGGGCGTCCGCCAGCACATTGTCCTTCCCCGAGATGAACCGCTATCAGGGAGGTGTTCAGGGACAAGCCAGAGACCACAACTCATTGCTTCGGTGCACAAGGCTGAAGACCGAGTGCCCCTTGCTTGTTGATGTACCACATTGTGGTGGTATTGTCTGTCCTGACTTGAACCACTTTGTTCTGGACAGAATCTGAAAAGACCAAGAGCTAAAAAGACAGCTCTGAGTTCCAGAAGATTGATGTGGAGCAGAGATTCCTGAGGAGACCACACCCTGAGTGGTAAGGTCGCCCAGGTGAGCCCCCACCCTAACAGGGAGGCATCCGTGGTGAGGGTGAGGAGGGAGAAATGGGAATGAAGGAACCCTTGTTTTGATTGCTTTGATCCTGCCACCAGTGTAAGGCCAGGATCAGGGTTTGAGTAACTGGGACCAATTTGGTAAGGGGTCCTTCCTCTGAGACCAATAGGCCCTCAAATGGAACTGAATGTCCTCATCTGGAATCTTGCCCCTGCACAACAGCTGTGGAAGCAGCCATGTGCCCGAGGAGTTGCAGAAAATGCCTTGCTGGTCGAGAGAGACCAGAGGGTAAAGGAGGATGCCAGGGCGATGAGTCTGTCCACCTTTCCCGAGGGAAGAAAGGCCCTGGCTAACCTCGTGTTCAATTCTGCGCCTATGAAAGTTAGGGGCCTGAACTGGTTCCAGAACTGACTTTGGTAAGTTTAGCAGGAATCCCAGAGAAGAGAAGCTGCTGGGTGACTTGCAAGTGGATTACCTGACCTGAGACTGACCCACAATGAGCCAGTCGTCCAGGTAGGAAACACAGCAACCCTTGCCTTCTTAAATGAGCCACTACTACAGCGAGACATTTTGTGAATACCCTCATGCAGAGGTAAGGTCAAGGGCATTGCCCTGAACTGGTAGTGGCCTGAGGGCTCGAACCTGAGGTACTTTCGTGGGAAGGCCTGATCAGAACATGAAAATAGGCATCCTTGAGGTCCAGGGAAGCAGCCAGTCCCCTGGCCTTAGGAAGGCAATATCATTGCCAGAGTTAACATTTTGAACTTTGCTTCAACAGATGCTTGTTCAAGTATCTTAAATCCAGAATGGGCCACCATTCTCCTGTCTTTTGGGTAAGAAAGTATCTTGAATAAAGCCCCTTGCCCTGATGGCAAGGAGGAACCCTTCCACTGCTTTGCAGACCAGAAGAGAAGAAACCCTGCTTCCAAAGCAAGGGCTCTAAGGATTTGCAGGTGGAAATGCCTGGTCTCATCTTTGAAAATATTTGAAGTTGAGGATCAGACCTGGCCTATTACCTCAGAACCCATCTGTCCGGTTAGGGACAGCCAGCTCTGGCTGAAATAGGCCAACCTGCCCCCACTGGTACAGGAGAATCGGCCCTGGGCACCCCATCAGGGTGCCTGCTTAGCAGCAGCCTTAGGCTGAGGGAGGAGACAGTCTACTTGCGCCCATGCTACCCTCCTCCTGAAGAAACCCTCTCAGACAGCAGAGGAGGCTTGAAATTGGTAAAAGGCCTGGAAAAGGGTCTCCCTACCTCTGGGAGCATGCCTTTGTGGCATGGCATGCTTCTCCTTAGCCTGGGCACTTTTGTAGGTAGTTCTGTATTCATCCATCTTTTCATATAATTTTCTGTTTGCTCTCAAACAGAGAATTTCCCACTACAGGAAAATCCATAGCCTTTTGACTGAGTATCTTGGGACAGATTAGTGCATCTGAGCCATGCCAACCTACGGAAAGCTACAGAAGTGGCCATGACCCTGGAGGAAACATCATTAACATCAACAGCAGTATGAAATTGAACTTAGAGGCTTCAATGCCATCAGCAGCCACCTGTTCCAATTCACTAGCCAGCTGGCCATGGGCCTGCTTGGCTAACTGCAACACTGTGTCCCACCTAGATTTCTGATATCTAGCCACATAAGCCATATAATTTGCCTGCCTGAGTCCCAAAGAAGCTGCCATATACTGTTTCTTCGCATGGCATCAATCTTCCTAGAATCCTTGTCAGGAGGATGTGAGGCCAGAGGAATATTAGCTTTGTCACAGGCTGCAGCTTGTACCACACCTACATGACTACACTGCTCAATAAGGAAGTCTGTATCCGAGCCTGACAAAGTATACCTTCTGTCCATTTTTTATCTACAGGAGGGACAGAATGAGGATTTTTAAAATCTTTGTTGTTTGCTTCCTAAATGACTTATGCAAAGGAACAGACAACCTCCTAGACTCTGGAATATCCATCATTTCCACATAATCAGGCTCCTCTTGCTCATCCACAGCCTCCTCTAAAGGAAGCTGGAGGGTTTCTGCAACCTTTTGTAAAAATAAAGAAAGAAGGGACTCAGACAGAATAGGAGATTCTAAAGGTCTGTCTGGAGAAATGCCTGTCCCGATGGGCACGCCCAGACCTCCCAGCCACACATATATTGATCCAATCATCCTCCCCTCCTGTGGTTCATAAAATCCTCAACTTCAAAATCCTGAACCACTGGGACTGAACAGACCAACCTTTACCAACTGTTGGTGGTTCTACAGATCCCTGAGACAGTGACTGGACAATCTGAATGGCTTTAGCTATCTCTGCAGCAGTTGGAGACACAATTCTGGACTCCAAACCTCCTGATTTCTTTGTCTTTTTACTTGGGACTGGTTCCTCTGAACCAGTCTTCCCTTTGCCGAAGGAAGTCTCGCCCTGGTCAGAGGGCACTCCTCTGGTCCAGTGGGTACTGAACCGGGCTGGCCATCCGGTCAGCGGACTTTTTGGCTCTCAGTCCCTGAGCCAGCCCAATCTCTTCTCCAGGGTGGCTGCAGGAAATTTTACACACCTGGCAGTCTGACAGGAGGTGGTCAGCCCCAGACAATAGACACAAGTGGTGTGTGGTCAGTCTGGCAAAGGCGCCCCAGCAGACATCACAGTGTTGAAACCCAGTGGCCCGGTTTTTGGGTTTCTCAGACATAATGCCAGCCTAACCAAAACTTGCCTTTTGATGGCAGTGCTAGGCAAGACACCTTATCGGTTCCTAACCGTGTCACGGGTATTTGAAAAACCGTAATAATTTCGTTTTTAGAACCGATAAGAACCGGGAACCGCACTCTAAAACCCACAGTACAGTTTTAAAAGGCAGAAAACTAGTTATCGGGTTCAAAACCGAACCGATAATTAATTTCCACAGACTTGAATTTTTACTTACGGTTACCAGATAGAGCTTTAGAACCAAATGCGGTAAAAATAATGACTTTTGCCGGTTCAAATGAACTGAAACTACCTCTTGAACCGAGAATGAACCAGCTGAAGGAGCTGATCTCGAGCTGACTGTTCAGTGAAGCGAGGAAGAATCTGACAGTTTCATTTGAAACTGCCAGATAGAGTTTTGGGCAGCGCCTCGCCGCTTGTAGAACTCAGATCTTCTGGAGTTAACTCCTTCCTCTCCGGGGCAGTTCAGCTGCAGTGGCTGACTGCTGCTATTGTTATAATATAGCAAGACTTCATGGTGTTTGAAGTGAATATTTCCCTCACAGGAAAAGGAGCTGAAAAAAGCTTAGGGGGATGGAAGGCGGGACAGTATTACCTACTGCAAGAGCCTCTCTCGAAGATCTACTGTTATGGTAAGTTCTTACATAACTGTACTATCTTGCTTCGAGAGGGCTCTTGCAGTAAACTAATCACCTCAGGAAGACTGAGTCCCAAGCAGTCTGGAAGAAGAAGCACACTACAGGAAAGCTACTCAAAGCAGATCCTCTAGCTGTGAATGCCTTAAGAAAGAAGGCCTTGCAGAACAGCTAGCCCGAAGCCTGCTCTACGGCGAGAGGCAATATCCAAACTGTAATGTTTTGTAAATGTATGGACAGAAGTACAAGTGGCAGCAGCACAAATGTCTGCCGCTGACACATTCTTGAAACATGCCGCTGAAGCAGCAACCTCTCTGGTGGAGTGACCTCTTATTTTACCCGGAAGGGTCTTGTTGTACTTGTCATAACAGAAGGTGATACAATGAGCCAACCATTTAGACAGACAATGCTTGGAAACAGTATTGCCTTCTCTTTTGGGGGCAAAAGAGACAAAAAGTTGACCAGTCTTTCTGAGATCCTTTGTTCTGTTAGTGTAGTATCTCAGAATGCTGTGAACGTCCATAGTGTGAAGTAGATACTCACCCTGATTGGAGTACTGAGTAGAGAAGGCGGGTAATTCTAAGGACTGGTTCAAAGTAGATTCCGCTACCACCTTGGGAAGAAACTTAGGATTGGCGCGCAGAGCCACACGTTCCTTGTGAAAAATCAAGTATGGGATTTTATACATCAGGGCCTGGAGCTCGGAAATCCTCTGAGCAGATGTAATGGCCACTAGGAAGAGCATCTTCCATGAAAGGAACTTCATGTCTGCTGAGGCCGCCGGTTCAAAAGGAGGCAAAGTAAGTTTCTCAAGAACGAAGTTCAAATCCCAAGGAGGGGCGGGAACTCTGATAGGGGGTCTCAAGTGAAGAACCCCTCTGAGGAAAGTCTTCGAGACTTCCAGTTGAGCAAACATCCCATCTGCGAAGGGAATATGGTAGGCCGAAATGGCCGCCATGTGTACCTTCGAACGAGTGACTAAGACCCAGGTCAAAGAAATGTCGCAGGTAATCCAGCAGTCGCCCAACTGAGCAGGAGAAAGGCTCGAAGCCTTTTGAAGCGGCCCAGATTGATAACTGTTTCCACTTCACGGCATAAGTAGACCTAGTGGAGGGTTTTCTAGCCTCCACCAAGATCTCAGCCACCTGAGGAGAAACCCCAAAGCGGGCTTGAGCTACGTCTGCAGGAGCCATACATGCAGCTGAAGGGACTCGAGACCTGGATGAATCAGGGTCCCCTGATCCTGGGTCAATAACATCCGTGACAGCGGAAGAGGAAGAGGAGGCTCCTCTGAGTATTGTTGCAGAAGAGAGAACCAAACTTGCCTGGGCCAGAAAGCAGCGATCAGAATCATTCGTGCTCCTTCTGAACAGAGTTTCTGCAAGACACGCGGGATCAGAGGAATCGGGAGGAAGGCATAGACGAATCTGTCCCTCCAATCTAGAGACAGAGCGTCTCTCCAGAAAATGCCTCGCTCTTGAACGAGCGAGCAGAAGTCAGGAAGCTTTCCGTTAAGAAGTGAAGCAAACAGGTCCACCTGAGGTGTTCCCCAACGTAGGAAGACATCGTCTAGGACCCCCTGATCCCGCTCCCAGTCGTGAGCTTGAGCAGACGAGCGACAGTTTGTCTGCTGAGTTCTCGACCCCCGGAACATGAATTGCCGTGAGGTAAAGGTCGTGTTGTGCTGCCCAATCCCAGACTCTCATCGCTTCCCTGCAAAGAGGGTAGGACCGAGTCCCGGCCTGTCTGTTGATGTACCATACCACACACATATTGTCTGTCTGGACGACTCAGTGGCCTGGAAGAAGATGCAGGTGGAGGGCCTGGAGCGTAGAGCACGCATAAAGCTGAGCACACTGATGTGCAGTGATTGTTCGAGCTTGGACCAAGAGCCCTGGGTCCGATGTGGACCAAGATGGGCTCCCCAACCTTCGCCCGAGGCGTCTGTGGTCAGAGTCTGGGAGTGAGGAGGAAGGAAGAATGGAACTCCCCGAAGAAGGTTCTCTCGAACCATCCACCATTGCAAGTCTTTAATCATGGGAGAGGAGACTAGGACCAATTAGTCCAAGTCATCTACCAACTGATCCCACTTAGAGCAAAGCGTCCACTGAGAGACCCTCATGCGGAGTCGAGCACGAAAGACTGTCAGGATAGCAGCCGCCATAAGCCCAAGGAGGAGAAGAACTGACCTTGCACTGACCCGGCTGTGGCCGGACAACAGGCTTATCGGAGTCTGGAGTGTGGCCGCCCTGTCTAGAGGCAGGAAGGCCCTGCCTAGGGTCGTGTCCAGTACCGCCCCAATAAACTGAAGCCTCTGGGATGGGATCAACTGAGACTTAGAATGGTTGATGGTAATACCCAGACAGGCAAAGACCTACTGGGTGAGGAAGAGGCAATGCAGGAGATCCTCCCTGGACGAGGCTGCCAGGAGCCAATCATCCAGGTACAGGAAAACCTGTACCACCCAGGTACGCAGGTAGGCCGCCACCACCGCAAAATATCTGGTAAATAGTCGGGGGCCAAGGAGAGGCCAAATGGAAGTGCCTTGAACTGGTAGTGGTCCCCCTGGAAAGCAAAACGGAGATATTTGCAGTGAGATGGGCGGATAGATATGTGCAGGTAAGCGTCCTGCATATCCAGAGCGCACAGCCACTGGCCCGAGCAGAGGAGGGGCAGAAGGCTCTGCAGTAAGAGCATCCTGAACCTCTTGTACTCCGCGAAAATGTTCAGGGAACTGAGATCTAGAATAGGTCTTACATCTCCTGTCTTCTTCGGGACCAGGAAGAAGTGGGAATAGTAACCCATTCCTTGCAAGGGAAGGTGGACAGGTTCTATCACCTCTTTCAGCAAAAGTGCTGACATTTCTTCCTGGACCAAAAGATCATGTTCCCGAGAGTAGGACGACCTTGGGGTAAGGTGATGAGGTGGTTTCTGCAGAAACTCTATTGAGTGTCCTTCCGCGATTAGCTGGAGCACCCATGAATCTGATGTTATCCTCTCCCAGCCTGGAAAGTGGAGGGAAAACAACCTTCCTACCGGTTCCTCCGGGAAGCCCAGAGGTAATGGGAGAGAGGAGGAGTCAGGTGGTGTGGGGCAGCGCCGCAGCTGAAGCTCCTGCTGCTTTTTTGGGCGGGGGGGCCTTGGCAGCTGGAGGGGCCCAATGTTTAGTAGCCCTCTTTCCCTGTGGTCTCGCTTTGGGCCGATTCAGTCTGTGAAAGGGACGGTGCTGCGATTGGTAGGGATGATACATAGAGTTCACAGACTTTAATGCCATCCCCTTCTCCTGCAGGTCGGTGATGATGTCCTTGACATCACCCCCGAACAGCACCGAACCCCGGAAGGGCGCTTCCTGTATAGCGGACTGCACTTCCGGGAGCAACCCTGACACTCAGAGCCAAGCAAGACGCCGTAGACCTACGGCAAAAGCTGAGCTCCTACCAGCAGTGTCCACTGCATCATAGGTCGCACGAAGAATGTGCCGACTGGCCGAACGTGCAGAGCAGACCAGGTCAGCCACTTCCTGCTTTACCCGAGAGTCTGGAAGGGAGTCCAATTTTGATTCCACCTCACTAAGGATCGCCTTCTGGTAATCCCCCATGTGGCCAACGTAGTTCAGGGCCCTAATACCCAGAGTGGAAGAAGCAAAAATCTTCTTGCCATACTGGTCCAGAAGGCAGGATTCCTTGTCAGGTGGAGACGAGCTAAGATGTCTGGGTTGAGCTGACCGGCCATGAGTGGCGCTAATCACAACAGAGTCAGCACGAGGGTGGGAGTCTAAAAAGTCGACACCCTCGGGAGCCTGGTATAGCCTGTTCGACTTCCTGGGAAGTGGAGCTATGGCCGACAGTTGTTTCGATATGGTGGTAATAAGGTCGGCATGAGGCTCAATCCAGGGTGGCACCAAAGTGGGAGCTGTCACAGGCAGATCCAGATGCTCAGTGAGTTTTTTCCACTGGGGGTCTGGCTCCAAGGATTGCCACTTATGTATTTCCTGGATCTTCCGTAGCAACTCCATGAAGGAAGGATCCTCCAGAGGAGACTTCGGAGGAGTCCTTGGCCGGAGTTTGGACGGAGAGCGTGGCTCGTCGTCTTGCTCGGAACAACTATCGGAAGGGTCCAAGGTGTCCAAGGAAGAAGAAAATGAAGAAGAGGTAGACTCCCTCTCCTGATGAGGGGGAGGAACGGACCCCTTGGGATTCCCTCGGGGAAGAGTGTCCTGCCCCTCTCTGGACCCAGAGGGATTAGTTCTGGTGTCCAGAGGTGGGGAGGGAGTGAGTCGTCGTGGACGTAAGGGAACCGGCAACATCGTCGGAAGACGACTCTCCACCTCTCTGGTGAGCTGAGCCTTGGCTTCAGTCCACCAGGAGGCCAGAGTCTACTGCAAGTCCACCAGCGGCTGAGGAGGCGGTGGAGGAAGAGGGGGATACGGGTATGGACTATACCCAAAAGGCACGTATCCATGTGATGGCGGGAAGCCCGGCGTCTGGTATTGAGAAGCCAGGTACTGCGGCGAATATGTCGGTGCCGGGTATGGCGGCATCGGATAGGATGGGGCCGGGCACCAGGGAGCCGGAGGAGCTGCCTGAGCAGACGGCCCGGCCGGAGGCCCCACAGGAGGTTCTGGAGCGGAAGACCCGGGGTGGAGAGCCCGCGCCGGGGATGTTGTCCGGCGCGGCAATACCGGCGTCTGAGCCAGCGTCAAGACCCAGCGTCCAGGAACCAACATCAGATTGGTCGGACCAGAAGGTGGACAGTCTGGCGGAGGTGAAACAGAAACCTCAGCGTCGCCCGAGGTTGGGGAGAAATCCTCGGGGCAGGCTGAGAAGACTCAGGGTCCCGGAAGGCAGCGGGGCCGGGAGCGACAGAAGTGGGGGGGCTGGCGTCAGCTCATCCGCTGTCAGCGGACATCGGACGAACCGACGTGCGGCTTAACAGCGGGATCCGGGTGGACACCAGAGGGGCCAGCGTCCGACTTAACGGACCCTTCGCCGGAGGCAGGCCACGATGGAGGGGTGGCCTGGTCGGGCGGAACTAGGGCTGTTCGCCGGCCCGAAGGGTCGGGTGACTTACCGACCTTCTCCGTGCGGGCGTCGGAGGAGCAGACGTCCGGCTTATCAGAGTTGCTCGCACCAGTAGGCCGTGAGACCACAGCGTTACTGCGAGTGGAGGCCTCTATAACCCGGAGACACCTGAAGGGCGCGAGCCAGACAGGCGGGCCGACGCCGCCTTAGAAGCCTCTAAGGTGGCCGTCGCGGAGCGGAAATCCCTCTGGGGTGGTACCTGATTCACGGCGACTCCCCGAGGAAGATGCGGTGGAGAGGAGCCCTGTCCCAGTGCCTTTCCTTATCCTTTTCTTGCGATGGTCTTCGGGGAAGTCAATGCCTGCGAAGCTTTTCAGCTCTTTCTCCATGGAGCTCATTTTCTTTTTCAAAATGTGGGCTTCCAGGGACTGCTGCTGCCTTCTCCGGGTGGCCACGTTAAAGCTGAGGCAGTGCTGGCACTTCTCCACCGGATGGTCGGTGCCCAAGCAAAAAAGGTACATGGAATGGCCGTCCTTGTGAGGGAGTTGGGCGCCGCACGAGTCACACTTGTTTTTGTGCTCGGAGGATGTAGGGGACGACATACACCGACAGATACCTGACGAAGGCTAAGAAAAAAATCAAAAATACTCTGTTAAAATACCGATGAAAGAGCCTGACGAGCAGGGAACTTTTCCGCGAGGTGCTGGCATAAGCTAATGGCGGGAAAGAACTGGAAGGCAGGCCTGAGGGACCACCCCTTTATACCGACGTCTCCTGACGCCGGTCACCTGACGTGGGGGCGGTCCCTCGCCAAGACTGATAGCTAGAAATTTTTCCGTGGGGTCCTGCCGCCTGCCAAAGTCAGTCCTATATGTAATTACCTACTGCAAGAGCCCTCTCGAAGTAAGATCTGTTTTTCGGGGCGCCCCAGCTGGAGTCGGACAGCGCCATCTTCAAGAACTGAAGCCGAGAAGGACTTGCAGAGATTGCAGGCCTGCGAATCATGGCCAAGCCCAAGGCAGTAGACGCATATGGCGTGCGGGTCAGTCAGAGACATCTTCTGCCTGCAAGGGCACTGATGGAAGCCGGGAGTAGATTTAGAATCCATCGCAGCCGCGAGGGAAGGAGAAGACTTAAGTCTCGTGAAGTTAAGCACGATTTTCGGTAAAACCAAAGGTTTAGGATCCAGGCCTAGAGACGCAAGAGCGCTAAGGAGGGAACCAGAGCTTCCAAGCGATAAGGAAGATTTGGCGTCATGGGGTGGAGCCAAGGGTTTTATCACCTGGGTGGGTGGGAGGAGCCGGCTTGAAGACTTTCCAGCACATCTTAAAGCAGCAAGGTACCTGCCAGACAGTGTGGATTGAACAACATATCCATGTCCCTAGAAAGACCCTTGCTGAGACATAACGACTGTCATGCACTAAATGTGGTTGAGCACTCAGATGCCGGCCTTGTCCAGACGTGGGAAAGTCGAGCACTGGGCCATGTCCAGGACTGCCCCTATATACTGCAGTTGCTGGCAGGGTGTCAACACTGATTTTGGTATACTGACTGTCACCCCCAGAAAATCTGGCACTGGACAGCATCAAAATGGAGGTCGTACTTGAGGAATGTAAATGCAACCTAGAACGGATCAGGGAGGCATTCTCCTTGTCTTTGTCCCAGAGCTTGTGACTCTCTGACACCTTTTCCTGGGACTTAGATGACCGTGATTTGGTACACGGAGCCAGTGACGCTGCAGTCTTTTGTTGGAGCTCCTTCTCCATTCTAGTTACAGTCTTTTGGTGAATCAACCTCCAAATCCTCTTTATGGCATTGCATGCCCAGCAAATTTCACTGGCTTTCACACTGTGGTCTAGGCAGCAGACACAAACATGGTGGTAGTCTCTAGCACTGATCTCTCTTCGCACTCACAGTATCAGAAGAGTTTTGTTGTTTTTCTCGGCAACATACAGGTAGTTCAAAATTACAATCAAAGTGATTACTTTTGGAGGGGTCACACATATTCATGTGGACGCTGACATCTGATGTTGTGGGAGGCCCCTAGTTGCAGAAGTTTACGAGTGGTCCTAGTGCCTGGCAGCTATAAGTTTCATAGGTGTGGCCTGATATGAGAGATATCCTGTAAGAAGTTCTATTGGATTCAGTGTAGGCATGTAGGGAAATGCACTGTTCTCAAGCAAAGAATGAGCACTACAGGAGTTAAGTCAAAGATAAGACAAAAGAAGCATTCAGTAGAAATTAAACTCTGTTAAAAGCATTCCACACATTTCTAGCAACACTAGGGAATGTTCTAATGTTTTGTAGATTGACGTCCACTGCAACTGTAAGTAACTGCAATGAAATATGTAATCTTATGGCTGTCCCTCTCATTCAGCATATGCACCTCTGGCCCTTGCTGGAAATAAACAAACCTGGGAACCTGCATTCCCAAAGGGAGCAACTGTAATCATTCGGCCAAAGGGACAGTTCCCTACTGTAGCTAGGAGGTGAGAGCGCTCCGTTGACTTTCATAGAGCTGCCATCTCAGACAACCACTAGAGGTCTCTAGCTGTTACAAGTACTCAGTGCTACTCTGACATTTACAGCTGTCAATACTAGACAGCACCACTTTGCAAGGGCTCTTTTTCCTCATCTCCAACAGGTTGCACTCCAGGTTTTTGATTTTTTGCTTACTGTATTTTACTTCCTCTCTTCCTCGGCTGCCACTGTCTTTCTTATTTCAGCTACCTTACAACCCCAACAACCCTGTCCTTAGCCAGGAACCTCCATAGCTTATCCCACATGCCTGGGCCTTCAGGGACAGACCCTCTCCAGAGCCTTTATTCTATATGGCTACACTGGCCAGTGGGAGGCAGGGAGCCCTAAGAGTGAAGAAACCATCTCCCTGCCATAAGGGCAGGTTACCCTTGTGTTCTCCCTTCCCTCCCACAGGGTACCAAAGGCAGAGCTCATGGCTGCACAGAGGCCCAACTGCATGTAGGTGCACACCCAGTCTGAATCCTCCTACCCATACTAAGGTCCTCTAGCTTCACTAACACCCAAGGTCACCCAGGTAGCAGCATGGCTGCATAACGTGCAGCCCTCCCAACAATGAGAAGAGTGATCTCTGGGACACTCAAACTCCCTGTCAGCACTGCTGACACCCCACCTTGGAACATAATATCTTGTCATCGGTGCTGTAAACACTAATGCAACAACTGCACAGATGGGCCAGCATACCTTATGTGCCACATATTCTTTTCTGAATCCTCACTTATTCAATGGAAATCTCGGAGAATACCTTATTCATTCAATTATTTACCTACTAATGCCACCATTTACAAAAACTGACTACTGTGTGTTTAATGTACAGTTCTGCAGCCATTAAGTAACTTAATAAGGTTGCCATGCTTTTACTTTATTAGGTTTCTGAAGCAGGACCACTCACACTATAACCAAAAAAATAGGAAACATTACATTAAAGTCAAAGTATGGTAACTACATTAAGTTTTAAATACACTTTACAGTTATAGGACTCGTACCTCTCAACTGTCACACATTACGAGGTATGTCACTCATTTTGCCCTCAAAAATTCTTTGTCCCACATGGGAAAGGGGTGATAGTTCATATTTCCCACTGAGTCTTTAAAGCAGAAATTCCTAATACTCTATTATGTTCAGTTATCAGCAAACATTAAGAACATTAGGGCACTGATAGCCATAGTGTTCTGAGCTTGCAGTGCCAGGTTTGACGATATGTCACACACTTTGGTCATTTGTCACACATCTTGTCGCACATTTTGGTGAAGAAAGGTTGAGAGGTATGATAGTACTGTATAACAAAGCCTCCTTCAAGACTCCCAGCTTTTGTGGCTTCCATAAATTGCACAAAATGCAAACAGTCTGGCTCCTAAGACCAGCCTAAAGCTTCTGAGGTTCTGATATAATAAGCAGATGTTGCTCTGAGATTTCTACACACCTGTGAGGGTCGAGTCAACTGCAGAAGCTGCTGCTCTGGATGGAACAGATGAACTAGGAGGTGAAACAGGTGTTGGAGGAAACAATCTGTCTTGCCTCTTGAATTTAAACTTCTTTAAAAAAGTGATTTCATGGAACTCCTGAAACAAATGAGTTTTAGCAAATCAGTAAAGATAACCAGCAAACACGAAAGCTCTTTTTCCAATGCGTGTTTTTTCTTTCAATCTGAGATTGATGATTAGAGGAAATGGTTTCGTTTTAGCATGCATCAAAGAACAGTACTGCATAAAATAGCAACTGAACACCGTCTTATTTTTCTCCCCATTATTTTAAGCAGTAATTATTTCTTTATCTGCTTCATTTCCCTTTTTCCTTGGATTAATTCAATCTTGTCTGTGATCATAATAGGTGTGATGTGTACTGCAGTCACTGCTCTATCTGGAAGTTGGTACACTCCTTCATAGTCATTAGTTTTGTAACCTCACTGACTGGACCCCAAACATGTTCAGTCAGCAAAAAGGCAGAAGGCTCTTGGTCAGGTTATACGAGGTCAAAATGTTAACTCATTTGCTCCTGGTGGCCATTTTGGGTCAGTTCTAACAATGGATGGTTCTGACGCCATATGGCGTCTAAGGGAACAAAAGAGTTTTTAATGTGATTTGGCAAGAAACAGCACTAGATGCCAGTTTCAAGGCATAAATTAGTTTTGGTAACATAATTAGCTGTGGCTGCTAATCAAAATCTTTTTGATTCGGAACCACAGCAGTTTGAGGAGTAATTTCTTAAAATTGTTCTTTCACTATAAATCACAGTCCACATGAGTGTAGCCACAGTACAAGGTGCCAACTTCTGGGAGAAAATTACTGCACTTCAATACTGTGCGTGGCAACTACTAAAAAGTGCCAAACTGCAAAAGTGTTCACAGCAACACTGCAAATACGCTGATCAGCAACTGCAGTTAAACAAAGCTACATTTGACTAGCAAATGGTGCTTTCTGGGTTGCAAACTGCCATGCAAATCTGCTTGCTTTATGCCTTGAGTGTCTATGTTCTGTTCTATACATCACACCTAACACTACCAGGGAGAAAATCTTCTAACTTTCATAATGTTCATAACCCATCATCTCCTATAGTTGTAATGTGACATCCAACCTGATGACCTTGCAGAAAGCCAGGCATGGCCGCTGCAGAAAACACTAGTATTAAACTTTAGTAAAGCGAAATTAGTGCTTTTGGGACAAAATTTATACTTTGTTCCAGGACTCTAAGCTTAGCTGTCTCCTGCCTTGACAGCGGTGTATGCTTGAGGAGTACCATTGTTTCAAGTAACTGGAAGTTGCTTCTGATCCATCCCTGGACTTTGCCTTTTATGTTTCTTCTCTGCCAGACGTGGCTTGGCCTACATGGTAAGAAACAGTCGAACTCCCAATGCCCACCTTGCTATCTATTTAGTTACGTGTTAACCAGGTAAGAACACTAGGCATACAATGCCCAACTTCAAGCACAACCGGTACAAATGTATAAAAAGAGAATTACAGAAAATGCATCAAAGATACAGCATATATAGATAACAGCAATGTATAATCCTTACAAAATTACCAATGGGGTCCCACTACCCAATTTACCATACTGTGTACTTGTCCATCTCACCACTATTAAAGGTAATTTGGCAAAATGAAATGTGTTCTATAATACTATAAATAGAATATTAGCTGGCCCAGTGGCGCTGAGGGCTGAGGCACTGGATGTCACACCTCGCGCCACGCCGGTGACCCATGTTCAGGACGGACACGGGTTGCCGGGGGTAGGATTGGAAGGGAGGATTGAGCGTACCAGAGACTGCTCTCCTCCTCTGGGGAGGGACAACCGCGGCTGTGCTGGCTGCTGGTTGGTGCATGCTGCGGTTTAAGACGTGGGGTTAGCACGGGCAGACATCGGACGTGCAATGCTTGGAAGCGCGCATGGCAGCATCACTGACATCACTGTACGCCCAGGTCATTTGGGGGGGGGGGGCCAGAACAAGGAAAACAGCCCCAATCCTCGGGCGCACGTGAAAGTTGACCCCTCAACACTGCACCAGACGCTCCCATGGGTAATCCCCTCTGAACCAGACTCCCCCTGATAGTCTTCCACGATGCATGAAGAACCAGTTCTGACTTGGCCTGGTTTACCAGAAGGCCCAAGTCCTAAAACATCTGACCCTCCCTGGAGACACCTGCTATGAGCCACTCATCCAGGTATGAAAAAATCCTGACCCCCTGCGCCAAATGGAACACCGCCACCACTGCCAAGAACTTGGTAGAGACCGTCAGCTTAGACATCAGGCCAAAAGACATGACCCTGAACTGGTACAGTACCCCTTCCACCTGGAATTGGTGGTGGTAGCAGTGGGGCAGACTGAATTATGGGAGAATGTGCTCTGATGAAGGCATATATACCTTGCACTGTGGAAGACAGACAAGAACAATGCAGTGATAGCCTCAGTTGTAAATTGGGGCATATCCCAGTATGTTTGTGGGAAATGGACAGGACAGTAACATGAGGAATGTCCCGACACGGCCAACTGCACTGATGTATGTACACAGGGTAAAAATGTTCTGATACAATAATGTGAAGTGTGAACAAAATATCTCAGGCTAAGAGAAAACTGTTCCAAGAGTCACTGAGGTTAGCTGAAGGGCACAGGGAGTCAGGGGTCCCAGAGCAAGCTGGGAAGGAGCAGGATAATGCCAATAAAGATAAACAGAGGGGACACCAAGTGCTGCACATCTTGATGGCCCTGGCTAAAGAGGCCCAAATATCAATACACAGTATTCTGCTACTTTAGACTGAAAAAACATTCATTCAGATATCCAAAGGAACACCTAAGGAGGATGTAAAAAAAAGCCATGAACTGTGCTGAATATGGCTTCACGGAGTGTTAACCATTCGGAGGGGCATCAGCAGTCGACCAACTCAACATAAGTAGGTCCCCGACCCAAGGCTACTCCCCCTGCCAACTCCAGCCCACATTCGAGCATCATCATCCACAATGTCCCACCCTAGCAGGATGCATCATGCACTCTCAGAGGGCGGAGGAAGTCCCGAAAGTAAGCCAGCAAAGACACAGGCCTCACTCAACAGGACATCCCCACCCAGTTGGCTCCACACCTTACTGCGGGTTAAAGAACAGCTATAGCAGACTGGAAGCATAGGTGTTACGTCTCAAGTAGCAAGTGATATGGTGTAAAAAGCAAGCAAAGAGAGGTGCACCCAAGGGGCTCCTCCCTCTAATCCAATCCCCCTAAAGGCAAACCAACTCATTCCAAGGAACTCTCCTCCCAGAACTCAGACAGCCAGCACAGCCCACTCAGGAGAAGAGGCACAGGCCGATATCCACAAGGTTAAATGGAACCAAGTCACAGAGAGTCCAGTATACTGGAGAATACAATTAGCAGAAGTCTTGAGATCTACAAAGTCAAAATCACAAGTTTAACATAAACGACGCTCAAACTGTTTCAGCAGCTCCTTAGTTTTCTGTGCCTTCTGCAAATGCCGGGCCTGGTCATAAGAAAGAGCTGCTGATCTTGCAGGTTGAGGGTTCAAGCCATGTCTAGCAACCCTGGATTGCTGCTGCTGCTGTTGGGGAAGTTGTAGACAAGGGATGAAGCAGCACTGGAGATGGTACAGTTATGCAAGAACTTACCATAACAGCAGATCTTCAAGAGGAGCTCTAGCAGCAGATTACACCGTAAGAACTAAGCTGCCAGGTGCCAGGACCCCACAGAAAACTTCTACCGAGCAGTACTCAGCAGGGGACCGCCCCTCAATGTCAGCCCTCCCACGACGTCATGTATGGTATATTAGAGGTAGTCTCCCAGCCCTACCTCAGTTCTCCCGTTGGAGACCCCGGCAAACTTAGATATGGGGAACCGAGGCGGTTCCTCAGAAATGTAGAAAGGAACAACAATGTACAATCAGATACCAGAATCATACAATCAGATCTGGGATGGCAGAAAAGGACCCTCTTGGCCCATCGAGTCTGCCCCTTGCCCCCTCCCTACTTTCCCTCCTCGACCACAGATCCCCCTCTTCGCCCCCTGGTCAACCTCTTTTGTCTGTCCCATGACCTCTTGTACCTCTCCACCATTTCAACCCCCATCACCTCCTCCAGTAGACTGTCCCAGAGCTCCACCACCCCCTCCGTGAAGTAACACCCCCTCACATTTCCCCTAAACCTTCCACCCTCCACCCTTAGAACATGACCCCTAGTCCTAGCACCTACTTTTCCTGTGAATAAGCTCCCCTCTACTTTGTTAATCTCCTTCACATACTTAAACGTTTCTATCATGTCCCCCAACCCCTCCCTTCTGGCCCCTAGCAGGTAAAAGTCCATCTCCCTCAACCTCTCCTCGTAGGGCTTCCCACTCAACCCATGCATCATCTTAGTGGCCCTTCTCTGCACCCTTTCAATCCCATCTATATCCTTGCGTTAGTGAGGTCTCCAGAACTGAACCCCGTACTCCAGGTAAAGCTTCACCATGGATTTGTAAGAGGCATCAGCACCTCCCTCCTTCTGCTTGTCATACCTCTCCCAATACATGCCAGCATTCTGTTTGCTTTGCCCACTGCCTTGCTACATTAGGTCGCCAACTTAAGGTCATCTGTAATTATGATCCCTAGATCACCTTCCTGCTCAGTTACCTTCATTTCTCCCCCCACCCCACCAGTGTGTAATTTGTTTGCAGGCTATTCCTTCCACGTGCATTACTATGCATTTTCTGGCACTAATTTCAGCTGTCATGTTTCCGGCCACCCCTTCAGCAACCTTAGATCTTCCCTCAGTCTCCACACCCTCAGGGGTGTCCACCCTATTACAGATCTTTGCATCATCTGCAAATAGGCAGACCTTCCCCTGCAGCCTCTCCGCTATGTCACTGATACAGAGGTTAAACATGATGGGCCCCAGCACCGACCCTTGGAGGACCCCGCTTGGCATCCTTACCTCCTTGGAATGTACCCCATTTACCACCACCCTCTGGCATCTACCCATCAGCCAGTTATCCACCCACATTGTTATTTTCTGTTCCACCCCCAAACTTTCCAGCTTATTTACTAGCCTTCTGTGGCAACAGTGTCGAAGGCCTTCCCGAAGTTCAGACAGGCTACATTAACTGCCCCTCCCTAATCAACCTCCGTCCTCACCCAATCGAAGAACTCTTATCAGGTTCATCTGGCATAACCTCCCTTGTGTAAAGCCATGCTGATGGACGTCCTGCAGCCCACTTTCCACTATGTAGTTAATCACCCTTTCTTTTAATATTACCTCCCATCACCTTATCCACCACCGAGCTGAGGCTGACCGGGCAATAACTGCCCACCTCCTCACTGCTGCCACTCTTGTGAAGTGGCATCACGTCTGCTCTCTTCCAGTCTTTCGGCACCCACCCTGTATCCAGGAATGAATTAAACAACCTTCCTAGGGGCACCACCAGCTCCTTCATTAGTTCCCAGACTACCCTAGGATGCAGGGCGTCTGGACCCATAGCCTTGTCTACCCTCAACCTACCTAATTCTTCTTTGACCCTGTTCTCACTGATTAGGCTAGGATCCACCTTTATGTCATCCCTTCCCCTCTCCCTGCACACAGTTCCCCTTCCTTCCACTGTGAAGACCAAACCGAAGTACCTGTTTAGTACCTCCACCTTCTCAAAGTCCCCTTCAACTTGCACTCCCCCTTAATCCTAACTATACCCTGCCTTGCTTTCCTCAACTCTCCTATATAATGAAACAAAGTGTTATCACCCCTTTTCGCCCGATTAGCGATTCTCTCCTCAGTTTCTGCTTTAGTCTTCCTAATCTTCTGGACTGCCACCCTCAGCTTCTCCCTGTAAGTTTCCCAGTCCTCACTGCCGTGTCCTCATATGCTCTGAATGCCCTTTTTCTCTCCCCTATTACCCTCCTCATTTCCCTGGTGAACCAAAGTGACCTCTTGTCTTTTGCTCTTCTTCACCTTCCTTATGCAGATTTCTTGGCTTTTAGCAACCCCACCCCTTAACTGAATTCAATAATTCCTCCACTTCCCCTCCATTTCTTTCCTGAAAATTTCCCTCATTCTGGGGAAAATCCATCCACCTGAAGTCCAGGACTTCTGTAATGGTTTGACTCGCTTCGTTCCCGAGCCTAACCCAGAAGCTCATTGTATTATGGTCGCTTGCACCTAGGCAGACACCCACTCCAACTCCTTCCACACTATCCCCATTAGTGAGGATCATGTCCAGTATGCTGCCACCCCTAGTGGGCTCCCTAACCAGCTGTTGCAGGAAAGCTCCCTGGAGGGACTCAACGATCTCTGCTCCTGGTCGACCTAGCTGATGGGATGCCCCAGACCACAGCCGGGAGATTCATGTCACCCACCAGCGGTCTCACCCTTGACTGCCAACCGCTGAACCACCTCAACAAATTAAAATTACGTACCTACCGTAATTCTTGATCTTCTCTTGTATCTTCACCATTCATTACTGCTTGGGTAGTGCCGGAGGCGCACAACCGCTATGAAAGATTTCTTTTTTTTTTTTTGGAGTCGGCTCACAGCGCCCGCCCATGAAACAGCTAAGTCATGTACGAACGAGGCGGCCATTAGGAGCCGCAGACTCCTACTCCATCTCAGTTCTGGTAGCCGGAGAGCCGAAATAAAGGGTAAAGGAAAAAAAGGGAGAGCGAGACAAGACAGTCGAGCGATAGAAAAAGGAAAGGATATAAACTGAAGAAGGAATAAGTCGGTAGAGGACAGACAGAAGAGGGAGAATACCTACCCTACGGGACCACAGGGCCTACCATCTGGGGCGGCTGTAAGGGAAAAACAGATAAAAAGAAAAGGAAGAAGAAGAAGAAAAAGAAGGAATGCTAAGAAAAGGAAGAAGAAGAAGAAAAAGAAGGAATGCTGAGAGGGGAGAACACTGCCCATAGATACATTGGTTGACAGGGTTATAAGCTCGGAACCAAAAACAAAGGAGCAAGAATCCCTCCTGATAGAACTGAAAAAAGGTTCAACTGAACTGCTTGTATCGATTGGACACAAGGGGCAGATTCTCTATCTTCTCATCATCCCAACCCCCTACACTCTAGCTGAGAGCTCAGACTGCCCAGACAGAAATCTGTTCCGGAAGAAGAGCGCTCAACTATGAGGGGGATAAGCCCCTTAGCACCTTGTTAAGTGCTAACACCGAAGTGTGTGGGCAGCAGTTAGGCCCTACAAAAGGCAGCTTTGTATGAAGGATAGAGTGGGAACTCAATCGGACTCCCTGAAGGCAAGGCAAGGACAGCAATTCAAGGTTAAAGAAGTGCAGAAGCACCAACCAGAAGAAGCTGACAAGAAAACAATGACTGCCAGAGGGAACATGAAATTTGAGACCGAGCCATAGAGGGACGGTCTCTTCAGCTGTAAACCGAACAGCGTGGCTAAGGATCCCAGAGGTCACCCTTGGGGGCAGTCAGAAAAAGTTCTCTCAGGATAGGAAAAAGTCCTACTGATTCCCCTTTACCTTGAGGAAAAAAGATCAGTCCATAGAAGAACAGAAACCAGGATAGGATTTTTTTTTTTGCATAAAGGCCAAAGGAAAGGAGAGGAACGAGAAGGGAGGCAGAAGACGCCACAGTAGGAGGCCACTGAGGGGGAAGATGGGCAGGTATCAGTAATGAATGGTGAAGATACAAGAGAAGATCAAGAGTTACGGTAGGTATGTAATTTTCATATCTTCTCTTGTCAATCTTCACCCATACATTTACTGCTTGGGTGAGTACAGCCCCAGAGGATAAAAAACTCTCAGGGAACAAGACCCCCAGACTCCTGTTGGTGGGAAACAGAAGGGGAAGACCCTGGGCTAATCAGGTGAGAAGCCTATGGTGGAGGAGACCTAGGAGGTGTCCCCCGAGGACAGGGAGACAGAGAAAGACCCTGCAGAAGTCTCCTAGCTCTGGCAGAAAAAAGACTGGTCCCCCGGAAAGTGGAGCGAATCACCCTACGCGGGGCCAGGGGTGACAACCTTGATAGACGAAGCCATGCCGTCCGTCTAATACAGATCGCTGTCCCTACAAGCCACCTCATTGGTGTCATAAGATGGCCTTGCTTCGTGTCTTGCCAGCTCCAGGCCTAGAGCAGAGAGGGCAATAGCTTGTCTGGTTTGCTCCGTATCGGGCACTGATGCTAAGATTTGGGAGAGCATCAACCACAAATGCCTCCTGTAGGCAGCATGGTGAGCCTGATGTGATGCAATGCATAACATCGCATGAGAGGAAGAGAACACTTTTCGCCCCCACCGGTCAAACTGTAGGGAATCTGAGTCCAGTGGACGGTCATGCGCCAGGCGGCGTCCGGAGGGAGTTTCTAGGTATGCCAATCCCGAAGGCGGGTTGGGGAGAGTATCTAGAGATTCCTATGGGGCACAATACCTTCTTCCGCAGTCTGCCGGGGCTGGAGAAAGGGCGGCTGGCGACTGCCAGGAACATATAGACGCCTCCTGGAAGGGAATAGGCCAGGATAGTACCACCAAATGCTGGGCACTGAATTCACCGAGGAATTCACGCGTCTCCCATTCGGTATTGTCTCGCCTAACAAAGGCGATACGAAGATCCCTCACCATCCTCAAAAGGAATCGCTGATATTCAGTGAAATCAGCATCGGAGGAGAGATGAGCAGTGGGTTCCTCTCCCTCAGAGAAGGGAGACGAGGATGATGGAGAGCTCGAATGTCCAGAGGACTCCTGCAGCGGTGGGGATAGGTGAAACACCCGCTGATGCATATATTCAACGTATGAGGGGAAGGCCGCCGCAGAGCCTCTGAACGTCTCCCAAGATAAAGGGTCCGTAGGACCGACATGGCCTGGGAGAGAAGGGGGTGGCTGCAGAGGAATGGGAGAGGGGCACCTATGGCGAGGCAACTGTCCTCTGCTGAGGCTCTGAAATCCGGAAAACGGGGCCCGAGCTAGCGGGACCCCAGACAACAAACCACGTCGCAGAACGGAACCCTGGGGATGCGAATCCTGGAACAGCCTAGTAGGGGATCCTCCCCTGTGACTGCATGGGCCCAGAAGGGCAGCCCACAGCAACGCCACCAGAAGGGTCCCTGGGGCTCAAGAGGGAAACACGGGGCCCGGCGCTACGGCTCCTACCCACCCCCGAGGGGTGGCAGGTGAAGACCGAGGTGCTTCAACCCGGTCTCTCGACCTCCCCGGACTCCAAGAAAGTACAGTTACGTAAGAACTTACCGTAACAGTAGATCTTCAAGAACAGCTCTTGCAGCAGGTTACACAATTAGGACTGAAGCCGGCAGGCGCCAGGACCCCACGGAAAATTTCTAGCTAGCAGTCTTCAGCGGGGACCGCCTCAGACGTCGGTCCCGTCCCCGATGTCGGGTGTAGTACATAAGGAGGCGGTCCCCCCATAATCCTCAGTTCTCCTGCCGGAGACTCCCGGCCGCTAGATGACATCAGAAGAGGAGACCGAGGAGCCGCCACCAGATGGCAAAAACTAGTGAATAGAAATGTCCCATCCAGTAAGATGGGTGCTTGACTACGACCTACCTCCAAAAAGGGGGATGGTGGGCAGGAAGGTACCTGCTGCAAGAGCTGTTCCCGAAGATCTACTGTTATGGTAAGTTCTTACGTAACTGTACTATCTTACTTCAAGATACAGCTCTTGCAGCAGGTTACACCATTAGGACTGATTTCCAAGCAGTAGTGGCAATCATGCACCACCGGGAGGAGGAAAGGTAGAGACCTCGAGGTAACTCGAGCCTAGGAGAGAAGACCCTGAAGGACAGCTAGACCGAATCTCGCTCTTTGCCTCGATGCAATGTCCAGACTGTAATGCTTGATAAAGGTTTGTACAGCGCCCCAAGTTGCTGCAGCGCAAATAGCTGAGGTGAAGACGTTCTTTAACGCCGCAAAAGAAATAGCCACCCCCTCTTGTGGAATGACCCTTGACCGCGCCTGGTAAGGGTTTATTGCGCTTGTCATAACAGAAAGTGATGAACTGGATGAGCCACCTAGAGAGTGACTGTTTGGAAACAGGAGCTCCTTTCATCCTGTGAGCAAAGGAGACGAAAAGTTGGTCCGACTTTCGGAGCTGTTTGGTTCTGGTCAGGTAGTATCTGAGGCACCTGTGCACATCTAGGGTGTGCAGAAGGGCTTCTCCTCAAATTGAGTACCTTGGAAAATACACTGGTAGATCGAAATCCTGATTAAGGGTGAGAGCTGAGACCACCTTAGGCAAAAACTTTGGGTTTGTCCTTAAGGATACCCTGTCCTGGTGGAAAACCAAATAGGGCTCTTTGCACATAAGAGCATGCAATTCCAAAATCCTTCTAGCAGAAGTAACAGCAACTAAAAATAACGTCTTCCAAGAGAGAAAACGTAGCTCGCAATCCGCGGCTGGTTCAAAGGGTGGCAGCGTGAGCTGCTCCAGGACAAAAGGTAAGTCCCAAGGAGGGACTGGATCTTTAATGGGAGGCCTAAGGTGGAGGACGCCCCTTAAGAAGGCACAAGTAGTGTCCAGCTGGGCCACCGTCCGATGGCCTATGGGGGCATGGTAAGCAGAAATTGTGCAAAAGTGCACTTTAAATCGAGGAGTAAGCCAGTCCGGAGTGAAAGAGGGAAAGCAGGTAGTCCAGAACCAGCTTTTCTGGACAATCTAACAGCGGAAAGCCGTGCGCTTGAGCCCACAAACAGAATCTACGCCATTTCATGGCGTAACTCGCGTGGGTAGCCGGTTTTCTGGCGGCAGAGAGTACGTCTGCTACTTCTTGCGAGACCCCATATCGCATCATGGCTATGTCTCGAGGAGCCAAACGTGCAGGTTCAATGAGCGTAGGTCCGGATGGACCAATGAACCCGCCTCCTGAGACAATAGATGGGAGCTGATTGGCAAAGGAACTGAAGGTTCCTGGGATGGTGTAAAAGAGGGAACCAAATTTGTCTGGGCCAGAAGGGTGCGATCAGAATGAGCGTCGCTTGCTCCCTGTGAAGTTTTAAAAGAACTCTCTGGATCAACGGGAAAGGAGGAAAGGCATAGAGGAATCTGCCCGCCCAGGAGAGGGACAACGCTTCTCACCAGAAAACACCAGGCCCTGGATCTAGCGAGCAAAAATTGGGCAGTTTTGCGTTGGATGGGGATGCGAAAAGATCCAACTCTGGAGTACCCCATCTGTGAAACAGATCCTCTGCCACCTCCTGTAGAAGTTCCCATTCGTGGACTCTGGCCTGAGAGTGGCTCAGGCTGTCTGCGATGGTGCTGTCCACTCCTGGGACGTGTACTGCAATTAAGTTTGTGCCCTGTTGCAGTACCCACTCCCACTCTCTCATGGCCTCCCTGCAAAGCGGGTAGGAGTGAGTGTCTCCTTGTTTGTTGAGGTAGTACATCACCGCGGTATTGTCTGTTTGAAACAGAAGTGTACCCGGTGGAATCTCAGACTGGAAGGCCTGCAGAGCGTAAAGGACTGCCCTCATTTCCAAAATGTTGATGTGGAGGTGAGACTCCTGGGCTGTCCACAGGCCCTGAGACCGAACACCGTCTAGATGTGCTCCCCAACCTAGCCCGGAGGCATCTGTGGAGAGGGTCACAGTCGGGGACAGCGCTGTGAAGGGAACCCCCGCAGAGAGGTTCCCTGGATTTAGCCACCATTGCCAATCTCGAATTACGGCTTTCGTGATCTGGATTGGATGCTGCAGATGGTCTTGCCTTTGGTCCCATTGCACCCGTAGCATCCACTGGGTTACCCGCATGTGGAGACGGGCTAGCGGGACTGTCGCAATGGCCACAGCCATGTGACCGAGCAGGCGAAGGACCAGTCTGGCAAGGACGGTCTTCATCACCGACAAGTCCCTGATGAGGGATCTGATGTGTTCTGCTCTGTCCGAGGGAAGTAAAGTTTTCCCTCTGATGGTGTCCAGAACTGCTCCTATAAACTGCAGTTTCTGAGACGGCACCAGGAGTGACTTCTCGTAGTTGATGAGAATACCCAGTGACTGAAAAAGGGACTGGGTGCATTGAATAGTCGTCATCAGGGCCTCCACGGAGGGCGCCATGAGAAGCCAGTTGTCCAGGTATGGGAACACACAGTGGCCCTGTCTCCTCAGAGACGCCGCTACGACCACCATGCACTTCGTGAATACGCGAGGTGCTGATGACAGCCTGAAGGGAAGAGCTCGGAACTGATAATGGCGGCTCTAAAACTCGAAGCGCAGGAACCTCCAGTGTGCCTGAGCAATCGGAATATGCAGGTAGGCATCCAGCATGTCCAAAGACGCCAGAAGGGCGTCCTGCTTCAGTATGGGAATTAGGCCCAGAAGGGTGACCATGCGGAAGCATTTGTAAATGACCGAAAGGTTGAGGTCGCTGAGGTCCAGTATTGGACGGAGGTCCCCTGTTTTCTTTGGAACCAGGAAGAAGTGAGAATGGTACCTTAGTCCTCTCTGGTTCTCTGGGACGTGTTCTAAGGCTTCCTTTTCCAGAAGCGCAAGCACTTCCTGCTGTATGAGCAGGGCATGCTGACCCAAATATCGGGAGAGCAGGGGAGGTCTTGTAGGTGGACTGCCTACAAATTCTATATAATGGCCTTTTTTGACCAGCTGCAGAACCCACCTGTCGGTGATGATCGATTGCCACCCTGGGAAGTGGCGTGCGATGCGACCTCCGACTTTGTTTTCCTGTTGGTCCTGAGGAAGGGCGGGTGCCGGGAAGGAGTCATGCTGTGGCAGCGTTTGATCCAGCAGGCTAGGCCAACTTTGAAAATCATTGGCCTCTGCCTGGGGATGACTTGGCCTGGGCCTTATGAGTGAAAGTGCCCCTCTGCTGCTGGCCAGAACGTTGCTGTTGCCTTTGTAGCCGAACACAGAAACAGCTCTGGTTCCTACGAAAGGAACTAGGCAGAGATCTGTATATAGCTTGTACAGATCTGACTGCCTTCCCTGCATCCTGAAGTTTGGTGATTACTCTCTCGGAGGCTTCACCAAATAGGACCTCGCTGTTATAAGGGACGTCTAAGATGTTCTACTGGACGTCTGGGGTAAAGTCGGAGACATGGAGCCAAGAGTGTCTCCGGAGACACATGCCTGAGGCTGCAGCTCTGGCTGAAGAGTCCGCAGAATCATATGCGGCTCTGAGCACTTGGGTCCCCACATCCGAACCCGTGCGGAGGAGGTTCAAGAGCTCCTCCTTGTGGTCGTCGTCGGGCATCTTCTCGACCAGGTCCTGTCCCTGCTCCCACAGCGCGTTCTGGAATTTAACCATGTGGGTGAGGTAATTCAGTGACCTGATGGCACAAGTCGCAGCCGCGTACGTGTGCCTACCCAGGACATCCAATTGCTTGAATTGCTGGTCCGATGGCTGTGTGCTCAAATGCGGAGGTCTCCGAGACCGGTCATGCGAAGCAGTGATGACCAGGGAGTCAGCCAGAGGATGCTTCGCCAGATACTGGTCCTCCCTAGGGGCCTTGTATAGGCGGTCAGCCTTCTTCGGCACCGTGGGAGTGGAGTGTGGACGTTTCCAGGCGGCCTTGGTGACGTCCGCAAAGGTATCCACCAAGGGCGGCACTACCACAGGCTTCAGATCTTTCTGCCGAAGGTAGCGGGCAAGGCGTTGTCTCTCAGGGTCAAGCTCTTCAGCATCCCATCCTATGTTCTCCTGGATGTGCCTCATGATCTCCGCGAAACAGGGATCATTCGGAGGAGACCTGGGTAGGTCGTGTGGGTCCGGAGAGGGAATGCTGATAGGAGTAGGTGATCTGGAGTACTCCGAAGTGTCAGATCTGGAATCCTCCCCAGACGGAGTGCATCGGCGTCATCTGGGTCTTTTGGAGCTGGGTGACCCGGAGGGGGATCTAGAGGGAGGTCTTCTCCTTTCTGAAGATCTGCCCCGAGGAGGTGGTGTCTGCTCCTTGGGGGTCAGCAGTCGTCCTACGGGCCCCTTAGGTGGAGGAGGGGGCGTAGGCGGTGAAGGAGTGGGTGGAGGCAGAGTCGGAGTAGGACGACGACGTGTGGTGACCACATCTTTTTTGATGGTGTCCCACCAGAAGGTAAAAAGTTCTTTTACCTCTGCCAAATTCATACCCGACGACGGGCCTGGCGCCGGTGGCCTGTCGCTGGGGTCGGGCATCGGGTCCCCGGGGGTTTCCCGCTCTGGGGAAGGTTCCTGTGGGAGCCCGGCATCTCCGGTGTCGCCCACCTGGTCCTTGGGCTGTGTGGCGTCCTCCTCAGATGAATCCTTCTGACCGGCGTCTGTCAGCGACGGTGGTGCAGTCCTCTTCTCAGGAATAGCCAGCGTCTGCCCCCTGGCCGACGTCTTCGAAGGAGAACGCCTGGCCGGCGACGGGTGTTTAGGTGTCGCCAGCTCCTGGGAGCGCCGGTGGTGTTTGGCAGACGTCGGGTGGGCTGATGTCGGGTCCGACGTCCGTTTAAGGGACGTCAGGTTCTTGGTTTTTCCGGGAACCGGATCTGAACCACACGGAGGCTGGGAAACTGACCTGGCGTCGGTGTCCTGCTGGTGGGAGGAAGATTTATGGCACTTCCCGGACCTCGATGAGGCCTTAGAAGGAGTGGAAGAGGCCGACGGCCTGGAAGTCTTCAGAGGCTGAAAAGAAGAGGAGCCGCTGGATGACCTAACCTGAACCGGGAGAGGTTGCGACCGAGCCCTGGAGGGAGAGCGGTCCGATTTCGAGCCGGAGCTTCGGGAGTCCGAGACCCTTGTAGGAGACCTGGATCTTTCCTTTTCCTGGTGCTTGTGGGTTTTACCCGAAGACTCCCCCCAGGAGGAAGGTTCCTTATCCATAATTTTCAGTTTCTCCTCCAAGAGAAATGCTTGAAGGGCCTTCTGGCGGCAGATCCTGGTGCGACTGTTGAAGCCCTGGCAGAAGGAGCAGGCCTTGGTGTTGTGTTCCGGGCCTAGACAGCGCACGCAGGCCGAATGTGGATCCTTGAAGGGGATCTGTTTGTCGCAGGCACACTTCGTATGGTGACCCTCTAAAGAAGTGGTTGGAGAGGACATCAGTTGATCAGAAGTCAAAAGGCAGACGAAAATCGTCGCAGTACTAATGGTCGTCGCACGCTAGAAAGAGAGACCGAGGCGCCGATACTGGCGATGTCCACGGCGGGAAAAGAACTGAGGATTATGGGGGGACCACCTCCTTATGTACTACGCCCGACGTCGGGGGGGGGGGGACCGACGTCGGAGGCGGTCCCAGCTGAAGACTGCTAGCTAGAAATTTTCCGTGGGGTCCTGGCGCTTGCCGACTTCAGTCCTAATGGTGTAACCTGCTGCAAGAGCTGTATCTTGAAGTACGATCACCCTCCTCCTCGACCCCAGTGACACCCCACCCCGAGGAGGTGCAGCAGCACCAGGATCGGCAGCTGCCACAACCTCCCCCAGGAGGGAGAGCCCCTCCCTCCGACTCCAAGCCATCCCCCTCCAGGGACCCCCAGACCACCCACAGTCTGGGAGGCCTCAGGGGAGGACAGCAGAGGAGACTGAGGAGTAGGCGCGCTGGGCCGCCTAGCACCTAGTCTCACCGGAGACCCTGACTCCGAAGAGTCAGGGTGCCAGGACGGGTCCACTTCTGAATCATCCGAGGAGGAGGAGGAAGAGACCAGTTGGACCACAATACTGTCCACCGGGGTCTCAGTGAAGCGGCACATGAGCGGTGCCAGCGGGCGGTGCGGATGACCCCGACCCCCGCAATGCCGAGACCCGGCCCTGACTACCCAACGGCAGCAGGCAAACCGGCGGCACCGCCCTCAGCGCCGGGACCCAACTCGGCACCGCTAGAAGAACCAACCGGGCCCACGGTGCCGCAGGCGGCGTCGAGGGTCCACCGATGCCGGGCCCAGCAGACCTGGGCCTCGACACTGGGGGAGTCTGCACCTCCGAGGAGGTGACTGCCGAGGCGGTGTCCCCACCGTGGCCCCGGGAGGGACCCAGGCATTCCTCCAACACCGCGAAAGAGGCCTCCTCTTCGGCAAGAGAAGATGAGGAGGCCTCCTCCTCTCAGACCGTATAGGCCTGAGAGGGGACCCGGAGGAAGGGTCTAGAGACCTTACGTGGGAATCCCTGGAGCGGTGCCGTCCCCCGAAAGTCAGCGGAGCCTTGCCGATCTTGAACGTGCGGAATTCCAGGACGCGACGGTCCATCAAGAAACAGGCAACGCACGCATCCATATTATGGTTGGGTCCCAGGCAACGGAGACAAACATAATGCCAGTCCATAACGGAAAAATGCCGGCCGCAGGAGCACGGACGCATAGGGGCGTGGCCCGCCTTCGACTTGCATTTTGCCCCCCAACCTGATGTGAAACAATTAAGGCAAAAACAGAGCACAGCTCTCGGCGTCGTCGAATAATAGAGAAAAAAACAGAATGCTCTTACCAGTGACGACTTCGAGAAAAAGGCAGGATGAAGAAGTCTGAATACGGCGTCGACGAACGACAGCTAGGCCTAGCGTACTGAAAATCCTAACCGCGCAGCAGGTGCAGCCTCGACGGCGGGAGAAACAGAACTGAGATGGAGGAGGAGTCTGCGGCACCTAACGGCCGCCCCTCGCACATGACGCAGCGCATCACTCTCGTGGGTGGCGCCATTGGTGCCAACTCAAAAAAAAAAAATCTCCCGTAGCAGGTGCGCGCCTCCGGCACTACCCAAGCAGTAATGAATGGTGAAGACTGACAAGGGAAGATCTGCCTGTCCACTTCCTCCCCCGGCATTGGAGGTCTATAAGCCACCGCCAGCCTTACTGATGCCCCAGACTGTCTTTCTAGCTTGACCCACAAGATTTCTGCCTTCCTTTGCTCCTCCAGCTCTTCTGTAGCCTTAATGCTCCCCTGATGCACAGCGCAACCCCTCCCTCTTCTGCCAGCCCTGTCCTTCCGGAAAAGCCTGTACCCTGGGATACCAACTCCCCAGGTCTGATGCTCAGACCACCAAGTCTCCATTACGGCTACAATATCCAGGCCCTCTCCCATCATTATGGTCTCTAAGTCCACCATTTTGTTCCCTATGCTTCTGGCATTAGTAGAAAGTCCTCTCCACCATTTACCTCCTCCCTCTCTGTCCTCCCTCCCTTCCATGCCTGTTCCCTTCCCTGCTCCCTTCTGCAGGGGAGTGCTAGCTAGTCCATTCCCTCCTGTCAAACTCTCCCCCTTCGTAGCCTTGTACTCCCCCCTAGCAGTCTAAATCCCTCAAGGCCTTATCAATATATCCTTGCAGACTCCCCCTTCACTTAGATGTAGTCTATCCTTCCAATGTAAGTCCTCATCCCCCATGTATCCCCCCACTCTCCTATACAGATAAACCCTTCCTTCCTGTAACATTCCCTGAGCCATTCGTTGAGCTCCCTAATCCTTTCCTGCCTAGCAGTGCTGGCACAGGAGACCGGCAAGACTTCTGAGAATGCCAAAGATCTTCCCTCTTCCATGCATCCCTTTGACCTCCTACATTTCACTGCTCGCCAGATCATTCGTCCCCAAATGATTGGGCGTGGTTTCCCCACCACCGCTGCACACTCCCTGATTTTTTGCATTGCCCTCCCAGCCTCCATCCCCGGTTTGCAAAAGACTGGCCTCTGCCTGTATGTAGGCCCCCTCCTTATCCAATTTATCCCGTTTATGATGGAGTCCCCGAATACCATGGCATTCTCTACCTCTAAAGCAAACTGATCTGATCTTCGTGGGCACCCCCTCCTTGTCCCATTCTTCCTAACTGCACACCCTGACCTGAACTGCCTACTTGTTCCCCCTGGTTCCCCCTCAGTTCCCCACCTGTTCTCCCCCGGCGAGATACTCCAGCCTCTTGTCTGCCGACCCTCCCTTCTACTCTGCACCCCCATTTCTACCTCCCTGGCCTCCCCTATTTTCCTGTTTCCCTTGAATGCCTCCTAAATCCTCCTGTGCAACCCCCTTCCCCTTTATTCCCCTCCCTTGCCTCCCTGCTCCCCCTGTACCTTCTGTGCCCCTTCCTTGTTCATTCTCCCCTCGCATCTCCTTCTACTGTTCTTGTATCTCCCCTTATCCCACCCCCCTCCAAACAGTTTTCACTGGCTGCTGTCCTAACCATGCCACTCCCCTTCACCTCAGCCCATCACCGTTCCCTAGCCCATACTTGCTTCTCTCCAAAAATGTCGCCCTCCACCCTATCTGACAATGGTGTGAACCTTTAGGTCCCTGTAATCCCCGAGATGCTCCACTTTCCCTGATGTCCAAGGTATGTGCCTTTCCTGAGCCCTTGTGTCTCCTTCCCTTCTCCTCACCTCATGCCATCCGTTGCTACCCCCCAGTTTGGCTTGGGTCCCTTGCTCACCGACAACCCCTATCTTGCCCTTTTCTAAATGCCCCCAGCTGGTCTCTTTTCTCCCCCTTTCCATTTCTGGAGTCCACCATGCCTCCTGCTTCCCCAGGGGGAAGGTGCAAGGGAAAGCAGCACCTGCTGCAAGAGCTCCTCTCGAAGATCTACCGTTACAGTAAGTTTTTACATAACTGTACTATCTCACTTCGAAGGGGAGCTCTTGCTGCAGGTTACACCATAACAACAGAGTCCCAAGCAGTGAAAGGACCAACCCCCTAAGGTTGGGAGGAGGTAAAAGTCGTCTGGAAAGCTCATGAGAGCAGGCCCTGAAGGATCACGAGTCTGAAGCCTGCCCTGCGACGTGAGACAATATCCAAACTGTAATGCCGAATTAAAGTGTGTACAGTACTCTATGTAGCATCTGCACAGATATCAGCTGCAGAGACATTTTCCATGGATGTAAAGGAAGCAGCCATATCCCTGGTAGAAGGACCTTTGACCGGTCCCAGGAAAGGCTAGTCATACTTTTTGTAACAGTAAACTATGCAGTTAACTAGCCATCTGGACAAAGTCTGCTTTGTAACTGGGGCCCCCTCAGTCCTCGGGGCACTGTTTTGACTTACAGAGAGCATGGGTACAGTTTAAATAGTAACCAAGTACCCGGTGAACATCCAGAGTATGAAGCAGAGCCTCCCCTCGATTAGAATACTCTGGATAACAGACTGGTAGATGGATGTCCTGATTCAGCGTAAACTCAGAAACCACCTTAGGCAGAAACTTAGGATTCATCTGCAAGGACACCCGGTCCTTGTGGAAAAGTAAATAGGCATGCTTGAGGTTCAGGGATGCCAGCCAATCCCCCGGTCTCAGAGAGGGGAGGATTACTCCCAGAGTAACCATTTTGAACTTTGGTTTTGTGATAGGTTTGTTCAGATTATCATATGTCTAGCATGGGTCACCACTCCCCTGTCTTTTTAGGGGTAAAGAAGTAGCTGGAGTACAGCCCTTTGTTCCTGTGTTGTGGAGGAACTTTTTCCTCAGCTTTGAGAGCTAGCAGGGAAGAAACCTCTGCCTCTAAGGCAATGATTTCTAATGCTGATGCAGGAGGGAAAAAAAACACTCATTTTTGGAAATCTTTTGAAACTGAGAGCCAGTCCCTGGCTTACTACCTCCAGGACCCACTTGTCTGAAGTAACAGACTTCCAGGCCTGGCAATAGTAAGCCAGCCTGCCCCGTACTGGTATAGGGGAAACAACCCAAACTAACATCAGGGTATCTGTTTGGCAGGAGCCTTGGTCGGGGAAGAGGATGCAGCCCTGCTCATCTCCCTTCTGCCTCTCCCTCAGAAGAACCCACTCTGTGGGAAAGAGGAGGCCTGGGCTTGGTAAAAAGGCCTGCCCCTAGACTGCTGCCTCTGAGGAGTGACTTGCCTCTCTTTGGCCTGTGCACTCCTGTAGGTGGTCCTGTATTCATCCATTTTCTTCATGTAAGCCTCTGTCTGTTCCCCAAACAGAGGATTACCAACTACAGGTAAATCCATGGCCTTAGCCAGGGTATCCTGAGATAGGCTAGTACATCTGAGCCAAGCAAATCTCCTGAGACACACAGATGTAGCCATGACTCTAGATGCCACATCATTAGAGTTGACAGCAGCATGAAATTGCACTTTTGATGCTTCTATTCCATCAGCAGCCACCTCCTCCAGCTCTTTGGCTAGCTGGGGGGAGGCCTTCTTTGCTAGTTCCATTACTGTGTCCCACCTGAACTTTTGGTACCTAGCTGTATAAGCCATGTAGGTTGCCTGCCTGAGTCCCAAGAAAGAAGCCAAGTACTGTTTTTTGGCCATGGTATCCACCTTCCTGGAATCTTTATCTGGGTATGTGAAGCCAAAGGAATGTTAGCCCTGTCACAGGCTGCAGCCTGCACTACCCCAACATGGCTGCAATGGTTGTACAAAAATTCCATACCTAAGCCTAACAGAGTGCATCTTCTGTTCATTTTCTAATCCACAGGAGGTAAACAGTTACACATTTAGCACATTTTCTTGTCCGTTTCCCCCAAGGACTTGTGAGGAGGGAAAGACAGCCTTTTAGACTCTGAGACGTCCATCATTTCTAGATAGTCAGGCTCTTCTTCCTCCTCATCAGCAGCTTCCACCACTGGAAGCTGGAGAGTTTCAGCCACTTTTCTGTAAAACAGAAAATGGTAAGGGGACTCAGAAAGCCTGGGAGGGGAGATATTGGAAGGCCTGTCTGGGGAGATGCCAGGCTCTATAGGCTCATCTAGGCCTCCAAAATCAGTAGCCTCAAAATCCTCTTCCTCTTCTTCATCTCCCTCCCACTCCACATTATAAAACAATGCTGGATCATAATCTGATGGAGCTGGGTCCAATCGAACTGACCGCTTAGTCGGAGGGATCGGTTCGGAAGGAACCGGACGAAGCAACTGCACAATGCTTATCGCTTTGGCTATTTCAGCGGCGGTTGGAACTTGCAGTTCAGGATCCGAACCGGCAGACTTCCTTTTTCTTTTTGGCGGAACTGACCCCTCAGAGTCGGATCTCCTTTTGCCCAAGGGTGTACCGCCCATGTCAGCAGGCACCCCCTCAGGTTCGGTCAGAACCGAACTGGGCTGGCCATCCCATTAAGCGGACTACTCGGCCTCCCTTTCCTTCAGCCTATTTGATCTCTTACCTAAAGTGGCTTTGGGAAAGTTTTTACATATTTGGCAGTCTGATTTGAGGTGGTCAAACCCCAGACAAACACAAATGAGGTGGGGATCAGCTTTAGCAAAAGCTTCCCCACACAGTACAGTACTGAAACCCAGTGAGACCAGTTTTCCTGTTGGGTTTCTCAGACATAGCCTTAACCTACAAATTACCCTTAACAGCTTTTAAGCCAGGTAATATACCCTTATCGGTTACCAACCGTGTCATGGGGCTGTGGAAAAAAAAACGAAGAAAATCTTGTTTTTTTGACACCGATAAGAACCGGACACCACTACTAAAATCCCAGAAAAAAAGAAATAAGATTGTTTCGGTTCCCAACCGGACCGACCGACCGACAGGAAACCAATGAAAAACTATTAACATAGAAACACAAAATTTGACGGCAGATAAGGACCACTTGGCCCAGCTAGTCTGTCCATTTTCCTATCTGATGGATAAGCTGCAGATCCTAGTTAACTAACAGCCTACTTCCTCCTACCCTCCACTAGGACTGCCTTATGCCTGTCCCGTGCATTCTTGAATTCCCCCACTGTTCTCGACTCCACAACCGCCTCAGGAAGGCTATTCCATGCATCCACAACCCCCTCTGTGAAAAAATACATCCTCACATTACCTCGGAGCCGTCCCCTCTCTATCTTCAAATTGTGCCCACTTGTTCTTGCACATCTTTTTTTCTGAAAGATACTACCCTCTTGAACATTGTTGATTCCCTTGAGGTACTTGAAAGTTTCTATCATGTCCCTCCTCTCCCTTCTTTCCTCAAGGGTATACATATTAAGCTACTTTAGTCTCTCTTCGTATGTCTTCTGGTGCAGACCCTGCACCATTTTGGTTGCCCTCCTCTGGATAGCCTCCACTCTGTCTATGTCTTTGCAGAGATGTGGTCTCCAGAACTGCACACAGCACTCCAGATGGGGTCTCACCAACTGTCTATACAGAGGATAACTTCCTGTTTTCTACTGTTGATGCCTCTTCCTATGCATCCCAGTATCCCCCCAGCCTTCCTTACTGCCTTCTCACATTGCTTGCCCATCTTTAGGTCATCTGATATAATTACCCCCAGGTCCCTTTCCATTTTTTGTTGTTGTCAGTATCTCACCCCCCATTGTGTACTCTTCCCCTGGGTTTTTGTTTCCCAGGTGCATTACCTTGCACTTCTTTGTGTTGACTCTAAGCTGCATACATTTGACCATTCCTCCCACCTTGCCAAGTCCCTTCTCATCCTTTCCACTCCATCTTGTGTATCAACCCTGTTGCAGATCTTTGTGTCGTCTGCAAAGAGACATACTTTTCCTTCCAGTTCCTTTGGAATGTCGCTTATAAAGACATTAAAAAGGACCGGTCCCAGTACTGAACCCTGCAATACCCCAAAAGTAACCCTCCTTTCTTCACTGTGGACTCAGTTTACTACTAACCCTTTGCGTCCTGTTGTCTGGCCAATTTTTAATCCAGGCTACCACCCTGGGACCCACTCCAAGGCTGGCTAATTTGTATATTAATCTTTTGTGTGGGACTGTATCAAATGCCTTGCTAAAATCTAGGTAGGCCATGTCCACAGCCCCTCCCTGGTCTACTACTTTGGTCACCCAGTCAAATAAATCTATTAGATTCGTCTGACACAACCTTTCTGTTGTGAATCCATGCTGCCTTGGGTCCTATGCTCCACTGGCCTCTAGGTACTCAACAATTCTTTCCTTCGGAAGTGATTCCATCATTTTCCCTACCACTGAAGTCAAACTCACTGGTCTGTAGTTTCCTGCCTCTGCCCTGCTCCCACTTTTGTGAAGAGGAATCACATCCGCCCTCCTCCAGTCCTCAGGTACCACCCCATCCTGCCATGATTTGTCAAAGAGAATAGTCAGTGGTGTCACTAGTTCTACTCTTAGTTCTTTTAGAATTCTTGGGTGAATCCCATCAGGCCCCATTGCTTTGTCCACCTTCAATTTTACTAGTTCTTTCATAACCCTTTCTTCTGTGAATGGACTGGTATCAACCCACATATCCAGAGTGTTTCTCGTTTGATTTAGGTACCTCCCCCTCCTTCCACACCGAAAATTCAGAAACAATTCACTATCTATCTACTTATGCTACCCTGTACCAAAGACAGTGATCTGATACCAAAAAAACAAGAAAATCTGTTGAACAAACCGACAGATTCAAAACTTTACCGAACCGAAGCAAAGGAGAAATCTCTGGAGCGACTTCACAGTTAGGCAGAGTAAAGAATCTGATGGTTACACTGAGATGTACCAGAGACAGAGGTTTGAAAACCGAGCTCGAGCTCAACGTTCTATGCCCTGGCATAGAATTAACCCCTTATTCTCCAGAGCAGTTCAAGTGCTGAGGCTAACTGCATATAGTCAGAACAAAGCAAGACTTCATGGTGTTTGAACAACAGAAAGGTGCACCTTAATAGAGGAGTAGCTCAATCCCTAATCCAATAGAGAAAGGAGGTACTCCAAAACAGAGTTGGCAGGACATGTGAACGGGTCCAGACAGTGGGCAGAAGCCCAAAGACAGAACCATTTCCACTTCATTGAATAAGCAGCTCTGGTGAAAGGCTTTCTAGCAGCCACCAAAACTTCTACCACCCTGGGGGGAACCCCAAACCAAGCAATTGCTAGGTCTGCAGGAGTCATGCGTGCAGGTGTAATGATCTGAGGTCTGGGTGCCCTGCTCCTGGGAGAGCAAGCCTGAACTTAGTGGTAGGGGGATCCAGGGTTCCACTGCTAACTGCTCTAGTACAGGCTACCAAATCTGAAGTGGTCATTAAGGAGCTATTAGAATCATCTCTGCCCCCTCCAACTGCAGCTTGAGGACGACTCTCTGCAGCAACTGGAAGGCGTACAGAAACCTCCCCGCCCAAGAGCGGGACAATGCGTCTTGCAAGAACACACCAGGCCCCGGATCTGGCAAGCAAAAATTGGGAAGTCTGGTGTTGAGTGGGGAGGCAAAGAGGTCCAATTCGGGCCAGCCCCACCTATCAAACAGTTCTTCAGCCACGGATTGAAGGAGCTCCCACCCACTCGTGTACCCTGGACCGAGACCAGCTTAAACTGTCGGCCAAGGTGTTTTGTATGCCTGGAACGTGTATGGCAGTGAGTTCCAGGCGATGCTCGATGGCCCAATACCAGACTTTCATAGCTTCCCTGCAAATAGGGTAGGAGTAAGTCCTCCCTGCCTCTTTATGTAGAAAATAGACATTTTTTTTTTCAAGTTTATTTCACTCCATTCGCAGGACATTGAGGCATCTCTCAAGCAGAGACCCACTCGATCCCTGCCTCTGCTGTCTGCCTGAACCCCTTCCACTGACCAAGGAATCAGGCGCTGCGCCCCCCCCCCCCGGCGGTGCTTTACTGGAGAAGACAGGGACCACGGAGAGTCAAGTTGGGTTGGGGGGACAGCGTTGACGTGTGGGCAGGGATCCCATGAGCTCTGCCAACACCTCCCCAGTAGCCGGGGTTTTCCACCTTGTTTGTTGCCTCCTCGATGCATGAACGTGCAATGATGACTGTGCCCAAAACACGTCTCCACCCCTCCGCTGACATCCGCCGTCGCCTCGCCCCATCTACAGCCTCCGCTCCTTGTAGTGCCGCCAGTCTCCACTGGGGCTGCTACAGAGTGGGGAATCCCAGTCTGCCCACCCAGGACACAGCAGTCCTCGGGCATCCGTCCTCTCCTCCTCCTGCTGACCCCAGGCACCCGAGTCCGCTCCTGAACCCAGGTCACCGGCATGGCACGAGGTGTGGTGTCCAGCACCTCAACCCTCATGCCACTGGGTCGGCAAGACTACTGACATGCTATCAATCTGAATAAGTAAGGAACCAGGGAGCAGATGTGTCTGGAAAGCCTGGAGGGCATATAGGATCGCCGCATCTCCAGGATATATAATGTATCTTTTTTTCCATATGTAATTTACTCCTCCAGCAAAACTGGCAGGTGGTTCCAGCCCCTCCCTCAGAGGGGACTCGTCTCTCTCTTGTGAGGCTTTCCCCACACCCCCCCCAAAAGGACCGGTGGCAAGGGGTGCAGGCCTCCCCCACCCATGGAAGCCAACATCTAGATTGCCGGGGGAGGTGTGGGTGCAGCATGCCAGCTCTGATTCCTTTCTCAGTTTTCTCCTCGGACCCACGCACGTGCACTGGGTGGGATGACCAGTTCCGAAGAGGCAGTCTTACACCCTGTGCGTGGGTCCACCCCTTTCTAGCACTGCGTTTGTGCTGACCCCTAGCCTCCACTGGGTGTCGGACTAGTCCCCTACCTAGGACGGACGGAGAGCATTGGCAGCGCCAATACTTCCCCGACCTGGCCAACCCCCGAGTAACCAGAGTCCATTCCCGAACCCGGGCTGGCGGCGTGGTGCGAGGCCTGAGCCACCGGGCCCATCTCCAGGATACTGACATGAAGATGCATCTCCTGGTGAGACCAGGTGCCTTGAGTCTGAAGGTCTGCCAGATGAGCACCCCAACCCAGACCCGGTGCATCCGCAGTCAGGATCTAAGAGGGAAAACACCTGCTGAAAGGGGACCCCTAATGACAGATTGGTGGGGTCCAACCACCAGGCCAGAGTTTCACGCACCAGAGTGGAGACCGTCACCAGCTGCTCCAACTCGTCTGAGCACTGATCCCACTGGACTCGCAAGGTCCACTGGGGGATCCTCATGTGAAGGCTTGCCAGAGGGAAAGTCATGATGGCTACTGCCATGTGTCCTAATAATCGCAGGAAAACTCTAGCTGGGACCTGGCGAGCCGAGGAAACTAAGTGAGCCTGTTCCTGGAGACCCTCAGCTCTGTCTGAGGGCAGAAAGGCCTGGTCTGCGGCAGTGTCAAGGATTGCCCCAATGTACTGTAGCCTTTGGCAGGGCCATGGAGAGGATTTCAGGAGATTGAGGGTTACGCCCAAGTCCTGAAACAAGGTAAAGGTGTCCACCATGGCGTTGAGCAGCAAGTAGCGAATCGTCCAGATAGGGAAAAATGTAATGACCCTGTCGCCTTAGAGCCGCCGCTGCAATAGCCAGTTACTTTGTAAAGACCCGGGAAGCAGAGGACAGGGCGTGAAATTGGTAATGGTTGCCCTAAAAGCAGAAACCAAGGAACCTCCGATGGGGTTGAAAGACCAAAATGTGGAGGTACGCGTCTTGCATATCCAGGGAGCACAGCCAGTCCCCTTGATGAAGGGGGGCGAGTAGGCCTGGAAGGGTGACCATCCTGAAACATTTGTACTTATGTACTTGTTCAGGTGGCTGAGATCCAGGATGGGTTGTAGGTCTCCTGTCTTTTTCGGACCAGGAAGAAGTGCAAATAAAATCAATTTCCTCTCTGAGCTGGCGGAACTGGCTCCATCGTCTGTTTCAGCAAAAGCACCTGGATCTCTTCTCGGATAACGGAGAGGTGTGACGGAGGATAATGGCAGTGTATGGAAGAACTGTCTGGAGGCATCTCCGTGAACTCCAGGACATGTCCCTTCTCTATCAAATGAAAAACCCACTGATCCACTGCGATCCTTTGCCATCCCTCCAGATAGAGAGAAAAGCACCCCATTCTTTCTCCTCCAGGGATTCTGCTGGTGGGGGGGGTGGGTAAGAAGTCATGCCAAGGTACTGGGGACAGACAGGGAGGCCTGGAGGTTTTAGGGGCCCTTGGACCTGAACCTCCAGAGGTCTGGGCAGTGGCCTTACACATAAATGCCCCTCTATTTTGCTGACCTCGGGACTGTTGGCCGTACTGCCTCTGAAATGGCTGGCAACGAGTTTGTATCTGAATGGCACTGTACACAGTGTGTACAGACCTAACAGCCTTGCCCAGCTCTTGGAGATAAGTGATGATCTTCTCCGAATCCTCACAAAAAAGCACTGAGCTCTTGAAAGGGGCATCTAAGATTTTAGCTTGGCCATCTGGTGTAAATCTTGAGACCTGGAGCTGGGAGTACTGGTGAAGGCAAATAACAGAGGCAGCTGCATCTGCTGTGTCATAGGATGAACGTAGGACATGGGTACCAACACCCAAGCCCGACTTTAAAATGTGAAGTAACTCAGCCTTCTGGGGGTCATCCTGCAGAGTCTAAACTAGCTCCATGGCCTTTTCCCACAGGCCATTCAGATACTGGACCATGTGGGCCAAGATGTTTAAGGAACGTATGGTACAGGTAGCCGAGGCATACACCTTTCTGCCAAGCAGGCCTACCTGCTTGGGAGTCCTTGTCGGAGGCTGGGTACTTAGAGGACATGGCCTCTTGGACCGGTCGTGACCTGCCGTGATGATTATAGAGTCGGCAGCCAGATGATCCCCAAAATAGGGTTCATCCCTGTGAGCACTATAAAGGCGGTCAACTTTCTGGGAAACCGCAGGAGTGGAAGACAGGTGTTTCCATGCCGACTTAGTGACATCCATAAATGTGTCCACCAGAGGGGGAACCACCACAGGCTTCAGGTCCTTCTGGCGAAGAAAGATAGCCAAACATTGTCGTTCAGGGTCCAAATCCTCGGTATCCCAGCCCATATTCAACTGGATGTGCCGCATAACCTCCATGAAGGTCGGGTCATCTGGGGGTGACGTAGGGGTGCCCCTTGGGTCAGCAGGAGAGGGTGATGACCTGGAATCTGGTGTCCTTCGGGTCGACAGGAGAGGGGAATAACCAGGAGTCGGATGACCCCGAAGAAGGAGAGGAGCTACAGCCCAACTCACCCGAGGAGGAAGACCTTGAGTTCGAACGTTAGGGCAGACAGCCATGGGGCTAAAGTCTGTGCCTGTCTCAGGATCCAGAGGCCGAGCGGCTACGTTTCAGTCCATGACACCTACAGCGACCCCTGCCAGTGCCAACTGGCTACAGGGTATGCTCCTTAGGTGACAAAGAAGGCTTCCTGGGAGGAGATGGAGTCAGGACCCCCAGAGTAGGAGTCTGGTTGCAGAAGCAAGTCGCCCTTTACCGTATTCCACCAGGAGGTAAAAAGGGCCATTAAGTCCGACAGAGGATTCTGCAGATTAGGAGGAGAGGCTGGCGCCAGTTGAGGAATGTGAATCTGTTCCGGCGGCCCCTGCGGAGGCAGCAACCCGGGCACTGGATCCTGTAGATTTAGGTTAGCTGGCGTTGGCTTAACGGGCGTCGGGTTATCTGGCATCAGCCCAAAAGGTGTTGTCTGGTCCAACGGCAGGCCTCTCTGGCATCGTATCCATAGACAGATCCACTGCTGACGCAGGGTGATCCGACAACAACCGAATAGGAGTCGCTGTGAGAGACGCCAAGGTGGCCAGGGTCCACTGAACCGGTATGGACCGATGCCTGTCAGGAAAAGCCACCAGCATCGCTCTGGAAGATGCCCGTTTAGGGGAGCCAACTCCCGAATGGGGTAAAGGATGCCACTCTGCAGGAGGCTGGTGCATGTCCCAGACACCGCTGAGAGGCATTGGCCCCAGAACCCAAGGTTGACTTAGCAGGCGCCTTGGACAGGTGGATGACGGGCAAGAACCCGCCGACCAGGGAACAATGGCTGAGACACCAGACTGCTGGTCAGAGGGCTGATGCCAAAGCAGTAGGAGCTGAGAAGTGGAGGGCAGGGTCTCCTGACCCCAAAGAGACACCGCCTGTGGAGTGGGAGAGGGCAAGTAACTTCACCATGGGAAATGCAGAAGAAAGAAGGGCTGCTGCAGGAGCAGAGTCCAACCTCCTGTGGGAGGAAGACCCAGAACCGGTCAACACAGAGTGAGGAGACCGGGAACGGGAAGAAGACTTCTTCCTTATGTTTCTCCTCATGGCTATGTTTTCCATCTGACTTTTTCTCCCGATGGGAGGGCGAAGAGGTAGAAGCCCCAGAAAATAGTGACGAGGAGGAGAAAGTCTTTCCCTCGACTTGTTTCTCCATCACTGCAACCTGCTTCTCTAGCAAGAAGGTTCTGAGGGCCTGTTGGCGGCGGTTCCTGGTCCTCTGGGTGAATTTCGGACAGTGATCGCAGGCCTCAGGGATGTAATCCGGGCCCAGGCAGAATAGGCAGAGAGCGAGTGGCAGTCCTTCGACAGGATCTGCTTGCCGCAAGGACACCTGGAACACCGCTGATTCACTGAAGAGGTTGTAGAAGAAAAGAAAAAATTACTCACCTTAGTAATGTTGTTTCTTCTAATGGAGTCTTGCTATATTATAGACATTAGCAGTTTGATCCAGCTCTAGAACTGCCCCGGAGTGAAATGGTTAAAACCGTTCCAAAATAGAATTTTGGCACGAGAGCAGCTCTATCTGTGTCATTTCAAACTTGAACTGTCAGATCTTTATAAGCCAAACTCACTAAGGTCTGTGTGGAAGCTGTAACCTACACTAGCCAAATGGCTACCTAAATAATAACAACCACTGATGGTCCCAACACCCAAGACTCAAGTCAGGGGACCGGAAATACTAACACCATTCTAATAATATGAAAATGGAACATAAGTATAATAAAACACACACACGCGTACACATACACACCCCAAAGTCCCAAAGGGGACAAAATGCTAACAGGACATAAGTAGTGCCCACACTAAGTTGCCCGCACCCCACCAAGTAGAGGTTCTGAGAGGGGCAGGTTGGGGGGGAGGTCTATAAATAGCAAGACTCCATTAGAAGAAACAACATTACTAAGGTGAGTAATTTTTTCTTCAAACAACATGAAGTCTTGCTATATTATAGACATTAGCAGAATACACAGCAGTACCTCCATGGAGGAGGGGCAGAACCTACTTAGGAATAGGCTCTGAAGAACAGCTGTGCCAAACTGAGCATCTCTCCTGGCCTGGACATCCAGGGGTAATGCTTGGTAAAAGTGTTACCGTTTTCCAAGTAGCAGCCTGGCAAATCTCTAATAAAGGGATATCTCTGGCAGCAGCTAGAGGCAGCAGCTGTACCCTGGTAAGAATGAGCCCTCAAAGCCGAGGCTCTCCCACTTTCTGATATAACAAAATTGGATACAAGAGACAATCCACCTGGCTATTGATCTCTTAGTGGCAGGTTTGCCTTTCCCAACTTCACCATAGGTAAGGAAAAGTTGGAGGATTCGAACCTGTGACCTTTGGTACGCTCTATATAATAACTAAGAGCTCTCTTAGCATCCAGGCTGTGCAACCTCCTCTCACCCGATGAGGAGGATCAGTGAAAAATACTGGAAGGAGATAGATTGATTAAGATGGAAATCTGAAACCACCTTAGGCAAAACTTCCTATAGTCCTAAGGACTACCTTATCCCTGTGGAAAGAAATAGTCAGTCTCCACTGACAAGGCTTGCAATTCACTTTATGCGTCTGGCAGAAGTGATAGCCACTAGAAAAACAGTTTTCCAAGTTAGGTACTTAAGCTCTGCAGAAGACAGAGGTTCAAAAGGGTTGCATTAACTGGGCAATGCAAACATTAAGGTCCCAAGCAGGGGCGGTTCCCGAAAAGGAGGATTAGTATGGAGTAATCCTTAAAAACTTGGAAAACACGGGATGAGAGGAAAGAGGATGACTTTCCTGCTGACACAAAAGCAGACAGCTGCCAAATGAACTCTCAGGGTAGCTGGTCTGAGACCCAAGGAATTAAGATGTACCATGTAATCTAACAAAATGGGCAATTCAGCAGATTCTGGGGAAATATTTTCCCAGCACCAAATGGAAAACCTTTTCCATTTGAACTATAAGTAGCCCTAGTGGAAGGCTTTCTGGAAGCCTTTAGGATCTCAAGAACACCCTGAGAGGTGTAAATCAGCAAACTAACTCCTCAAGAGCCAGGCCTTGAGGTTGAGGGATTGAGGTCCGGATACAACCCTTCCCTGGGCACAAGTCAACAGATTGTGATTCCTGGGGAGGCACAGGGAAGATGGACTGTCAGAGACAGAAGGAGTGGTACCAGAGCTGCCTGGCCCATCCGGGGCAATCAGAATCACCCTGCAAGGCTGAGATCTGATTTTGACTAGTACTTTGAATAGGAGAGGAAAGGGGGAGCATAGAGGACTTCCCTCCCAATCCAGAAGAAGGGCATCCAGGGAACTGAGCCCAGCACTGGAGGCCTGCAACAGAACAGAGGAAGTTTGTGATTGTCTGGGGCTGCAAAAGATCTATCTGAGGGATGCCCCACCTGGCAAAAACTATCCCCAGCACTTGAGGATCCAGGGACCATTCGTGATGGCCCTGGGAAATCCTGCTGAGGGCATCCGCTAGGACATTGTCCTTCCCTGGAAGATGAACTGCTATGAGGAAGTGTTCAGGGAATAGGCCAGAGACCACAACTTCATTGCCTCGGTGCACAAGGCCGAAGACCGAGTGCCCCCTGTTTGTTGATGTACCACATTGTTGTGGTGTTGTCTGTTCTGACTTGTATCACCTTGTCGTGGACAGATGCAGAAAAAGCTTGAAGAGCTAAAAAGACAGCTCTGAGTTCCAGCAAATTGATGTGGAGCAGAGATTCCTGGGGGGACCAAACTCCCTGAGTGGAAAGGTCGCCCATGTGGGCTCCCAACCCAGAAGGGAAGCATCTGTAGTGAGAGTCAAGTCGAGAAGGGAAATGAAGGGGACCCCGCTCTTAAATTGCTCTGATCCTGCCACCACTGGAGAGCTAGGATCAAGGTTCGATCACTGGGACCAACTTGGAAAGGGGTCTCTTCTCTGAGACCAAAAGGTTCTCAAGTGAAACTGAATGTCTCTCATCTGAAATCTGGCTCCTGCACAACAGCTGTGGATGCAGCCATGCCCCAGGAGCTGCAGAAAGTGTCTTGCTGGTCGAGAGACCTGCAGAGTGAAGGAAGAGGCCAGAGCCACTAAATTCCTTACCCTTTCTGGGGGAAGAAAGGCTCTGGCTAGCTTTGTGTCCAATTCTGCCCCTATAAAGGTGAGTACCTGGACTGGTTCCAGAACCGACTTTGGTAGGTTTAGCAGAAAACCCAGGGAGGTGAGAAGCTGCTGGGTGACCTGCAGGTGAGATTTTACCTGTTCTGGGGACTGGCCTACAATAAGCCAGTCATCTACATAGGGAAAAACAGCAATCCTCTGCCTCCTTAAGTGGGCCACTGCCACTGCTAGACACTTTGTGAATACCCTTGGAGCACAGGTAAGGCCGAAGGGCATTGCTCTGAACTGGTAATGACCTGAGGGCAGTTCGAATCTCAGGTACTTTCGATGGGATCTTCTGATTAGGACATGGAAATAGGCATCCTTGAGGTCCAGGGAGGCTAGCCAGTCCCCTGGCCTTAGGGAAGGTAAAATCATTGCCAGAGTTACCATTTTGAACTTTGGTTTCAAGAGATGCTTGTTCAGATATCTGAGATCTAAAATGGGCGCCATTCTCCTGTCTTTTTGGGGTAAGGAAGTATCTGGAATACAGACCCTGCCCTGATGCAGGGAGGAACCCTTCTACTGCTCTGAGAGCTAACAGGGATGAGACCTCTGTTTCCAGGCGAGGGTCTCTGAAGCACTTGCAGGTAGAAAAAGTCTGCTTCTCAACTTGGGAAACTTTTTGAAGCTGAGAACCAGACCCTGGCTTACTACTTCCAGAACCCACTTGTCTGAGGTTAAAGAGGCCCAATTCTGACTGAAGTAAGCCAGCCTGCCCCCCACTGGTACAGGAGAATCGGCCCTGGGCACCCCATCAGGGTGCCTGTTTCGCAGGAGCTTTAGGCTGGGGGGTGGGAGCAGGTCTGCCCACCCCTCGTCTGCCCCTGCCTCTGAAGAAGCCCCTCTGAGCATAGGCAGAGGAGGCCTGAGTCTGGTAGAAAGGCCTGTGAAAAGGCCTACCCTACCCCTGGGGCATGCCTTTAGGAGTGGCTTGCCGCCCTTAGCCTGGGCACTCTTGTAAGTAGTCCTATATTCATCCATCTTTTCATGTAATTCTCTGTCTGCTCTCCAAACAGAGAATTTCCCACCACAGGAAAATCCACAGCCTTAGTCTGGGTATCCTGTGACAAACTAGTACACCTGAGCCAGGCCAACCTACTGAAAAGCTACAGATGTGGCCATGACCCTAGAGGAAACATCATTAACATCCACAGCAGCATGAAACTGAACCTTAGAGGCTTCAATGCCATCAGCAGCCACCTGTTCTAGTTCACTAGCCAGCTGGCCATGGGCCTGCTTGGCCAATTGCATAACAGTATCCCATCTAGATTTCTGATACCTAGCTACATAAGCCATATAATTTGCTTGCCTGAGTCCCAGAGAGGCTGCCATATACTGTTTTTTTGCCATGGCATCAATCGTCCTGGAATCCTTGTCAGGAGGATATGAAGCCAAGGGAATATTAACTTTATCACAGGCAGCAGCCTGAACTACCCCAACATGACTGCATTGCTGAGAAAGGAATTCTGTATCAGGGCCTGACAATGTATACCTTCTGTCCATCTTTTTATCTACACGAGGCACAGAATTAGGAGCTTTTAAAATTTTGTTTGTTTCCTAAAAGACTTATGTAAAGGAATAGACAATCTCCTAGACTCTGGAATATCCATCATTTCTACAAAATCAGGCTCCTCTTGCTCATCCACAGCCTCTTCTAAAGGAAGCTGGAGGGTTTCAGCAACTTTTTTATAAAACATAAAATGAGATGGGGACTCAGACAGCATAGGGGGAGATTCTAAAGGTCCATCTGGGGAGATGTCCGGTTCAATGGGCATACCCAGACCTTCCCAGCCACATTCATACTGTTCATAATCCTCCTCCCCTCCTCTGGTTCATAAAATTCCTCAATATCATAATGTTGAACCACTGGGACGGACGAACGACCTTTTACCAGATAGTGGTGGTTCGGACGGACCCTGAGACAGTGACTGGACAATTTGTATGGCTTTTTATCTCTGCAGCAGTTGGAGAAGGAATTTTGGACTCAGACCTGCTGATTTTCTTGTTTTCTTTACTGGAATTGGTTCCTCAGAACCAGCTTTTCTTTGCCGAGGAAGTCTGGCCCTGGTCAGAGGGCACTCCCTCTGGTTCAGTTGGCACCGAACCGGGCTGGCCATCCGGGTCAGCGGACTTTTTGGCCTCTCGTTCCCTGAGCCTGCCCAATCTTTTTTCCAGGGTGGCTGCAAGGAAATTCTTACATACCTGGCAGTGTGACTGGAGATGGTCAAACCCCAGACAATAAACACATGTGGTGTGTGGGTCAGCCTTGGCAAAGACTTCCCCACAAACATCACAGTGTTGAAACCCAGTGGGCCTGGTTTCTTTTGGGTTTCTCAGACATAATGCCAGCCTAACCAAAAACTTGCCCTTTAACGCAGTGCCAGGCAAGACACCTTTATCGGTTCCTAACCGTGTCACGGTATTGGAAAACGTAATAAATCCGCTTTTTTTAGAACCGATAAGAACCGGAACCGCACTCTAAAATAGAAACTTTAGTTTTAAATGAGATTTTAAACCCACTGATCGGTTCAAAACCGAACCGATAACTACAAGTTCCACACAGACAAAACCTTCATTTACTTACGTTACCACAGATAGAGCTTGAACCGAGCGGTTTTACGGTTAAAATAAAACTATTCTCGGTTAAATCCAACCGAGAAAACACTTTAAACCAAGAAATGAACCGAGCAGAAGGAGAAATCTCCGGAGCGACTGTTCACTGAGGCGGAGTAAAGAATCTGACAGTTCAAGTTTGAAATGACACAGATAGAGCTGCTCTCGTGCCAAAATTCTATTTTGGAATGGTTTTAACCATTTCACTCCGGGGCAGTTCTAGAGCTGGATCAAACTGCTAATGTCTATAATATAGCAAGACTTCATGTTGTTTGAACATACAGAAGAGATGATAAAAATAAAGCGCAGGTAAGTGTAAAAAAATGGCGGTTGACTGGAGCAGAAGGCGTCCGTGGAGCCAATGTGTACGGGTCGATGGCGAGAAAAGAACTGGGCAGGGCTGGGGAGCTGCCCTTATATACCATATGTGATGTCGGGGTGGGCCAGCATTGAGGGGGCGGTCCCCTGCTGAATACTGTAGCTAGAAGTTTTCCATGGGGTCCTGGTGCCTAAAGGCTTAGTCTTTATGGTGTAACCTGCTGCAAGAGCTACCCCTCGAAGTGAGATCCTGTTTTGCTTCCTCCAGTGTGCGCTAAAGAACATCCCCATTCCAAACATAGTGCCCTCATTTTCGCAGGATAAGGGATTTGGAAATGAACTCCTGTCTAAGTGCCTGTAAACAGAGTGCATCTGCCCTTCATTCTGGTTGAATGGCCAATGCATAGTTGTGGTCAAAATACATTTGGTGTTCTTTATATCTCAGCATTTTCTGATGCCAGGCAGTTAGCAGAACTTGTTCTTTGGTAGAGAAGTGAAGAAGCTTCATAATAATGGAGTGGAGTCCCTCCCCATGCCCAGGTTTGGGGCTGAGGACCCGGTGGACCCACTCCAACTTCAAATCCAAGTTTCAGGGAGTTGCAAGCTCCGTTTGATCAAGTAGGCTGTAAACTCTGAAATCTGGGTCCCTTCCTCCCCCTCAGTAAGGCCCAGTGTTCCTCCAAAATGCAGTTGTTTGTAATCTCCAACATGGAGCGGCCCGCCATGGCCTTGTTACAGAAGGACACGCTGTTCATCAGCGTGGCTAGGGAGTTGCAACCACCTGCTGGGGCGCTGTCAGAGGTGGTGCTGCCCCTTTCACTCTTTAACACTCACATTTTCTCCCCCATGGCCGCGGTCGGCTCCTATGTCCAGGCATCCCTTTTTTCCATCCACCATCTGTACCCGGCACCCAGTCGAGCCACCACCTTGCTACCCTCACGGCTTACCCCTAATGGCGGGGAGCAAACTCCTGACCAGGACCACATGCAGTACAGGTGGCGCACTCAAGACAGTGCGTTGGCTGATGGCCATCAAGCCGCTCAACCTAGCTGCCAATTTTCCACTTTTTTTCCTGGTGGCGGAGCATGCAATGCCGACAGGGGAGCACTACGCCATGTCCACACGTAGCACACTCACCAGCTGCTCCGCCTCCATGCCCCACTTGTACTGACCAGGCGTGCCAACACCTAGCCTCCACTAGGTGTCAGGCAAATGCCGGCCACTGTTCCCCATCCTCCCCGGGAGAGGAGAGCAGTCCTCCGGACGCTTGATCCACTACCACCCTAGCTGGCCTCAGACGACCCGCTCGCACCGTGAACACAGGTCGCCAGCACGGAAGGAGGTAAAGCGTCGCTGCCTCAGCCCTCCATGCCACCAGGCCAGCCACTTTCACTTTTTGGAATCGCCCACGTGAGGCTTGCACCTGGGATCAGGAACAAACATAGTGAAGTTGAAAACTGATCATTTTAGAAAGATAGACAGTGGCTAAAGGGAAAATATCAGACAATGGAGACAAAGAAGGTGTAGGATAAAGATAACTGGATAGACTATTTTCACTTGTTCAGAGAAGATGGGTGCCCAGAGAGATGAATAGCATCCCCCACCCCCAAGAGACCAATAGTCAGATTTAAGCCAACAGATATGCTTTAAAGAAATGCCACATATTTTGTTTAGTAGTTAATGTTTTTTTGTTATGAATTTAGGTAGGGTTAAAATGAAAAGAAATGTTAACGGTTTTGGAATCATCTTGAATCATGACCCATACTACACTTGTCCAGAATATGTACTGAAATTTATTTTGAATGTTTGTATGTTATGGAGTTCTGCACCAGATGCAGATTCCTCAATAAAGTAACTATTGGGAATGGAAGGAAAGGAAACCAGTCATTTTAGGTGTAAGAATGCCGGTCAAGGAGTGGGGATTAGTCTATCACAATGCCATCTAGGTTTATGATGTCACCGGAAGTTTTCCTGAAGAAAAATCATTCTGTGCTGTTAATGACTGTAAATAAATTCCAGAGTAGCAACTGAAGTGAACAAATATACAAGAAAACCCACTTGCTGAGAAGTAAAAATATCCCTGCAGAGCAGGGATCTGTCGATCAGCTAGGAAAGGTTCTAAAAGCCTGAGGGAGTCTGGGAAGAGGTGTGTTCCAAGATTTCTGTCAAGCTGCTACAACCTGTCCCAGCTAGAAGAAGAGAACAGCCCACATCAACTGAAACACAAAATATTTTTAAAGAAAAGATGGGATTGGGTGGGGAGAAGGTATTAACAGAATGCATACCTATGTACTGTGACTATTATGCAATGTGTACAAATATCTCAAATATGTGAAGATTTCTCACTGTTAATGCTTAATTTCTAGCTTTGTCATTTGGACCAACCTAACCCTGTATCTCACAGAAGAAAAAATTACTCACCATAGTAATGTTGTTTCTTCTAATGGAGTCTTGCTGTATTCTGACAATATGCAGTTAGCCCCAGTACTTGAACTGCTATGGAGAGGAAATGGTTAACTACGCAGTGGCATAGAACATTGAGCTTGAGCTCGGTTTTCAAACCTCTGTCTCTGGAACATCTCAGTGTAACCGTCAGATTCTTACGAGCAAACTAACTATAGGTATGGAAATTGTTTAACTTTAGGCCAAAAGGCAACAAACCTGGGTCCAAAAGACTCAAGTCGAGAACCCAAGAAAAAAAGGTAGTGAAAAAATATATAATATAAAAGCAACAGTAATAAATCAACTACCCCACCCTGAAGAGGGAGGGTACAAGGTACACCCGAGATGCAACATTTTACCTGCCAGCCCATGTCCCAAAAACTAGGTTCTGAGAGGGAAGGCAGGGAGGGAGGCTAGAATACAGCAAGACTCCACTAGAAGAAACAACATTACTATGGTGAGTATTTTTTTCTTCAAACATGAAGTCTTGCTGTATTCTGACAATATGTAGACTACCAAGCAGTTCCCCCAGGAGGAGGGGACACAGAACCTTACTTTGGGAACAGGCTCTGCAGTACTGCTGTACCAATCCTAGCATCACTCCTAACCTGGATGTCCAGAGAACAATGCTTGGTGAATTTACGGACTGTTTTCCAGATGGCTGCTTTACAGATTTCTACCAAGGGTATATCTCTGGCAGCAGCCAGAGAACCAGTTGTACCCCTAGTCGAGTGGGCCCTCAGGCCTGAAGAGCGTTCTTTGCCCAACTTGGCACAGCAGAATTGTATACAGGAGACAACTCACCTGACAATAGTTCTTTTAGTAGCAGCTTACCTTTTCCCACTTCCCCGTAAGTGAGAAATAATTAAAGACAGTCATTGCTGTATGCCTTAATATGCTCTATGTAGTAGCGAAGTGCCCTTTTAACATCCAAACTGTGTAATCTTCTTTCTCCTGAAGAAGAATGGTCAGTGAAAGACACAGATAGAGACACAGATTGGTTCAGATGAAAATCTGATTCCACTTTAAGTAAGAACTTCCTATTTGTTCTATGGACCACCTCATCTCTATGGAAGGAGATAAAGTCGGGTTCAACTGACAGGGCCTGTAATTCACTAATCCGCCTGGCAGAAGTGACAGCTACCAGGAACACAGTTTTCCAGGTCAAGTATTTAAGCTCGGCAGAAGCCAGAGGTTCAAAGGGTGGTTGCATAAGCTGAGCAATGCAGACATCTAGATCCCAAGCCGGAATAGGCTCTCTAAAAGGAGGGTTGATGTGAACCAGACCTTTGAAGAACTTACTGAAAACAGGATGAGATGCCAGGGAAGAGCCTTTCCCCTGCTAAAAAGGAAAGCAGAGACAGCTGCTAGGTGAACCTTCAGAGTTGCAGGCCTAAGGCTTAAGCCATTAAGGTGAACCAGATAATCAAAGGTTGTAGCAATGCCTGCAGTATCTGGCTGTATGCCCCTCTGAGAACACCAAATGCTGAATCTTCTTCATTTGGAATTATATGTTTTTCTGGTAGATAGAAGGTTTCTTAGAGACCTTCAAAATATCCAGTACTCCCTGAGAAAGATGCAAGCCTGCATATTCTAACTCTCCAAGAGCCGGGCTTTGAGATTGAGACACTGGAGATCGGGGTACCAAATTCTTCCCCGAGAGGAGGTTAGGAGATTGTGTCTCTTGGGAAGAGACAGGGTAAGAGAGACTGCCAGGGACAACAGCAGAGGGTACCAAGGTTGTCTGGCCCAGTCTGGAGCCACTAGTATCAATGTACAGGGTTGAGACCTGATCTGGACTAGAACTCTGAACAGGGGGAAGGCATAGAGGAACCTGCCCCTTCAATCCAATATGAGAGTATCCAGAGGAACAGTCTCTAGGACTGGAGGTTGGCAGCAGAACAGGGGAAGTTGGTGATTGTATGGGGCTGCAAAAAGATCCATCTCTGGAGTAGATTACTTTCAGGATGAGAGGGTCCAGGGACCATTCATGATGGCCCTGGGAGATTCTGCTCAAAGCATCTGCTACCACATTGTCCTTACCTGGAAGATGAACTGCTGTGAGGGAAGCCTGAAGGGAGTAGGCTAGAGACCACAGCTCCTTGGCCTCTGTGCACAAGGCCGTGGAAAGAGTGCCCTCTTTCTTGCTTGATGTACCACATTGTGGTGGTGGTGTTGTCTGTCCTGACCAGCACCACTTTGCCTCTGACTGAGTCTGAGAAAGTCTGAAGGACTAGGAATACTGCCATGAGTTCCAGGAGATTGATATGAAGGAGAGCCTCTTGTGGAGACCAAACACCCTGGGCCTCGAGGGCTCCCAAATGGGCTCCCCAGCCCAGGAGAGAAGCATGTGTGGTTAGGACCACTGAGGGAGCTTGACTGAGATTGTCCTGATCCAGCCACCACTGGAGAGCTTGGACCAGAGTCTAAGTCACTGGAACCAGTTTGGTGAGAGAGTCCTTTTTCTGAGACCAAAAGGACCTCAAGTGGAACTGAATGTCCCTCATCTGAAACCTGGCTCCTTGTACCACTGCAGTGGAAGCTGCCATGTGGCCTAGGAGTTGAAGAAAGTGTCTTACTGGATGAGAAACCAGAGGGCAAAATGAGGAAGCAAGATCTGTAAGGGCCTTTACCCTTGTTAGTGGAAAGAAGGCCTTTGCCTGGACAGTATCTAATTCCATTCTTATAAAAGTAAGGCATTCTACTAGTTCGAGAACTGACTTGGGAAGATTAAGGAGAAACCCCAAAGAGCTGAGCAAGTTCTGAGTGATTTCCAGAGCTGACTTGACCAAGTCAGAGGACTGACCTACAATGAGCCAGTCATCCAGGTAGGGGAAGACAGATATACCCTGCCTTCTGAGGAAGGCCACTACTGCAGCAAGGCACTTTGTAAACACCCTTGGAGCTGATGTTAGGCCAAAGGGCATGGCCTTGAACTGATAATGGCCTGACGGCAACTCGAACCTGAGGTACTTTCCGTGAGAGCACCTGATAGGAATGTGGAAATAGGCATCCTTGAGATCCAGGGATGCTAGCCAATCCCCTGGCCTTAGAGAGGAAAGAATTAGTCCCAGAGTCACCATTTTGAATTTTGGTTTTGTGATGTGTTTGTTCCAATACCTCAAGTCTAGGATGGGTCGTCACTCCGTCTTTTTTGGGGGTAAGGAAATATCTGGAGTACAGACCTTTGGCCCTGTGTTGAGTAGGAACTTTCTCTACAGCTCTGAGAGCCAGTAGAGAAGAAACCTCTGCTTCTAGAGCAATGGTTTCTGAGATGGTTGCAGGTGGAAAGGACCTGACCCTCATTTTTGGGAATCTTTTGAAACTGAGAGACAGTCCCTGGCTTACTACCTCCAGGACCCACTTGTCTGAGGTAACAGCAAGCCAGCCTGCCTCCTACTGGAATAGGGGAGTCGGCCCGGGCTGACACATCAGGGTGTGTCTGTCAGGAGCGATGGACTGGGAAAAGGATGCAGCCCTGCTCATCCCCCTGCCTCTCCCTCGAAAGAAAAAGAAGCCTGGGATTGGTGAAAAGGCCTGCCCCAAGACTGCTGCTTCTGAGGAGTGGCTTGCCTTTCTTTGGCCTGTGCACTCCTGTAGGTGGTCCTATACTCGTCCATTTTCTTCATGTAAGCCTCTGTCTGCTCCCCAAACAGAGTGTTACCCACCACAGGGAAATCCATGACCTTAGCCTGGGTATCCTGGGAAAGGCTAGTACATCTGAGCCAAACATGTCTCCTGAGACATACAGATGTAGCCATGCCACATCACTGGAGTCTACAGCAGCGTAGAATTGTACCTTGGATGCCTCAATTCCATCAGCAGCCACCTGCTCCAGCTCTTTGGCCAGCTTGGGGGGGGGGGGCATGCTTAGCCAGTTCCAGAACCGTATCCCACCTGGACCTCTGGTACCTGGCTGTATAGGCCATGTAATTAGCCTGCCTGAGCCCCAAAGAGGATGCCAAGTATTGTTTCTTGGCCATGGCATCCACCTTCCTGGAGTCTTTATCTGGGGGGGGGGGGTGTGAAGCCAAAGGAATATTAGCCCTGTCACAGGCTGTAGCCTGCACTACCCCAACATGGCTGCAATGACTGTATAAAAACTCCATACCTGAGCCTGATAACATGCACCTCCTGTCCATTCTCTTATCCACAGGGGGTAAGGAGTTAGGTGTTTGCAAAATCTTTTTTGTCTGTTTCCCCAAAGATTTATGAAGAGGGACAGACTCTCTTGGACTCTGGGATGTCCATCATTTCAACAAAATCCAGACTCTTCTTTCTCCTCAGCAGCTTCCACCATTGGGAGCTGTTGAGTTTCAGCCACTTTTTTGTAGAACAAAAAGTGGGAAGCAGACTCAGAATGCCTGGAAGGAGAGACACTGGAAGGCCTGTCTGGGGAGATGTCCGGTTCAAAAGGCACATCTAGGCCTCCAAAGTCGTTGTCGTCATCATCATCTGGATACTCTTCGTCTCCCTCCCATTCCACGTCATAATATGCATCAGGCTCGTAATCCGATGGGAGTCTGATCCAACCGAACCAGCGGCGATGGTTCGGACGGAACCGGGCGACGACTGAACAATACTGATCACTCTGGCTATTTCATTAGCGGTCGGAGTATGCGGTACCGGATCCAAACTGGCCGACGACTTTTTCTTTTAGCCGGAACTGACCCCTTAAGAGTCAGATCTCCTTTTGCCCAAGGAGGTATTGCCCAGGTCAGTTAGCACCTCCTCAGGTTCGGCTGGAACCGAACTGGGCTGGCCATCCAGATCAGCAGACTTCTCGGCCTCCTTTTCCTTTTGCCAACTCAATCTTTCATCCAGAGTGGTTTTAGGAAAATTCTTACATATCTGGCAGTCTGTTTTGAGGTGGTCAAACCCCAGACTAACAGATCAGGTGGGGGTCAGCCTTGGCAAAGGCCTCCCCACACTCCGCACAGTGTTGAAACCCAGTGGGACTTGTTTTTTTATTGAGTTTCACAGACATGGCCACACTACACAAATTACCCTTTACAGCTTTCAAACCAGGTAAAACTCCCCTATCGGTTGCCAACTGTGTCACAGGCTGTGTAAAAAACCAGATAAAGTCAATTGTTTTGAAACTGATAGGAACCGGACACTACCACTGAATCCCAGAAGAAATTCAAACACAAACAAAGGTTAGATTTCCAACTGGACCGACCGATCGGAAACTGAAGAATAAACAATTTCCATAAATAACAATATCACTACCTGTCTACACACTACCTGTACTGTAGACAGAGACTTGATACCGAAATATAATAAATAGATTGAAAAACCAAACTTTTTTTTTTTTTTAGTTTTACCGAAGCAAAGGCAACATCTCCGGTGCAACTTCACAGTTAGGCGGAGTAAAGAATCTGACGGTTACACTGAGATTTACCAGAGACAGAGGTTTGAAAGCCAAGCTCGAGCTCAATGTGCTATGCTGCTGCATAGAGTTAACCCTTTCCTCTCTGCTGCAGTTCAAGTGCTGGGGCTAACTGCAAATTGTCAGAATACAGCAAGACTTCATGGTGTTTGAATGAACAGTTAATCATGGTCACACAAACAAATGTGGATAAAGAACAGGAATCATTTAACCCATTATATGTACCTTTGGTATGATCCAGTCTCCTCTTTCCGGCGTCTGAGTTTTGATGACACACTTCGTCCAAGCAGTGAGGTCTCCAGTGCAGTAATAAGCATCAGTTTTGAACACAAACTGCCCCCCACATTGCTTACAAGGAAGGAGACTCCCAAAAGCCATTCCATCTGCAACTCTGTCCAAAATCTTTAGGGAAATAAAACAATGTCATTACAGACCGTACAGGATGCACACTAATTAGAACCTTTGTTAACTGACTTTCCGATAACCATCCAACACATTCAGTACACACACAAAAAATAAATTGTGCCCTAGGAGGTTCACACACTGCTTCAAGCTCATCCCCCCACCCCACCCCCTGAGCCTTTTTCTACCAGACAGCTCTCAGTTCTTCATATGCGAAGGGACTCGTGTCAATGGATCGCACTGGCAGATTTAAAAAAAAAAAAATCAACAGTACATATCTTGCCTTAGGAACTGAATTTATTTCTCCACAAAGATTTCAGATATAACCCACTGAGGCAACTGCCTTTACAAGTAGGGTCCCATGGCAAGAGGCGGAGTAATGAACAGCAAAGAAAAATACAGGTTACTCACCTGTAACAGGAGTTCTAGGAATGGTATGTGTTGTTCATCCACACTTTCTGGCAGGTATCCTTGCCGCTTTAATTCTTGCCGGAAGGTCTTCAATGGCTCCTCCCACCACGCTTGGTGGTAAAACTCTCCGGCCCCCATGACGCCAGATTTGCCCTCGCTGGAAGCTCAGGTTGTGCTGGGCCGGGTTGAGGTCGGAGGGTTGTGATGAACAACATATACCATTCCTAGAACTCCTGTTATAGGTGAGTAACCTGTATTTCTAAGGACATGGATATGTTGTTCATCCACACTTTCTGGCAGACTCCTAGCAGTTCTCCGGGAGGAGGGAGGCAAGGCGCACACCCCCGATACTTACTTGGGAAAGAGAGACTGGAGAACCGAGGCCCCAAAACCAGCATCCCGGCGTGCCTCAAGCTCGATGTGGTAGTGGATAATAAAGGTATGTGCCAACTTCCAGGTAGCAGCCCTGCAGATATCCTGGATAGGGACATCCCTGGAAGCAGCTACCGATGCAGCGGTATGGCGGGTAGAATGAGCTCTTATCCCTCTGGGAGGCTCCATGCCCGCCAACCTATAGCAGAGCTCTATGCAGGAGGTGACCCACCTGCCTATCGTCCGCTTGGCTGCAGGTCTGCCAGGTGCGGCTTCAGCGTAGGTGACAAACAGCTGGCGAACCTCTCCCCGAACTTCAGCTGTCCGCTCCTTATAATAAGCGAAGCTGCCTAGGGTCCAAAGTATGGAGCCTATACTCTGCCTCCGAGGTGTGACTGGGGTAGAACACCAGCAGAGTCAACACCTGGTTAAGGTGAAACTCCGACACCACCTTCGGAAGGAATTTCGGGTGGGGGCGCAGGACAACCTTGTGCCTGTGGAAGACCAGATAAGGAGACTCGATGGAAAGCGCCTGGAGCTCTCCCATCCTTCTGGCTGACGTGATAGCCACCAAGAAGGCGGTCTTCCATGACAGGTGTGAAATATTGCACCTGTGCACTGGTTCGAATGGCTTGCCCATGAGCTTGGCCAATACCAGCAGTAGATCCCGCTGAGGTGGAGGTTCTCACACCGGAGGGGAAATGTGATCAAGGCCTTTGAAAAAACGCCCGACCACCTTCTCCTGCACCACCGACTGCTTCCCGGGCCGCGCCCGTAGGCAAGATGGCTGCCAGGTGCACCTTAAGGGTCGCCGATCAAGCCCTTGCCGAGAAAGGGACCACAGGTAGTCCAGAATGCTTGCCAAGGGGCAGTCGGAAGGGTCCAAGCCCTTCCCCTGACACCAAATGGAGAATCTCTTCCATTTGAAGGCATAGCATTTTCTGGTCGACTCCTTACGGGACACCTCAACGACGTTGAGGACCTCGTCGGAAAGACCCAAGGCCTGGAACTCTAGCCGCTCAGGAACCAGGCCGTCAAGTGCAGGAATTGAAGGTCCGGATGGAATACCTTCCCCTGGTTGACTGAGATCAGGTCTGGACGGGCTGGAAGCCACCTTGGGAGCCTGGAGCTGAGGCTGAGGAGATCTGGATACCAGAATTGGCGGGGCCAGACTGGGGCTACCAGAATCACCTGCGCCTTGTCCCTCCTCGCTTGAGAAGCACCTTGTGGATCAAGGGAAATGGGGGAAAGGCGTAGAAGAGGCCCAGGGCCCACGGCCTCGAGAAGGCATCCCCCTGCAGCGAGCCCTGCTGAGGGGGGCGGGCATGGAACAGACTCAGCTTCGCATTCTCCCTGGAGGCAAACAGGTCCACCTGAGGCGTGCCCCAGTGGGAGAACAGATCTTGTAATACCTCAGGCAGGAGAGACCACTCGTGAGACGCAGCCCCTATCCAGCTTAGGGAATCGGCCAGGGTGTTGGAGGCTCCTGCCACGTGAATGGCTAGGAGATCCACCTCCAGGCTGCGCACGAGGGACCATATGCGGAGAGCTTCCTTGCATAACAGCATGGAGCGCGTCCCGCTCTGGCAGTTCAGATAGTACATGGTCGTGGTGTTGTCCGACTGGACCTGAACCACTTGACCCTGTAGAAACGGAGCGAAGGCGGTGAGAGCTAGATGGACTGCTCGGAGCTCCAGCAGGTTGATGTGGCATCGGGACTCCCGAGGGGACCAGAGGCCGTGCGCTCGGTGTTCCCCCAGATGGGCACCCCAACTCATCAGAGATGCATCGGTCGATAGGGAGACCGTCGGCTCGGGGCAGACGAACGGGATGCCCTCCTGCAGATGTGCTGGAACGATCCACCATTGGAGAGCGTTCCACATCTCCTGGGTCACTGTCACGGGCTGGTCCAACGGATCGCAGCGTTGTGACCATTGGCTGGCCAGTCCCCATTGAAGGGGACGCATGTACCAACAGGCCCAACGGACCACGCTGGTGCAGGCCGCCATGAGGCCCAGGAAGTCCCGGGCAGGGCACAATTGCCCAACCAGAAATGATTGGGCAAAGGAAGAAAGAACCTTGGCCCTGTCCGCCGGGAGCCGTGCTCTGGCTCGTAGAGAGTCGAGCTCTGCCCCAGTGAACAGTATCACCTACTTTGGCACGAGTTCCGACTTGGTCTCGTTGATGAAGAGGCCAACCTGAGAGCAAACCTGGAGGGCCAGATCTCTGGACCGCTCCACCTCCTGTCTGGAGGGGGCTGCTATCAGCCAATCGTCCAGGTAAGGGTACACCCGGACCCCTCGGCACCGCAGGAATGCTGTCACCACTGCCATGCATTTGGTGAAGACCCTGGGAGCTAGGGAGAGGCCGATGGGCATGGCTTGGAACTCGTAAAGGGATCCCTCCGCTCTGAAGCAGAGGAACCTCTGATGGGACAGACGGATTGGGACGTGAAGGAACGCATCCTGGAGGTCCAGGGAACAGAACCACATGCCTCGTTCCAAGGATGGGATTATCTGAGCCACAGTGACCATCCTGAAGGTTCGAGACCTTAGGAACTTGTTCAGGTCGTGCAGGTCGAGAATGGGGCGCCAGCCCCCCGTCCGTTTTGGGACCAGGAAGTACCTAGACACAAACCCCGGGTCTGGAGGAGGATCCGCCACCTTCCTGATCACCTCTTTTTCGAGGAGCAGGGCAATATCGGCTCGGTGGGCCAACAGCGAGGCTGTGGACCCCGAGGGGCGACGGCTCGAAAGGGTGGGGCCTGCTCGAACTCCAGAGGCAGGCCTTTTCCTACCACCTCCAACACCCAGCGGTCCGTGGTGATAGCGGACCAGGCAGAAAGGAAGTGGCGGAGCTGTCCCCCCATGGGGGAACCCAGAGGGGAGTGACGAGGCTGGGGGCGGCACCCCTCAACCCGTCACTGGGCAGGCTTGGAGGAAGAACCAGCCGGGGGACCTCCCGGGCCTTTACTTCCTTGCTTCCTGATGGAGGAAGCCGCCGGCTTGGGTTTGGGACGCCAAGCGCGAGCCTGCTGGCCCTGTTGCTGTTGGGTCGGTAGAGATGCAGGGACCGAAGGACGAAAGGACTTCTGCTGCTGACGGCGGCCTTTGTCCCTCTGGGCGGAGGTGATCGAGTCCAGGGTGGCATTGGACTTCTCAATCCGCTGGAGGTGTCCCTCCACTCCAGGGCCGAAGAGGTCAGTCTCCAAGAAGGGGACGTCCGCCAACTTGTGCTGGGTATCCGCCGTGAAGGTGGATATCCTGAGCCACGCCCTGCGGTGCATGGCCACCGTGGCCGCTACTGACCTGGCACAGGAATCACCTATGTCCAGAGCAGTCTGAAGCTGCTGCTTCGCCACCGCCCTACCCTGGTCCCGCACCTGGCGGACTGTGGTCTGCAGGTCAGGCGGGAGATGAGGAACAACCTCATCCAGGGAGCCCAAGAGGGCGTGGGAGAAGTGTGCCATCAGCACGGCCGAGCTGGCCTGTCGGAGGCAGAGGGAAGACGCAGCGTACACCTTGCGCCCGGCAAAGTCCAGCTTTTTGGACTCTTTGTCGGGGGGGCTTATCCACATCCCGAGCGTTACCGGAACGCCGGAAAATGCTATCGGTGACTAACCCCTCGGCAGAGGGGTGCTCCGAGAAACCTGGCAAAGAGCCGGTAGGGACTGCATATTTACTGGCCATCCTGGCCAAGGGTGCAGGACAGGAAGCAGGCCACTGCCAAAGCTCCAAGGCTGGGCCGACAATGGCCTCAGCCACCGGAAAGACCTCCGTGGGACAATCCCCTCGGTCCAGAAACTCCGTCAGGGGATACTTGGCCCGTTTGGACACGGGCTCGAGCTGCATCCTGGTGGACTCCGAGATGAGTCGAAGCAGACCCAAGAAGGACAATGGGCTATCGTCCACTGACTGGCCCCCGGAGGACTCCAGGTCGAACTGCCTGGAGAACAGGGAGGAGTCGTCGTCAGATTCCAAAGAGTCTGCAAAAAGCTGCCTCGGCCCCGAGCCACCCTCCACCTGCCGAGGACGGTTGGGAGTGAGGGTGACCGACAACCTGTGGGGCAGGCCGTGACCCGACCGAGAATTCCTGGTTGGTGCCCCCGACTTTGGTTGTGGAGACAGAGGTTCCACCACAATCGGTGGAGCAGCTGGTTTTGGCCGAGCAACCGGCCCTGGAGCGGGCAACTCGACTGGAGCGAGTGGTTACTTCGGTCGTTCAGGCGACAGCCACATGATGGCCGGGGTCTTGACCGGGGTCGGCTTAGGCCCGGACAACAGCAACTGCTGCCACATAAGGTCCTCGCAGCGCCGACGCAATTTGCGCCGCAGCCTCTCCTCAGATGAAGAGGACGAGGAAGAACGGCGTCGCTGCTTACCTCGGTAACGAGACCGAGACCGCCGATGGCGGGAACGGCTGGACCGAGAAGAGGTCCGAGACCGAGACCTTCGGGGGGACCGAGGGTGGGTATGGGAAGGGGCCGGGGACACCCGCTCTTCCCTCGGCTTGGGCACTTTAACCGGGGACTGCGACCCAGAAGGCACAGGCAGATCCTGGGTATCCACCAGGGGGACAGGTGAAGGAGGGTTGTCGGCTTCTCCAATCGACAGCCCGTCTAACGGATCGAGAAAAATCTCGACTTCGTCGCCGGAAGTCTCAGCAGGCTGGCCTGACGGGGGCACCGTGAAGCCAGCGGCCTCAGCCGCAACCTCGACTGAAGTCAACGGTCGGCTGTCCGGGGAAGGGGACCTCTCCCGCTCCCACGAACGCCAACGGTGGGACTTACTCCTTTTTCTTGGGCCAAGAAGAATGTCCCGATGGCCCCTCTCCCTTCGTGGAAAGGGACTGACAAAGCTCCTTGAACGAAGCCGTATACGAGGAACTCAGAGAGAGTGGGATAAATGTCGCGGCCGAGGAGAAGGAAGATGCGGCCTGGGCCGCCTCCTCCTCGAGGGCTATTGTCTGCACGAGCTGCTCAGCCCAGGAGCCAGCCGCCCGCGGACACCGCCCATGAGCCTCTTTGGATTTTACGGTGAGGCATTTCCTGGAGCGCCTGAGCTTCAATCAGCAGCGATCGCCCAGGACGTCACGAGAAAGAGCGCACAACTCGCAGGGCCTCGGGTCATGATCTAGGCTAGGCAGTAGACGACGTGGAGTGCGGATCCGCCCTGGACATTTTCTACCCGCAAGGGCACTTCCGAAAGCCGGGAACAGATTTATCCATCGCAGCCGCAAGGGAAGAAGAAGACCGAAGTTTAGAAAACTTCAAAACCAATTTCGGACAAACCGAAGAGTTAGGATCCAGTCTAAAACGCAGAGCGCTAAGGAGGGAACCTGAGCTTCCAAGCGGTAAGGAAGATCTGGCGCCATGGGGCGGAGCAGAGAGTTTTACCACTCGGGTGGGTGGGAGAAGCCAGCTTGAAGACCTTCCAGCAAGAATTAAAGCGGCAAGGATACCTGCCAGAAAGTGTGGATGAACAACATATCCATGTCCCTAGAAATGTCTGTTCTAACTGGGTACTGGATTTGCATTTTTACGTTTTTTTCTTTTTTTTTTTTTAGATTAACTTGGCAATCAAGAGTAATTTACATTGATTTCAAAAGCATAGTGATCACTCGAATGTATATGAGACCTACAAAAAAAAATTACAAATGTTTTTTTACCACTGTAAGCCCAGTGGAACATTAGATCAAGAGTAAAACAATCTGACCAGTTACTCTGGTGTTAAATGCCTGGAATTGACCGCTAGAATAAATAAACCCACTCAGGTAGACTGTATGCATGGTACTGTAAAATCACTTTAGAAAGTAACAATTTGTTTCAATGTTTTTTAAATATGTATATAGGGTTTACAGTATCATTACTGACAACTAGCAGCTGCCATTTCTAAACAAATTACATAGAGTCCCAACTGATTAACTGCTAGGAAATGCCTAATTATTATCACTTAAATAAAAGATCTTTATCTAAATATTACACAGCACAATGGACAAGCAAGTTAAAATCACTGCCACTTAAGAGGAATTACTCAAAAGGACACATAATGAGAAAGGAAACAGATGGGAGTTGCTTCACAAGACATGATCATGAGAAACAGTTTGCGGCAGTTTTAACCAGTTGCATGGTTTCTTTTGATGAAAGTCTCAGTTCTTACTAAAATGTTTACTTTTCTCAGATGGGAGAAATTCTAACCACCTAGTGTAAGAAGATAAACACCCAGCATGTTAAAGGAGACAATACCAAATGATGTGCCTGGCACCAATTATGGTGCAGGAAAAGAATGCAACCTTCTTTTTGTTCCCCATCCCATGGTTACCCTTTTGAAAATAAGATCATCTGAGTACTTTTCTTCTGGTAAGAAGGCCCTCGTCATAAATAACTCACAGCAGATTCTCCAGAAGGTATCCCCTGCCCATTTGCAATCAGCAGCTCCTTCATGTCATTGGTGGAACAGGCCTTCTTCAGCTCATCTTTTATATTCCAGAGCAGCTTGCTCTGTTCCTGTAGAGAAAGAAAAACAGAGAACTTTCAGAAATTCTCTTATCTCACTCAATACATTTCTGTTCTGACTAAGGAATCAACAACATATCTCAACTGCTTAAGTTTTTCTCCCCTTTCATCTAACCACTAAGAGAGCTTTCTGTGACCGATGGTCTTTCCTTATAAAAAAACAAGAGGCACTTTCAATAATTAAGAATAAGTTTGCCAGACCAGAAGACTGTCCAGTGGGTCATTTTACTTTAAGATGTTACATCTTATATTATTCAATGAATTTGCAGACTCTCAATTTGTGATATCGGAAAAAACCAGCAAAACCAATCCCCTGACTCCAGGGGACAGAATGACCCAGTTCAGATGCAACAAGTTAATTCCTCAGGATGGAGACTGGGTTCCTGTCAGTGCACTGGGAGCCTTGGCACCAAGGCTCTGTCCTTAATGGAAAAGGAGGAGACTAGGGTCAGGGACATGTAAAAGGCGAGTTCAGGCAGGAATTCTCATGGTAGTCAGCCAGTCATGGGTCACTAAGTCCATGGTGTGGGTCGTTCAGGGGCACATGGGGCCAGTCGGGCCTGGCTATGTGTAAGGGTCCCAGGTATTGGAGGAGAAGGGAGAAATGGGTTTCCCCTGTGGGCATCCCCTCAAGGAGTGTGCACTGTGGGCTTTCAGGCCTGGAGAGATACCCTGAAGAGGAGATGTTCTGACCCAGGGACCCAGAGGAGCGGAAGGAAGGTAACTACAGTGGAGTCAGCCACAATGAAATGCTGTAACTTCCAGTGACTGACATGTCACAAAATACTACAATAAAAAAAGGGCTTAACTGCCATAAAATTACATGGTTCCCTGCAGCATTCTGTGATATACTGCAGCCTTACTGTGTTGCATCCTGGCTGACACCGCTGTACCTGTGAATTTGTGCATCTTTACAGTAAAGAGCAGTAAGCAAAGTTGTAATGCTGGATCTGCTGGCTGTGCCATCATCCTGTGTGGACAGTCCTGGGATTGGGTCGATGGGGTCAGTATCCAGTATCCACCAACATGCATCCCTAAGGGATAGAATCTCGGCCGAGCAAGGCAGCAGATCCAGAATCGAGACAGATGCATGTGGCTCCAGCCGTACAGTATCAGAATGCATTATCAAAAAGTGGGGTACGGTAGAATCCCAAATTAATTGGCTAGTAAGCCAGATCTATAGGCATAAAAGGGATGAGTGAATCCGTGTAACAGTGTGAGGGGTCAGGTGACCCAAAGGTTAATTAGCAGGATGCCGTAGTGGCAAGATCTGTGATGAACTCTTTGAAGCATACACTTCTGTGAACCCCCAGAATTAACTGAAATTGCACCAAATGAACTTCTCTTGACCAAGCGTGTCTCCTTTAAAGGAATCACATAAGATCTGCTACTCTAATCTGATGTGTGATTTGTTGTGTTATCTATGTCAATTACTGTCTTAGGGGAAGTGTGGCAGCTGCGTCACGTCTAACTGCAAGGGGACTCCAGGTGAGCCAAAAATCAGATCACCCCTAAACACAGCAACTACCCTGGGTTATCCCACCCCCAAAAAATCAGGGCATCGTCTTAAATGGCTAGCAGATCAAGTAAAAAGATCAAAGACATGCTCTTTGGCCCTAAAAGCCTAGGCCCAACGCGTTTACATTTATTGTCCCCCAGCTCTTTCAAATGGCTCGAAAATTGAAGTGATCGATTGTATCAAATACCTAGGTATATACTTAGACCAAGACTGCTCCTTTAAAAGCCACATCGACCATCTGACCAAGAAACTCAACCAAAAGTTGGGTCTATTATATCACCTCAGTCCTTTCCTCACTCATGAATCCAAACTCAAGGCTTCCATTGGTATACTCTTTCCAACCTTGTTATATGAGGCCCCTTTACTACAATCTGTAAGGAGTTCTGAAATGCAAAGGCTAAAAATACTGCATCACAGGACAGGGTGCTTCGCTGCAGGGGTGTCACCACGGGAGCATCACTGCAAGGTACTATTATCTCTTAGGTGGCTTTCTCTAGACAGCAGATTATCATATCCATCTCTCTGCCTTGCATTTAAGATCCAGCAAAATGGCGCCCCTCCTAGCCTAATTAACATATTAGCTCGTAAAAAGAATGGGAGAACACTAAGACCCTCTGGCTGCCAGCCTCTCCATGTCCCTGGTGTTAGGACTTCCCTAGGACTCCAGTCCTATGCTGCCTTCATCCCTCCTATCTGGAATGGTCTTCCTAGTAGTCTTCAGGAATGTACCTCCCTTGGGGGCTTCAAGAAGGGTCTCAAAGCCCACCTGTTGGAAATGAGCCTCTGCAACTGCTACCGCTGAGTCTACCAGACTCCCTGCTGCCGATCTAACCTTATTGGGACATCAGTCTGATTGTGATTGTCTTATGTATAACAGTACTTCTACTACTATTGATATGGATTGTAATTAACCTGTTATTGTATCCTTGCCTGGGTCAGTATGTCTATATTGACTGTTAATTGTGAAATGACATGTATGTATTTTGTTATGTTTATAGATGTATGTAATTAATTCTGGGTCGCCCTTGAAAAAGGGACCGTTTCTGTCTCAGTGGGCCTACCTGGTCACCAAAAATTTAAATAAAGATAAAAGGGGAGGCTCCATAGAGCTGCAGTGGTAAACTATCTGCAGATAACCTTGTTCAGGATCTTAAGATTTGCTGCTGCTGACCTTGCGTCCCACAACAGGAGCTGCAAAAGGAGTCGCTGTCCTGTGGACATGGCTCTGGAGGCTGTTTAGAGCTTTAAAACCTTGCAGAATCCAAATTCACTAGCATGAGCAGTAATGATTATAATTCTGATACTGTTTAAATAAATAAAGACGACCAATTATTCCCAGCAGAAAAAAATATTTGAGTTCAGCTGAGGATGAGCCAAAGGGCCACATGGTTGAGTTTTAGAAGAGTGAAGCTTAAAGGCTGTTCAGATTGTTCTCTTTTTTTGTTTGTTTTTTCATTATTATTTACTATGCTTTATGCCGGTGTCAGACCTCCAATGGCTCACCCCCTGACTCCCAAGACCTCTACCCACCCCCAGGACTTATCTGAAGCGGCAATTTGAGCATGCTCAGTGGAAAACTGCTTAACTGTAGATGTGAAAACCCTCTACACAGTAAGAACACAATTTATTTTCACATATTTATCACCACTGTGTTGCACAACATGGGTTCAGTGAAACAGTAACAGGGACTGGCTGAAGGGCAGCAGGTGACTGTGGATTAAATATACAGGTTACCCACCTGTAACAGGAGTTCTAGGAATGGTTTATGTTGTTCATCCACACTTATTGGCAGGTTCCTTGACGCATTAAATCTTACCGGAAGGTCTTCAAGCTGGCTCCTCCCACCCACCCGGGTGGTAAAACTCGACTCCGCCCATGGCGTAGATCTAGCCACGCTGGAAGCCAGGTTGTGCGTCGAAGCCGGGAGGGTGTGATGGATGAACAATATACCATTCCTAGAACTCCTGTTACAGGTGAGTAACCTGTATTTCTAAGGACATGGATATGTTGTTTATCCACATTTATTAGCAGACTCCTAGCAGTTCTCCGGGAGGAGGGAGGCAAGGCGCACACCCCCTACTTAGGGAATAAAGACTGGAGAACCGAGGCCCCAAAACCAGCATCCCGGCGAGACTCAAGGTCGATGTGGTAGTGGGTAATGAAGGTATGTGCCGACTTCCAGGTAGCAGCCCTGCAGATATCCTGGATAGGCACATCCCTGGAAGCAGCCACCAATGCAGCGGTATGGCGGGTAGAATGAGCTCTTATCCCTCTGGGAGGCTCCATGCCCGCCAACCTATAGCAGAGATCTATGCAGGAGGTGACCCACCTGCTTATCATCCGCTTGGCTGCAGGTTTGCCAGGTGCGGCTTCAGCATAGGTGACAAACAGCTGGCGAACCTTACCCCGAACTTCAGCCGTCCGCTCCTTATAATAAGCGAGCGCTCATCTAGGGTCCAAAGTATGGAACCTATATTCGGCCTCCGAGGTGTGATTGGGGTAGAACACCGGCAGAGTCGGCACCTGGTTAAGCTAAAACTCCGACACCACCTTTGGAAGGAACTTCGGGTGGGGGTGCAGGACAACCTTGTCCCTGTGGAAGACCAGATAAGGAGACTCGATGGAAAGCGCCTGGAGCTCTCCCATCCTTCTGGCTGACGTGATAGCCACCAAGAAGGCGGTCTTCCACAACAGGTGGGAGATATCGCACCTGTGCACTAGTTCGAATGGTTTGCCCATGAGCTTGGCCAATACCAGCAGTGGATCCCACGGAGGTGGAGGTTCTCGCACCGGAGGGGAAATGTGATCAAGGCCTTTGAAAAAGCGCCCAACCACGTTCTCCTGCGCCGACTGCTTCCCGGCGAGTGCCCGGTAAGCAGAGATGGCTGCCAGGTGCACCTTAAGGGTCGTCGATTGAAGCCCTTGCTGAGAAAGGAACCACAGGTAGTCCAGAATGCTTGCCATGGGACAGGCGGAAGGGTCCAAGCCCTTCCCCGACACCAAATGGAGAATCTCTTCCATTTGAAGGCATAGCATTTCCTGGTCGACTCCTTACGGGACGCCTCAACAACGTTGAGGACCTCGTCGGAAAGACCCAAGGCCTGGAACTCTAGCCGCTCAGGAACCAGACCGTCAGGTGCAGGGATTGAAGGTCCGGATGGAATACCTTCCCCTGATTGACTGAGATCAGGTCCGGGCGGGCTGGAAGCCGCCTCGGGAGCCTGGAGCTGAGACTGAGGAGATCTGGATACCAGAACTGGCGGGGCCAGTCTGGGGCTACCAGAATCACCTGCGCCTTGTCCCTCCTCGCCTTGAGAAGCACCTTGTGGATCAAGGGAAATGGGGGAAAGGCGTAGAAGAGGCCCGGGGTCCACGGCCTTGAGAAGGCATCCCCTTGCAGCGAGCCCTAGTGAGGGGGGCGGGCATGGAACAAACTCAGCTTTGCATTCTCCCTGGAAGCAAACAGGTCCACCTGAGGCGTGCCCCAATAGGAGAAGAGATCTTGTACTACCTCCGGCAGGAGAGACCACTCGTGGGAAGCAGCCCCTATCTGGCTTAGGGCATCGGCCAGGGTGTTGGAGGCTCCTGCCACGTGAATGGCTAGGAGATCCACCTCCAGGCTGTGTACGAGGGACCACATGCGGAGAGCTTCCTTGCATAACAGCATGGAAGCGTGTCCCGCCCTGGCGGTTTAGGTAGTACATGGTCGTGGTACTGTCCGTCTGGACCTGAACCACTTGACCCCGTAGAAACGGAGCGAAGGTGGTGAGAGCTAGGCGGACCGCTCGGAGCTCCAGCAGGTTGATATGGCATCGGGACTCCCGAGGGGACCAGAAGCCGTGCGCTCTGTGCTCCCCCAGATGGGCACCCCAACCCATCAGAGATGCATCGGTCGACAGAGAGACAGTCTGCTCAGGGCGGACGAATGGGATGCCCTCCTGCAGATGTGCCGGAACGGTCCACCACTGGAGAGCATTCCACATCTCCTGGGTCACTGTCATGGGCTGGTCCAATGGATCGCAGCGTTGTGACCACTGGCTGGCCAGTCCCCATTGAAGGGGACGCATGTACCATCGGGCCCAACAGACCATGCTGGTGCAGGCCGCCATGAGGCCCAGGAGGCGCAGGAAGTCCCGGGCAGGGCGCAACTGCCCAATCAGAAATGATTGGGCAAAGGAGGAAAGAACCTCGGCTCTGTCCGCCGGGAGCCGAGCTCTGGCTCGAAGAGAGTCGAGCTCTGCCCCGATGAAGAGTATCACCTGCTTCGGCATGAGTTCCAAATTGGCCTCGCTGATGAGGAGACCAATCTGAGAGCAAACCTGGAGGGCCAGATCTCTGGACCGCTCCACCTCCGCTCTGAAGGGGGCTGCAATCAGCCAGTCGTCCAGGTAGGGGTACACCTGGACCCTTCGGCGCCGCAGGAATGCTGTCACCACTGCCATGCATTTAGTGAAGACCCTGGGAGCTAGAGAGAGGCCGAAGGACATGGCCCGGAACTCGTAAAGGGATCCCTCCGCTCTGAAGTGGAGGAATCTCTGATGAGACGGACGGATCAGGACGTGACGGAACGCGTCGTGGAGGTCCAGGGAACAGAACCACATGCCTTGTTCCAAGGATGGTGTTATCTGAGCCAGAGTGACCATCCTGAAGGTACGAGACCTTAGGAACTTGTTCAGGTCATGCAGGTCGAGGATGGGGCGCCAGCCACCCCGTCCATTTTGGGACCAGGAAATACCTGGACACAAACCCGGGTCTGGAGGAGGATCCGCCACCTTCCTGATCACCTCTTTTTTGAGGCAGGGCAATATCTGCTCGGCGGGCCGACAGCAAGGCTCACCGGACCCCATGGCCCCAGAGGCGGCGTCTCAAAGGGTGGAGCCTGCTCGAACTCAGAGGCAGGCCCTTTCCTACCTCCAACACCCAGCGGTCCATGGTGATAGCGGACCAGGCGGAAAGGAAGTGGCGGAGCCATCCCCCACGAGGGGAACCCAGGGGGGAGTGACGAGGCTGGGGGCAGCACCCCTCAACCCGTCACTGGGCAGGCTTGGAGGAGGAACCGACCGAGGGACCTCCTGGGCATTTACCTCCTTGCTTCCTGTTGGAGGAAGCCGCCGGCTTGGGTTTGGGATGCCAAGCACGAGCCTGCTGGCCCTGTTGCTGGTGTTGCTGGGCCTGTCGTGCAGCAGGGGCCAAAGGACGAAAGGACTTATGCTGTTGTTGATGGCGGCCTTTGTCCCTCTGGGCGGAGGTGATCGAGTCCAGAGTGGCATTGGACTTTTCGATCCGCTGGAGGTGTCCCTCCACTCCAGGGCCAAAGAGGTCAGTCCCCAAGAAGGGGACGTCCGCCAACTTGTGCTGGGTATCCGCCGTGATGGTGGATATCCTCAGCCACGCCCTGCGGCGCATGGCCACCGCGGCCGCTACTGACCTGGCACAGGAATCACCTATGTCCAGAGCAGTCTGAAGCTGCTGCTTCGCCACCGCCTACCCTGGTCGCACCTGATGGACCGTGGTCTGCAGGTCGGCCGGAGATGAGGACAACCGCATCCAGGAGCCCATGAGGGGCGTGGGAGAAGTGTGCCATCAGCACGGCCGAGCTGGCCTGTCGGAGGCTGAGGGAGGATGCAGCGTACACCTTAGCCAGCAAAGTCCAGTTTTTGACTCTGTCGGGGCGCTTATCCACGTCGGCGTTTCCGAGCACGGAAGGCGCTGTCATCTAACCCTCGGCAGAGGTGCTCCGAAACCGGGCAAACAGCCGGTAGGGACCGCATACTTCCTGGCCGAGGGCGCAAGACAGGAAGCAGGCTGCTGCCAAAGCTCCAAGGCTGGGTTGACAATGGCCTCAGCCACCAGAAAGGCCTCCGTGGGGGAATCCCCTCAGTCCAGTATCTCCGTCAGGGGATACTTGGCCCGTTTGGACACGGGCTCGAGCTGCATTCCGGTGGACTCCGAGATGAGTCTAAGCAGACCCAAGAAGGACGATGGGCTATCGTCCAATGACTGGCCCCCGGAGGACTCCAGGTTGACCTGCCTGGAGAACAGGGAGTCGTCATCATCGGACTCCGAAGAGTCTGCAAAGAGCTGCCTCGGCCCTGAGCCACCCTCCACCTGCCGAGGACGGTCGGGAGTAAGGGTGACCAACAACCTGTGGGGCAGGCCGTGACCCGACAGAGAATCCTTGGTCGGTGCCCCAGACTTCAGTTGTGGAGGCGCAGGTTCCACCACAATCGGTGGAGCAGCTGGTTTCGGCCAAACAACCGGTCCAGGAATGGGCATCTCGACTGGGGTGGCGGTTGCCGGCCGTTTGAGGCAGCCACTTGATGGCGGGGGCTGAATCGGTCGATTTGCTCCCAGACAGCAGTAACTGCTGCCACATCAGCTCCTCGTAATGTCGGCGCAATTCGTGAAGCCTCTCCTCATCGAGGAGGAGGGCGAAGAAGGAAGTATGTCGCCGCTTACTTGATGCGAGACCGCCGATGGCGGCAGGAAGCGGCTTTGACCGAGATGAAGTCTGAGACCCGAGACCCTCGGGGTGACGAGGCGGGTCTGGGAAGGGGCGGGGGACACCTGCTCTTCCCTCGGCTCGGGCACTTTAGTCGGGGACTGCCGCCCCCCAAAGGTGCAGGCAGATCCTCGGTCTCCACCGGGAGAACCGGCGAAGGCGAGTTGTCGGCTTCACCAGTCGACAACCCGTCTGACGGGTAGAGGAATATCTCTACTGCATCGATGGGAGTCTCGGCAGGCTGGCCTGACGGGGACACCGTGAAGCCAGCGGCCTGAGCCGCAACTCCGACCGAAGTCGATGGTCGGCTGTCCGGGGAAGGAGACCTCTCCCGCTCCCACGAACGCCGACAGTGGGACTTACCCTTCGACTCCTTCTTCTTGGGCCGAGAGGAATGTCCCGATGGCCCCTCTCCCTTCGTGGAAAGGGACTGACAAAGCTCCTTGAACGAAGCAGAGTACGAGGAACTCAGAGAGAGCGGGATAAATGCCGCGGCCGAGGAAGAGGAAAATGCGGCCTGGGCAGCCTCCTCCTCGAGGGTGATCATATGCTCGAGCTGCTCAGCCGAGCCAGCCGCCATAGACACCGCCCAACGAGCCTCTTTGGATTTTACCGTCGGGTAACGCTTCTCGGGGCGCCCGAGCTTCAATTGGGCAGCACGATCCTCCAGGACGGTGGCCGAAAAAGAGCGGCACAACTCGCAGGCCTGCAGGTCGGGATCTAGAACTAGGCAGTAGACGCACGTGGAGTGCGGATCCGTCCTGGACATTTTCTGCCCGCAATGGCACCTCCGAAAGCAGGGAATCTATTTGTCCATCGCAGCCGCGAGGGATGATGAAGACCGAAGTTTAGAAAACTTCAAAACTAGTTTCGGACGAACCGAAGAGTTAGGATCCAGTCTAAAACGCAGAGCGCTAAGGAGGGAACCTGAGCTTCCAAGCGGTAAGGAAGATCTGGCGCCATGGGGCGGAGCCGAGAGTTTTACCACCCGGGTGGGTGGGAGGAGCCAGCTTGAAGACCTTCCGGCAAGATTTAAAGTGGCAAGGAACCTGCCAATAAGTGTGGATGAACAACATATCCATGTCCCTAGAATCCCTATTTAATCCATGGTTGCTGTGCCTGATCTAGTCTGCAGAGTGTACAAGACTGCATTACACTGTGGGTGGGTCTACTGCTAATGCCCAGCTCGTTTTTGCCAGCAGCCATTATTGTTCTTCATGTAAGCAAGCAGTGCAGAGTGTGTCCCCAGCATGGTGCAATGTAAGTGAATTTCTTTGTTTGGCTCTCTTAATATGACCCAGTTCCCCACAGCCAATTGACGTCACAGATGTACTGATGTCATGTTGCAATGAACAGTGACAGAACTGCACGTCAACAGAAGTCGGATGGCAACTGCCACCAGTCGTGAGAGGTGCACTGAATGCTGGCAACTCCTGTTCTCCACAGAGCCAGCCCCAGTACTCATAGCAAGCACTGCAGGGCACCAGAAAAATTGTCACTGTACACAATTACTGTCAGTCACCGAGATTGGGCAGGGACACAGTCACTGTTTGCTGCAGTCCCACTCACCCTATGGAAAGTGTGTCCGTTGTCCCGATCGAGTCTCGCCATGTGCGGCCCCCTCTTCCAGCAGCACACAGAAGACGTGCCCAGTTTCCACTGGCAGTAGTGAAACAGTAACATGTACAGCGTCATCCCTCACAGCCCAACACAGTAATGGAATTCCTCACAACCCAACACAGTAATGGACCCCTTGACACTGTTCCCAATCTGTGCTGCAGAAACAGCATGAGACGACTCGTACACAGCACAAGGGGTTGAGAAAGCAAACAGCAGAGTGCCACTCACTTGGTAGTACGGAGATCCAGCTTCCAACAGCAGCCATTGCCATGGCACCCTCACCCTGTGCATCCACTACAAGAAAGTCTTCTCTCCATGTGTGCACTAGTGCCGTTACTGTGCATTACAACTGTTATCTGCTAAAACCAGCATGCGGCAAGTCATACATAACACAAAGGCATGCAAGGTCACACACTTGAAGGAGCTGTAATCGCTGCGGAGGAGGAGAGGGGGTGACTGCTGGCCGCACTAGCGGCAAAGGAATGGACGCACCGGCGGGATCACAGGCTGCATCGGCAGCAGGAGAGGGCACAGGGACAGTCCGTTTCCTGGCGGCTGCAATCGGCAACAGGCCAGGGCCTTTTGGGAGAGAACAGGCTGCAGGAACGGAGGCCCAATCAGAGGGCTGGGTGCCAGGATTGAACTTTGAAACTGAAAAATCTCTCTGGGGTTGGGGTGGGTACCACATGACTGGAGGGTGGCCCATATCGTGCCTATCCACAAGGGAGGATCAAGAGAGGAGGTGGGGAGCTACAGGCCCATAAGCCTGACCTCGTGGTGGGCAAGGTGATGGATGGTATTGTCAAGGAAAGGCATGGGGGGGGTACTGGGGAAAATGGGGTACCTGGACGATAAGCAGCATGGATTCATCCCAGGAAGATCATGTCAGACCAACCTTGTGGAATTCTATGAATGGGTGACAAGTGCTCTGGATCAGGGGAGGCTGGTGGAACGTCCTCTTTCTAGACTTCAGCAAGGCATTTGGTTTGGTACCCCACAGTGATCTGCTGGCTACGCTGGGGGAAATGGGGGTGGGTACACAGATGATCAGGAGGATAGGAAATTGGCTCTCGGAGCATACACAGAGGGTAGTGGTTGGGGGGGGCTAGTCTCCTCCCCAAGGTGGGTCATTAGTGGGGTTCCCCAGGGATCGGTACTAGGGCCCCTCCAGTTTATTGCATATGTCTCTGACATAAGGAAGGTATCAGGAGTGAAAAGAGTCTCTTTGCGGATGACTCGAAGCTGGGTGTGGTGGTGGATGGAAGGAGGGGAAGAGTGGCCCTGGAGACTCTGGATAGGTGGTCAAGAAAGTGGAAACTGAGGTTCAATGCAGGGAAGTACAGGGTTCTGCACCTGGGGGCCAGAAATCTGGGCCAAGGGTATACTTTTGGGGGAAGACATGCTACAAGTCTCAGAGGGCGAGAGCGGCCTTGGGGGGTGGTGGTGGATGTCAGAATTAACAACTCAGAATTGTACGAGGGCAGCAGCAAAAGCCAAAAGGATGCTGGGTTGCAACGCTAGGGGGGATTATCTCTAGAAAAGCAGAAGTGATCCTTCCTCTGTACAACTGCTTGGTTGGGCCGCACCTCAAGTACTGTGTGCAGTTTTGGAGACCGCACTTAAGGAGGGACACTGCACTCCTGGAGAGCGTAGAAAGGAGGGCAACCAAAATTATCTGGGGCCTAGGGGAAAGGACCTACGGGGAGAGGCTCGAGGAGCTCAACATGTACACCCTGGAGGAAAGGAGGGACATGATAGAGGTCTTCAAGTACATGAAGGGGATCAATAAGGAGGCTCAGTTGAGGTGCTCCAAAGGAAAGGTGCAACTAGAGGGCATGGGTGGAAGCTGGGGGCCCCAGGAGGTGTTACTTCATGGAGAGGGTGGTGGTACCATGGAATGCACTGTTCAAGGAACTGGTGGAGGGATTAAGAGGGGCTGGACAGGTATACAGGAGGGTGAAGCGGACGGTCCAGTACAAGGGGAACATCTTGGACTAGGGACAGAGAAACTGGGGCGGGGGGGGGGAGAGACAGCAAAAGCGGCACCCAGTATGGGTGCTGACTATCAAGCAGACACAAAAGACCAATGGGCCTCCTCTGTTGGCATTTTAGTTTAGTAAGGCACACAGGACAGTGACAGTCACTCAGTGGTACGTAGATCAGGCTTGAAACAGCGGCCGTTATCATGGCACCTTCCTCCTGTGCAGCTCCTGCATGAAAGCCTTCTCTTCCTGTGTGCACTCCTGCCCTTAATGTGCATTACAAGCGCTGTCATGTTATTCAAGAGTGCTGCACTGCCATTTCTGCATGTCTGTGTGCTGGCATGCAGTCAGTAAAAGTAATTTTTGATTGTCAGACTGAGGCATGACTGTGTCTGACATTTTCCTCCATCATTCACAGCAGTAGTGTGCATTATAAAAGTTCTTTACTACGGACCATTTTGCACTGCGGCAGGATACACATCCATTCATGGCTTAAAACATGAGAGCAACAGCTTTTCTGGAGATTTCATGTGATCCTGAAGGAAACCCATGTTATAAGCACAATAACCCACTCCAGGGTGTGGGGTTATAGGCATTTAGTCCATGCCTGGGGTGCTGTGAAGACACTCGGCCAGCGGCCTCATGCCTCACAATGCACCCCAGGCATGGATTAAATGCCTATAACCCCACACCCTGTCGTGGGTTATTCCAAACTTATTTCCTATGTATTAAGGAACTTGTTGGTTCCCACTGTTATGAACATCTGTTTCCTAAATGGGATTTCTGCTGTATTACATAGCATTTTTTTTTTTTTTTTTTTTAATACTTTCTTTTTTATCCCTCTTTCTCGCCCTCAGCGTTCCACTCCTTCAGGCATTGCTCATGCCATCTTTGCTTCCTTGACCTTGAGACTTCCCCCTAGAGTGCCTCGGTAACTCCTTCCTCTCTCCCCTCCTACCTCTGTGGAGCACCTGCACAGCAGGAGTCTGCCCGTGGTTCCTGGGCTGGATGGCGTGGATCGGCCGTCATCTAGGCCCGCTGAGGATTTTTCCGCTTCTCTCTCTTCCCGTTCCCCCCTCCCCTGAGGACATCAGCTCAGGCAGGTGCGTGCTGACGCACGCCTGCCACGTGCCTAACAATGTCCTCCCCTTCCCGACTCCAGCCCTCTGGGGCCACCAATGCCCCGTGAGAACCGGTGCTCCCACCGGCCCCCAGGGATGTCGGGTGCATATAGCACCCCTGGTAACCCACCCCAAGAAGGAGAGGTCCGTGGAACGCCTCAATCCTCCTTCCCTCTGCCGACCCCTGACGACCTGTGTCTCAGAGCCTGAACCCGGTCACAGCGTGATGCTAAGTGGCGGCCCAGCGCCAACCCTTAGCGCCACCAGGCCGGCCCTATTGCATAGCATTTTAAACAAAATAATGCATGGCATTTTAAATTAAACTACAAGTTAAAAAAAAATAAAAATAAAGGTCTGCCTTTAAAATCAGATTTTCTCATCAACATTTAGATAATACTTCAGCCACCAGGATAATTTCATGAGACATAGCCTCTTGTTTTTATGGAAGTCCACGGGAAACAAGTACAGAAAGTGGGGGGAAAAAGTCCCATCAAGTCAAATAAGACAGTGTGTATAAATACAAAAAATAAAGGAATGCTACTTCCCATAAACTCTTGATAGTCTCTTGATATTCCTTCCTGAGCATCTCCAGCATAGAGCAACACTCTTTAGTCTTAGGCTGAAGGCACTGGGAATACACAGGAATAACAACTTTAGAGGCTGACCGTATTGAAAAACTGCCATCACGAGCACGCCAGTACTATACAGGGTGACATTAGCTCTAAATGCCTACCTTCCCAAAACCACACCAAGAAAGAGGTACAGAGAAGTGAGGTGTTAAGAGTTGCCACCCCCCTACCACACAGTGCCTAATTTGGTTCTAGATCAGTGATCGGCTCCTCTGCTTCCATCCATAGTAGTCCGCTATCATGCTGGACAAGTGGGTACCAGACGTGGTGGGACTGGGTCTGTCTCTAGAGCTCAAGGCTCTCCCTTCACACCGACCTCGGTCATGGAGTGAATCCATGGTGTCTGCAAACATGAAAGCCACACCGCACAGCAGTTTCGCTCAGCTCCTAGAGTGCAATACTATCAAGCCTGTCCCAAACACCCTGGCCTCTCAGGGATATGTGTCTTGTTAATTCTTAGTGCTGGAACTAACAGGTGTTGCACCCCATCCTGAACCTGTATGGTCAGAGTAACTTCATCCGCAGGATAAAGTTTCAAATGGTTACACTCAACCAAATCATACCATCTCTGGAGCCAGGGGGCATGTTTCTATTCCATGGACCTCCAAGACTCATTCTTTCACATCCCCATCTATCCGTCCCACAGGCAGTACCTCCAGTTCAGCATGGAAGGAGTTTTGTACCAGTTCAGGGTTATGCAGTTTGGCCTGTCCTTGGCATTCATGGGATTCAGGTGTCTGTTGTCTATGGTGTCGTACCCCAGGCACCAGGGTGTATACATACTTGAATGACTGGCTAATCATGGGCCTCTCCAGGGAAGTAAAAAAAAAAAGCGGTGCATGGATCTAGCCAGACAGGGACCTGGGCTTACTGGTCAACCAAGCAAACACCAAACTGGTTCCCAAGCAGGTGATCCTGTTTACTGGAACAGAGTTGGACTCCCTCAATGCTAGGGCTTGTTCACCTGCAGACAGGGCAAGGAAGCTTGCCTCTCTTGACTGATCATTTCAGGCTGAGTAATCTCACCTGCCTGCGAATTCCTCTACCTGTTGGAAGTTCATGGCTGCTTGATCAAAGTAGTGCGTTAGGTCCACTGGCACATGCACCTCCTGCAGTAGGCATTAATGTGCCAATAATATGAACATACAAAGAAGCCAGCAGAAGGCCATTTGGTCTATCTAGTCTGCTCGTATTGCAGGGTCCATAGCTTGAGCTACTGTCCCTGTCCCCTTCCCTCTCCACCCATCCTCCCTACCCATGATCTTGAACTTCCCCTTATGCCTATCCCAGCCTCTCTTGAAGCTGCCCACTGTCTTCAATGAGACCACCTCTTCTGGAAGCGCATTCCAAGTGTCCACCATGCTCTCCGTGAAGAAGTGCTTCCTGACATTCCCTATCAAAACTCGACCCCTTTAGCTTAAGACTGTTTCCCTCTCACGTTATGGTTGCTATTCAACTCAAAGAGACCCTCCTTATCCACCTTATTTATCCCTTTCAAGTACCTGAAGGTACTAATCATGTCCCCCTCTCTCTCTCCCATCTTCCAGGGAACACATGTTCAGTGACCTCAACTTCTTCTAGTATGCCCTACCCTGCTGACCCACTATCATCTTTGTAGCCCTTCTCTGGACCTTCTCCAGCAGGTTAATGTCCTTTTCAAGGAGTGGGCCCCAGTACTGAACTCCATACTCTAGATGTGGCCTCACCAGTGACCTGAATAATGACAATAATATGAAAAGTGACAATGAAGGATGTGATCAATCTGCCAATCGTCCACCTAGCTGTCAGTCTGCCAGACGAGGCTTCAGCATAGGTGACAGATAGCTGGCCAGCCTCGCCCTGAACTTCAGCACTGCATTCTACATAGCAGGACAGCATACGCCAAAAGTCCTGAGTATACAGCCTGCAGTCGACCCTAAAGATGGGTTCATAAAATAAACCTCCCAGTGTATCACCTGTTTAAGGTAGAACTCCAATAATACCTTCGGAGAAACTTCAGCTGGGGACAAATGATGACCTTGTCCCTGTGTAGGACTAGATATGGAGACTCCACTGATAGCACCTGCAGCTCACTGATCCTTCTCGCTGACGTGATGGCCATCTTCCACGACAGGTGTGACATATCATACCTGTGCGTAGGCTCAAAAGGCTTGCCCATGAACACCTCAAGTACTAAAGTGGCAGTGGTGGCTCACACACCAGAAGGGGGACAGGTGGTACAGGCCTTTTAGAAAAAAAGAGCACCTTACCACTTTCTCCTGGGCCAGAGTCAACATTTCATGCAAAATGCCCAGCCCAAGAAAACAGAAGTACCAATCCTTCTCTAGATAATGATCATTTTATTCAAATTAGAACACATGTAAGAAAGCACACCAAATGTACACCCGACAGTACCTTCTACATTTCAAACTGCTCTGGTTCTTTCTGAAGAAGTCAACATACCAGCCCGCGCCCAGTATACAAAAATGGCTGCCAGGTGCACCTTGAGGGTGGTCACTCGCAGCCCGGCTGGGAGACGGACCAGAGGTACTCAAGGATACTATCCAAAGGGCAGGCAAGGGAATTAAGCTTCCTGCCCTGACACCAAATGCAAAACCCTTTTTCAATTAAAGGCGCTGCACCAGTAACTCGACTCCTTTAGGAATGCTTCCACAACACAGAGCACATTCTCTGACAGAATTCCAGCCGCTCAGGAACCTGGTTGTGCAATGCAGGGATTGAATATCTGGGTGCAGGACCTTCCCTTGTTGTGTGGTCAGCAGATACAGGTGAGGAGACAACTGCCACAGAAGCCTACTGCCGAGGCTAAGGACAGCTGGGTACCAGCACTGCTGTGGCCAGTCCAGAGTTATCAGGATCATCCGTGCCTTGTCCTACTGGGCCTTGACCACCACCTCGTGGATCAGGGGGAGAGGAAGAATGGCGTAAACAAGGCCTGGGGTCAAAGACCTCGTAAAGGCATCCCCCAACAGTGTCACAGACTGGGAGGGATGGGCACAAAACAGCTTCAGTTTTGCATGCTTCAGGGAGGCAAACTGGTCCACCAGAGGAGTACCACATTGGGAGAACAGGTGTTTCACAACATCCTGATGCAGTTACCACTGGTGCAAAATCTCACCCACCCAGCCGAGAGTCTACTAGCTGACTGTCCGCTCCCATGACATGGATCACCAGAAGATCTGCACTCAGGCTGCACACGAGGGTCCAGGTGTGCAGAGCATCTCAACACATGGGAAGGGAGTGTGTACCACCCTGCCTGCTCAGGTAGACCATGGTCGTGGTGTTGTCCATCTAGACTTGCACGACATGATCCCTGACCAGAGGAGCAAATTCAGTCAGAGCTAACCACTCTGCACAGGGCTCCAGCAGGTTGATGTGGTGATGGGACTTTCTGGGTGACCAGAACCCATGGGCCCTGTGGTCTCCCAGATAAGCTCACAATCCCACCATAGATACATCCGTGTAAGAGTGATAGTTCTGAGCAGACAAACAGGATTTCTTCCTCGAGATGTTCTGTGATCAGCCAGCACTGGATGGCATCCCACATCGGCTGGGTCACTGTGACTGTCTGGTCCAAGTGTCCTAGGCGTTGGACCCACTAACAGCCGAATTCCCACTGCAGGTATCACATCCGACAACAGACCACGCAGCTGCAGAATCCTATGTACCACAGCAGCCACAGGTAGTCCCAGGCAGGATGCGAGTTCCTCAATCGAAATATCTGGCAAAGGAGGCAAGGGCCAGTGCTCGATCTGCAGGGAGGCAGGCCTTGGCCCGTATGGAGTCGAGCTCTGCTCCAACGAAGTGAATCAGCCACGTGGGGAATCAGTCCAGACTTGGCTGGGTTGATCAAGAGGCCCAAGTTTCTGCATGTATGGGAGTGCCAGATCCCTAGACTGCTCCACGGCCTCCACTGATGACCCAACTATCAGCCAGTCATCCGGGTAAGGGTAAACTCTGATGCCCCTGCACCGTAGGAAGACTGCCTCTACTGCCATGCATTGATGGAAACCATGGGCACAGATGAGAAGCCGAAGGGCATGATCTGGAACTGATAAGAGGACCCTTCTGTGCTGAACCAGAGGTACCGCCAGTGAGACGGATGGATGGAGATGGGGAAGGTTCAGGTTCAGAACCGAATGCCCTGCTTCATGGATGGTATAATCTGGTTCACAGTGACCATCCAGAACTTGCGCTTCCGCATGATCTGGTTAAGGTCGTGCAGATCCAGTATGGCGCACCAGCCCACCCCCCACCACACCCCCAGCACCCCCCACCCGTCCATTTCAGGTCCAGGATGAAAAAATTACTCACCTTAGTAATTGTGTTTCTTCTAATAGAGTCACTGTATTCTGACATATGCAGTTAGCACCAGCACTTGAACTGCCCCAGAGAGGAAAGAGTTAATTTCTATGCCAGGCACAGAATGTTGAGCTCCAGCTCGGTTTTCAGACCTCTGTCTGTGGTGCCTCAGACTGTAACCATCAGATTCTTACAAGCAAACTAACTACACTTCCAGTGTGGAAATTGTAAAACATAAAAGCCAACAGGTGACAACTTAGGTCCAAAAGACTCAAGTCAAGAATCCAAGAGAAAAAACAGGCCGTGAACAAGATATATAAATCCAAGTTAAAACATAACCACCACTACCACCACCACCCCACCCTGAAGCCCCCCCCCCCAAGGTGCAACATTGTACCTGTCAGCCCACATCCCAAAACTAGGTTCTGAGAGGGAAGGCGGGTGGAGGTCAGAGTACAGCAAGACTCCATTAGAAGAAACACAATTACTAAGGTGAGTAATTTTTTTCTTCAAACATGAAGTCTTTCTGTATTCTGACATATGCAAACTACCAAGCAGTACCTCCATGGAGGAGGGTACCGAACCTATTTTGGGAATAGGCTCTGTAGTACTACTGTACCAAACCTAGCATCACTCCTAGCCTGGATATCCGGAAAGTAATGCTTGGTGAAAGTATGGACTGTTTTCCAGGTGGCTGCTTTGCAGATCTCCAACAAGGGTATATCTCTGGCAGCAGCCAGAGAAGCAGCTGTACCCCTAGTCGAGTGAGGCCCTCAGGCCTGAGGGAGGTGTTTTACCTAGCTTGGCATAGCAGAACTGTATATAAGAGACAATCCACCTGCCAAAAGTTCTCTTAGTAGCAGGCCTACCTTTTCCCACTTCACCATAAGTAACAAACAATTGAAGACAGTCATTCCTGTGTGCCTTAGTATGCTCAATGTAGTAGCTAAGTGCCCTCTTAACATCCAAACTATGTCGTCATCTTTCTCCTGAAGAAGAATGATCAGTGAAAAACACAGGAAGAGACATGGACTGGTTCAGATGGAAATCTGAGAACACTTTAGGTAAGAATCTCCTATTTGTTTCGAGGACCACCTTATCTCTATGGAATGAAATAAAAATCAGGTTCGACTGACAAGGCCTGTAATTCACTAATTCGCCTGGCAGAAGTTTAGCTGCCAGAAAGACAGGTTTTTCAGGTCAGGTACTTAAGCTCGGCCAAAGCCAGAGGTTTAAAGGGTGGCTGCATAAGCTGAACAATACAGATATTGAGATCCCAAGCCGGAGTAGGCTCTCTAAAAGGAGGGTTGATATGAACCAGACCATTTAAGAACTTACCAAAAACAGGGTGAGATGCCATGAAAGAGCCCTTTCCTGCTGAGAGGAATGCAGACACGGCTGCTATATGAACCCTTAAAGTGGCTGGTCTAAGCCATTAAGATGAACCAGGTAATCCAAAAGTGTAGGAATGCCAGCAGCATCTGGTAGAATATCCTTATGGGAACACCAAATGCTGAATCTTTTTCATTTGGAGTTATAAGTTTTCCTGGTAGAGGGTTTCTGAGAAACTTTAAGGATGTCCAAAACTCCCTGAGAAAGATGCAGGCCTGCATATTCCAACTCTTCAAGAGCCAGGCTTTGAGATTGAGAGACTATTGATTGGGGTACCAGATCCTCCCGAGAGGAGGTTAGGAGATTGCGTCTTTTGGGAACAGACAGGGGGAGTGAGACTGCTAGGGACAACAACAGAGGATACCAAGGCCGTCTGGCCCAGTCTGGAGCCAGTAGAATCACTGCAGGGTTGTGACCTGATCTTGACTAGAACCCTGAACAACAGGGGAAAGAGAAGAAAGGCATAAAGGAACTTGCCTTCCCAGTCCAATATCAGGGCATCCAAGAGAACAGTCCCTAGGACTGGGGGTCTGCAGCAGAAAAGGGGAAGTTGGTGATTGTCTGGGGCTGCAAAGAGATCCATCTCTGGAGTGCCCCACCTGGTGAAGATTACTTTCCGTATGAAAGGATCCAAGATCCATTCGTGATGGCCCTGGGAGATTCTGCTCAGAGCATCTGCTAACACATTGTCCTTCACTGGGAGGTGAACCGACAGGGAGGTCTGCAGGGAGTAGGCCAGACAGCATACTTTTATGGCCTCCGTGCACAAGGCCATAGACAGAGTGCCCCATTGCTTGTTGATGTACCGCATGGTGGTGGTGGTGTCTGTTCTGACCTGAACCACCTTGTCCCTTACTGAGTCTGAGAAAGCTTGAAGGGCTAGGAATACTCCCTCAAGTTCCAGAAGACTGATATGAAGGAGAGACACTTGTGGAGATCAAACACCCTTTGCTGCGAGGGCTCCGAGGTGGGCTCCCCAGCCCAGGAGAGAAGCATCTGTGGTTAGTACCACTGAATGGGATTGACTGAGGAATGGGACACCTTGCCTGAGATTGTCCTGATCCAGCCACCACTAGAGAGCTTGGACCTGAGTCTGAGTCACTGGAACCAATTTGGTGACAGAATCTTTTTTCTGAGACCAAAAAGACCTTAGGTGAAACTGAATGTCCCTCATTTGGAACCTGGCTCCTTGTACTACTGCAGTGGAAGCTGCCATGTGGCCTAGGAGCTGAAGAAAATGTCTTGCTGGGTGAGAAACCAGAAGATGAAATGAGGAAGCAAGATCTGTAAGGGCCTTTACCCTTGCTAATGGGAGGAAGGCCTTTGCTCGAACAGTATCTAACTCTATCCCTATGAAGGTGAGGAGTTGTACTGGTTCGAGAACTGACTTTGGCAGATTAAGAAGAAATCCCAGAGAACTGAGCAAATCTTGAGTGACTTGAAGAGCTGACCTGACCTGGTCGTGAGACTGTCCTACAAAGAGCCAGTCGTCCAGGTATGGGAATAGAGAGATCCCCTGCCTTCTTAGGAAGGCCATTACTACTGCAAAGCACTTTGTAAACACTCTTGGAGCTGATGTTAGGCCGAAAGGCATGGCTCTGAATGGATAATGGCCTCAAGGCAGCTCGAACCTGAGGTGCTTTCTGTGGGAGCACCTGATAGGAATGTGGAAATAGGGATCCTTGAGATCCACAGATGCTAACCAATCCCCTGGCCTCAGAGAGGGAAGAATTACTCCCAGAGTCACCATTCTCAACTTTGGTTTTGTGATGTGTTTGTTCAAATACCTTAGATCTAGGATGGGTCACCACTCCCCTGTCATTTTTGGGGTAAGGAAGTACCTGGACTACAGACCTTTTCCCCTGTGCTGAGCAGAAACTTTCTCTACAGCTCTGAGAGCTAGTAGAGAAAAAACCTCTGCCTCTAGAGCAATGGTTTCGGAGATGTTTGCAGGTAGAAAAGACTTGACCCTCATTTTTGGAAAATTCTTGAATCTGAAAGCCAGTCCTTGGCTTACTACCTCCAGGACCCACTTATCTGAGTTAACAGACTTCCAGGCCTGGAAGTAGTAAGCCAGCCTGCCTTCTACTGGAATTGGGGAGTCGACCCGGGCTGACACATCAGGGTGTCTGCTTGGCAGGAGCCTTGGACTGGGAAGAGGATGCAGCCCTGCTCATCCCCCACCTACCTCTCCCTCAAAAGAATCCCCTCTGTGAGAAGGGAGAGGAGGCCTGGGCTTGGTAGAGAAGCCTGTGAAAGGGCCTGCCCCTTGACTGCTGCTTTTGAGGCATGGCTTGCAGTTCCTTGCCCTGTGCACTCCTGTAGGTGGTCCTGTACTCATCCATCTTCTTCATGTAAGCCTCTGTCTGCTCCCCAAACAGAGAGTTACCCACTACAGGGAAATCCATGGCCTTAGCCTGGGTGTCCGGAGAAAGGCTAGTGCATGTGTGCCAAGCAAATCTCCTGAGACACGCAGATGTAGCCATAACTCTCGATGCCACATCATTAAGAGTCTACAGCAGCATGGAGTTGCACTTTGGATGCCTCAATCCCATCAGCAGCCACCTCCTCCAGCTCTTTAGCTAGCTGGGGGGGAAGCCTGTTTAGCCAGTTCCCGAACCGTATCCCAGCTGGACTTCTGGTATCTGGCTGTGTAGGCCATATAATTAGCCTGCCTGAGTCCCAAGGAGGATGCCAAGTATTGTTTCTTGGCCATGGCATCCACCTTCCTGGAGTCTTTATCTGGGGGTGTGAAGCCAAAGGTATATTAGCCCTGTCACAGGCTGCAGCCTGCACTACCCCCAACATTGCTGCAATGATTGAACAAAAACTCTGTACCTGAGCCTGACAGCATATACCTCCTGTCCATTCTCTTATCCACAGGAGGTAAAGAATTTGGGGTCTGTAAAATCTTTTGTGTGTTTCCTCAGGGATTTATCGAGAGGAACAGATAACCTCTTGGACTCTGGGATGTCCATCATCTCCACAAAATCAGGCTCTTCTTCCTCTTCAACAGCTTCAACCATAGGGAGCTGGAGGGTTTCAGCCACCTTTTTGTAAAACAGAAAGTGAGATGGAAATGCAGAAAGCCTTGGAGGGGAGACGTCCGGTTCAATGGGCACATCCAGACCTTCATAATCATTGTCGTCATCATCAATCATCATCCGGTAACTCTTTGTCCCCCTTCCACTCCAATTCATAATTAGTATCCGAATCATAATCCAATGGGAGTTGGATCCAACCGAACCAAGCACCTAACCGACAGAACCGGATGAAGCAATTGCACAATACTGATCTCTTTGGCTATTTCTTCAGCGGTTGGAGTAAGGGATGCTGGATCCAAACTGGCTGACTTTTTTCGTCTTTTTGATGGAACCAACCCCTCAGGGTTGGCTCTCCTTTTGGCCGAGGACGTCTCGCCCAGGTCAGTGGGCAACTCTTCAGGTTCAGTTGGAACCGAACCAGGCAGGCCATCCGGGTCAGCGGACTTCTCTTAATAATATGCATCAAGCTCGTAATCCGATGGGAGTCTGATCCAACCGAACCAGCGGTGATGGTTCGGACGGAACTGGGCGAAGCAACTGAACAATACTGATCGCTTGGCTATTTCATCGGCGGTTGGAGTATGCGATACTGGATCCAAACTGGCAGACTTCTTTTTTCTTTTAGCCGGAACTGACCCCTTAAGAGTCAGATCTCCTTTTGCCCGAAGAGGTATTGCCCAGGTCAGTTAGCACCTCCTCAGGTTTGGCTGGAACCGAACCAGGCTGGCCATCCAGATCAGCGGACTTCTCTGCCTCCTTTTCCTTTAGCCTACCCAATCTTTTTTCCAGAGTGGCCTTAGGAAAATATTTGCAGATTTGGCAGTCTGTTTTGAGGTGGTCAAACCCCAGACAATAAAACAGATGAGGTGGGGGTCAGCCTTAGCAAAAGCCTCCCCACACTCTGTACAGTGTTGAAACCCAGTGGGACAGTTTTTTTCTTGGGTTTCTCAGACATGGCCAGACTAGGAAAAAAAATTACCCTTTACAGCTTTTAGCCAGGTAATACACCCCTATCGGTTACCAATCGTGTCACGGGTTGTGTAAAGAAACCGAAAAAGATTTTTTTTTTTTTTTTTTTAAAGTGATAGGAACCGGCACACCCCTACTAAAATCCCAGAAAATAAATTTTAACACAATAAAGGTCAGTTCCCAACCAGGCCAACCGAGAAGGAACCAAAGTTTACAATTTTCACAGAAGAAACGCACAAAATCACAGTTCACTACCTATCTACACTACTTACTGTACCGTAGACAGAGGCTCGAAACCGAAAATAAACAAAATCGGTTGAAAAACAGATGTGTTTTGAAACTTTACCGAAGCAAAGGAGCAATCTCCGGAGTGACTTCACAGTCAGGCGGAGTAAAGAATCTGATGGTTACACTCTGAGGCACCACAGACAGAGGTCTGAAAACCGAGCTCGAGCTCAACCTTCTGTGCCTGGCATAGAAATTAACTCTTTCCTCTCCGGGGCAGTTCAAGTGCTGGGGCTAACTGCATATGTCAGAATACAGCAAGACTTCAGGTTGTTTGAAGCACCTGGACACATGCTCCTAATTTGCCAGCATATCTGAGATATGCACAATAGTTCCTTTCGCAAGGAGCTGAGCAATATCCTTCCTGACAGTGGATATGTCCTGCAACACAGAGGACTTGCTAGGAGTGTGGGATTGGTAAGGTGGAAAGAGTCTTGAAATAGAGAGGTAGCCCTCTACCTACCGGCTTCAAAACCAATATGTCGGCAGTAATGAAAGACCAGTGTGGCCAGAAGTGGAAGTCAACCCCCCTAGGGAGCTGGTCCTGGACTGGAAAGGTGGGAAGTAGACATCCCCTGATCCATTACTGAGCAGCTTTGGAGGGGCACTGGCCGATAGAGCAGAAGGGACACCACTTCACCTAGCTTTGACTCTTTTTTGGCCCCAGGCCGGCAAACTTGGCCTTAGGGCACCAGACTTGGTACTACCCCCTGCTGGGGCTACTGGGGCTGAAAGGATCGAAACTGAAAGACCTTCTTTTACGGTTTATGGGCCTTTGGGTCCTTCTTGGAAAAAGCCACCGAGTCCAGGGTGACATTAAACATCTGAGTAAGATGACAGTCCAACCTGGGCCAAAGAGGCTGGTGCCCAAGAAGGGGACACTGGCCAGCTTGTGCTAAGTGTCTACCATAAAGGTGGAGTGTCTCAGCCAGGCACTCCGATGCATCACAACAGCCACTGCCAAGGCACGGGCACAGGAGTCACCCATAACCAATGCCATCTGGAGCTGGTGTTTAGCTGGCGCTTGACCCTGGTCTCTGACAATTTTCACCGGCAACTGTTCGTCAGCAGGGAGATGAGGGAGGACATGACCCAACACTGCCAGCACGGTTTGATCAAAGTGGGCCATAATCAAGGCAAAGCTCATCTGACAGAGACCAAGTAAAGAGCGGCATAGACCTTCCTCAGCTGCATTGTCAAGCTTTTGACTCTTTTGGGGCTTGTCCACGCCCCAATCTTTCTTGACTTCTGGAAAGCAGAGTTCGAGATCACACCTCGCTGAAGATTGGTCAGAGATCAATCAAATCAAACTATTTATAAAGTACCCTTCCCAGGGGCTCGGAGCGCTGTACAATATACATAACACATATAAAGTCGGTCATAAAACATATTTCAGAGCATGAACATATATCGATATAAATTATAATTTTCTATAATCAATAACAGTCACTAACTTTAAAGATCTCAGATTATATCAAGCTGAACACTTGCTCAAACAGGAGTGTCTTGAGCTCCCTTTTGAAGGCTTCCACTGAGGGGGCCTCTCGAAGATAGGCCGGAAATGAATTCCACAGGACAGGTGCGGCTACAGGGAAAGTCCAATCTCCTGACAGCCGCGGTCTCATCCTGGGAACCATCAGGTCACCCTCAGAGGAACAAGGAGTGTGAGTCGGACAGTGAGGAACCAGGAGGTTTTGCAGGTAGTCGGGTCCCTGACCGTGTAGGGCTTTATAGGTCAGCAATCCAACATTGAAGGCAATCTTCCACCTTATCGGCAGCCAGTGCAGTCCACAGAGAACCAGCATAATATGTTCGAATCTGGACATACCCGTCAACAGCCTGGCTGCCGTATTCTGCACCACCTGCAGATGGCAAAGATTGCCTCCTGAAAACCCCAGGTATAAGGCAATCCCAGATACCAGCCCAGTAGGAAGCGCATACTTCCAAGACCATACAAGCTGAGGGTGCCGTGTAGGATGCTGCCAGAGCTACAGGGTCAGTCTCAACATGGCCTAAGCCATGGGAAAGGCAACCCACAGAGATTCATCCCTATCCAGGATGTCTGTGAAAGGGTACTTGGCCCTTTTCTGAACAGACTCCATCATAAGTCTGAGTAGAGCCCCAAATGACACCTGCCCATGCTCAGTGATCAACCTCAACTGATTCATAATCGAAGGTATGCGTCCGACAACCGCAGGGAGGATTCATCAGAGTCGTCCAAAGACTCTTCAAACACGCCCTCTACCATTTTCAGGCATGAACCACTCTAGAGTCATCCAACTGGGTTATTTCCATGAGCAGCCAGCCTGGCAAGCCAGTCACAGAATGGGAGTCCTCGGTTTTGGCTCCCTGTAAAAGCTACAGTGAGAGCGGTTCCACCAGCAGGGGTGGAGAGATTGGCGTCGGCAACATCTTCCTTAGGAGGACCTGTATGAGCCTGACTGACACTGGCCAGTCAACAAGAGGGGTTGGGGTAGAGCACTACCCTGTCACGCCAAGGTCCACTGCTACCAGAGGAATTCCTTACAGCGCCGCCACATGTGCCAGCAGAGCCTCTCCTCAACCAAGATGAGAAGGACAAGGAACATAGATGGCTACGCTTCCCAGTTGAGCAGGGCAAAGAGCGCATCAAGCTCAACAGTCAACCCAGTGGTCAATGTCAAGGAGACACCGCCAATGATGCTGTACAGATTAACATGTACTGGCTTCAGCGGAACAACCTCCAGTGGAGGCTGTTCCAGAGCGGCAGCAGACCAATCCATATCCTCCTGCGTGAGCACTGGGAACACCAGGGTCTTGAAGACTGACTTCTCATCGACCTCCTCTGACAACTGGTAGACAGGGTCAAGGAAGAGTTTGACCACCTGGTCGATCAAGGTCGACAAGTCCAACAGGGTCATCATAGAGCTAGCAACCTGACCCTCGACCAATTTTGGTTCGACTGAAGGCAGATGCTCAACAAGTGTTGAGCTGTCAAGGGAACTGAGGGAGTGGGAGGAGCGTAATCGCTCCAGTCCCACAACCAACGGTGGTGTTTCTTACTGTGGCGGGCAGGGCTCTCTTTTAAGGTCAGGAGGGCCAGACATCTCAAGAAACTCACCGGTGAAGTACTCTCAGATGAAGGCCCCAGCCGGCAGCAGCACTGAGGCCAGTGAGGTGCTGCTGCGGCCCCTTCTTTCATGGCTAAGTTGAGTCGTGGGCACCGCAACTTAACATCTCAATCAACCGGCCAAGGAGAAGATGCGTCTTACATTACTCCAGTGAGGAAGGGAGCATCGTCTGACACAGGCTACAACCCACGACATTATGTGCCACCCCCAGGCAACAGAGGAGACACATGTAGGTCCCTGCAACAACTTCTCCGTTCCCCCTTCCCTACTGCTCCTGCATTTTCCAGCTCAGGTGACCTAGACCCCTCCTCAGCAGCAGCATCTATAAATCAATATTTCACCACCTGTGCACTTCTACCTGACCCCCCCTTCACCTGTCCCTCCTTCCCTTCCATTCACACCCCACTGTCCATGGGTTCTCCTTCCCTCCCATCACAACCCCGGAAGTACTTCAGGTGCTGAACTCCCTAAACCCCTCAAAACAGAGCCCTGATGGCCTCGATCCAAAACTTCTAAAGATCTCTGCCCCAGCAATTCCTCCCCCCGCCCACTTTTTCAATCTATTGTCTAATGCACAGTTCCTAGGGTTTGGAAAATGGCCAAGGTCAACCATCTGTACAAAAGTGGTGATCCCTCACAACTGGGCAATTGTAGACCAATCTCCCTCCTACCCGCTCTCTCCAAACTTCAAGAGACTCATCTCCAAAAAGCTAAACTCCTTCCTGGGGGACTCCAGCACACTTAGCGCCTTTCAATCTGGCTTCAGACCCATCCACTCTACCTCCTCCTCACTAACCACATCCATTCCACCATGGATTAAGGGCTAGCTCACCTTGGCGATCTCTGTTGACCTCTCCAAGGCATTTGATTTGGTCTCCCACAATCTCCTCCTCCTCCTACATAAACTATCCTCCATTGGACCCCCCAAAAAAACACACAAATCTGTTCAGTTTGTATCTGTCGGACAGATACCAATATGTTCAACTGGGCCACACTACTCCCCCAACCCCTTTCCCATTCGTGCCTGTATGGCCAGGGTCCCATCCTGGACCCCACTCTCTTTTCAATCTTTGTAAAGGATTTTCCCTCTGCCTGCTCACCCACCCATCTGCAAATGAACACAGACATCTACACCTTCAGCCCCTCCTTTACGGAGACCCAATCATCCCTGAAAGTTTTTCACTACCGCTCTCAAGTGGTTTGAGGCCAATCTACTAAAGTGCAACACAAAAAAAAAAAAAAACTGTAGCCATGGCCTTCGGCTCTGCCAAAAAACTAGCCAAACTCCTGTCCCACCTATCTTTCAAGTCCTTGGACAGCACAAATATCGAAACTGTTCAATACTTCAAATATCTAGGGGTCTGACTAGATCCTAAGCTGGACTTCTCTCTTCATGTGTACTCCATCCACTCCAAACTCCGGACCAAACTGGGAGCATTGCATAGGATCAAAGACAGTCTCTCCCTCCCTATCACAAAGAGCTCACTACCAAGCTAATCCTCCCCTCAACAGACTACACCGACGTAGTCTACAGTTCGGTCCCAAATCGTCTCTAGCTAAACCTGACCCCCTTTACAACGCTTTCTGTCATTTCGACACCAACCTCCCATTTCATACTCACCATTGCTCCCTCTACTCTGCACTATCCCTCTCCTCTCTAGAGTATCGACACCTAGCTCACTGTGCCACCTTTGTCGGCAAGTTCTGGTTCAATGGCCTCCCCCCCCCGAACCCGTGAGTCCTGCATCTTCTCTCTCACCCAGCCCTGCTCTCAATTGGGAAAGGTAGCTTTCTCCTATTGACTTCGTGACCTCTGGAATCGCCTTCCCCACTCCATTTGCCTTGCTCCCTTCCTAGCTATACTCAAAAAGCAATTAAAATTTCACCCACCCCCTAACTGTAACTGCCCCACCTCCAGCCTACCATGACTCCCTCCCCCACACCTCAACCTCACTTTTCTCCACGTCCGGACTCCTGCCCCCCCCAACGTCCTACTCCTCTGTAATCTTCCTTTCCTGTCCCCGAATAACCCCAAATCTCCCTTCTCCCCCTTCCTTCTACTGTACAGAGCCTGCTGTACCACCCTCTAATTTTTACTATGTAAATCTAGCCTAGCCATGAATATTACCTATGGTAATGCAACTTGTCGAATGCTATATAATTGTGTCGCACTTCATTTGTAAACATTCTAAATACCGTAACCATATATAAGCATGTTGTGATTTAGTACGTCAAACCTATTTTCCAAATACGTACATGACTGCTGTTAAATCTGTCTACTGTAACTCCTATTACTTCTCCCTCAGGTCACACCTGGAAATGAGCCTCAGCTCAGAGTGCCTTTCCCGGTTATCACATTTTAGATAAATAAAATTAATCCGTGATCTCTTCTGTTGGCACGACGCACTGCTTGAAGCTGGGAGCTGGCTTCACTTCTGTGTGTTCCATCTTTTGTCGCCACAGCTGGAGGAGAACAGAGGAATATAGCGAAATATTTGTTTGAGAAAAACAACGAAGTTCGCAAATGACGCACTTTAGGCCCTATAACACACACAGCTGCGAAGGAGAAGACCAAACTCTTCCAGCAGAAAGGATGATCTGACATCACAGGGCAGAGCCACAACTTAGGATCTTAATCGGCCGGCCAAGGAGCAGATGTACTTTGCAATCCTCCAGGGAGGAAGGGAGCATCACCTGACATGGGCTACAACCCACGACATCATGTGGCGTCCCCAGGCAACAGAGGCACGACACATGTAGGTCCATCTGCAACATCTTCTGTTGGCACATGACGTACTGCTTAAAGCTAGGAGCTGGCTTTGTTTTGTGTTCCATCTTTCTTTGCTGAGGCTGGAGGAGAACAGAGGAATATAACATAATATCTATTTGTTTGAGAAAAAACAACTAAGTTCGCAAATGACGCACTTTAGGCCCTATAAAAACACACAGCTGCGAAGGAAGAGACTGAACTCTTCCAGCAGAAAGGAAGATCTGATATCACGGGGCAGAGCCGGAGGTTATACTACTGCCTGGGAGGTGGAAGGGGCTTAGCTTAAACACTGGAACTGCCATCGTGTGGATAAGTAAACTATATCTACGCCCCTAGATGCAACTTATTTTTAGTATTTGCACTGCAGTGCATGTGGTCAAAAATTAACCTGCACCAGAGTCAGGTTACTGGCACTGGTGAGAAGATGGTTAACAAAAACAAAATGGAAAAAAAAAAAAAAAATTAGGTTACTGACCGGTAACTATATTTTTAGGAGTTGTATATGGTTTACATCCATGCCTTGGCAGTTTCAATGAAATGGTCTGATTGGCCTGACGTTTTTAGCTACTAAGCTCCTTCCACCAGACAGGCGATAGATCTCTCAGTCGTCCCCCATCACATCTTGCATGCTGGAGGCAGGGATCCATGCGCATCTTGCCAGGGGAAGCTTGGTGGGTGGCATAGATGTGAACCACATACCACTCCTAGAACTACGGTTAAGGTGAGTAACCGATTTTTCTAGGGGTGTGGATATGGTTCACTAATCACACTCTGGCAGACTCCTAGCAGTTCTCCAGGAGGAGGGGGCAAGGCACACGCACCCCTTCTTGGTGAATAGAGATGGGAGAACCAAGGTCCCAAAACCAGCATCCTGGCACGATTCGTGGTCGATGCTGTAGTGGGAAGTGAAAGTGTGTGGCGATCTCCAGGTAGCAGCCCTACGGACTTCCTGGATAGGGACGTCCCTGGATGCAGTAACTAAGGCAGCGGTATGGCAGGTGGAATGAGCCATACACCCTATGGAGACTCCCTACCAGCCAACCTATATCAGGGAACAATGCAGGATGTAATCCATCTGCCAAATGTCCACTTTGCTGCTGGCTTGTCAGGCGGGCCTTCAGCATGAAACAGCTGAAGAGTCTCTCCCCCAACTCCAGCCATTCGCACTACATAAGGAAGTGGAGCACAAAACTGGCACTCCACTAAAACGGACCATGCCTGCCCAAAATGTGATGATAAAAATAAGAAAATCGGCACCAGCCCTCCAACTTCTGTGACAGTCACTTTTTGATTAAATATGAAGTGCATTGTGCGTCCATGCAAACCAAAAATGCCAGGAATACCTCAAAGCAAACAAACACATAGGCAAGCAAGCCTCTACCGGTTTCGCCAGAGGACCAGCATCATCAGCAGCACCTGTATCCAGGGATTCACAGGTCATGTATGCTGCAGTCCTTAAAGTGACAGTGCTACAATTAGTGGAGAAACAATGCAAACCTATAAAAACGATCGCTCTGATTCCGCAAAATGCAACAATTTGCAACTACAGCAGTGGTCATAAATACACCTGGTACTTAAAAAAAATTCATAAAGGAATTAGGACTAGTATTAAATTCAGTAGATTTGTCCACTTATTAATTCATTTTGTGGACTTTTTCTGTCCCATGTCTTTATTTGAACAGGACATCTGGCAGTTCTTTTTCAAGCTGCAATGAAAGACAAACCTGGCAATCACACTTCATCACTGCTGTATACATGGTGCATATTCAAAGCAATCATTTAATCCTGGTGGGTACAGCGCCCCCAGCTGAACCGTCCATAAAACCCTCCCTTTTTAACAGTTTACTGCCTGCATCTCCCCTCTCCTTCCAACTGTAATTCTTTTCAGGTGACAGAACTTAAATGAATGGCCTTTTTGCTGCCGAAGATTGTAAATATGTTGGGTAAGGGCAATGTTAACACTGTGTTTTGCTACATCCCCGAGATGTAGCCCTATTCTGAGCTTAAAATTTCTGCACGTCTTGCCGCACAAAATGAACCACATTCACACGTGGCCATATATACTATGTCTGTTGTGTCACAGGTGATGAAAGCGCGTATGTTGAAGGTTTTAGCTGCATTTACACTGGTGAAACTAGAAGTTTTTCCTGTGACTGTACAGAACTTACCCTTCAACAAGTGTGATTACTGTGGGGGAAGGGGATAACCGTGCTGTGGGATACGATTTACCAGAAAGTTGCAGGCTCTGTACAAAGATGTCCAATAAATTTTGCCACCTCTTCTATACCGTTTTTGAGGGCTGTGCTGTAAAATTCATAAGGGCTGGGTAAGGCTTTAGTACTCTCCAGTTTTTAATAATGATATTCTTAATAGCTGGCATTTGTCTACAATAAATTGTCACAAAGTGTATGGGTCTCTGCTGATCAGACAGGCTTCTCTGCTGCTCTGTCTGTGCCCGACCTCCCAATAACTCCCTCGTCCGTGTTCCATGTGTTTGTGGTGCTTCCTATATACACCTTTCATCATAGTCCCTGCTATGAAATCTGTGACATCTTCTTACTTCTATTCAGGAAATCATTAGGATCAAATGATCTATCTGAATATGCACCACATATGTGGCAACATGTTTGTCTTTTATTGCAGTGTGGGAAAAAAACTGCCAGATGTACTGTTCAGACAAAGGCATGGGACAGAAAATCTCTGAAGTCCACAAAATGAACTGGTAAGTGGACAAGTCTACCGAATTTAATGCTAGTCCTAATTCCTTAATGCATATTTTTAAAGTATAACCACTGCCATAGTTGCAAATTGTTGCATTTTATGGAATCAGAGTGATTATTGTTATAGGTTTGCATTGTTTTTGTACTGATTGTAGCAATGTCACTTTAGGGATTGCAGCATAAATGACCTATAACCCCACCCCACCACAGCTGCTCCTGATGCTGCTGGTCCTGCAGCAAAACCAGTAGAGTCTTGCTTGCCAGCATGTTTGTTGCCCTTGACGCATTCCTTGCACTTTTTGTTTGCATGGAAGATACAGCACTTTATATTTGATAAAAAAGTGACGGACATTGAAGTAGGAGGTCTGGTGCCACCGGTTTTCTTGTTTTTGTTGTATTAAGAGCACCCTCATCAGGTCCGGGGTATGGAGCTTGCAGTCTGACTACGCAGAAGGGCTGGTAAAGGATATCGGTAAGTTAGTCACCTGGTTCAGATGAAACTCCAATACTACCTTCAGGAGGAACTTCAAGTTGGGGCGAAGGACAACTCTGACCCTATGGAAGACCAGGTAGGGAGACTCCAGTGAGAAAACCTGGAGCTCCCTAATGCTTCTCTGTCTGACGTAATAGCCACCAGGAAGGCAGTCTTCCGTAACAGGTGTGACATCACACCTGTGCACTGCCTCAAAAGGCTTGCCCATGAGCACAACCAATACCAGTATTACGTTCCACGGTGGGGGTGGTTTACACACCGCAGCGGAAAGGTGATCCAAGCTCTTGAAAAAGCACCAAACCACATTTTAATGGATCACAGTCAGCTTATCAGCCCACACACTGTAAGCAGTGATGGCTTCTGGTGCACCTTAAGAGTCACTGCCTGCAGTCCTAAATGTGAAAGGAGCAGAGGTAGCCCAAGATGCTAGTCACTGGGTAGACAAGGGGATCAACCTCCTTGCCCTGACACCAAATGAAAACTTTCTTCCATTTAAAGGCATACCATCTGCGAGTCAACTTGGGAGGCCTCCTCAATGTAGAGGACATGCTCCAAGAGACCCAAGGTCTGGACTCTAGTTACTCAGAAATCAGGCTGCGAGGCCAGCTGGGAGCGTCCACCAGCTGACTGTTCTCTACTGTGACATGACTCGCCAGAAGCGCTTCACCCAGGCTGTACATGAGGTTCCACGTGTGGAGGGCATACTGACACAAGGGAATGGAAGGAGTTCTGCCCTGCCTGTTCAGTTAGAACAGGGTCAAGGTGTTGTCTGTCTGGACCTGCATGACCTGACCCCAACTAAAGGGGCAAATTTAGTCAGTGCCAGACACACAGAGAAGCTTCAGCAGGTTTATATGGTGACAGGGCTAAAGGGGTGACCAGAACCCATGGGCTGTGGTCCCCAAGGTGTGCTCCCCACCAGAGACACATCCGTCATGAGCGCGACAATTGGTTCTGGGTGGACAAACGGGATTCCTTTATCCAGGTGTTCTGAGATCAGCCACCACTGGATGTCATCCCACACTGGCTGGGTCACTGGCTGGTTCAAGAGGCCTAGGCGCTGTGGCCACTGATGGCCCAACTTTCACTGGAGCTGGCGCTTCCAGATCGGGTCTAATGGCCCATGCTGGTACAGGACACCATGTACCCCAGCGGCCTTGGAAATATTGGGCAGGGTGCAAAAGCCCAACCTGAAATGACTGAGCAAAAGGGGCAAGATCCAGTGCCCAGTCCACAGGAAGGACTGCCTTGGCCACAGAGAGTTTAGTTCAGCCTCAATGAACTTTATCACCTGAGCTGGTACCAGTCTGGACTTGTCTGGGTTGGGCAACCGGCCCAAGTCTCGGCAAGCCTGGAGAGACTAATCTCTGGACCTCTCCATCCACGGCCTCGCTGGATAGACCAGCTAAGAGTCATTCATCTAGATCGGGGTACACTCTGAACCCTACGTGCTGCACCTGGGCCGTCACTACTGCCATGCATCTGGTGAAGACCCTGAGCACTGAGGAGAGGCTGAAGGGCATGACATAGAACTGGTACAAAACCACCTCCATTCTAAATCAAAGGAACCGGTGGTGGGACAGATGGACAGGGATGTGGAAAAATGCATCCTGGAGGTCTAGTGAACAGAACCACATGTTCTGCTCCAGTGCTTGGAGTGACCATCCGGAACCTGTTTTTCCGCATGAGCTGGTTCGGATCGTGCAGGTCCATTATGGGGCACAATATAGGCAGGGGGTGCCAGGCAGGATTGCTGCCAAAGCTCCAGGACTGGTCCCAGAATGGCTTTCATCACAGGGAAGGCAAACCTTCAAGGATCTTCCCAGCCCAAAATGCCCATAAATGGACACTGTACTCAGTCCTGTCCTGGAGTGACTCTAGCAGGACCAGCATGGACTCCAAGAGGAGTAGGAGAAGCACCTCAAAGGACATCAGGCCATACTTGGCAGCTCCTCCATTAATCCCCTGTCGAGGAGTCCCAGAGGAAGCCATGGACCTCCTGGGTATCCTCCCCAGGGTAATCCTTACTGACTACCGGCCTGGCAAGCCACTAGCCGAACCAAGGATCCTTGGTCGGAGCACCCACCTTCAGCTGCAATGGTGGAGGCTCCACTCAAGGAGGTGGAGAAGCAAGTGCGGGGGGCCACTGGCATGGTAAGGACCGATGGGAGTAACACTTGTGGCAGCCAGGTGACCTGAGGTCCAGAGGGTAGAACCCTACTCTGCCCCATGATGTTCATCTGTTGCTAGAGGAGTTCCTGGTAACACCAGCACATCTTGCAACAATGCCACACCTCACCCGAGGATGGGAAGGTTGTGGAGCGTTAACAGCGATGCCTCCCAGCCAACCAGGATCAAGAGTGGAAATGCCTCGACCAAGATCTCAGCAGCAATCTCTACTATCAACCAAACAGTCAACGGTGAGGCCAGCCTTCCGGCTGACTGTGGTAAGCCACGTGTCGGCCATACCGAGCAGCATGGAAATGGAAGATGCTACCACTGGTGGAGACTGCTCCCGCCAAGGACTATTAGGGGGACACCACCCAATCTACATCCTCCAGGTTGAGGAATGGGAGTCCTCCACCTCATCAAACAACTGACTGACAGACTCGAGGAAAATCTCCATAGCCTGCTCACCCAGAATCGAAGTCAACTGGCTCAACGGAGGAACCAAAGAGCCCTTGACCTGCCCAACAGCTAAGGGGCACTCAACAGCCATTGAGCAGCCAGGCAAATCCAGGTGAAACTGAGGGACCGTGAAGACTTCGATTGCTCCTAGTCCCTCGACTGACGCAGACAGCACTTGTGCTTGGCACCACAGTGGGCAGGGCTCTTCCTGAAGGTCTGGAGGTCCAGATACATGTCTCAGAATCCTACAGTGAATGACTCTGTAATGCTGGCCCAAGGGAACAGCACCAAGACCAAGGAGGTGCCCACCATGACAGTCGCTGCTTTCGACTCAAGGACCGCAAGCTACTGAGCATACCCAGCCAGTGTCAAGGCCTTCTTGCGGCCCTTAGGGCAGTCCTTTGGAAACCATTCTGAAGGCTGACCTAGCAAGATCTGGAGCTTCCTGTCCTCAAGAAACTCAGGAAGCATGCTGAAATAAAGGCCACACCTGGCTACGTCATGCGGGTCACTGACCAATATCTTTTGCCAGCACCCATTGTAGAATTTGAACCCAGACTTGCATCACTCCATCGTCAAACAGTGAGCGGAGTCAAAGGAACTGAGGAAATGGCCCTAAAATATCAAGCACCTTCAAAGACAGTCTGTCAACGACGCATTAAAACCTAAGCAAGAGCCACAGAGGAGGTGACCTGTTCTTCCAACAGAAATAAAGATCTTATGTCATGTGGCACAGTTGGGAGGATACACCGCCCAGGTGGTCGGAGGAGCTTAAAGACGTCCAGCTAATCAGACTGCTCCAGTGGAACTGCCAAAGTACAGATAGTGAACCAAATCCACCCCCCTAGAAACAGACATTAAACTAAACAGAAAGAATTCATGGCATGCGAGGCATTACTGAAAGGCCTACAGCTTTTATTTATACTTACCTGAACTTTAGAAGCACTGCATCTCCAGAGTGGCTACCATGCAGAGATAAAGGCAGTCACGAAGGGTGGGATTTGAAAACATTTATAAATACAGCCACAGTATTCCTTGTTAGTAAATGTCTATGCTGACCTTGAATCATTCTTTGGAATGTGTTACACTACGAGACCAAAGGGGACTACAAGTTGATTTTCTAATCTCTACCAATCTACTGTATCATCTGTAAGTTTCTATCTATTTCTTTTTCTCCTTTTTTTCTGCAGAAAAATGTAATACCTTCAAGTAAAAAAAAAAAAAAAGAACCAGTGCTTGGATGAGGGGGAAATTTGTTTTTCTTTAGGGAAGAGCAGTTCTTTGGTGTGTTACTTGCTCCTTTAGAAGTGATTTCTGTCACAATTTTACTTCTTTATGAAAGATGAAAAAAATTACTCACTGTAGTAATACCGTTTCTTCCAAGGTATCCTTTAGTATGCTTGACAAGTGTAGAATGTCAGCTGGGTTCAGCTGCCCTGGAGATGGAGTTAATTCTAATGAATAAATTGAATTAGACAATCAGGAGACACACAGATTGTGCTGCCTGTAGTGTGGTTAGAGGGAACCAGAATTATTTCAAAGCTGTGAAGGGAAAAACTAGGCAAGCAAGTATGGACTGTCACAACAGGACAAAAAAAATATTAAAAGCTATGTAACAACATACATACTGTGAAAAAAGTTGCAGTTGAAAACAGTAAAAACAGTTACAAATTTGGCAACAGGGAGGATGGGTGGGAGGTCAAGCATACTAGAGGATACCTTGGAAGAAACAATATTACTACAGTGAGTAATTTTCTTTCTCACCCCAAGGGTCCTTTAGTAAGCTTGAGAAGTGCAAACTACAAAGTGGTACAGCTGGGAGGCAGTTACAAAACCTATTTAGGAAAGAAGCTCTGCAGAATAGCTGTGCCAAATTTGGCATCTGATCTGGACTATACATCCAGGCAGTAATGCTTTCTGAAGGTGTGTACAGTCTTCCATGTGGCTGCTTTGCAGACATCCAGCGAGGGAACATTCCTTGCAGCTGCCACTGTGGCAGCAGTGCCCCTAGTGGAGTGGGCATTGAGGCCCTGAGGGGGCTGTCTGACAGCTCTGCTGTAACAGAACTGAATGCAAGAGACTATCCAACAAGAAACCATCCTCTTGTGGCTGGTCTCCTCTTGCCACCATAGGTGAGGAAGAGCAGAGTACGAGAGTCTCTGAACTGCTTGGTATGTTCCAGGTAGTAGGTCAGAGTTCTTTTGACATTAAGGCTGTGAAGCTTACGTTCGCCTGGTTTGGATTTTTCTGTGAAAAAGACAGGGAGCATGATGGACTGGTTTAGGTGAAAGTCAGACCACCTTGGGAAGGAATTTCCTGTTTGTCCTCGGGACTACCTTGTCCCTGTAGGCAATGATGTAATTAGGTTCAGTACAGTACAAAGACCCTACAGCTCTCAAATTCTTTTGGTTGAGGTGATGGCAACTAGAGACAGTTTTCCAGGTGACATTTTAAGTGAGCAGTAGCCATGGGCTCAAAAGGAGGGCCCATGAGCTTGGCTATGCAAAGGTTCAAATCCCAGGGAAGGACAGGTTCTCGTAATGGGGGCTGCAAGTGTAGCAGGCTTTTGAAAAACCTTTTGAAAATGGAATGGGAAATAACAGATTTCTCCTTCACAGCAGAGAGATAGGCTGATATGGCTGCTCAGTGCTCCCTGAGGGATAAGGCCCTAAGGCCTGACGACTGCAAGTGTAACCAGGTAGTCCAGTAGAATGGGTGGACTGGCCTTGAGAGAGTCTATCTGCTTATCCCTACACCATAAGGAAAACCTTTTCTACTGGGAAGCATAGGTTTTCTTAGTCATATGAAGGATTTCAAGGACCTGTTCGGAATACTGAGAATCAGGGTATAACGCCTCAAGAACCAAGCCTTGAGGTGGAGAGACTATGCTGGGGTATGCCACCACTATCTGAGGTAGAGTCAGGAGACTGGCTCTCTGGTAGACAGATGGGTTTCTTGGCTGAGAGGGCAAGGAGCAGGTAATACCAAGGTTGCCTTGCCCAATCTGGAGCCGCCAGAACCATGGTGACTGACTGATCACTGAGCTTCAAGAGAGTTGTGTGTGTCAAGGGAAAGTAGGGAAGGAGTAAAGGAACTTCCCCACCCAACTCAGAGACAGAGCATCTACTGGCAGCGTACCCAGAGTCTGGGGTCTGCAACAGTAAAGTGGAAGCGGATGGTTGAGGCTGGAGGCGAACAGGTCTACTTCTGGAGTGCCCCACCTCCTGAATACTGTGCTGAGTACTTGTCTGTTTAGGGTCCACTCGTGATTGCCCTGATTGATGTGACAAGAGCATCTGCCACCATGCTGTCCTTGCCCAGAAGGTGGATGGCAGACAGATGCATGTCCAAGGAATAGGCCAGGGACCAGATTCTCATGACCTTTGAGCAGAGTTTGGTGAACCTTACACCACCCTGCTTTTTGATGTAGAACATGGCAGTGGTGTTGTCTGTTCTGACTTGAACAGAATGGCCTTTTAATCCCTAGGCTACCAGAAGATTTAGAATGTATAGGTTTTCAGGACATACACACAAGTCAGCGCACAGCAAGGGTTAACTGTGGTGCGAAGGCCTTGATAGCCAGGTACACAGCTCTGAGTTTGGGAATACTGATGTGGTAAGTGGACTCTCTTGGGGTCCAAGTACCGCTTATGGACCGTTCCTGCAAGTGCTCTCCCCACTCTAAGAGGGGGGCATCTGTGGTAAGAATCCTGGAGGGATGAATTTGTTGGAAGGGAACCCCTTCCCTGAGGTTTTCCATTTCTTTCCACCAGTCTATGGTCTGGAATAAGGTTCTTGTGACTGGAATTAACTTTGAAAGAGTCTCTTTTCTGGGACCACTGGGCCCCGAGATGATACTGGATGTCCCTCATCTGGAACCTGGTGCCTGGGACTATGGCTGTCATGGAAGCCATATGGCCCAGCAGCTTGAGGAAGGGTCTGGCAGGCCTTGGCTGGCCCAGAGTGAAGATGTTTGCCAAGTTGAGGGAGGTTTAAACCCTGTCCAAGGGAAGCACAGCCTTCCTCTGAATGGTATCGAGCTCTGCCCTAATAAAGTCCAATACTTGAACTGGTTCAAAGTGGGTCTTCTCCTTGTTGATGAAGCTTAGGGACTCCAGGGTAGTTCCTGCGAGTCTGAGAGCTTCTCTGACCTTGTCTGGTGACTTGTCCACTATATGCCACTTGTTCAGGTATGGGAAGACAGACACTTGCTGCCTCCTTAAGTGAGCTGCCACAACTACTAGGCACCTTGTGAAGACTCTGGGAGCTGAAGTGAGGCTGAACAGCAGGACTGCAAACTGGTAATGGCTGGATGGCGGCCTGAAGATGAGGAACTTTCTGTGGGAAAGCCTTATTGGGATGTGGAACTAGGCATCCCTGAGGTCTAGGGAGGCTAGCCAGCCTCCCTGTTACAGAGAATGGATCACCATAGTTAGGCTGACCATTCTGAATTTGGGTTTCAGTAAGTGCATGTTCAGGTATCTTAGATCCAGAATGGGTCACCATTCCCAATTCCTCTTGCGTGAGAAAGTTATCTGGAATAAAGACCTTTTCCCCACTAGGGGAAGGGGACTCATTTCACCATTTTTGCAGTCAGAAGTGCTTTTACCTCTAACTCCCAACAACAGCACTTCTGTTGGGGTTAGGGGTTTGGAAAGTTTGGGCCCCTGCAGAGAAGGAAAGCTTTTGAACTGCAGGGTGAGACCTTGACCCACCACCTCTAGCACACATTTGTCTATGGTTATGAGGTGCCATTGGTAGAGGTAATGGGTCAGCCTGCCTCCTACAGGGGGAGGAGAAGCAACCTGGATTTTGCAGTCAGGATCAGTTTGGACTGAGTCTGACGAGAAAGAGAGGAAGCAGCTATTCTCTGATCCCTCCTTCCTCTGCCTCTGAAGTAACCCCTCACTTGGGAGTAGTCCAAGGGCATCCGCAAAGGGTAGAAAGCCCTAGGGTAATAGCCCCTGTCTCTATTTCCCCTGCTCTGAGATTTTTGGGAAGTAGAGGCCCTCTCTTTGGCAGCATTGCTTTGGTAGGTGGCTTTATATTCCTCCACCTTTTTCATGTAATCTTCAGTCTCACCTCCAAAGACAGAGTTGTTCTCACAGGGGAAATCCATCGCTTTGGTCCGAGTGTCCTGGGAGAGATTGGTGGTTCTCAGCCAAGCATAACGCACAAGCGAGATGGCCTGGGCCAGGACCCTGGAAGGCAGTGTCAGTGTCCACAGCCATGTGAAACTGGTATTTCATAGCCTCCAAGGCAGTTTTAACAGTTTCTGCCAGGTCTTGGGCCATTCTATCTGGCGCCCGTTGGCTTATGGCTAATGGCTAAAACAGAGTTCCAGAAAGCCTTTTGGTACTGAGCTGCATAGGCCATATAGGTAGAGAGGCGAAGCAGCAAGGAGGCTGTGGTACAGAATTTCTTTCCCATTGAGTCCAGTTTTCTAGACTCCTTTTCTGGAGGTTGAGAGGAAAGAGGCACTTTGACTGTCACAAGCTGCAGCCTGTACCACTCCTTCATGGTCAGGATGCATATAAAGAAATTCATCATTAGATTTCTCTAACTGGTACTTTCTCAATTTTCCTATCTACTCCAGGTACAGATGTAGGGTTCTGGAGTGGCTTAAACGTTGCCCTGCAAAGGAATTTATGAATAGGCAAGAGCAGCTTTTTAGTAGGAGGAAGACCCATCATTTCCAGAAAGTCTTGCTCTTATTCTTGATCAGTGGCCTCCTGGGTGGCAAGGTCCTAGGTGTCCACCATATGCTGCACAAAAGTAAAATGAAAGGAATAATCCTCCTGGCCATTAGAGGAATTGCCAGACTCTTGGTCAGGGGGATACATCTGGCTCTATAGGTTCACCTTTTGGTTCATCATCACCACCATAATAAAAGCCCTGGTCAGGCAGGGCATTAAAGAAGTCGCCCATAGTCTGTAAAGTCTGCTACACACAGATATATATATATATATATATATATATGCCAAGCCTTAGCCATTTCTCCAGCAGAGGGTATATCTTTCTGTGCCACTGGCATCCCCCTTTGTCTTTCAGCAGGAGGGGCAGTAGTAGGTTTCTCTTTTTGTTTCTTTTTAGCAGGCACTAGATCTGGAACCTGCTCATTTTGGTTTTTTTGGGGGTTTGGTCATTATTGTTATTTTTATCTGACTTATTTTGAAGGGGGTCCTTAGAGGACCCACCTTTAGCTTTATGTTGGGAGGAAGACCCCTCTTCAGCACTTCTAGCAGAGGGGGGGCAGACAGAGTCCATTATTTCTAATCTTTCTGCCCTCTTTTTGACTAGTTTGAAACAAAATTTTGAGCAAAGCTCACAGTCATATTCTGGACCTAAACAACTTAAAGAGTGTGGCCATCTGCTTTGGCCACTATCTTGGAGCACTTTAAACAATTTTTAAATCCTGTTGGTCCAGTCCTCTTTTTAGGTCTTTCTAACATGCCAATTTGTTAGAAAAACCTTAAAAATGATTCTTCCTAATGGAAAAAGAAAGAGTAATGCTGCCTGAATGGAACTGCGATAAAACGGTTCCCAGAGCACCGAAAGTTAGGTTTTTGAATGAAAAATACATGGTTCCCGACCAAAAAAGGGAACTGCGAAATATTTAAAGCATTTAAAGTTAAAAACGTGGCTTTTTCTCCACAAGCACTAAAACTTTTACCACAGAAAAAGAGTGTGAACCACAAAAGGAACTGCCGTTTAAAATGGAATTTGCAGTTCCCAGGAACCAAAGGGAACCGAAAAAAAACGATGTTAGAAATACCTCAAAAAAAGTACTAAAGATAGCACTAAAATGAGGAAATAAACACTTCCAAAAAGAAAACTTCTTGAAGCGAAGTGAGAAGAGAGAGCTCCGGGGCAGTGTTGCTCAGTCAGCAGATAAATACTTCTGGTGCACTCTAGCCACAATACAGGCAACACAACCTCGGTCTCTCTCCTAATGCATACTAAAGGACCCCTGGGGTGAGAAACATCTAAACCCTCAAACCATGGGCAATGAAGCTCTACGCCAACTTGGGAGGTGGGGGGGGGCATTAGATTTACTCAAAATGAGTTACTGCTCAATATAGCAGGTAGCTTAGTCTGACTCTGCACCAAACATCAACATCACAGCCTCCACACTGCTTTTTCATAAATGGAGCACAGTGGCTGTAAATGTTATAATGACTGCACTTATAAACAAACAGTGACTTTAAAAAATTCTGAATGCAGTATCTTGCTGTATAATACTTTATTATTATAGTGCTTTTCAGCAAATATAGCTTCCCTTAATGTGACACACAGCTCAGTCAAATACAAATTCCCAGTTCAAGCTATTATTTAAAGTAAAAAGAGTACTGGTGTGCTTACTATTAACAAAGATTTTCATTACAAATATGGTTAGTCTGAACAAACCTTCAGTTGCTGCTGTTCTTTGGACTCCTTTTCTTTTTCTTTTTTCGTCTTCTTCTTTGCTGGCACACCCCCTTCAACCTCCTCAGTTTTTCTCTTTCTAATATAAAATACAGAGAGTCCTCCATTTTCATTTTGTTTTTAACACTTGCTGTGTGCAGTTATATGATATAATATGTCCTTTCTACACTCTCACTGGTTAAAGCAAATCAGTATGGCATTCGATCAGTGATGATACCATGTTATCACAACAGAATGCATACTATGCAACGTCATTACTGATGTATTGGAGAATAGCATATGGCTGAAGCACAATAATATATAAGCAACAGTGTGTGACAGAGTGTTTTATACACTCAAGGTGTGTGATACAACATGAACCATGAGATCGAAGGTTGAGTGGTTTGTAACAGTATCCCACATTGAGGGTGTGAAAAAAGTTTTCACTGTTGCCCATTCTTTTTTTTTTGTTTTGTTTAATAATTACTGGTAACAGAAATGGAAATTATGTACTTACTGTAATTCTGATCTTCTTGGACGGTCTCCATCAATCATTCACACTAGTGGGATAGCGCCGGAGGCGCTAGGACCAAGCGGGAGCCAAATATTTTCTGAAGGGCCGGAGCCGAGGTAGGACCACGCATGCGCGGCACCGCGAGACTGACTCGCACCTGTGTAGGCTATCTTGGCGTCGACCTTCCAACCGCCTCAGTACCTTTTCAATCAAGGAGGTGCAGTAACTAATGAGAATAACTCATTCTGAGTTTCTGGCCGAGAGAGGCCCAGATGCCTATAAGAAAGGTCAAAGAACAGATCTTCACAGTCAAACCATGAGGCCATGAAGACCAGGAAAGAAAAACAGAGTGAACCCAGGGGATGATGGGTGGGCGTGTGAATGAGTGATGGAGACTGTCCAAGAAGATCAGTAATTACGGTAAGTACGTAATTTCCATATCTTCCTGGACTAAGTCTCCATCACTCATTCACACTAGTGGGAGAATACCAAGCTAAAATCAACAACCCTGAGTAGGGTGGTAGGAGATAGGGTTCACTCAGAAAGGACCGCCAAGGACTGTCCTGTTAATAAAAAGAGCTGTCTTGTAAGAGCATCTATAACATAGTGCCTACAAGATAAACGCTCGAGTTGTAACTCATCACCTTGCCGACAACTACAATGGGCAGAAAATGAAAGTCTGCCAGGCAGCCGCAACCACTCTAGGAGAGCGGCAAGAACCTGGCCTCACAATTTGATCTAGGACCAAAATTAATAGTGTCAAAGACATGCACTAATCTAATGTAAAGGACCTCAGGAACTGCAAGAGCCGGAGGTAAAGTGTACAGGTTCAGGGTAGACCGAAAAGCGGAGACGGAACCCCCATACCAAGTATGGCTGACTTGCAAACAGCAGGTCCAGTAGCACTTGAATCCCTTACTTGGTGAGCAAAAGAAGGTCCAGGCGGGTTAGCTCATCAAGGAAAAAGGTTTGTACCAAGTCACTGAAAACTTCCTGATGGAAGGCGAAGCACAACTTAAAAGCCTCTTGTGGTGGTCTAGTAGAATCAAATCCTAGTCACTGCATATTCCAAAAGGGAATCATCCTGCCCCTATGTGTATGACTGTAGAAGCAGTCTCTGACCTCAGGGAAGAAAGGGAAAAGTGTACAGGAGGAGGGACACAGCAGGACCAAGTTAGGGCTAATCCATTCGCTGAAGTGACTGAATAGCGGCAGAAGTGGCTCAATGCGGTGAGACACTACTTACTCCGGCCTCCTTGAAGGGAGTAGGAAGGACTCTAGTTTGCTTTGTTGAAAAAACAAACATCACCGCTCCGTCACGCAGTCAGAGAGGATAACTTCGAGTGCTACTGGCACGGAACCAGTGCACAGGAACTGAAGGTGTGAATATTTGAGAAGCTATCTCAGAAAAGACCTACTTTACCAATGGTCAAGAAAGGAGCATGTCATCTGTTAAGTTGAAGCAAGCATGGAAGTAGGAATCTAAGTTCCAACTTGCTGAAGAGTCACTTCTGTTGCTGCAGGGCTCTGATCAAGAGAAGAAAGCCTGATTAAAAAACAAAAAGGGACTAACAGACTGGTTAGACACCTAGGTTTTGGAAATATCTCTGAATAAGAGAAAATTCTCTAGGGAAAAGAGGTGAGCTATACCACCGCTGGATCGGACTGCCCCTAGGGGTAGAAGAAATCAGGTACTCTTTACTGAGGTTTAGAGACGACCGCCTCAGGATTGAGGCAGAACCTGACCAGATCCAAAGTGTGGTATCGGGAAATTCCAACTAGGCCCTGTGCTGTGATAATTCTGACCCCTCCCCTTTTTTTTTTCAAATTATCATTAGTCAGAGCCTGACAAGGTTGCTGCCTGCTATTTGGCAAGGATTGTCTGATACAGAAACGACAAGGATGGCATCCCTCTGAGGAGCAGGAGGAGCCTGAGGATCCATAACTGAACCCTTGACTGGACTAATAATAGCTAGACAGATGTTAACCACCTGTGGCGAAGCAGCCACCAGAGGGGCAGCATCAAAAGAGGGCTGTATACCCCTACCAAAGGAGCGGAACAGTCTGTGCGGCTCCCGACCATTGAATTAGAATGTTCCACAGAGTGTAATTGTCTTGACCACTGAAAGAGTCTAGATGCAGAGGTATATGGTCCACAGATCCAGTCTGAACACTATGGTGGACCCATAAATGAGGAACTACTAAAAAAAGCTTGCATCACAGACTCTGATGATAGAGAGGGCGTGCCTTCAGTATATAAAATGAGTCGTCCGCTGTATCACTGACCAGAAGGACAGGGAGAGACTCATCTAGATGCCTTTCTACCACAGAAGGACCCCAAAAAAGAGGTCTAGGTTAGAGCCACTAGAGACTCCGCCACCAGGAAGGGTGTCGAGGAGCTTGGCACCACGTAGGGGGCTGAGAAAGTGCTGAGCGGAGTGAGAGATTCCGCTGACAGAACAGAACAGAAGAGTCCCATCAGCGGAAAACCGCTGGATGATGAGAGCCGACACAGACCGCCACCCACTAAAATGTGTGGAAAATAAACCGCAGAATAGGACTTCATTCCACGGAAACATCCCACCACAAGTCCTGCGGAAGAGAGGTCTGCAAACGGAGATCTTTCCCTTGTTCTGTCAGACAGCACCAACTGGCACCCTTGCGGCACCAGCGGCACTCGTGGCACAGGAGGGCACCAAGCAGTACCTATGCCAACCTGGAAGACACCAGAGGGCACCCACGGCGGAACCCGCAGGTATCCTCGGCACCAACGGCAGCAATGGCATGCAAGGGCACCCCCGACGCCCATGGCACCCATGAAACCATGGCACCCATGGCCCCGGGCCACCCGCGGGTGCCCGGTGCTGTCCGCTGCACCCACGGGTGCCCGGCCCCACCCAGTGTGCCACCCGCGTGTGCCCGGCACTGCCCGTGGCACCCACAGGTGCCCGGCATCACCCGCGGGTGCCCGCGGGCATCCGTGGCACCATGAGACACCCACAGCACCACTAGCGGCACTGGCAATGAAGGCAACAATGACAGCACCCATGGCGCCAAGTGCAGCGTGAGCACGGCACCGAGCACGGCGCCGAGCGCAGCGTGAGCCACGGCACCGACCGCAGCACCGAGCACGGCGCCAACCCAAACACCAGCGGCACCGCCTATGGCACCAATGCCAAACCAGTGGCACGGCACCGGACCTGCGGTGCCACCAAAGTGTCTGGCACAGCGCCAGGAAAAACACCGTGGAAAAGCCAATGGAAAAAGATGGAGAAAGGTAGTGCCCATGCCGGCCCCAGCATGGAAAAGGAAGAGGGGTAGGCACGAGGGGCTGACACGATGGCAAAGGCACCAAGAGGGCACAGCGCTCATTCTGATCCAATTGACCCGACTCTGGTCCAACGGCTCCAAGGTCCGGAGGGCCCGAAACCAGGAACACAACCAGGTAAAAAGGAAAGTCAAACCCCCTGCTCCACAGGAGCGGCCCAGAGGTGAAACTGCTCACCGGAACTCCAACGAGGACAGAGATGGAGTCCGGAGTCAAGTATGCAGCCATTAGGAGCGGGGCCAAGGGGAACCCACGAAAGTCGGTTCAGGCCTATCGCCCCTACCAACGAACAATCCTCATGCAGACATACCAATGGGCAACCTCGAGCGGCACCGATTCTTCTTCCCCAAATGAAGAAAAAGAGCTTGAGGCTAAGCAGAGCCGGATCCCCGGTACCGCCAGATTCGTGCTTCGGTGGACTGTCCCCCCCCAGCACAGGACTGTCCGTAGTCAGACCCTCACTCGATACTTAAGGGTGGCGGACTGGGCACAGCCCCTCTGCCATAACAACTTTCAAACGAAGTCTTCGTACCGACACCGCTACCATCTAAGGACGACTCCATTGATGGCAGGAAAGAATTTCTTTTTCTTCATAATCTTCTTGTTCGTAAAATAAAAAATTACTACTGAATAGTTAAATTAAAGCGTTTAAATTAAACACTAAAGCTGCTGTCGTATAAGACGAAAACTTGGACTCGGCAGGCGAAGCGATGTCGACATCCAAGCGCACTTTCGGCGCAGCGGGAGAAAGGAACTGAGGCGGTTGGAGGGTCGACCGAGATAGCTCTGCCACAGGCGCCGAGTCAGTTCACAGGTGCAGTAAGCGCAGTCCCAGCTCGGCGCCGGCCCTTCAGAAAATTTTTGGCTCCCACTTGGTCCTAGCACCTCTGGCGCTATCACACTAGTGTGAATGAGTGATGGAGACTTAGTCCAGGAAGATCTGCAATCTGCAGGTCATAGCGGACTAGATCAAAAATGAAAGTACACTTGGCTGCAGCAGTTGTGTGTCACAATGAATGCTGTGTGTCAGAGCAAGTCAATTCTCCAGTACACACACGTGTAAGACAGTGTGAATAAGGGAGAATTTTAGGTAATCATTTAAGGCTGTGATCAGTCCCAAGTAATTATTATAGAAAAAACTATCATGAAAATACACAAGTGAAGATGGAAACAATGAACAAGAGTCTCAACTACATGGTAGACACGATGTGGTTGCAAAACTATTTACAGCACTTTGTGATCCTTTTGAGCCCTGCTCAGCATGGGTTGCAGCCTATTCCTGTTCACCCACAAGTATCACTGCAGCCAGTCAGGACACTGGATGAGCCCTCACTGGCCTGGATGCATGTGGCAGTGCCCCACCTGGGTTACACTTGCTTGTACTAGGGCTACATGGGCACGGCTAAAAGCCAAGCAGAAGCTATCCAGTAGGAGTCATTAAGAAATTAAGGTATGGGGGGGGGGGTGACAACAGACCACCAGGGGGACTTTTAGTAGTGACGAAGGGGGGCGGAGAGAGGGATAGTAGTCAGTCCAACAAATGCCCTTGAAACCTGGGTAGATGTGGGACTTAATGCTGGAGGTCAGTTTACCTGGTGCGATCACTGCTGCACAGATTTGGATATGGCGACATGTACCATGCTGTCTAAATCAACTCAGCTGATCTGCATTGCGCCACAGTCACTAAAACTATCCACCCCTTCCCATGACCAAACCCGATGGATAAGTACAGTCATTTTAGGTGGCAGTGCGAAGCACCTGTTCTGCGTTGCCACCAACTGTGGCTCAGAATCAGACCCATATCTCCAGAAAAGTCTCACTGTGTATATACAGTAGATATGTAATGGGCTGCACTGGAATAATTATATTCATCTCTGCGTAAGAATAAAACCCCTAGCTCACGAGTGGTGAAGAGCGTTAAGAGGTCTTATCCTTCCTAGTAGATAATTATCCTAGTGCAGCCCGTTACGTTTGCAGTTTTGTAACATTTTAAAAGGTATGTGTTTTAAATGAACACTTTAATGAAGATTTAACAGTCTGTCAGAGTTCAGCTACTGAAAGCAGCAAGACCTTCATGATGTCATCAAGTGCCGTCATAGCTGCTCTCCTCATTGACTACGAATGCCGTTGTGACATACAAGAAATAAAAATGCATTTTCATGTATGTCACTGATTACATACATATTGAAAAATAAGCTACTACTTAGTCATGAAATGGCACTGGAAAATTCACAAACATGACTGGCTGAAACATGATACATGACCATTCATTAAAATGCTGTAATCCAAGGCTCTGAGAATTAATCCATGGTTGCGTGCTCCAGAGCGAGTGCCGTGGTGCTGCCAGTAAAATTATCGACTGCGCTCAGACTCCAGAGCCCATACTTGTGTGTGCCACGGCAGAACCGAGCTGAAAGGAGCCTCACAGTCCAGGGAGTGTACACAGTGTCTTTGTTGAATGGCAGGGCTATCAGGAGCAGGCTCGGGAGAAGACAAATCGCTGTGAGGGACCAAGTTGGTGCACAGTAAGTAAAGTCGTGGCATGGCTGTCGGGAGCAGGCTGTGGAGAAGACACATCGCTGTGAGGGAGCCAAAGTTGCTGGGTTTTTTTTTGCTGAAATGAACATTGACACCAAGTATTCCACCCAAGATCACCGCCGGACAGACGAAGCCCTTACAGGTGGAGCAACTAGAGGCGTGGCAGGGCTATCGGGAGCGAGCTGGGGAGCAGACATCGCTGTGAGGCCCGGGACTGAGCTGGTGCACAGCAAATAGATGTGGGCAGGCTATTGGGAATGGGCTGGGGAGAAGACACATCGATAGATACCAGTTAAGTAACACAGATGGGTTAGCTTGTAGTTGGACACGAAGATTCCCACGGTCAGACAGTCTCGGCACGACAAGCACTGGCAGGGCGTCACACTGATTCGGGAGAGAAATACTCTCTCCCCCCCCCCCCTCTTCCCAGTAGTCCCCGTGGTACAATAACAACAGGTCTGGTGGTGGGAGATGGTGAGAGCGACCTCGGGGATCTGTCCTGCCTGGTCCAATATGCAATTCTGGTGCAAAATAAACTGATCCTGCCAGCTTAGTTCGATCAGTGACTGTTGTTCAGTGCTCCCACTTGTTCTTTCAGGGTCCGCGCTGTTCAGTGCTTCCACTTCTTGTTGTTTCAGGGCTCGCGCTTGCCATGTTACAAGCATATTAACCCACTCGACAGCATGGGTCTACTGTAGAATTAATCCACACCTGGGTGGCTGGAGGCACTCAGACGGTGGCCTCAAGGCAGGCCCCAACCTCTGGCTAGGCTAGGGAGGGAGAACAGGTGGAGAGACAGAAAAAGGAAGAGAGAGAGAGAGGAAGAGAAGGAAACGAAGTGGGAGGATAGAAAACCATACCCCCACGCTCCAGAAATCCTTTGGACCAAGGTGACAACTCGACTGTTATCACCCTCTTGTGAAACTTTTTTATAAGAAAAGCATGAAAAGAGGCGCCAGTCCAGAGATCTGGCCCACCCTATAAGGAGAGGGATTTTTAATCCTCACCAACAAGAGGGGTCTGACAGAAGACATTGCCCGACAGGCCAAACGTTAGCCCTCCGGTCCACTAGGGAGGAACACCAGGTCTTAAAACGCTCCTCTTCCTCCTCATAAGGCTAGAGGCAGAGTGTCCACCTCCAAGCTGGAGTTCACCTTGGCATCCAAGGGGAAGTTCCGGGGTGTAACAGGGTAAGAACCCTTATGTACAGCACTACCAGGAAGGTGATTTAATCAAGAAAGGAAACCTCAGGGAGGTTCCAAAAACTTGAAATTCTGGAGGGACTGAAATTTTGACACGGGACCCAGGACAGGGTCCCTTGCAAAGAGAAATAGGTCAAAATATAGAGGGTTCCTAGGACCCCAGTCCCAGCAGAGGGGCCCTAGGAGGCGTGTAGGGCACCGCTAGGGAAGCCAGAGCCAGGACTCAACAGGAGACCTGAAAACCCCTTCTACCAACAACAGAGCCTCGGGGAGCCCAAAAAAAAAAAAAGAGGGTAAGAGCTCCTGCTTGCCCTCCCCCCGCAAATGGGCCCCTGGTGCTTCAAAGAAGTGGCAGGGAGCCCGGAGGTACCAGTGGGACTTCGCCCACAACTGGTTTCAATTGGGGGGGAGGCAAGCAGGGAGGCGGCCAGGTTACAGGGGGGCTTTCATCTCCACCCAGAGGCCACCAGGTCCACAACCTAAACCTCAAAGGATGCCCAGGAGGGGGACTTCCGTTGACGTCAGGATCAAGATGGCAGCCTAATCCTGAGATACCGGGCTGCTCCTGATTAAACTAACTGCAGTTTTGTTCAGCATACCATGGTTCTCCCAGTGTTTCTGCCGTCTGACTGTGAGGAATTTGTGTTATTTCTATTCTTGTGCCAGTGCCCCCCCCCCGTGTAATTCATCTCCCTTGCTCCCGGTAACCGGAGCTCCAGTACTGTTGTTTGAGGGAAGGAGGAGGAGGCAAGCAACGCCACGGGGGAGGAGGGCAGCCCTGTAAAAGACCCAAGCAGTTAGCAAACACCAGGGTACTGAAACTGACTAATTTCCATCTATCTGCAGCTTTGTTCAGCTGCACTAGTTCTCCCAGTGTTTCTGCCATCTGACTGTGGGGAATTTGTGTTATTTATTCTTATGTTAGTGCCCCTGTAATCCATCTCCCTTGCTCCCGGTAACGGAGCTCCAGTACTGTTCTTTGAGGGAAGGAGGAGGCAAGCAACGCCACGGAGGAGGAGGGGCAGCCTGCTACAAAAGACCCGAGCTGTGCACAGCGTGAGCGCTGTGGAGCGAGCGCCACTCAGCAGAAGAAAAAATAAAAAGAAAGAAAGTAAACAGAGGAATATCTTTTTGGTTTGGCGTGCACAAGGAATATCTGAGAACTCTGAGTAGTAGTTTCTTAATGTTTTAAAGTTTTTAGTAATAACATTACATTCTATATAGAGGGTTGGGAAATATTGTTCTGGGGAAAATATATAGATAGTTTAGTGACAGTAAGATTACTTCTGTTGTCCCTAAACATACCTGCTGTATATTAGTTTTTAGTTTAAATACATACTTTGCAACATGGGCAAAACATTAATTATTTCCTTGGTGATGACAGTATGTCTTATGCTTGGTATTTCTTTTAAGCCTGGAAATGTAAATTTTAAATATTGAAATGTGACCGGGGATAGTTTGGGAAAATTGTCTGTTAAACAATATGAGGACACTCAAACTTTACCTTTAATTATCTTGGGGACAAAGATTAGGCCAATTGCTCAGCTGTTGATTCAAATTCAAGTTCGACATTTTGCAAACTGGCTGTTTTGATAGGTAAATGGAAATTGAATCGTGAGGCAAATTATAGATACTATTTTTGTCTTATGATTCGAAGACTCTTTAAAACAGTACGGAATGGTTGCAAAATTAAAAATTCTTATAATTTTGAGCCTGTTGATGTCAGGAAATATCCATTTAAATCCAGGGCCAGGTGATGAGAATATATATACAGCTGATATTTTACAAAGTAATAAGTTCTCGTTTGTTCAGTTGAATGCTAGGAGTCTTGTTCCAAAATTTGATATGATACGGGAGTGGATTTTGGAATATAAAACAGATGTCATAATAATAACTGAATCTTGGTTAAATAAAAAGGTACAGGATGAAGAAATACAGGTACCTGGTTATCAAATATGGAGGCACGATCGTGGGAAAAGGGGTGGGGGTGTTTTGGTTTATGGTACTACAGTTTTGGAAATTAAACACCTAAATTGTGTTAGTACACCAGGCATGGAAAAAGTAGTTTTGGAGATAAAAATCCCACATTGTAGACCATTATTGCTGGTGGGTTGTTACCTCCTCCCTAAGGGAGATGATCAACAGTTTCTTGTTCTCCAAGATTTTCTGTTCTCTTACAGGGAAAGCGATGAGCTTATGATTGTGGGGGGACATGAATATAGATTGGGCGAGGGTGTCACCTTCCAGCAAATTAATGGATTTAAAAACAACACTGGGCTTGTCTCAGTTAATTACTACGGCTACGAGATTAAATGCCAAAACTCTCAATCCTTCCTCTATTTTGGATCTGATATTTACTTCTGATCCTATTAAATATTCAGTGGCAGGAGTGCTTCCAGATACATTTAGTGACCATCAGATAACTTTTTGTGTTAGGAAAACAGATAAGTAATTGAGAGCTTCTCAAGTTAAATTTTATCTTAACTTTCAAAATCTGGATTATACAACTTTTATGACTGAACTGGAATCGACTAACTTTGATTCCCAATATAGATAGTGCTTGGTCATATTTTTGTTGTGAATTTATATTGGTATGTGATATTTTTGCACCCATTCAAAGTAGGAAAGTTAAACAGAAAAATTCCCTTTGGTACACTGCAAAGTTAAGAATTTATCATAAGAAAAGGGACGTTGCATGGAGGTTGAAAAAAAAAAAAAAAAAAAAAGTGCTTTGGGAAAAATATCGAGCAGCACGTAATTTGTATATTGCACAAATAAGGAAAGCAAAATCAGATTTTTATTTAACTGGAATGGCAGCTGAACAGTTTAAAAAACCTAGGGATTTTTGGAACATGGTTAAAAAATTGCAAGGAAATAAGACCTCAGAGCTGCCAAATGCCTTTATGGCAGAAAATGGCCCATTGAAACTTTCAGATGGGGCAGTTGCTGTATTAAATAAAATGTCTGTTGATGTAGGGCTTTCCCATATTAATGTATGTCCCCCTCTTGGTACAATTCAGCAAGAGAGAAACCAAGAAAAGATAGTTGAAAATGGACCATTGTTTTGCTTTCGAAATATTATTCCATGTCAAGTTTATCAGGAATTGCTAAAATTAAATATAAATAAGGCCCAAGGTCCAGATGGGATTCCATCTTTTTTGCTTAAAATTGCTGCCCCAGTAATAGCCCCAATACTGGCTGACATTTTTAACCTTTCATTGAAAACTGGCACCTATCCATTAGTCTGGAAGCAGGCAGAAGTGATACCAGTGTTTAAGGGAGGCCAGAAAAATGATATGTGAAATTATAGGCCAATATCATTGCTTTCGGTCACTTCTAAAGTGTTTGAAAAAATTGTGGTTTCTCAATTAGTTATCTTGAAAAAAATTAAAAATATAATAAATATCAAGTCAGGTTTTAGGGCACAACATAATACTACTACTACTACTACACTTGTTAAGGTTGTGTCGGACATCCAGGTGGCCATGGATAGGGGCCTCCTGGTTGGGGCCATATATATTGATTTGTTGAAGGCGTTCGACACTTTGGGCCATCAGGTATTGATGGAAAAACTGAGATCCGTTGGCCTCAGCCAGGGAGCCCTGGATTGGTTCCATGGCTACCTGGATGGCAGACAACAAAAGGTTAGGTTAGGTAGTAATTTTGTATCCAGTTATCTAAATATTAATTCTGGTGTACCTCAGGGGCCAGTGCCAGGACCCATCCTATTCAATATATATATACAAATGGTGTCAGACATCTGATGAATGAGGACCGGCATAATTTGTATGCAGATGACACAATATTGTATCTTGAAGGGAAATCTGTGGGACATATACAGGAAAAATTACAGAAATACTTCAATATATTACAAACATATTTTTCAGAACATGGTTTGGTTTTAAATCCACAAAAGTCACAGGTAATCTTGTTTTCAAATAAAAAAGTATCTATGGATTTGGATATTGAGACATTGGATGGGAGTAGCCTTGCCTCTGTGGACTGCTATAAATACTTGGGAGTCTGGTTGGACTCCTATTGTAGTTGGGATTTTCATATTGATGATAAGATACAAAAATAGAGTAAAAAGTTGGGGGTATTGTATAAACATAGAAACTGTCTCATTTGATGCTAGGTTAAAGGTTGTGAATTCAATGATAATTCCACATATTGATTATGGTGATGTCATATATAAAGGGGCAGCTTGGAAAAGCTTGATGTCATCTATAATAGATATGCGCACTTTATTTTGGATGCACCTTGGAAAACACATCATTGCACCCTTTACAGGAACTTAAACTAGATATCCTTGACAGAACAGCGAAATATGCATGTGCAATGATTAACCTATCGCTGTTATTTTAAAAAAGCACTGGGATATTTAATGGAGTTCCTGGAGGAGTGGAATGTTAAGGCAGGATTGAGATCTGCAGGGGAAGTAAAATTTAGGGTACCATTTACAAGAACAGTGAGGGGCCAACATTATTTATATGAGGGTCCGGAATTGTGGAACTTATTGCCAGGACACTTGAGGTTAAGTACAAATAAAATATCTTGGAATGAAATAAAATCATGGCTTGTAAAGGAAGCAATGTCCTTAAAAACTTGTTGTACTTGAGATACTTGTATATATGATATATTGTTGTAATTTTTTTTTCTCTTTCTTTTCTTGGTCATGTACGTACTGTGTCGCATGTATGTATAATGTGTGTATTTGCATTTTTTTTTTTTAAATGAAACTGATGTTTTTTGTACAGTATGACCCCATTGTAAATTAGCTGATGCTAAATTGGGTATTATCCTGTTTCTGATATCAGAAATAATTTTTTTTTACTACTACTATTACTAAATACATCGACTGAATAAAAGATGCAATCTCCTGCTAAAGCTACTCGCTTTAAAGCAAACATGTCCAAGCAACTGGAGACGCCAGCATTTAAGCTCCTGGAGCTCCTTCAAAGAGAAAGAATGGGAGGAATGCCGAGCGGGAGAACCGGTGGAGAGACAGAGGCCTCAGAACCCCCCAATGGAGATGGAGGAGCCCGATTTAATCACAACGATTCTCCAAACAGCCAGAACGGTCAACAAAATAGATACATTTATAACCTCTCTCTGTTCAGAGCTTAGTGGAATCGAGCACCTAACAGATCAGGTGGAACTGGGCCTGTCAGCAGTGGTCGAGCAGGCTGATCGGCACGACCGTCTACTCCTTTATCTGCTTGCAAGGGAGAGGGAGCTTAATGCCAAGTTGGACGACCTAGAAGGACAAAACAGAAGGCAGAATATTCGAATATATGGGATCCCGGAAGTCATGGAGAACAACGTCCCGAACGCTATAGCCTTCCTCCAGTCCCTGTTGAAGGACACACTAGATCTCCCCGCAGATCTGAATTTAAGTATGGATAGAGCCCACAGATCCCTAGGCCCAAAGCCCACTAGTACGGGAGCTCAACCAAGATCATTCATAGCCAAACTCACCTACTACTCAACAAAAGAGGAGCTATTTAGCACAGCTTGGAAACAACCTGACCTCAAATATATCAAGAGGACAAAACCACTAAAGATGATGACTATATCACACAAGTCCAAGAGCAAAGGAAGCACCTTTGGCCGCTAATCAAACAGCTCAGAAATAAGAATATATGTGCACAGATTCTGTTTCCCGCTCGCCTCAGTTATGGATCGAGGCCCGAAAGTCTTTACAGATATGCTGGCAGCGAAACCATTCCTCAAAGAGCTAGGCATCTCTACGCAACCCATGGTTAAAGAACAACTCGAGAGAAAGGTTATGAGAGCTGCGTGGGAAATGGCCCAGAAAGGGTTCAAACAAAAAGGAGTGCAGGAGCCAGTCCCACACACTAACCTGCACTCTGATGTGGCGGCTCTGCTTAAAGCGTACACGGCGGGAGGGAGAGCTATGATGCAGGCTGAAAAGGAGAGAGAGAGACGAATGACAGGAGACTGGGGCTTCCCCCCTGAAGACGAACACTCCGCAGCAAGGAAAGTGAAACTAACGCAAGTACTTTTAACTTAATAATGGACTTGGCACGTAATTTGTATATAGCCCCCCCGACCGACGGCATTAGGCCTTGAAGCATCCGCCGCGCTTTACAGAACCCTTACTCGAGCGGATCCACCCTCGTGCAACAAGTCCTGAAAGAGCTGGACCTTTAAGTACAGTTTAAGCTGTTATTCTGTTCATTATTGTTATTGGTGATGGATCCTTCTCACAGGACCACAGTACAGGTAAAGGCATGCTGGGTTCGGGGGATAAAAAGAAGGGGGGAGAGAATCACACGGAAGAGCAGGTCGTCAATAGGAGATTCCCCACTCGTAAACACTGCTTCTTAAACGGTGATGAGATATGAGGGGCCAGTGAATGTTTCCGAAAGGGGATGGGGGGGACTGGGCTAATTCCCTGAGCCTCATGGCCCGAAAGGCGAGTCCTTCTGAAAGGCTGGCCCAGGAGGGCTTGCTTAAGGGTTCACCCATATGGAGTTGTTGCCTTCAGGCCTTAAGCTACACCTCACCACCCCAAAGGAGGAGCACTCATTTGAATTAAGGGAGGGACAGAGGATGGGGTCCGAGGGAGAAAGGGGGGGATCTATACAGTGCAAGGGCCTTAGAAAACGGCTAGACAGTAAATAAGGGTGCTGGGCCTGACTTCTGAAGGGGCGGGATACCGACTGGAGTGCAAACCCACAGGGAGGTGGACTAACGTGGCCACGGAAGGGAATGAACCCAGCTCAGTGTGAAAATATCTACCCCCCCCCCCAGTGGAGGGGCTTGGTTGGGGACTGAGAAGGCTGATCACAGGAGGACTGACTGAGGCACACCGTGATCCCCACATCAAGACCACAGATCGGTGGTCGAAGGCGGGAAGACGAACCCCACCACCCAAACAATCAGAAATTGAGAACCGGCCTGGCTGACCTCTGGTTGCATCGGACCTCATACACACAAACTAGGATAAAATAGTGAGCCCAGAGGAGGTCTCTTCCTCACTGAGGTCGGGGGTTCTCCACTGAGCCTCCTCATAGGAGCAGAGGAAAATGCAGAAATCTCAGGTCGACTTCACTTCTGGAATATCCAATGTATTGTCAGGAGTCTGGCCGGGCCCATAAGGGATAGGAAATAGTATAAATCTTAGAACTTATAATAGCCGACGTTGGTACATTCTCAAGGTATTTCAATCTACCTCAGAGGAATAGGGAAATCCCAGCAGGGAGGCTGGGTAATGGGTACTGGGTGCCAGGGGAAGGCACGACCCAGGCAGATTGTTTAGGCCTGATATTGGAAGTGCAGTTCACTATCAAAAGCTTGATTAACCATCTCCAATTGTTCTTCAGATTTCTAAGTGAATATAGATATAAAAGTTATAAATCAGTTGTATTCACACATTGTGTAATTGTATTGTGATAAGTTGGAGAGAAATTAGAATGGAGTCAGATCGAAACAGAGTACAGACCAAGGTAAAACAAAGGTAAGGTCACAGTTAGAAGCTAGCAACTTTCTTGAGTAACACTTCCTGATTTCTTGGAATATCCCTAACCGGGTAGAAACAGGAAATAGCCAATGGCCAGATTAGACACAAAAGTAATCTTATATAATGTCAATGGACTGAATAGTCCTATTAAAAGAAAGAGGATTTTAAAGTTTTTGAAAGAACAGAATGCATCCATCATATTCTTGCAGGAGACACACCTCACACCCCAGGAAGCTGAAAAGCTTAAAAGCAAAACCTTCCCCAAGGCCCACCTCGCCTCTTTAGAAGGGGGGAAAAGAGAGGTGTAACCATCCTCATGTCGGCTAACATGCCATTTGAGGAAGAAGAGACTTGGATAGATCCGGGGGTGAGGTATGTCATAATCAGGGGCAGAATGCAAGATGCACAATTAACCTTAGCCAATATATATGCCCCCCGGGTTCCCCATTCATGTTCTACTCAGAAGTTAATAAGTTGGTGCAAGAAAAAGCTCAGGGTACTTTGCTACTAGGGGAGACTGGAACCTGGTGCTGAATAGGCAGTTAGACACCACCTCACACATCCCCAGCCCCAGGATCCAGGACGGCAAAGCTAGTCAAAAGACTACTGAATGTCACAGGGCTAACTGACATACGGACTGGCTCTCTATTTATAAAACTAACTGAACTGGGATGCAGTGCGAAGACTTCAGTGTATCTTCCATTCTTTGTGTCGTATTATAATAGTAAGACTGTGGCAGTGGGAGTGCTGCAGTCCTTGTGACATCTTTTTTGAAGGTGAATGTAGTGGTGAGAGCGCTACTTTCACTTAAATGCATTTGTAGCTCTGGTGTGCTTCTTTTAACTTATGATGGGACAGTGAATCCTCATTCAGTGAGATTTTTATCTTTGGACGGGACAGTGAACTTTACTCAGAAAACGAACTGTTGTGATCCCTACTATTGTTCAGATTTGTTTTATGTAGTGTTTTGTGTGAGTGATTAGGGTGATTTGGGGTTTTATTTTGGGGTGTGTGGGTTAGTGGTCTGAATGTCATTCGTATGTTTGTGTGAGAGAGTGCTAATGCTGAGTGTGTTTGCTATTGTAATATTTAGCTGCTGCTATGTTAGTTAGTTAGTTATGTGTTGGCAGAGATCTCCGGCGGTCAGGTACTATTCTCCCGCCAGGCTTAGGGACCTCTGCCCTTTCAACTGCCCCCCGTTGTCCGCTGAGGTGTATAGGCATTGTTGCGCTGCGGGGATAGTTAGGGGAGGCAGAGGGTGGGGGCTGGGCCTCATGGGAGTGTAGAGCGGGGTGGGCAGATTGGGGTTGTGGGGAAAAGGAAATGCCCTGGGGCGAAAGTGGACCAGGAGAGGTGTCCTCCATGCCTGGTTCCCATACCCAAGGGCTCCACATACTGGGTGGGCAAATAGCACAGTCTAGCCCAGTTGCCCATCCAACTCAGGCTGTGTTATGTAACGCAAGGTCTATTATAAACAAGACAGCACTGACTGCTGACCTTGTTGGAACATCTGACCTGGCACGCATCAGGATGCTGGACCCCTGCTGGACTCAGCAGTGCCGGCTGGGTACTCAGTAATATAACGCTCCAGGTTGAATCATGGAGCAGGGCTGTAAACATTTGTTTTAAGTCGGAACTGAGCCTTAGTTGTAGATGTGCCAGTGGGGGTTACCAGATCCTTCAAGTGCATCATGGGTGCAGGTGTAGGCTGTAGGATACTTCTCGTCTACCCGGGGGCAAGAAGGAATTCCTGCAGGAAGTCGCGGACTTCGTCAACAGTGTTGGAATCCCTCAGATGGTTGGTTCTGCAGGATTTTAACGCCTGGGTCATCGATGAACTCTCGCAATTTGGTCAAGATTTCCTCCAACTGATGATTTTGTTGGGCTTTACATAGGCAGTTACCTCTGCGACCCACAGCCATGGTCACTCGCTGGATCTGATGTTTCTACTGGGGAAGGAAATCTCCGACCTGGCAGTGGAGCTGGTCTGAAAGTCTGACCATCACACTATACGGTTCAGATTCCAGACCCCCCCCCCCCAAAATAGACCTGCCTCTATGGAGATGGTCCGGTACCGCCCTTTAAGGGGCTTGACCCCTGACAGTCTTCTGGCAGTGCTGGACCTATTGGGTACACTGAGTGTAAGCTCGGAACCAGGAGATCTGCTACTGGCCTATAATGTGACAGTGGCCCTGGATTCCATAGCTCCTGTCCGTGTTTGGCCCCTCACTCTTCGTCCTCGGTCCCCATGGTTTGAAGGGACCTTGAGGGAGTTGAGGCGAGTGAGGCAAAGACTGGTGCAGCACTAGTGGAAATCCAGCCTGGTCGGTGACGAGCTTAGATTGATGGCTCATTATCAGGACTATCAACCGTCCATCTCCCATAAGAAGGCAGGGCTCCATGTCATTTCGGTTTGGCAATAATAGCAAGAGAGAATTTCAGCAAATGAATTACAGCACAGCAAATTACAGCGACGGCAGTTTTCAGCAAAAAATACTGCAGGCATGGCACCTGTGTACTTCCACACACATGCAGTTTCCTATTCTTTGCGTACTGCCTGATACTGGGGAGATATGATGCCCAGCTCACTCCAACCCATGCTACCTTCCCAGGTGAGCTTGAATCTGTATGCGGTCATCGGAACGGGGGGGGGGGTATCTGCCTCTATGCTGGCCCTGCCATAGCATGAGTTTGTGAGGGAATCTCATGGCATATATGTTCTGGAGCATGTAACTGGTGTAGGCAGGGAGCTGCACCCCCCCCCCTTACCTGGTTGGTACAATGTGGCACTTGCTATAAATGGATGCGCTATTACTGATACGCTGAAATTACCTCACTATACTTGCCACGCTGAATTGACGTGCTACCGAAGGCAGAGTTCCTGTCCAGGGAGACTGACGCTACGTGAAACAGACCAGCTCAGCTCTTCCAAACTGTCAACAGGTTGTGCAATCCAACCTATCTCCAGATTCAGGAAGTGTTTTCACAGAATAAGTGTGATGAGTTTGCTCATTTTTTTTGCAGATAAGGTTGCTATCATCAGGTCAGATCTGTGCAGCTCGCTCTAATGGGTGCTGCATTGGTCGCTGGGAGGTTGTAAGAGCCCAGTTTGTCTGGTCTGACTTTGACCAGTTGGTGATCACTGACAGTGTGAAGACCATCCAGGGTATGCGACCAATCTACTGTACTTTGGATCCTGGTCCAACCCGCCTCCTTGTGGGGTGTGCTGATGCAATCGGACCGACCCTAACTGAGACAGTCTGGTGCTCGGAGACTGGGGTGTTTCCTGACACCTTGAAGGAGGCGGTGGTGACACCTCCCTTAAAGAAACCTTCCCTCGACCCAGACAGTCTTGCAAACTACAGACCTGTCTCTAACCTGCCCCTTGTGGGCAAGGTTATTGAGAAGGTGGTCACATTGCAACTGAAGGATCGTCTTACCACCCACGATGTCTATGATCCTCTCCGGTCGGGATTTAGGAAGAGGCACAGTACTGAGACAGCACTGGTTTGGGTACTTAATGACCCCGTTAGTGAGAGATCGGAAGAGTCGTTCAAGCTTAGTTCTTCTTGATCTCTCTGTGGCATTTGACACCATGGAGTGTTACTGAAGCATCTGCAGACTGTCGAGTACAGTCCTGAGGTGGTTTCAATCATTCCTCCTGGACTGGACTCAAAAGTAGTGCTTGTCTCCCCCTGTCCCGTGGGGTGCTGCAGGGATCCGTTTTATCACCCATGTTGTTCGTGGTGTACATGCTGCCGCTGGGGACGTTATAAGGTGGCATGAGCCGAGTTTTCAATTCTATGCAAATGATACTCCGCTATACATGTCCTTTGTGCCCTAACAGGGTAAAGCTGTCTTGGTCTTTAACAATGCCTCACTGAAATCCAAGACTGAATGAGTGCCAACTGGTTGAGGTTGAACCCCCAATAAAACTGAGGTGTTTAGTTGTGGACCCAGGTCATCGGGTAGAGGGGTCATTGGCCAGTCAGCCATCCGGGCTTTGGCTGGGAGACTGCCAGCTGTCGACTTCTGACCAGGTATGGAATCTGGGCATTATGCTTGATGGTGGGTTGACGCTTAATCCCAAGTGTCGGCCGCTGTCAAGACCTCATTTTACGATCTGAGGAATATCGCTCGGATAAAACACCTTGTCCTGCCTGATGATCCTCCAATGCTGGTCCACACCTTTGTGACCTCCCGCCTCGACTACTGCAATGCCCTGTATCTAGGGCTGCCAGGGGTGGACATCTTCCGCCTGCAGCTGGTGCAGAATGCAGTGGCCAGGTTGTTGATTGGTTTATCGAGATCTTGCCACATCACACCTGTGCTGCCTGCACTGGCTGCCAGTTCAGCGGGGGTCACCTTCAAGGCTGAATTACTGACCTATAAGGCCATACACAGATAGGATCTGCGGTACTTGCAAGATCTCATTTGTCCCTACCGCCCCCTCCGCTCCAACGAGGGATTGCTAGAGGTTCCCAGGGTCCGTTTGAAGACCTCAGGGGCCAGATCATTTGCATATGTGGCCCCAACCCTGTGGAACACTCTACCTTGTCGGGTTAGGGAGTGCCTGACTGCAGAGAGTTTTAAATCTGTGCTTAAGACACATTTCTTTAAAACAGTGTTCCCAGAAGACTGTTATAAATTTTCCCCCGCTAACTAATCTTTAAGCACTATTTTAGATAAGCTATATATATTTTTTTTTTTTTTATACTTGTACAAGCACTTTGAGCTTTGTGAATTGCGCTTTTCTACAAATAAAAATTGATTTGATTGATTATTCTCAACTGAATGCACACTTTGTGCTGAGCTTGCTTGATAGTAAACACTTCCACAGTGTGCCATTCTGTAAGCACAACACATTCCAGGGTGTATGCATCAAAGCATTTTAATGCACTTCCTAAGGGTGTGCTTTAAACGCAGACTAATATGGGGTGTTGCACAGTGTGTGTTTTTTTTTTTTTTTTCTTTTAAAAACACACCCGTGGTGTGTAATACCACATAAACCCCAACTGCAACACACAATTGGCTTGTGATGTTATTAAACACCATAGGTGTTAACCAACAAAAAAGAAAATGCAACACCCCATACGTTATTTTACATAACTGCTGGTAAAATCTGAAGCATGAAGACTGCTGCATGTGGGAGTGCAAGAGCAGAACTGACAGCTTTCATTTTCCATTTCTTCGTTGCCATCAGCCCATCTGTACTCTGAATGCAAAGTACAAAAGAACCATTTATTTCAGGTTATATAGAAGAGTAGCTATGTTAAAGTAAATATGCAGTTAATATTGAATTGAGTGGTGAGGGAATGGTGGCAGTGAGACAGCAGCAGAGTTTTCACTTTCACTGACTGGCTGACACACACGCTGTAATAACTGGCAAGTTACTACAGAATGAAACTTGGCAATGACAGCACTGGAAAGTGGTGTCAGTCCAGTCAATAAATGGCCTCACCAGTAATTATGCAAGTAATAAGCCACGACAGGGTGTGCATCACAGGATTTTCATGCACGCCCCAGAGGTGCGGTAAGGCAAGGGGCCGAAGGCAGAGTGTCCTTATGCTCCTGGGAAGTGCATTAAAGTCCAGTAATGCACACCCTGGAGGGGCTTATTTCACTTATAAAATAGCTCTAAGTAGGTCTTTTGTAGAGGAAAATGAGATTTGACATCTGTGAGTTTAGAGATTTAATGCAGTCAGGTGATGTCTCTTGGCCAATGAAATTTCTAGATTTTTTCTTGCCATTTTTTAAAAAGTTTTAATGCACACATTGTTATGTGTTACTGCTTACATGTGAGGTAGAAAGCCTTTGCAAGATGTTTTACTCTGTTTATTCCTATTCTTGTTGCATAAATGTTCTATTATGAGTCCAGCCATTGTGTGTCTGATGCAAAACACATCTTCAACCTTTGAAATTAGCTTTTTTTTTTTTTTTTTAAACTTTTTTTTATTTTGACTTCACTGCTCTAGTTAGAATGCTGCACAGCTCCCAGCTTGGTGGTGCACTGCACTGCCACGTGAGAGACCCAAAATCGAGTCTCAACTCCACCGCCCTGAGCCAGTGAGGTCTTGAGTGCAAATCAGAGGCACTGTGCACAAACCCCCAAAGGAAGGTAACCTAGCAATATGCTGTGCAAGCACGTCCTATGGCAGGCATCGGGGTGCACACACTATGAGAGCAACCACAAGATGTGGGCCATCCCTTGTCCAGTGGAGTGCACCGTGTGTTGCTATAAGATGTTCTATATTAGCCCCATACATGTAGAACTGCCAGTAAAATTACTGTAAAAGCATTCAGGCAGCTCCCTTCCCCCAATCATATTATCTCCGTAGAGCACCTGCAGCCCCATCCCCTAGAATGCATCATCATTAAGCTGATTTAAGGGGTGGGGCTGCAGGACTCTGGAGCTGTTCGGCTTGTAAATGAGAGCTATAAACTGAGCAGTACAAGTTAAATATTTGGTGTTACACTGGATAAATAACTGCAAATATGTCACACTGGATAAGTAACTTCAAATATGTCACACTGGATAAATAACTTCAAATATGTCTAAATCAGCTCCCAGGGCGGGCAACTCCTTGGTATGGGTTGCCTGCGGGAGGCTCCGATCATCTCTACTGTCCTTTAGGAGGTAGGGTTCAGAGTAGTCATCTGCTCCCACTTGACTGATCCCCGAGCACTGCCCCAGGTCAGTTTTCCCCTTCAAGATCTAGCTGCTCTTGCACCAAGTCCCTTTAGTGGAGATTTGCTATACAACCTTGATTATCCGAACTCACTGGGGGACATAAGATTAGTTTGGATAATCGAGAGGTTCGTAAAAGTGAGATTCCCTCTCACCATGTTCCTATTAGCTCGGGGGACATGGTACAAGTTTGGATAATCCAGAAATTTGGATAATGGGGGGGTGTCAAACAATTGAGGTCATACTGTACAACACAATGCCACCATGGACCACCACTCAAGTGAAATTTGAGGGAAACGCAATCACTGTATGTTTGAGGAAAACCCAAGCCTCCCAAATTAAACCTTAAACAATTTTTTATTGTGCTTTTTTTGTTTTGCTTTGTTTTCATGAACCACCTACTGACGCAACTGCCAATGTTTTGTGTCAGAGGGGACCACTCCCTCAGTGGTCTCCAAGCAGTCTGCTTCTATGGTTATCACAGCTGCTTGGTGGGTCAGATTCTTGTTATTCCTGCATAATGAAATGGGCTTGCTAAACTGCGTCAGTCATCACAGAGCTTAAGTGCTTGGAATAATCTTCCACTGCAGTGCTTAAAGGTATCTGACGGCCCTACCTAAATCTTTTGTGCACTGCCACTTTTCAGTATCAAGTTGCGATACAATTTTAATCTTTTAAACTAGAGTCAAAATGTGTGTAAACTCAACTTGTACAGGCTTTAACTAATATTTTTGTATTTGTATGTTTTCATACTACTGTATCTTTCATGGTCACTCCCCAAAACAGGCAGTTATCTACTCACTGGAACTACCACATTAACACACATATGGGATACCACTGGCCTAATTAAACTGGCTTCTACCAGAGGGGACTATTGTAGCAAACATGGATGTTGAAGCCTTATACACCAATATCTGCCTTGGAGATGGACTAGCTGCATGCAACAAAACATACCGAAAGCATTCACTCAACATATTCAATTAATACTCTTACACAACTACTTCTCTTTTGGAAATGACATCTGCAAACCATGGAAACAGCAACTGGGCACAAGAACGGTAACTCAATGTCAACCTATTCATGGCGAACATTAATAGACCAGTTACAGTTCAAGTATAAAGCATAAAAAGTATAGAAATGCTACATTAGGGTAATAAGTCCTGTGAGCCTTCATAAATCTGTGACAAAATGGAAAGAATTACATTTAGTCTCCAGCAGCGAATTCCAAAACAGATGGACGAGATGGGAGCATTACGAGGGGTTTGATTTTTGATACACTATTTGTCATCATAACCCCCCCCCCCAATTTCTGCTCCAATTAACGTTTCATATCATTCTATTACAATATTATTTACCTTAAACTCGTTTAGGATTCGTTAGCTTTTTTAATGAATGTAACTGGAACTGCGATTTCCTATTCTCCAACCTCTGGACTTTCCATTTTATGATAATGCTGCCATGTCTTTGGTTTGTGATATTTTCTTATTTTCCTTTCAAACACCCAATGTTGTTATGGACTTGTTAATTTTTTGTTTTTACTTATAAAGTTTACATACTGATCTGTTGTATTGACTGTACTATGACTTTACTGTTGTATCAAATGTTTTCAATAAAGTTTTAAGTATAAAAAAAGAATCTGTGACACCACATTTCTTGGGTTTGAATAAACACATGATGAAGGGTTGGTGTTGCCCTAACTTCAGCACCCTTTCTCCAAGCATTGGTGTGACTTGTCTTCTGTATCTGGACAGTCAGTGCAGACTTAGGGCAATACGAAAGCTGCGTTACATGACTGTTCAAACTCAAAGAACACTGCCACAGATTCAAACCCACTATGCCACAGATTTCACATGGCTCAAAGAACATTTTAACCAAACACTGCCATTCCATAATTTTTATGGTTTGTGCCTAAACCCCAACTAATGCCCGTTTGTTTTTTTTTGTTTTTTTTGGGGGGGGGGGGGTTTAACACTAGAGCGTATGTTCACTGTGAAATCGTGCCATTCCTCTGGTGTGTGCTGAGGCACGAGACCGAGGGTCAAGTATTCCTCATCACTGACAGATCTTGTTGTGAGTTACTATACTTACAAAATAACCTGGGAATACAAATTCTGGCTTAGAAAATGCAGCACTGTGTGTTCATGAGCACATTATAGGCATGGGGTGTAACCTGGCATGTCTAATAAGAGAGCGGTATTAACAGCCATCTTGACCCAATAAGACAGCGGTATTAACAGCCATCTTGACCCAACTGATAATGTGATTTATCATACTAAAAAAAAAAAAAAAAGGTAACGCTCACTATAACTCTAGACCAGTGTTTCTCAAATGAGGCCACCAGCCCAATTTTATGTAGCCAGATAGCACTTTGTTGTCCCAATTACAGTATAATGGTAATGGAAGGGACAATGTCTCACCATTAAAAAAAAACAAAAAAAAAACCAGCAGATATATTTAAAGTGAAAATACATCTGAGACTTGTTTTAATGTATACTGTGCAACACAAAAATGTGTTCCTATCAGGGAGTTTGTGTATAGTAGGGGCTTTGAGTAGACAAAAGAATGGTACGAGGCCACCCGTAAGTTCTGCTGGCCACATTTCAAAGCCCTTTTAGGCTACCAGAATTTGGGGCTTGAGAACTACTGATCAAAACCCAGTCTCGATGACGACTGGAGGCTATGAATCACTCTGCAAGTGCTACTTCCTGTGAGAAATAATGCTAGCGCTGACTAGATGGCTCCTACCTCCAGTGTTCAGACTTTGAGATTAATGTCCTGAAATCTCGCCACTACTATTTGTGACACAGCTTAAAAGGATGGCATCCTATCAAAGCAACAGGAGGAAAGCTTTGGCATGAATTTCTCAGTTCTCCTAACATCCAACCTAAACGACAAGAAACCTCAGCACAAAATCACTGACATACAGGTTACCTGAAAGGGCACTGGCAACAAAGCCAACTTTTTGCATATTTGTCACATGATGGTACTTCAGACAGCAGAAGGCTGCAGCCCATATCAGCTGTCCCCACTACACAGTGGAAGTAATAGATTTACTGACCTCTAAGTACCATACAATCTAATTTTAAATGCATGAAAACTTGGTGCATTGATTACTTCTGGTAATTCATCTGACAGATCTGGACACAAAGCTGTACTTCCATGCCTCAGTTCGGCACTTTTTTCTTGATTTGAAACTTATGTCCTCTCATGTCATATCTGTGGTCCTTTGATTCTAAACCCAAATCTCCCCTCAACATATCATCTTTCAAAATCCTATGTAGCAAAAGTAAATCCCCTCTTTTTCGACATAGACCCAATGGCCATAATTTTAAGTAACTTAACCTTTCCTCATATGATTTTCCCCTACAACTTGCTATTAGCTTTGTGAATGACCTCTGTGGTCTTTCAATTAACCTTATATCCTTCATTAAACATGGACTCCAACTTGGTGTACCATAGTCCAAAATTGGTCTTATGTAACTGTTGTATACAGGCAGCAAAACCGTTTCATTTCTGGAAAAGAAGCTGCTGCTTACACTATTCGTTAAGTACATAGCTTTATTAGCTACACATTTACAATGGGCTTCACATTTTTAATTATTCTTAATATATATTCCCAAATCATTTTCACACTCTGATGTTTTCAAGAGCGTCCCTTTGATGTTATAATCCTATCCTACATTTTTTTCCCTCATATGCAAAATACTACACTTCTGCAGATTCAGCTACATCCCATTTCTCTCTGCCCAATCAACCAGTCAAAATATCTTCACCAAACCTTAGTCTGTCATCAAATGAGTCAACCAAGCTTTGCATTATGGGAGTATGTGTAATTTTACAAATACCCCCTACATATATTCTTAAACATCTCTTTACTCACTAAGTAAAGTAGATGACTGCTCCTCCAGACAAGTTCATGAAGGACACGTGATTAATAAATAGAAAATAAACTCCCTTTCTTGAAATCAATTGCCACTTGACTGGGCGATACTGATCGATTATGGCCAGATCGTTTTGCTGCGCTGCTTTTAGAGACCGGTCTATACTGTGTCTCGGAGCACTGTGCCAGTAAAACAGCTGTTACCTACCACCTACCAGAAAGGCAATCCAAAGCGCTAATCAAGAGACAGAAATAAATGAAGCACAGACCATACGTATTGAACTGAAATCATTTATCTAATTCGAAACGAACGCCTTACACCTTACATTGCGAGACTGCACAGTACCCAAAAAAGTAAATGACAGACTAATCAGACATCAGCTCATTTGGGTAACCTGTCCTAAATCAGGTTCTGTATTGCGCTGTATTAGTAGTACTTTAGATAATTGGGGGCTGTGCACCCCCTCCCCCCAACACCACTGGCTCTTTTTTTCGTATTTGTCCTACTTATTTGTGCATTGCTATTTTTTTCTTGTTTCTGTGGGGGCACTCTGCGCGCCCCCCACCCCCAGGTTATATGTACTACGTTTGGGTTCTAAGTGTGTTGTTGTTAAAGCAATAAGGCATAACCAGGGGTTGGATTAACAGTCTGTTAATCATCCCCTAGGGGTGTAATGTGGCATGAGGCACAGCCGAGTGCCACATTGCCTGAGGTGGTCACTGTTACTCAACTCCTGGGAGTGCTGTATTGCTATTATAAACAATGATTCCAAAAGAAAAGTGTTAAAAGTATACTTTTTGAATGTTTTCCTTATTTAGAGGGAGATTTTTAATAAAATAGTTCTTCCACCAACAGTTTAAGAATGCTGGTTCAGAATCAGAAGGCATCATTCCACACATTCAGCAGTGCTAGAGAATGGAATGTTGACAGGAAAAATCCATGTGCCATAGTGATCAGGCTGTACACGACAGTATAACATGGATTAATGAAAGGGTGTTGGAATCCCAACAGCCAATTAGATTGCAGCATTTCTGAGACCCTTTTTATAATATTGTTTGTTTCTTCTGTGGGGGTGCTCCATCCCCACACTCCCCTGGTTAAATGTACTGTGTGCCTATGTACGTCCCCTTATAATTATCTTTTCTTACTTCTGTTTTATGTTTTTCAGACAACCTGTTTTCCGTGACCAGAGCAAAAGAGGTGTGACTAAAAGCGCAACTTGCGGCTGAGCCAGGTACCGTACAACTTTTTGGTTTTCATGCACAACTGGCCATAATCAATCAGTATTACCCTTGACTGCATCGATTCAGTAAAGAGCAGTTTAAAATCTGTACTGAATGTTTACTGAAAGTTAAAATGTGTGATTGATTCTACATGGCTATTTGTTACCATCCTGCATAACCTGGTTTTCGTTTAACGGCTCAAAGGCAGAGACACAAAATCCCAAAAGCTTACCCTCCAGTCAGCACTCAAACACACAACAGCATTTTCTCAGAAGTCATATTTTCCTCTCTTGATAAGCAATTAGGTTTTCACAGACTGTGTTTTATAATGCATCATACGACTTGGATGTTTACATCAATTTGGGCAAACAGTCGAAAGGAAGCTTATTAAAGAACTCAGCTGGGACTTTCTGCATCAAGTCCAACAAGCATTTGTCAATGCCGAATGTTTGCTTGCTGGCATTGGCATTGGTAGTGTAGAAGTTACAGAACTGCATAACAGAAATGGCAGTGAAGTACTGAACTGAAGCCAACCCCACCACCACCCTGCAAAGAGTGACAGGCATTGGGGTGTGCCTTTGGGTCGTCAGGCATAACGGCCACAACATTTCACCACACCCTACCATGCAGACACTGACAAGTGTCACGGTGTGCCTTGGGGTCTTTGGCCCTTATGCACACCCATTCCATCAGAAATACAGTGAGATGGGTGCGGTATGAGGAGAATGGGGTGAACCTTGGGGCGAAGGGTCAAGGCATACCTCGATGCCTCTCACTGGCTGCAGGGTGTGGATGGTATGAGAATTACAGGCAAGAATCCCAAGTCACACCCCTGATGCCTGTCATTCTCTACAGGGTGGGGTGTTATGGTTGGAAACCCTAACACCTCAGGCATTCATTGGTATTTTCACTCCAAATTTTGAACATGTCTTTTTTGGGACCCCCACCTCATGAACAGTGGCAATATCAGTTTGTTAGCCGAAAGCTGCTTATGCACAGTGACTATGGCATTTAGCACCACAGGTGCAAAAACACATTCTGAACAGGATGTGAAAAATGACAGCTATACTGTTCATGGGGAGGTGTAAAAAATGGCAATGTTGCAAATCTGCAGTAAAAATATTAAAAAAACTGGTCAAGTCACGAGCGTGCATAGAAACTGTGCAATGTACACCCATAATGTAATTAGTTTGGGGATTATTTTTTTTACAGCAGATTGTCAACACAAGCATTTTGGGACCGCCGATCATGAACAGTGTCACTGTGATTTTCTTTATCTGTCCCGGACAATGATTTCCCACAGTGACCACGCATCTCTGCGCTGAAAGTGTGAAAACATATTTCGGCCATGTTGTGAAAAATGACAGCTGTACTGTTCATAAGGAAGTGTGGAAAAATGCCACTGGTGAAAATCTGGACTGAAAATATTACAAAGTCATGAACTTACGATGGTGAGTGGAAACTGCGCAATGCTCACTCGTAACACAGTCATTTTATGGACTTTTGTCACCAAAATTTCAACATAGCCATTTAAGACCCTGCTCATGAACAGTGTAACTGTGATTTTCTTAATCTGTCCCAAACATTGCTTTAGCACACGACTACCATTGTGCGCACATGTGCGGAAACACATTTTGTAGCACGTGAAAAATGGCAGCTGTACTGTTCATAAGGAAGTGTAATAAAATGGCAATGTGGAAAATCTGGAGTGAAAATATAGAAAATTCAAAATCTTACGAAGCGCATGAGAACTGCCAGAACGTTACCGTGAAAAAGTGCGCTGGCTTCAGGAATTTTTTCACCAAATTTTCAACATAGCCATTTTAAGACCTCTGCTCATGAACAGTGTCACTGTGGTTTTCTTAATGTGTACCATATACTGATTTCTCACACCGACTGCACCATTGTGCGCTACATGGGCGGAAACACGTTTTGGGCAAGATGTGAAAAATGACAGCTGCACTGCTCATAAGAAAGTGTAATAAAATGGCAATGTTGAAAATCTTGAGTGAAAATATTGAAAATTCGCAAACTTACGAGCGTGCGTAGGAACTGCGCAACGCAGACTCGTAAAACAGTCATTTTAGGGAATTTTTCCACCAGAATTTTCAAGCATAGGCTTTTTGAGAGCCCACCTTATGAACAGTGGCAGTGTCGTTCATACTCAGTCCTGAAAGGTGATTTCACGCAGTGACTGCGAAATCACCCTTCGGGCTGATTAACGCCATGACAGTGAGATCATTCATGAGAAGGGGTCCCAAAAACCCCATGTTGAAAATTTGGTGCAAAAATTCCAAAAAATGCCTGAGATATGCAGCAAAGTTGAAAAAACCCTATCTATCCCATTATACAGCTTACCAGCATTTCCTCAGTTCGCTGGTCGGCTTTGAAGGTGCAGGCGTGTTCCCGGTCCACGAAGATCATCGCGCGGAGTCGGAGGTAAGTATGGGGTGAGAGGTGGGGTGTGGGTAGCGTGGTTCGCAGTGGGTGGGCGCGGTGGGGACAGAGACACCAAGGGACCGCTTTAAGTTTCAGGTGTTTTTTTTTGTTTTTTAAAATGACGACGACGCTGGACGCTTGCCATTGTGGGCTCCAGTGCAAGGCACAAGGACAGCTGGTGGGCGATGGAACCGACGGGGATTGAGCACCCCATCATGAGCAGATGTGTTGCCACGCTGGAGTGGGCTCTCAGCGTGGCACCCTGTACCTTGGGGAGGGGCGGAATTTCAGTGAGCCGACGGGGATTGGGCACCCCGCCGGCTATACTGATGTGTAGCCACGCTGGGTGAGTACCCAGCATGGCATACTAGAACTCTTGTTTTGGGCGAGGTACAGCCAACGGGGATTGGGCATCCCCCTGCTGGCTACACAGTGTGTGTGTGTGGGGAGCACGAGTATGCGCATGTGTGTGTGTGTAGAGTCGTATGAGCAGGCGATATCTTATCGCTGCTCACTGAAACGTAGCTCCCCCTTTCAACTGTACACCACTGCATTTTGGACTGGTCATAGACAGCTCAAGCAGGCATTGGAGAACTGCGGCCGTGCCTGCTCAGCTGCCACACCTCCGAAAACTCGGATGATGGCACTATGTTTCTTGCACATGCATGCAAGCAAACACAAAAAGCTCTGGACCCAGGACCACGATAGGACCCGACTACTTACAGGATCCCACTTCTTGCGCTGTAACAGAACTTCACCTAACCAGTTAGTTGTGCCATTTGCCACCAGAAGTTAACAAAAATGGATGAGCTTCAGCTCTGCAGATAACATAATGAAAAGGCAGCTCTTAGATGCACTACACAGCCCTCTGGTAAGCAGTAATTTCACTGAGCTGCTCCATTTGCTTTGGGAAAAACAGGAGTTGTAATTCAGAAAACCCAGTTTGCTAGTCCATAAAAAGTTTATAACCTAGCAAGTTAGATAAAAAGCGTCTTCAGAACTATAATGGCTTTAGATCAAACAGGAAAGTAATTCTTTTTGACAACTAAAAGGTTTTTGTTTTTATTGTTTTATTTATTATCTAGGCTATTTTCTCAGGACCAAGTCATCCAAAAAGAACATTTTTTATTCTCTACAAAGGGAAGCTTCATTTTAGTATCTTCGTCAAACGGGTAATTACAAGGAAGAGAAGGCTCCAGTCCTCCTATTTCCCTTCCTCAACTATAAAAAAAAAAAAAAGCAAAGAACCAAAACCAAATAATTACTAGGGAAATCACTACGATTTATTTACAAAGCCGCTTCTTTTGCACTATTAATGGACAGAATTAAAATGACCCACCAACAGCAACCAAGAAGTTTTTCTAAACAAGAAAGGTCAGTATTACTTAAAGGTGCTGAACCAGGGTCGACTCTGAAGGTCTGCGATAATCAGCAACTAAATTTAGCCATATAAAAGCATTGTCTGCCATTCGAACACTCAGATAAGCAGGATTCATAGAATCCTGCCAGCAGAAAAAGATCATTTGGCCCATCCAGTCTGCCTGAAAGAGATACCCCCCCCCCACCCTTTTTATTTACCTCCCAATCCCCTGTACTCTCTCAAAGTCCCATACAGATATCCCATGCTCTTGAATTTTTCCACCATATCCACTTCCACAACCCTTTCTGGCAACCTGTTCCATGGACCACCACCATCTGTGAGAAGTAGCTTCCCTTATGTTCCCCGAATTTGCACCCCCAGCTTGAGTGAATGACCCCTGGTGGCTCTGTTGTTACTTAGCTTAAAGATACTATCCTGCTTTACTTTACCTATTCCCTTCAAGTACTTGAAGGTCTTAACCATGTCTCCCCTCTCCCTTCTCACCACCAATGAGTACAGACCTAGCTCATCCAGCCTTTCCCCATATGGTCTTCCTAGCATCCCATAACCATTCTGGTCGCCCTTCACTGGACTCGTTCAAGTCTGTCCTTGTCACCTTGCAAGTGGGGTCTCCAGAACTGAACCCCGTATTCCAGTTGTGATCTGACCAGTGTTTTGTATAGCGGTATGATCACCTCCCTCTTCCTACTTGTAAAGCCCCTCCCAATGCATGCTAGCATTCTTGTCACTTTACCAGCCCCTTGCTCACACTGGTATCTAACCTTGAGGCTGCTAGTGATCCAAATTGCCAGGTCCTTTTCCTGCTCCGTGGCCTGCAGCGTCTCTTCCCCCCCCCCACCCTAATGCAGGAAATAGCCCCAGGAGTATTCCATCTATGTGCATTACTCTGCACTTTTCTGCACTGAATCTCAGCTGCCACTTTTCTGCCCACTCCTCCATCCTGGCTAGATCCAGTTTCATTTTCTCCACCCCACCTTAAGTGTCCACCCTGTTGTAGACTTTCATGTCATCCACAGACATACCTTTCCATTTAGACCCTGAGCCAGGTCCCCTATGTACACTCTGAACAATATGGGACCCAACACCGATCCTTGTGGTACCCCACTTGTCACCCTTACCTCTCTGGAGTGCCTCCCGTGGACCACCACCCTCTGCATCCTCCCTCCAGGCCAATCCTCCACCCACCTTGTTAGTGCAGCCCCCACCCCTAAGCTACGCAACATTTTTACCAATCTCCTATGGGGGACGGAATCAAAAGCCTTCCTGAAATCCAGGTATGCCACATCTGCTGCCCCCCGGCCCGGTTTGACCTTGGGTAACCTCACAGGTCTAGGGGGCTGTTACCCCCTCAAAGAATTCAATCAGGTTGGTCTGACACGACCTACCTCGTGAATCCATGCTGGTTATCATCCATTAGCCCTTCTTCCTCTAGGTGTCTTGCCAGTCTCTCCTTCATGAGAGCCTCCATTAGTTTGCCTACCACAGAGGTGAGACTGACTGGGTGGTAGTTGCTTGGTTCATCCTTCCTGACTCCCTTGTATAGTGGTATCACCTCTGCTTGCTTCCAGTTGCCTGGGACCCTCCCCGATTATAGGGATAGGTTAAACAATCTGGCGAGAGGTCCTGCAAGCTCCTCCCTTAATTCCCTAAGTACCCTTGGATGTACCTGATCTGGACCCATGGCCTTGTCGGTTTTTATTTTTTCCAGTTCCTCCAACACCCTCACCTCTGTGAAGGGGCTTGTGTCCCACTCCTTGCCCATCCTCCTCTTTCTGCTCAACACAGGCCCTCTTCCTTCCTTCTCAGCCGTGAAGACTGATGCAAAGTATTCGCTTAGCAGGGTTGCCTTCTCCATATCCCCCTCTACCATTACCCCACACTCTCCCTTAAGTCTTGGAATCCCCTGCCTGCTTTTTCTCCTGTTGCTTGCATACCTAAAAAATCTTTTGTCTCCCCTTTTCACCTCCCTAGCTATTCCTTCTTCCGTACTTGCGTTGGCCCTTCTTATGGCCTTTCCCACTGCCCTGAGCTTTTCCTTGTAGTCTGCCCTTTCCTCTAACCCTTGCAACCATTTAAGCTTTGAACGCTTTTCTTTTCTCCCAGATGGCCTCCCTAATCCCCGCCTTGAACCACAGGGGTTTCCTCCCCCTTTTGCTAATTTTGCGGATGCACTGTTCCATGGCATTTAGAATTCCTCCCTTTATTGCCCAACACAGCTGCTCTACTTCCCCTAAGATATGAGTCCTTTCTAGTTCCCTCCTTAAGATGTCCTTCTTGTGCTACTTGTCTAGGGCCCCTCCCCAACTCCACAAACTCCTCCTGCACTGCTCCGATCCCTTTTCCAGCCAGGTCATTTGTCCCTAGGTGGACAAGGACATCTAGCTCCCTCCCCCGTGCAGCTTCTCCCGTGATCCTGAGAATTCGCTTCCTGTCCCTCCAAGCCATGGCACCAGGCAGGCACCATACGTCCCTCTCCCCTCCCCCCCAGTTCTACCCTCCTAACAATGGAGTCCCCCACCAGGAGTCGTTTCCTTCCCCTGTAGGGTCCCATGCCACCCTCCTGTGGGTCTCCTTTGTGGAGGTTCCCAGCATCCTCCTTGGTCTCCACAGTGGTTGTCTCCATAGAGGAACCACACTGCCAGAACGGCATATGAATTGTGGAGAAGTACAACTGGAGGGATGCGCCTCTGTTCCAACACCCTCACCCTCCCTGAGCCCACTGTCGTCTAGCTGCTCGGGAGGCCCCCGAATCCTGGCCAACTCAGCCTGGAGATGAGCAACCTCCTCCCTCAGCCCAGAGAGGTGCCTGCAGATGGGACAACGCTGCATCCTCCAGAAAGTCTCCCGGAAGACTGCTGCTCCACAGCCACTGCACCACTCCCATCAAGTCTTATTTGTGGCCCTTAGCTGTTGTGTTGTATACTTATTCTTTCCTCTCGCCGATTATTTATTTTTTTTAATATGACCCCTTTGTGCCTCGCAAGCCCAATGGGCTCATTTGCATGTGCTGGCTGAATATTGCACCAGGGTCTCCCAGTGCTAACAGGTCTAGGGCGCAGCAGTTCCGTACACTTCAGTATGGGCTGCATACAGCCCAGAGCCATGTCAGGGCATTGCTACTTCAACACTGCGCTGCCCTGACACGGCCCTATATTCAAGCTAGATAGTGCCAGTGCACTAGCCAACCGTATACAGCATCTTCAGAGTCATGGGCAAGGGCAAGTAGAGTGCAAACCTTCTGTGCTCCGCTTCTGCCCATTATTCAATATCTGGCCCCAGGAATGAAAACAATGAACAGTACTTCACTTCTGATTGTGGGTGGGTGGGGGGAGAGAGGCACACCAGTAAAGAAGGTATAACAGAAAGAATCTTTTTTTTTCATTTAAGAAAGTTTTACTTTTTAGGGCCTTGTTGAAGGTTTTCAGTAAGTAAACAGAGATAAGTTAATATCTGATAAAAATGAATAAATTAACAATTATAATAAATTAGAGGTTAACAGGTAGAGGAAAGGAGGAGGAGGGAAGAAAACCTGTAACAAAGTTAGGGTCCAAGATGTGAAAAAAAGGCAAGGAAAAATAGGGCTGACTGGATGGGCCTACAGGTGCATTTCTGCCAACATTTTCTAGGTTTCTATGTTTCTAAAGTCATCAGACAGGTTTGTGATGGCAATCAAGAGCCAATGAGGTGGGTAATGAATTATTTATGTGATCTTCCCAAATTCCAAATCCCACTGCCTTAACTTGTTTCAACCTACGCAATTCTGGGCAACTAACATACAGATCTTAAAACTTGTTTAGCCAATCAGGAAGCAGGACATTTACAACCCTTTCTGTAATCTTGATTTAACATACGGCTATTTATATCTATCTATATCTATATGCGCGCAACATATGAACAATATATCCATTACATACATCCTGATACAGTCGTGGCCAAAAATATTGGCGCCCTTGCACTTTTTCAAATAACTCACAATTCCTCTAAACATAAGTTGAAATTAACAACAGTACAGTATTTGGTCTCCACAATTCTTTATTTCTCTGTTAATATTACAGACCCTTTGTTTTTGATTCAGAATTTAATATATCCTTTTAAATCAGAAAATGAAAAGAAATGACATTGACAAAATTATTGACACCCTAGACTTAATATTTGGTAGCACAGCCTTTGGTCAAAATAACTGCAATCAATTGCTTCCTATAGCCATGGATGAGCTTCCTGCACCTATCTACAGGCAGTTTGGGCCACTCTTCTTGTGCAAACTGCTCCAGTTCTCCCAAATTTGAAGGGTGCCTTCTCCCAACTGCTGTTTTCAGATCTCTCCACAGGTTTTCAATGGGATTTAGATCTGGACTCATTGCTGGCCGCTTCAGAACAGTCCAGCGTCTTGTCTTGAACCATTCCTGGGTACTTTTTGGAGTGTGTTTGAGGTCATTGTCCTGCTGGAAGACCCATGACCTTCAACGGAGACCCAGCTTTCTGACACTGGGTTCAACATTGTGCTCCAAAATGGCCAGGTAATCTCCAGATTTCATGATGCCATGCACACGTTCAAGGCACCCACTTGACAAAGTCCCCCCTCCCCAAAAAAAAAAAAAAAAAAAACAAAAACAAAAGAACTGTGCATCAAACTTTTTCATTATGTACTGTCCATTATGTAAAGTTGAAGCATGCATAACAACTGTTTAGCAACCACTATGCTAAGCAGAACTACCCTGGGGAAAACCACAGAAAGTCCATGCATGTTAACATTAAAAATTAAATAAATTTAAAACAAAACTCCTTACAAAATCCTTAAGGAACCCTTTTGCATAAATAAAATACCCAACAGGGACCTTATGGAATACATGATTTATTTTCACTCTAGCCGTTTGACCTTCAGCACATCACTCATGGCGTAAGGCACTCGTGAGGTTACCCAAGGTCAAACAGCTCTTGTGAAAATAAATCGTGTATTCCACAAGGTCCCTGTTGCGTCTCATATCTATACCTATTCTCTCTCTCTATATATATATATATATATATATATATATATATATATATATATATATATATATACATACATACACACACACACACACACACACACACACACACATATATATATATATATATATATATACACACACACACACATAGAATATCTATATACACACACACACATATATAGGATATCTATACACACACACACATAGGATATCTATATACACACACATACATCACAGAATATATTATATAATATACACACACACACACTCTATATCTCTCTTTATATCTCTACATCTATCTATATCTCCCTCTCACTCCCCATCTCTCTCTCTATATCTCCATCTCTCTCTCTCCATCTCTCTATCGCTCCCGCGCTCTCTCACTGTCGAAATCTATCTAGATCTCTCATCTATCTCGCTATCTCTCTCTCTTTATATCTCTGCATCTCACTGTATATCACTCACTCTCCATCTCTAATATATATCCATCTCTATATCTCCATCTGTATCTCTCTATAAATAAATACATATATATAATTCTGTCTCTCATTTTATATATATATATATATATATATATACACACACACACACCTCTCTCTATACATATCTATCTATATCTCTATATCTCTCTTTATATATTATACATATTTATACTTATACCACGGGAGTAAGAGCTTTCTCAGTAGGATATCCTGTGTTATTTCCACTGCAGTGAGGATAAATCCTGATGACACCAGCAGAGTGAGGAAATACAGGTTACTCACCTGTAACAGGAGTTCTAGGAATGGTATATGTTGTTCATCCACACTTACTGGCAGGTTCCTTGCCACTTTAAATCTTGCCAGAAGGTCTTCAAGCTGGCTCCTCCCACCCACCCGGGTGGTAAAACTCTCGGCTCCGCCCCATGACTCCAGATCTAGCCCGCTGTAAGCCAGGTTAAGCGCCAAGCCGGGAGGTCGGGAGGGTTGTGTGGATGAACAACAAATACCATTTCTAGAACTCCTGTTACAGGTGAGTAACCTGCATTTCTAGGGACATGGATATGTTGTTCTATCCACACTTACTGGCAGACTCCTAGCAGTTCTCCGGGAGGAGGGAGGCAAGGCGTGCACCCCCATACTTACTTGGGAAATAAGGACTGGAGAGCCGAGGTCCCAAAACCAGCATCCCAGCGTGACTCAAGGTCAATGTGGTAATGGGTGATGAAGGTAGGTGCTGACTCCCAGGTAGCAGCCCTGCAGATTTCCTGGATAGGGACGTCCCTGGAAGCAGCCACCGAAGCAGCGGTATGGCGGGTAGAATGAGCACTTATCCCTCTGGGAGGCTCCATGCCCGCCAACCTATAGCAGAGATCTATGCAGGAGGTGACCCACCTGCCTATCGTCCGCTTGGCTGCAGGTCTGCCAGGTGTGGCTTCAGCGTAGGTGACAAACAGCTGGCGAACCTCTCCCCAAACTTCAGCCATCCGCCTCTTATAAGAGAGCCTTCTAGGGTCTAGAGTATGGAGCCTATATTCAGCCTCCGAGGTGTGACTGAGTAGAACACCGGCAGAGTCAACACCTGGTTAAGGTGAAACTCCGACACCTCCTTTCGAAGGAATTTTGGTGGGGCGCAGGACAACCTTGTCCCTGTGGAAGACCAGATAAGGAGACTCGATAGAAAGCGCCTGGAGCTCTCCCATCCTTCTGGCTGACATGATAGCCACCAAGAAGGTGGTCTTCCATGACAGGTGAGAGATATCACACCTGTGCATCAGTTCGAATGGCTTACCCATGAACTTAGCCAATACCACCAGTAGATCCCACAGAGGTGGAGGTTCTCGCACCGGAGGAGATATGTGATCAAGGCCTTTGAAAAAAGAGCCCAACCACCTTCTCCTGTGAAACATGCTGCTTTCCGGCCCGCGCCCGCAGAGATGGCTGCCAGGTGTACCTTAAGGGTCATCGACCGAAGCCCTTGCTGAGAAAGGGATCATAGGTAGTCCAGAATGCTGCCCAAGAAGCAGGAGGAAGAGTCCAACCCCTTATCCTGACACCAAATGGAGAATCTCTTCCATTTGAAGGCATAGCATTTTCTGGTCAACTCCTTACGGGATGCCTCAACAAACGCCGAGGGCCTCGTCGGAAAGACCCAAGGCCTGGAACTCTAGCCGCTCAGGAACCAGGCCGTCAGGTGCAGGGATTGAAGGTCTGGGTGGAGTACCTTCCCCTGGTTGACTGAGATCAGGTCCGGGCAGGCTGGAAGCCGCCTTGGGAGCCTGGAGCGGAGGCTGAGGAGATCTGGATACCAGAACTGGCGGAGCCAGTCTGGGGCTACCAGAATCACCTGCGCCTTGTCCCTCCTCACCTTGAGAAGCACCTTGTGGATCAAGGGAAGTGGAGGAAAGGCGTAGAAGAGGCCCGGGGTCCACAGCCTCAAGAAGGCATCCCCCTGCAGCGAGCCCTGCTGAGGGGGGCGGGCATGAAAAGCCTCAGCTTCGCATTCTCCCTGCAGGCAAACAGGTCCACCTAAGGTGTGCCTCAGTGGGAGAACAGATTGTGTACTACCTCCGGCAGGAGAGACCACTCGTGAGATGAAACACCTATCCGGCTTAGGGCATCGGCCACAGTGTTGGAGGCTCCCGCCACATAGATGGTTAGGAGATCCGACTCCAGTCTGCTCATGAGGGACCAAGTGCGGAGAGCTTCCTTGCATAGGGACAAGGAATGCGTCCCACCCTGGCAGTTTAGGTAGTACATGGTCGTGGTATTGTCCATCTGGACCTGGACCACTTAACCCCGTACAAAACGGAGCGAAGATGGTGAGGGCTAGTCAGACCACTCGAAGCTCCAGCAGGTTGATGTGGCATTGAGACTCCTGAGGGGACCAGAGGCCATGCACTCTGTGCTCCCCAGATGGGCACCCCAACCCATCAGAGAGGCATCGGTCATTAGAATGACCGTCGGCTCGGTGCGGACAAACGGGATGCCCTCCTGCAGATGAGCTGGAATGAGCCACCATTGGAGAGCGTTCCACATCTCCTGGCACCGCCACTGGCTGGTCCAGAGGACCGGAGCGCAGTGACCACTGGCGGGCCAGCCCCCATTGAAGGGGATGCATGGGCCAGCGGGCCCAATGAACCACGCTGGTACAGGCCACTAGGAGTCGCAGGAAGTCCCGGGCCAGGCGCAACTGCCCAACCAGAAATGATTGGGCAAAGGAGAAGAGAACCTCGGCCCTGTCCACCGGAAGCCAAGCTCTGGCTTGAAGAGAGTCGAGCTCTGCCCCGATGAATTGAATCACCTGTGTTGGCACGAGATCCGATTTGGCCTCACTGATGAGGAGGCCAATCAGAGCAGACCTGGAGGGCCAGATCCCTTGACCGCTCCACCTACAGCCTGGAGGGGGTTGCAATCAGCCAGTCGTCCGGGTAAGGGTACACCCGGACCCTTTGGCGCCACAAGAATGCTGTCACCACTGCTATGCATTTGGTGAAGACCCTAGGAGCTGGAGAGAGGCCGAAGGGCATGGCCCGGAACTCGAAAAGGGACCCCTCCGCTCTGAAGCGAAGGAATCGCTGGTGGGACGGACGGATTGGGATGTGAAAGAACGCGTCCTGGAGGTCCAAAGAACAGAACCACACACCTCGTTCCAAGGTTGGAATGATCTGTGCCAGAGTGACCATCCTGAAGGTTCGGGACCTTAGGAACTTGTTCAGGTTGTGTAGGTCTAGAATGGGGTGCCAGCCCCCCGTCCGTTTTCGGACCAGGAAATACCTGGACACAAACCCTGGGTCTGGTGGAGGATCCGCTACCTCCCTGATCACCTCCTTTTGGAGGAGCAGAGCAATATCAGCTCGACGAGCCAACAGAGAGGCTGCAGACCCCATAGCTCCCCGTGGGGCGACGGCCCGATAGGGTGGGGCCTGCTCGAATTCCAGAGGCAGATCTTTCCCTACCACTTCCAACACCCAGCGGTCCTGGTGATAGTGGACCAGGAGGCAAGGAAGTGGCGGAGCCGTCCCCACGGGGGGAACCCGGTGGGGAGTGACAAGGCTGGGGGCGACACCCCTCAACCTGTCACTGGTCAGGCTTGAGGAAGGACCGGCCGAGGGACCTCCTGGGCCTTTTCCTCCTGGCTTCCTGCTGGAGGAAGCTGCAGACTTGGCTTTGGGGTGCCAAGTGCAAGTCTGCTGGCCCTGATGGTGGTGTTGCTGGGCCAGACGTGCCGCAGGAGCAGAAGGCCAAAAGGGCTTACGCTGCTGTTGGCGGCCTTTGTCCTTCCGGGCAGACGTGACCGAATCCAAGGTGGCACTGGACTTCTCGATCCTCTGCAAGTGACCCTCCACCCCGGGACCGAACCAGTCGGTACCCAGGAAGGGAACTTCTGCCAGCTTGTGCTGGGTATCCGCCGTGAAGTTGGAGATCCGCAGCCAAGCTCTGTGGCGCATGGCCACTGTGGCCGCTACTGACCGGGCACAAGAGTCTCCAATGTCGAGAGCTGTTGCTTTGCCACCGCCCTTCCCTGATCCTGCACCTGCTTGACCGTAGTCTGGAGGTCAGCCAGGAGATGAGGAATCACCTCATCCAGGGAGCCCAAAAGGGCGTGGGAAACATGTGCCACCAGTACAGCCGAAATGGCATGACGAAGGCCTAAGGAGGACGCAGCGTAAACTTTACGCTCGGAGTAGTCCAGTTTCTTGGGCTCTCTATCCAGTGGCTTGTCCACGTCCCGAGCGTTTCCGGAGTGCTGGAAAACACTGTCGGTCACCAACCCCTCCGCAGAGAGGCGCTCAGAGAATCCTGAGAGTGAGCCGGTGGGAACGGTGGCCATCCTGGCCGAGGGAGCTGGACAAGAAGCCGGCCGTTGCCATAGCTCCAGGGCTGGGCCAACAATGGCTTCGGCCACAGGAAAGGCCTCCGTAGGAGAATCCCCTCAGTCCAGTATCTCCGTGAGGGGATACTTGGCCCACTTTGACATGGGTTCGAGCTTCATCCCAGTAGATTCTGAGAAGAGCCGAAGTAATCCCATGAACGAGGATGGGCTCTCGTCCATCAACTGTCCCCCAGAGGACTCCAGGCCGAGAGGCCTGGAGAACAGGGAAAAGTCATCAGACTCCGAGGAGTCTGCAAACAGCTGCCGAGGGCCTGAGCCACCCTCCACCTGCCAAGGGCGATCGGGAGTAAGGGTGACAGACAACCGATGGGGCAACCCATGACCCGACCAAGAATCCTTGGTCGGAGCCCCAGTTTTTGGTTGTGGAGGCGGGGGTTGCACCACGATGGGTGGTGCAGCTGATTTTGTCCGAACAACCAGCGCCGCTTCTTGATGACCACGAGGGGTTGGTTCGGTCGCTCAAGTGACAGCCACTTAATGGCCGGGGAAGGCGACAGTAGGCTTGCTCTCGGATAAAAGGAGCTGCTGCCATCAGATCCTCGCGAGCCCGACGCAACTCTGCGCGGAGCCCATCCTCCCGAGGATGACGGCGACGAGGATGAGCGGCGCCCGCCTCGGGTGCCGAGGATCGCCTATATCAGCGGATCAGTTGGTCCAAGAAGAGGTCCAGATCGAGACCTCGGTGTTTCCAGGGTTGGTCTGGGAGGGAGCGGGGAACCCGTTCCTCCCCCGGCTCAGGGACCTTAACCGGGGACTCCAGCACAGGAGGCACGGGAAAGTCCTCGGTTTCCACCGGGGGAACCGGTGAAGATGGGTTGTCTGTTTCTCCAGTTGACAGCCCGTCCAACGGGTCGAGAAAAATTTCGACTGCATCGACGGGTGTCTCGGCTGGCTGACCTGACAGGGACACCGTGAAGCCAGCAGCCTTAGCCGCAACCTCGACCAAAGTAGAGTATCAGCTATCCAGGGAAGGGGACCTCTCCCGCTCCCACGAACGTCGACGGTGGGACTTACCCTTTGAGTCCTTTTTCTTGGACCGAGAGGAGTGTCCCGATGGCCCCTCTCCTTTAGTAGAGAGGGACTGACAAAGGTCCTTAAATGAAGCCGAGCAGGAGGAGCCCAAGGAGAGCAGGATAAATGCCGCAACTGAGGAAGAAGAAGATGCGGCCTGGGCCGCCTCCTCCTCGAGGGCGATCATTTGCTCAAGTTGCTCAGCCGAGCCCGCCGCCGACACCGCCCAACAGGCCTCCTTCGACTTAACCGGAGGAATACGTCTCTCGGGGTGCCCAAGTTGAACTCTGGCAGCATGGTCTTAGAGAACGTTGACCGGAGGGTGATCTCTGTACAATTCAGGCCTGCATGAATCGTGTTTGAGCCTAGCAGTAAACGACGCGGAGTGCTGGATCAGTCCGAGACATTTTCGTCCACAAGGGCACCTACCGAAATCTGGGAGTCGATTTGTCCATCGCAGCCGCGAAGGAAGAAAAAGACCGAAGTCTAGAAAATTTAAGAATGAGTTTCGGTTTAACCGATGGGTGAGTGCCTAAGGAATGTACTAGCAAATGGGCAGGAAGGTGGGGTGGAAGAACAATGGGGAATAATAAAACCTGCCATCACAGAGGTAACAAGCCTTTGTGTGAAGCAAATAAAACAAAACGATGTAAGAAACCACTATGGTTCTCAAAGGAAATGGCTGTGAAGGTTCAAGAGAAAAAAGAAAGCATTCAGAAAGTACAAGGAATCACAGAAGGAGCAGGACAGAGAACTGTATCAGTTAAAGCAAAAGGAAGCTGGGAAGGCAATCAGAACAGCAAAGGTCCAAACCGAAGAAAAGATAGCCAACTCAGTTAAGAAGGGGGATAAAACCTTTTATAGGTACATCAGGAAGCGAAGGAAGACCAAGGGAGGGATAATGAGGCTTAATAAAGGGGAGGGATGGTGGGCAGAGGGTGACTGTGAAAAGGCAGAGATACTAAACAAATATTTTTGCTCAGTATTTACAAATGAAGAGGGAGAGGTACCTAAAACAAACAGAAACACTCTGGATACAGAAGTTGATACCAGCCCATTTACAGAAGAAAGGGTTCTGAAAGAACTCTTAAAACTGAAGGTGGACAAAGCAATGGGGCCTGATGGGATTCATCCCAGAATTCTAAAAGAACTAAGGGTAGAACTAGTGACACCACTGACTACCCTCTTTAACAAATCATGGGAGGACGGGGTGGTACCCGAGGACTGGAGAGCAGATGTGATTCCCCTTCACAAAAGTGGGAGCAAAGCAGAAGCAGGAAGCTACAGACCTGTTAGTTTAACCTCAGTGATAGGGAAATGATGGAATCACTTGAAGGAAAGAACTGTCGAGTATCTAGAGGCCAGAGGGCACAGGACCCAAGGCAGCATGGATTCACAGCGGAAGGTCATGCCAGACTAATCTGATAGATTTCTTTGACTGGGTGACCAAAGTAGTAGATCAGGGAGGGCTGTGACATGGCCTACCTAGACTTTAGCAAGGCATTTGACATAGTCCCACACAAAAGATTAATATACAAGTTAGCCAGCCTGGGAGTGGGTCCCAAGATGACAGCCTGGGTAAAGAATTGGCTGGAGAATAGGACACAGAGAGTATTAGTAAATGGAGTCCACTCTGAAGAAAGAGGGGTTACTAGTGGGGTACCGCAGGGTTCAGTATTAGGACCGGTCCTCTTCAATGTCTTTATAGGCGACATTGCAGAGGGACTGGAAGGAAAGGTATGACTCTTTGCAGATGACACAAAGATCTGCAACAGAGTTGATGCACAAGGTGGGGTGGAAAGGATGAGAAGGACTTGGCAAGGTTAGAGGAATGGTCAAATGTATGGCAGCTTAGATTCACTGCTAAGAAGTGCAAGGTAATGCACTGGGAAACAAAACCCAGGGAAGAGTATACAATGGGGAGTGAGATACTAACAACAAAATGGAAAGGGACCTGGGGGTAGTCATATCAGATGACCTAAAGGTGGGCAAGCAATGCGAGAGGGCAGCAAGGAGGGCTGGGGGGATACTGGGATGCATAGGGAGAGGCATCACCAGTAGAAAACAGGAAGTTATTATCCCTCTGTACAGACAGCTGGTCAGACCCCACTGGAGTACTGCGTGCAGTTCTGGAGACTCAATCTCTGCAAAGACAGACAGGATGGAAGCTATCCAGAGGAGGGCTACTAAAATGGTGCAGGGTCTGCACCGGAAGACATATGAAGAGAGACTTAAGGAGCTTACTATGTATAGCCTCAAGGAAAGGAGGGAGAGGGGGGACATGATAGAAATGTTCAAGTACCTCAAGGGAATCAACAAAGTCCAAGAGGGTAGCATCTTTCAAAAAAAGAGGTGTGCAAGAACAAGGGGGCACAATTTGAAGATAGATGGGGGGCGGCTCAGAGGTAATTTAAGGAAGTATTTTTTCATAGAGAGGGTGGTTGATGCATGGAACGGCCTTCCGGAGGAGGTTGTGGAGTCAAAAATAGTGGTGGAATTAAAGCATGCATGGGACAGTCATAAGGCAATTCTAGGGGGTGGGGGTAGGAAGAAGTAGGCTGCTGGTTAACTAGGATCTGCAGCTTATCCATTAGGTAGGAAAATGGGCAGACTGGGTGGGCCAAGCGGTCCTTATCTGCCATCAAATTCTATGTTTCTATGAGTTAGGATCCAGGCCTAAAACGCAGAGTGCTAAGGAGGGAACCTGAGCTTCCAAGCGGTAAGGAAGATCTGGTGTCATGGGGCGAAGTCGAGAGTTTATCACCCGGGTGGGTGGGAGGAGCCAGCTTGAAGACCTTCCGGCAAGATTTAAAGCGGCAAGGAACCTGCCTGTAAGTGTGGATAGAACAACATATCCATGTCCTTAGAATCGACATTTATCTACACTCTGCTGATGTCATCAGAGTGAGAATATCTGCACTGCAGTTTGCATTCTGAAGGAAACTGCTTCAGAAAACAGTTCCTCTTTCTCACTGAAGCTGTAACTTACTCAATTAGCTTTGCAAAACACACTCACCTGTGTCCCACTGTGTTTCTAACACTCCTAGCCCATTACTGTGCTGATCTCAGCTTCAAAAAACCTCAATTCTAAATCACACTTTTACAAAGCAGTTTCTCTCTCTCAGTGCTACCTGCAGCAGGTCATCTTTCTCACTGAGCCTCTGACTCACTCACTTTGCTTTGCAAAACACACATACACACCTGTGTTTCTAACTCCCAGTCCATTCAGAACGTAAGCGCGCACACACACACACAGAATGAACAGGAAACGCACAGAAACAGAAAAAAAATGCTCCTAAAGCTCTCACCCCGTGGTATAAATCACACACATGATGGGCAGATTGTGGGATATGGAAAATATTCTCACTCATGTGTCCCCTATATCTCCATCTTTCTCTATTATATATACATATATATATATATATACACATATACATACACATATACACACACACACACATACATATATATACGTACATACATATATATCTCGCTTTAAATCTACATATAGTTCTATCTTGTCTATCATTTATAACTATACATCTCTCTACATATGGGTCTGTCCATATAGCTATATCTATAGCCTATTCCTTTTTTATACTTTTTATTTATTATAGTTTTTTTTCCTTTTTACATAGGATACACAGAACAGTGTTACATATAAATATCATTACACATCTGCTGGAAAAGATTTATCATCATAGTTGTGGCCAAATAAAGCATCACATAAACTATAACTCATATACAAGAGAAGTATCCAAGTACTTATGTCCACTGCCATATGTATACAGAGAAAGGTTTACAGGATTACTCACTTATAATACATACACTGTGGCAGTGGACTGCTGCAGAGTTAAAATGCGGGGGGGTTAATTAAGGGGAGTCGGAGGACCGAATCATCTACACCCAGAACTAATTAGATCAGATCCCATCCTTGGGGGACTCCGGAGATTAGTCTCCGGAGGGAAAAGGTCTTTGGGCTGGCCAGCTATCTAATGAACCGCAAAGAAGAATCGGCAATTTTGAGAGGAAAGCTTAGGGGGGTTGGTCTGGGCTGGTTTGTGCAATGCCCATGAAAAAAAAATTACTCACCTTAGTAATGTTGTTTCTTCTAATGGAGTCTTCCTGTATTCTGACTATTTGCAGTGATCTCCAACCTTTGAACTGCCCCGGAAAGGAAAGAGTTAACTTTCCATGCAAGGTATGGAACGCTGAGCTCGAGCTCGGTTGAGCCTCTGTCTGCTGTTGTTTGAACCCCAACCGCCAGATCTTTACGAGTTATACTCACTGGGCGTCCTGTGTGGAAACTGTAAACTCACACTAGCCAACTGGCAACTAAATTTAATAAACAGGGTTTTTTGGTTTCAAAGCAAAGACTCAAGTCAGGAAACCCAAAAAAACAAAATACAACACACACCCAAAAATTAAAGAGGGTAAGAAAAGGAGGCACCTCTAGGGCGCCAACACTGCTCCTGCCCACCCACATCCCAAAAACCAGGTTCTGAGAGGGGAGGCGGGGGGGGAGGTCAGAATACAGCAAGACTCCATTAGAAGAAACAACATTACTAAGGTGAGTAATTTTTTCTTCAAACAACATGAAGTCTTGCTGTATTCTGACTATTTGCAGACTACCAAGCAGTACCTCCATGGAGGAGGGACAGAATGTACTTTGGGGAACAGGCTCTGAAGTACTGTTGTGCTAAACCGAGCATCACTCCTAGCCTGGATATCCAGAGAGTGCTTGGTAAAAGTATGGACCGCTTTCCAGGTGGCTGCTTGACAAATCTCTGAGATAGAATATCCTGTCAGCAGCCAGGGAAGCAGCTGTACCTCTAGTAGAGTGAGCCCTCAGGCCTGAGGGTGGAATTCTACCCAATTCTTCATAGCAGAATTGTATACAAGAGACAATCCACCTGGCAATAGATCTTTAGTGGCAGGTTTTCTCACCGACCTCACCATAAGTGAGGAACAACTGAGGAGTCAAACCTCTGACCCTTGGTGCGCTCCATGTAGTAGCTAAGGGCCCTTTTCATGTCCAGGCTGTGCAGCCTCCTCTCTCCAGAGGACGAATGGTCAATGAAGAAAACAGGAAGAGACAGACTGGTTAAGGTGGAAATCTGAGACCACCTTAGGCAAAAACTTCCTATTAGTCCTGAGGACCACCTTATCTCTATGAAAAGAGATAAAAGCAGGCTCCACTGACAGGGCCTGTAACTCTCTGATGCTTCTGGTAGAAGTAATGGCTACTAAGAACACAGTTTTCCAAGTCAAGTACTTAAGCTCTGCTGAGGACAAAGGCTCAAAAGGGGGTTGCATAAGCCGAGCAATGCAAACATTTAGGTCCCAAGCAGGAGCAGGGTCCCTGAAGGGAGGATTGGTGTGCAGCAATCCCTTGAAGAATTTACAAAATACAGGATGAGCTGAAAGAGAAGAGGGCTTACCTAAAGCTTACAGAAAAGCAGAAACAGCTGCTAAATGTACTTTGAGTGTAGCTGGTCTGAGCCCCAAGCTATTGAGATGAACCATATAGTCTAGAACTGTAGGCAACCCAGCAGAATCTGGAGAAATATGCTTACCAGAGCACCAAATAGAGAACCTTTTCCATTTGGAGTTGTAAGTCTTTCTGGTGGAAGGCTTTCGAGGAGCCTTTAGAATATTCAGAACACCTTGAGAGAGATGCAAATCAGAAAACTAACTCTTTAAGAGCCAGGCCTTGAGATAGAGAGATTTGAGATTTGGATACCAAACTCTCCCCTGAGAGCATGTTACCAGGTTGTAATTCCTGGGAAGAGACAGGGGAAGGTGGACTGCTAAGGACAGCAACAGAGGGTACCAGGGCTGTCTGGCCCAGTCTGGAGCAATCAGAATCACTTTGCAGGGTTGAGACCTGATTTTGACTAGTACCTTGAACAGGAGAGGGAAGGGGGGAAAGCATACAAAAACTTCCCTTCCCAATTGAGAACTAGAGCATCCAGGGGGACTGAACCCAACACTGGGGGTCTGCAGCAAAAAAGGGGAAGTTGGTGATTGTCTGGGACTGCAAAACGATCCATCTGTGGAGTGCCCCATCTGGAGAAAATCACCTTCAAAACTAGGGGATCTAGGGACCATTCGTGATGGCCCTGAGATATCCTGCTGAGAGCATCTGCCAGGATATTGTCCTTCCCTGGGAGGTGCACTACTATCAGAGAGGTTTGCAGGGAATAGGCCAGAGACCACAACTTCATTGCTTCTGTGCACAAGGCCGTAGACAGAGTGCCCCCTTGCTTGTTGATGTACCACATTGTGGTGGTATTGTCTGTTCTGAAAAGACTTGGAAAAAACTTGCAGTGCCAGAAACACTGCTCTGAGTTCCAACAGATTGATGTGAAGCAGAGATTCCTGAGGTGAACACAGCCCTTGGGTGGTCAGATCCCTAAGTGGGCACCCAAGCCCAAGAGGGAGGCATCTGTGGTAAGGATCAGAGAATGAGATTGAGTGACAAAAGGAACTCCTTGCTTTAGATTGTCCTGATCCTGCCACCATTGCAAAGCCTGGATCAGGGTTCGAGTCACAGGGATTAGTTTGGTCAAAGATTCCTTTCTCTGGGACCAGAAGGCTCTTAAGTGGAACTGAATGTCCCTCATCTGAAATCTTGCTCCCTGGACCACTGCCATAGAGGCTGCCATGTGGCCCAGGAGCTGCAGAAAGTGCCTTGCTGGTCGAGACACCTGAAGGGTGAATGAAGAGGCCAGTTTCATAAGGGTCCTTGCCCTGTCCAGGGAAGGAAGGTTTTGCCTTATTGTATCCAGTTCCGCCTCTATAAAGGTGAGGAGCTATACTGGCTCCAGAACTGACTTTGAAAGATTTAGGAGGAATCCTAAGAAGTGAGCAATTGCTGAGTTATCTGGAGATGTGACTTGATTTGGTCTGGAGACTGACCCACTATGAGCCAGTCGTCCAGGTATGGAAAGATGGAGATCGTTTTTCTCCTTAGGAAAGCAACCACTACTGCCAGGCATTTTGTGAACACCTTTGGGGCTGATGTTAGGCCAAAGGGCATTGCTCTGAATTGATAGTGGCCTGAGGGCAACTCGAACCTGAGGTACTTTCTGTGGGAGCACCTGATGGGAATGTGAAAATAGGCATCCTTGAGGTCCAGGGAGACTAGCCAGTCCCCTGGCCTTAGAAAGGGTAGAATTATTCCCAGAGTCACCATTTTGAATTTTGGCTTTAAAAGGTGCTTGTTTAAATATCTTAGATCCAGGATGGGCCGCCATTCTCCTGTCTTTTTGGGGGTTAGGAAGTGCCTGGAGTACAATCCTTTTCCCTGTGTAAGGGTGGAACCCTTTCTATGGCCCTGAGAGCCAAGAGGGAAGAGACCTCTGCCTCTAGGGCAAGGGCCTCTGAAGGATTTGCAGGTGGAAAGGATCTGGTTCTCATCTCGGGAAATTTTTTGAAGCTGAGAACCAGTCCCTGGCTTACTACTTCCAGGACCCACTTGTCTGATGTTAAAGACTTCCAGTCCTGGACAAAGTAAGCCAGCCTGCCCCCTACAGGTAGTGGAGAATCGACCCGGGCAAACACATCAGGGTGCCTGCTTGGCAGAGGCTTTAGGCTGAGGGGTGGGAGCAGGCCTGCATATACCCTGTCTGCCTCTCCCTCTGAAGAACCCCCTCTGAGCAAAGGCAGAAGAGGAGGCCTGGGCTTGGTAAAAAGGCCTATGAAAAGGCCTGCCCCTGGAATGCTGCCTCTGGGGAGTGGCTTGCCTTTCTTTGGCCTGAGCACTCCTGTAGGTGGTCCTGTATTCGTCCATTTTCTTCATGTAGTTCTCTGCCTGCTCCCCCAAACAGAAAATTACCAATAACAGGAAAATCCATGGCCTTAGTCTGGGTATCCTGTGACAGGCTAGTACATCTGAGCCAAGCCATCCTTCGAAGGGCCACAGATGTAGCCATGACTCTAGATGAAACATCACTGGAGTCACAGCAGCATGAAATTGCACCTTGGATGCCTCAATCCCATCTGCAGCCACCCGCCCAGCTCCTTGGCAAGCTGGTCAGGGACCTGTTTAGCTAGAGCCATCACAGTGTCCCACCTGGACTTCTGGTATCTAGCTGTGTAGGCCATATAATTAGCCTGCCTGAGTCCCAAAGATGCTGCCATGTACTGTTTCTTTGCCATGGCATCAATCCTCCTGGAGTCCTTATCTGGGGGGTGTGAAGCCAAGGGTATATTTGCCTTATCACAGGCAGCAGCCTGCACTACCCCAACATGGCTGCATTGCTGGGAAAGGAACTCCGTATCTGAGCCTGAAAGAGTATATCTCTTGTCCATTCTTCTGTCCACAGGAGGTATGGAATTAGGAGTTTTTAAAATTTTAAATGTCTGTTTCCCAAAAGACTTATGGAGGGGAATAGACAATCTCCTGGATTCTGGGATGTCCATCATCTCAATGTAATCAGGCTCCTCCTGATTCTCTACTGCTTCTTCCATAGGAAGCTGGAGGGTTTCAGCCACTTTTTTGTAAAACATAAAGTGGGAAGGGGACTCAGAAAGCCTAGGAGGAGAAACACCTGAAGGTCTGTCTGGGGAGATGTCCGGGTCAATGGGCACATCCAGACTTTCATAATCACCATCACTATCTTCATACTCTCCTCCTCCTCCAGTTCATAAAATTCTTCTAAATTATAATCCGGAACTGGGGGAACCGACCGAACCGAGCCCCTAACCGATGGTGCCGGTTCAGTCGGAACCAAAGTTAGCGATTGAACAATCCTTATCGCTTTGGCTATTTCATCAGCGGTCGGAGAAAGAACTTGTGGATCCGAACCGAATGACTTGTCCCTTCTTTTTCTTTTAACCGGAACTGACTCCTCAGAGTCGGTTCTCCTTTTGCCCGAAGAAGTTTCGCCCTGGTCAGCCCAGTTAAACGGGCCAAAATATTGAGTTGCTTAAGAAAGATGGCAGTGGATTTAATGTTTTTTTTTTTTAACAAGAGACGCATATGTCTCCATAGGAGCACACTAAGCTGGGCTCCATGGGTTTTGGGAGCAGTGCAGTAGCCTCATACAAAAAAAGGGCGCAGGAGGGGGGTGGCAATTCTCATCCCAAAGCACACCCCTTTCATAAGAACAGATGAATTAGCAGACAAGGAGGGAAGATACGTGCTGATGCGGGGAAACTTCCAAGACAAGCCACTGACCCTGGCCTCGGTGCATTTCCCACCAGGCTCAAACTCAGCAATATACCTGAACTTCCTGACCACTTTACAGGAATGGGCTCAGGGGGAAGTAATTTTCAGAGGGACCTAAACTTAACCTTTAATTCCACTCTGGATTCTACTACTCAAACACAAAAAAAAGGATCACGGTATAGCTAAAAAAGTGAAAAGAACGTTAAATGAGCTGGGGTATGTTGATATCTGGCGCCACCTTGAGAGCAAAAGAAGGGAATATACATTTTACTCAGCAATACATCAAGTGTACACCAGATTAGATTACTTTATGGTTCCCAGGGAATTGGTCAGTCAGGTCCAAAAGGTTTCTATTGGGGAGTTTTTGCTCTCTGATCATGCTCCAATTTTTCTCACATTCCGATTTGGAGAGTTGAGAAGGACCACCTTTTGGAGACTGAATTTATCACTGCTCCAGGATAAAGAGGTGGTGGAGACAGTCACTTGAACTCTGGAACAAATGCTGAAGGAAAATTACTTCCCAGGGACCTCACCTGTGGTTTTATGGGATACCATAAAGGCAGTCATTAGGGGGGGATTTTATTAAATGGTCTAGTAGAAGAAAAAAGGGGAGAGGGGCCAAAAAATGGATTATTAATTCAGACAGCACAATGTGAAGCCCAGCAGAAAATTAAAATAGGGAAAGGACTAAGATATTAAAACAGCTCAAAGTTAAATGAATGAATATTCTCGACTATGCGGTGGAACAAAAATTACTTTTCTTAAGGCAGAAATATTATGCAGGTGGACCTAGGTCCTTAAGAATGTTGGCAGGGAGATTGAGGGTTCAGAGGAGTATGGCAATAATACAGGCAGAACAACACCCCTTCCCTAATACAACAGCAAAAGAAACAAATGGTATAGCAGACTCCTTTAGGGACTACTATACTACTCTATACAAGCAAGGCACTCAACCATCTAGTGCCCATATTAGGGAATTTTTGGAGGGACTCGGCCTCCCCTCAGTTTCCCGGAAGCAGACTGTTCAGCTGAACTGGCCGATTGTGGATGCAGAAGCGGCGGTTGTCATTAAGAATTTAGAATCTTTCAAATGCCCAGGGACAGACGGTCTACCGTGGGAATTTTATAAGCAGTTTAGGGATAAATTAACCCCTATGTTAAGTAAATTTTTTCGTTATATACAGGGTGAAGAGGGTGAGATACCCTCCTCCTGGTCCCAAGCAATAATGTCGGTGATCTCTAAACCAGGCAAAGACCCCTTATCATGCTCTTCATACCGCCCCATCTCAATTTTAAATACTGATTATAAAATTTTGACCTTGATCTTGACTAACAGACTCCAACTATTGGTGCCCCAGATAACTGGAATTGACCAGACAGGTTTTATAGCAGGCCCAGGATAATCTTAGAAAGACCTCTCTTTTAATTGATCATATAATTAGTAACAAAAAGACTGCCCTTTTGGTCAGCATTGACGCAGAAAAAGCTTTCGATAAGATGTCATGGAGGTTCCTGGATGAAACCTTGGCCTGTTTTGGACTGGGGAGTGCTTTCCAAACCCTGATCTCTAAAACGTATAAATCCCCAACTGCCTGTATTAGAGCGAATGGCCATCACGCACAGAGGTTTCATTTGGAGAGAGAGACTAGGCAGGGATGCCCTCTGTCCCCACTCCTTTTTGCTCTCTACATTGAGCCTCTGGCTCAGAGCATAAGAAGGGACGAGGGGATTAGGGGAGTAGCTATGTCTGGTCGTCAGCATAAAATCTCTCTATATGCTGATGACATGCTTCATTTGGAAAATCCAGATTGTTCACTGAAAAGAGTGTTGGACAGACTGACCCAGTTCTCTGAATTGGCAGATTATTCACTGAACACCTCTAAAACCGAGGTTTTAAAATTTAGATATGACCCCCCCCCCCCCAAAATTAGAAAAACTTATCCCATGAGATGGGACCCAACACAAATGAGATATTTAGGGATTGATATAAGCAACTCCCCTTCACAACTATATAAGCTGAATTTTGCACCTATGGTGCAACAACTAAAGAGAGACTTTAACAGATGGAATGTACTGCCACTCATTACATAGTCGAGTACTAGCAGTCAAGATGAACGACTTACCAAGGTTCTTATATTTGTTTCAAGGTACCCCTTGTATAGTAACAAGGAAAGACTTGAAAACATGGCAGAGAATGCTTATGAATTTTATTTGGGCAAATGGAAAACCAAGAGTAAGACAGCAAACCCTGTTTTTACCAAAGGAATCTGGAGGACTTGGGGTCCCATGGCTTGAGGGTTATTGGGAGGCCACACAGTTGAGAACAGCTTTACTTTGGGGGCAACCGACATATAGGGCCACCTAGAAGGAGATAGAGTTGGGAGTACACCAGTCTCCTCCCCTACCCGCAATTCTGTTTCAGCCAATAGACCTTTCGAGAACACGGGGTGGGATGAATCCTACTACCCGAACTACATTGGAGGGTTGGAAAAGGGGCACTTTGAAAGAGAGGAGGCATGGAGGATACTGGAGATATGGATGGTGGGCAGTTGACCCCACCTTTGGCCCAGCTGCAGTGGATCCTTGGTTCTTGGACAGTGCTAAGAAAGGATTACAGGCACCATGGCAGCTGTTAGAAGGAGGGGGGCTGTTATCATTTGAAGGGGCACAGAGATCCTTTAACCTTTCTCCTGCAGACAGAATGCGTTATTTACAAATTAGTAGCTTTATTAATAAAAAACTCTAGATGGAGCATCGTACAGGTTTTGGTGGGGTTAGGGTACCTTCAAACAGATATGGAAATTTGAACACGTTTCAGGTGCTATCTCCCAGTTGTATAAGAGGGGTGTTAAACGAAGTAAAGCAAACACTAATTATATTAAACTAGCTTGGGAGCAGGAATTGAATACATCCATCTCAGATGGGACTTGGGGAGAAAAAGGTTGGGGTAGCATCTGGAGGGTTTCCTCCTCCCCTTCCTGGAAGGAGTTCCTGTGAAAAATGGGTATCAGATACTTTAGGGTACCTGTGGTGGTCTCCAAACAACATTTGGGAACAACCTCGGAATGTTGGAGAAAATGTGGAGCAGGCAGTGCCACTCATACATATTTTTTGGTCATGCTCTATTTCTCAACTTTGGTTAAAACTAGCTGCTACTTTGAAGCAGATTTTTCAGACCCAGAACCAATTGGGGCCAGAGTGTCTGATATTGGGAGAACTGCCAGGAGAGATTGGGGGAGGGAAGCTACTTATTTGTGGCAGATTTTAATAGTGGCAGCCTTAAAATCAATAACCAAGTGCAGGTTACAGTCTCATCCTCCAACAAAGGAGGACTGGCTAGAAGCAGTAGGGCAAATCCAACAGTTAGAGGGACTGACATTTAGGATACAGCAGAGAACCACTGCTTACCTGAATTGCAGGACCCGTTGGATGATTTGGTTGGGGCAAGACAATCGCTAGTGTTCCATAAGGAAAATTCAGCCTCTCTGATTGATAGACCACTCCCAGATTCCCAAACTTCACAAGAGTTGGGGAGTGCCCGTCCCCGTGGTTAGGCAAAGCTGAAAGCCGGACCCAGGGTGGTACCCTGGTATACCCCATAATACAATGAAGGTGAATGTAACAACTTTAGCCGGTATACAGGCCTTATTCCCTAAACCTAAATAAAGTTAAAACCTAACAATTAAGTTGGTACAATTGAATGGAAAATGTAACAGGATTGTGAGACCTTGTTCTGATTTTATAAGTAGTTATGATTAATTCATGAGTTATTGTTTTTTGCTTTTAAATTTGTGTGTATACATCTATTGAAAACACCCTATGGATGTATTTGGAAAGTTCTGGTCGTAAAGAACTAATTGTAATATTCTATTAGGCAGATAACAGCATAAGGATATTTGAATGCAAATCAGTTGTAATGAATCTAAAATGGAACTGGAAATAATAAAGAAGTATAAAAAAAAAAAATTAAGTGAAGTGGGTAATGTAAGAGAATCCCTACATCTGGGGAGAGTGCACCTCGGCCCGGAAAAAGGTCCAGGATCCTACTTTCTATCCCCGCCCAGTAGGCTGTCAGCACCGGCCACAACCAAAATATATGTGCATGGGTGGCCACGTCACATCCGCAATGTCTCCAACAACTAGAATCCCGTCGCTCCATGTACTTGGCGGTGATCTGGGGTGTGCGAAAGAATCTGGAGACCACTTTCCAGGAAAACTCCCTCCAGATACAAGAGTCGGATATCTTGTGTTGTCTTCACCAAATTCGAACCCAATCTTCCTGGGATAGGCCAACCTGGAGTTCAGCTTCCCAGTGAAATTGTACCAGGTACATGGTATGGGAAGGGGTTTCCCATATGGCCCTGTAAAAACAAGATATTAAATGGCTTTGTCCCCCCCCAATCTGAATTAATAAGGGACACAGTGACAGTGACATCCAGGCCAATTCTGGTATCCAGGAAGTGCGGATCTGTAGGAACCGAAAGAAGTCCCTCTGATTCAGGGAGAACTCCTGCTCGAGTTGTTCAAATGATTTAAAAACATCCCTGTCATAAAACTGACAGGGTGTTTCGAACCTTCTGAGTCAATTACAGAATGTTATGTCTAGTTGTGCGGGTGTTGTGGACCCTCTGCGGGATACTTATCTAGCTCAGAAAGAAACTTATTAGCCGTTCCGGTCAGAAACCTAGTCCAGCATTGGAGAAGCTCCTTAGTGAAACTGGATCCACTACCCAGCGGAGTATTACTATGGGGTTGGAACACTAGAGGGTAATTTAATGGGAGGTTTGCCATCTTCCTCTCCAACCTGAGCCAAGGCAGGGACTGTGTCTGGGGGGAGGAACCAGGACATTATGTGTGTGAGTAGGGCCGCTAATCTATAGTCTATTCCACTTGTGTTTCTTTTGGATGTGTGCACATTTCGGTTATTTGCGCATATCCACCCAGTCCCTATTCCTCCCTTATGCATTTAATGTTAAAATATCCGTTTGTGTGCATACAGATTTTGGTTGTGTTCCCCCCAAGCGGGTCATCTTTAACGTATAATTGACTGTAAATTTGCCCGATTATACATCTATTCAAAGGTGTGATTTTATAACCGCAATTCTCTGTACTCTGATTAAGTCGCTAATTAATGTTCTGCAGAGAGAATAGGTGAGAACAGCTGGTGAGTGCAACTGTTATGAGCACATTACCGAGCTGGCTGCTAGCTGTTTTATATGCTGGTTTGCTTTGTTGCAGCAATGGACAGGCTCAAGCGGAACATCCCGTCTCTGGAGCGAAAGGTGAAGTTGCTTGAACAAGTGGACACTACAAGCAGGAAAGATCTTGTGTTTGAATTTGGTGCAGACATGGACATTTTATGAAAAGGCTAAGAGCCTGTCAGTGAGCATGGGTCTTCATACTGCTACACAGAAACTAGAGAAGAAAGTGACTTAAGATGGTTTTATTCGTCTGAGCAGAATCTAGACAGACTGTCCGCAACCGGCAAGCAGCAGACAAAACCAACTAACTTTATGAAATGAACTACAGTAGTCTGCTGCAGTACAGTATTTTTTTTTTTTTTACTTTATAAGCACTTTAAAGTATTTTTTCCTTTTACTAAAATTACATCCAGTAGTTTTTTAACACTATTTCATGGTGATGGCTGTTTATTAACTCATACCTGCACTACCAACATCAGCTGCAATGGATTAAGGCTGGTTTCTGCTTGTTTCAGTTGCTTGCACATATTTTGCAATCCCCGAACATGTGCACACAATCGAAATTGACTACATATCTCCCCCCGTCCTGTCCCTATCTCTATACATCTACATCTACATCTACATCTACACACACACACACACACACACACACACACACACACACACAGTGTGTCGCGCGAGAAAGACACTGGCCCATCGGTTTGCCACCCTACTCAAAGTAGTGTTACTGTAAGAACTTACCGTAACAGCAGATCTCGAGAGGAGCTCTTGCAGCAGGCTATAAACACTAGGGACTATGCCGCAGCAGCACTAGGACCAAATGAAAACTTCCAGCAATACCAGCTGGGGACCGCCCCCGACGTCGGTCAGGGTACAAGAGGGGGCGGACCCAGCTCCACCTCAGTTCTCCCGCCAGTACCCAGCAGATGGCATGACAAGAGAAGGAGATGAAGCCCATCCTTGAGGAGAAGAGAACAGACCTGCACACTCCGAGGGGGAAGGATGGAGGGAAAAAAGCGCCTGCTGCAAGAGCTCCTCTCAAAGATCTACTGTTACGTTAAGTTCTTACATAACTGTACTATCTTACTTCGAGATAGAGCTCTTGCAGCAGGCTATAACAATTAGGAACTGAGTCCCAAGCAGTTTCCTAGCGAAGAGACAGTCTCCCCTTGGAGGAGGAATATGCTGACTCCAGAGACCTTCAGGACAAGAATCCTTGCAAAATCGCTAGGCTGAAGCCAGTACGGCGTCTGGAGGCAATATCCAAGCTGTAATGCTTGACAAAGGTATGCACCGAATTCCAGGTCGCAGCCGCAAAGATGTCTTGAATGGCGACATTCCGCAGCGCAGCAAAAGAAGCTGAAACACCCCTGGTGGAGTGACCCCTTACCAGACCCGGTAGGGGTTTGTGGTGATGCTCGTAACAGAACAAAACGCAATGGACTATCCATTTGGATATAGTCTGCTTGGACACCGGCTGACCCAAGCGTTGTGGCGCAAAGGCCACAAAGAGTTGCTCCGATTTACGGTGTTGAACCGTTCTACTCAGGTAATACCTCAGGGACCTGTGGACATCCAATGTGTGGAGGAGAACCTCCCCTCTACTGGAGGGAGAAGGAAAATAAACAGGAAGATCAACCAACTGGTTGAGGGTCAATTCCAAGACCACTTTCGGAAAAAACTTAGGATTAGTTCGGAGGGAAACCCTTTCCTTATGAAAAACCAAATAGGGCTCTTTACATCAGAGCCTGCAGCCCGGAAACTCTTCGAGCGGAAGTAACAGCAACCAAAAAACAAACTTTCCAAGATAAGTATCACAGCTCGCACGTCGCTGCGGGTTCAAAAGGGGAAAGGGTGAGTTTCTCCAACACAAAAAGGAGGTCCCAGGGTGGGACAGGGTCCCTGACGGGAGGTCTCATGTGAAGAACCCCCCTAAGGAAGGTGCGGGACACTTCTAGCTGAGCCAATGCTCTGTCACCTACCAGAGCATGGTAGGCAGAGATTGCCCACAGGTGCACCTTGATGGAGGAATGGCTCAGGCCTTTCTCATACAAGGAGAGGAGATACTGCAAAGCGGAGTTCACAGAGCACGTGACTGGGTCCAAATGCTGAGGCAAGGCCCAAAGACAGAACCGCTTCCACTTCATGGCATAAGCAGAGCACGTAGGGGGCTTATGTGCGGACGCTAAGACCTCAGCCACTTCCGGGGAAACCCTGTATCGATTCACAGCTACGTCTGGAGGAGCCAAGCATGAAGGTGCAGGGATCGGAGATCTGGGTGGACCAGAGAACCCTGGTCCTGGGACAGCAGTTGCGAGCATGGGGCAGCGGGATTGGAGGTTCCTGGGACAACCGCTGCAGAAGTGGGAACCAAATCTATCGGGGCCAGTTGGGGGCCACAAGGATCATGCGTGCCCCCTCTGCCTGTAACTTGAGCAGAACCCTCTGGATGAGAGGGAAGGGCGGAAAGGCATAAAGAAACCTCCCAGCCCAACAAAGGGATAATGCGTCTGGCCAAAAAACGCCAGGCGCGTGCTCTCGAGAGCAAAAGCGTGGCAGCCTGGCATTGCGTGGTGACGCAAAGAGATCTAGCTCGGGAAGGCCCCACCTTCCGAAGAGCTGATCCGCCATGGACTGAAGCAATTCCCACTCGTGCGCCCTTGCCCACGACCTGCTGAGATCAGCCAGACTGTTTAAGACTCCTAGAACATGCACTGCCGACAGACGAATGCCCCGTTCCAGCGCCCAGTACCAGACTCTCATCGCCTCCCGGCAAAGAGGATAGGAATGAGTGCCTCCTTGCTTGTTGATATAAAAGATGACAGCCATGTTGTCCGTCTGAATGAGAAGAGAGCCGGGAACCAGGTCCTCTTGAAACGTCTGACGGGCGTAGAGGACCGCTCGCATTTCCAGGACATTGATATGGAGGGACCTTTCCCCGGTCGACCAAACCCCCTGCGTGCGGTGACCACCGAGATGAGCCCCCCAACCCAGGTCTGAGGCATCCATTGTCAGAGTCTTACCTGGAGGCTCCGGACGTGCTGACCCCTTGTCCAGATTGCTGGGGTCCATCCACCAAAGCAACGTTCTCCTGACGGGCTCCGAGATCATGACTAAAGCGCCCAGGTCGTCAGAGTATTGATCCCACTGCACCCTGAGCATCCATTGTGGGATTCTCATGTGGAGGCGGGCCAAAGATATTACTGGGATGGCCGCCGCCATGTGCCCCAGTAGACTGAGGAAGTTCCGAGCCGGAACTTGAGGTGCTATGGAAATCCGTTCTGCCAAACTTCACAGGTGAGTACCCCTGTCTTGAGGGAGAAAAGTTCTGCCCTGGACGGAGTCCAGAGTCGCTCCAATGAAGGCGAGGTTTTGACTGGGCTCCGGGGACGACTTCTTTAAGTTCAGGGTGATCCCCAGCTCTCGGAAGAAAGCATAGGCATCTCCGAGAGAGCGCAGGAGGCCATCCCTTGACGGGGCTGTCAGCAGCCAGTCGTCGAGGTAAGGGAAAACATAATGACCTGAGCGCCGCAGCCACCACTGCTAGGCATTTAGTAGCGACTCGGCGGAGGCGAAAGGGAAGGCAGCGGGAGCACCTGAATTGATAATGCTCTCCTAGGAAGTGGAACCTCAGATACTTCCTGTGGGAGAGAAAGACTCGATATGCATGTATGCATCCTGCATGTCGAGAGAACAGAGCCAATCCCTTTGGTGCAGCAGAGGAGGAGACCTTGAAGAGTCACCATACTGAACTTTTTGTACTCTATAAAGAGATTTAAAGGATGAGATCCAGAATGGGGCGAAGGTCCCGCCTTCTTGGGATCAGAAAAAGTGAATAAAACCTTGACCCCACTGCCCAGGGAACTCGCTCTATTGCTCTCTTCTGCAGGAGGGCCGAATTTCTCCTTCCAAGAGTGGAATGTGAGAAGGAGGATAACTGGAGAGCTTTGGTGCAGTGCGGAGGAACTCTGTGAACTTCAACGTGTGTCCTCTCAAATGACGCCCAAGACCCATTGATCTGTGGTAATAGAGCTCCACCCTTCGAGATGAAGGGAGAAGCGGCCCTCGATCGCTCCCCTGGATGTCTGACCACGGGGGAAGGAGTCACTGGTGGAACCGGGGTAGGGAGAGGCCTGGGAGGACTTGGGCCCACGGCCAGACTCTCTGCCCTTGCTGGGAACCACAGGCTGAAGTCTGACTGCCTGAGGACTTTCGAAAAAGCCGACGGTGATGGGGGCGTCGCTGGTCGCCATGGTACATCTGGCGGACCGACCAGATAGACTTGCCCGATTCCTGGAGACGGGAAATCAAATTCTCCATCTCCTGCCCAAATAAGATGGTACCCTGAAACGGCAGGTACCGGATACCGGACTGCAGATCCTGGTGGAATCCCAACGGGCATGGGCGGAGACAAATTCAGAGCAGCTGCTCGCAGCCGTATTGTACGAGGCCCTCAGAACATGAGTGCCTACGTCCGAGCCTGACTGCAAGAGGGCCAAGAGCTCCGACTTTTTATCGGAGTCTGGCATGGCCTGTGCCAGCTCAAGACCACATTCCCACAGCGCATTCTGGAACTGCACCATATGCATGAGGAGGTTTAGGGATCTAATGGAGCAGGTGGAGGCAGAGTAAACTTCTTTGCCCACCTGATCCAGATAACGGGACTCTCAGTTGGGAGGCTGGAAGTTGAGGCGTCGTGGCTGTCGAGACTTGTCATGAGCAGCCGTGATCACAGTGGAGTCTGCCTGAGAGTGTTCAGCCAAAAAGGGTTCAGCCCTCGGAGACTTGTAAAGCCTGTCCGACTTCTTGGGAACCGCCGGGATGGAGGCTGGGCGCAGCCAGGTGGATCTAGTCAGGTCCTGAAAGGTATCCACCAGAGGAGGAATGACCAAAGACTTTGGCTCCTTCTGCCTCAGGTACTTGGCCAATCTCCGGCGTTCCGGGTCCAGGTCTTCTGTGTCCCACTCATTAGAAGCCTGGATATGCCTCATGACGTCCATGAATGTGGAATCGTCCGGAGGCGAGCGAGGCATGTCCTTCTCAGGGGAGCGCTTGAGGCTGAGGGAAGAGGAAGAGGATGATGATGAAGAGGAGGACCGACTATCCAATTTAGAGTGGTCTGGTTCTGCCTCATGTCCATGCCTTCACTGACGTTGGTATGCAGGTGACCGATGACGGAGCGATGACCGACATCGGTCAGGGGACTGATGTCGGGAACCGTCCCACTGAGCGCAGGAAGGGCTCCGAGAACGAGACCGGGTCCGACGTCGGTCAGTGGAACCTAAGGAGAGATGTCGGCGGTCTTCAGACCTGGCGTGGGAACAAGCCCTAGAAGGGGGCGAAAAACGGCGCTCCGGGGACCTCAACGGGGAGGCCTCGCCCTCCGGCTGTGGTTCACCCGCAGGATCTGGTACCGGTGTCTGGGCCGGCGACGGGGTGGTACGTTTGTGAACCTGCCCCACCAAAACAAAAAAAGTTGTTTCAGCTCATCCGGGGAGAATATTGCTGCCGCCCGCTGCGGGAAAGAAGCTTCAGGCGCGGCGGGACGCAACGGTGAGCTTTCCTGGAGGCCCAGGGGGGAGGAGGACTTGGGCGACGGGGACGTCGGCAGGACAACGACCGACCCCGGGTCCTTGGCCCCTTCGACCGGCGTCGGTGTCGCAACCGACGACGGAGTGACGACAGAGGGCGCCGGAGAGTCCTTATGCTCCGGAGGCGCACCTTTAGCAGGCGGCGCCGGTGCCGTGGACGGTAGGGCCGAAGCAGAAACCGCCACGGACTTAGCGATGACCTTAATTGGAGTCACCTTAGGCTTGGCCGGCTGCCCCCCCGACGGGCCGGCCTTAGCCTGGGACGAGCACGGCAACTCACCCGAGCCCGAAGGAGGCCTTCTTCGGAAGGTCGCAACTCCGAAAGGACCGAGACTGACCGTGTTGGACCGACCGCGCCCTTACTATGGCGCTTTTTCCTCCTTCTTCCTTCGGACGGTGCAGGTCCATCTTCTTCTCTAGTAGATAGGACTTCAGGCATCGGATGCAAGTCCAGCTCGTGAACGCTTGGCAGTCGGCACAGTTAAGCGTGTCGTGGTCCGGACCAAGCAGAAAACACACCGCCGATGACCATCTTTGGCGGAATTTGCCAGCTGCACTCGCGCACAGCGTGTTCTGGTGAGAGGGGCGCCGGGAAGACATCGAACCGATGTGGACCAACTGCGGTACTGACGTCGGCGCCAACGGCGGCTTAAACACCAAGGGAAGGACAACAAGATACCAAAAAGACCGAGCCACTAACAGTGACCGTGCAGGCGTCGGTCGCGGTAGCAACGAAAAAAACGGAAAACCTTTGAAAAATAGCTTGATTGAAGCTCTGTTCTCGCTGGAGAAACGCAGACAGCAGCTATTCACGTGCGTCGTACGCAGCGGGAAAGAACTGAGGTGGAGCTGGGTCCGCCCCCTCTTGTACCCTGACTGACGTCGGGGCCGGGCCAGCGTCGGGGGTGGTCCCCAGCTGGTATTGCTGGCAGAAGTTTTTCCATGTGATCCTAGTGCCTGCGGCATAGTCCTAATTGTTATAGCCTGCTGCAAGAGCTCTATCCCCAAGTAAGACTACTATGCACTTACCCTATTGGCAATCCTCCCCATCAATTCTTGCCTCCCCCCTTTCCAACTAATTCCACATGCCTGTCTCATCCCTGCTTGAAGCTTCTGACTGACTTAGCCTGTACCACTTCCTCAGTGGTAGCTTATTCTTCTTGTCCACCACCCTTACACTGGCCAGACTGGCTCAGAGGAGACGCAATGGTGAATATTAGAGAGCAATCACTGAAAAAGACAAGAGTTCCTGTCTAGAATAACTGCTGCAAGCAAAAAGTCAACCAGCTCAGCTGTTTCGCACTGTGGGCAGATTATGTAATCCTCCCTATCTACGATCAGACTGAACTCTTTCTGCAGAGATGTGTGAAGAGTTTAGTCTTTTTTTCCCCCTTGACGATGCATCTTTTATTCGGATCAGCAATGTCCAGGAAGAGAGGGGGCAATGGCATTCTGCCTTCCTGGGTGGAATTCCTTTCAGCTGTAGATGAGGAGAAGGTTCAGGTGTTCTCACATCTGCACCCTACTTATTGTACACACTGGACCTCGGGCCTACTTGGCTGTTTGTTGGCAGCCCAGAATCCCTAGGGCCAGTATATAAAAAGATCCTCACGAGTTACTTGCAGGACAGTGTTTTTCCATCAGCTCTGAAAAGGGCAGTGGTGAACCCCTTCCTTTTAAAAAAAAAAAAAAAAAAAAACTTCCTTAGACCTTGACTGTCTGGTGAATTAGAGGCCTGTCTTGAAACTTTCATTTATTTATTTTGGGTAACCGGGTAAGTGCACTAGACATAGAAATGCCTATTTTCACACATGACCAGGGAGGGTACAGGTTTAAACATAGAAACACAGAAATTGATGGCATATAAGGACCACTTAAGCCCACCTAGTCTGCCTATTTTCCCCACCTACTGCAATATTGCAGATCCTACTTGATCTCTGGCTTTTACCCTCTCTTTCCTATTGCTAGGGTTCCCTTGTGCCCATCCCACGTGTTCTTGAATTTCCCTATAATTTTTGCCCCCACCTCTTCCGCTAAGTTGCTGTACCATGCATCCACCACCCTTTCTGTCAAAAAAATACTTCCTCACATTACCCGAGTCTACCTCCTCCAGCCTGATATCATAACTTTTTTTTTTTTTTAAACTTTCTTTATACTCCCATACCCCAGGCATCCTTCAGGAGTGCCCACCAGATAGAACAGTACTCCCAGCCTGAATCCCCTCCCTCCCAGTTCTCCTGGTTCTCTCCTCCTGCACGATCCCAAGGCAGGCTTGACCCTCGGTATCACATCTGAGGCTGGTTCTGCCCTACCCCTGGCGGTCAAACTCCTAAGTGTGAAGTGCCTACCTGGATCCGCACGGGACAGGCTAGGAGAGATCCGGGTGCATCTGAGCCAGCATGTGGTATGTGTGGTGTTCCCCTGGGTCCTCAATCATCTCACCAGAGGTCTGGGAGGCTTTTTCCTTGTGGCCATTTTCCCCTTATGTGCACGTGCGTGCAATGGAGTCACACGCAGGCAAAGCCCGTGAGCGCCTGCCACGCTTGTCCCCAGTGATGCCCACGGGTGAAACCCAGTCTCCACTGGGGTCACTGCTGTATCGGGAACCCCTGGATCCCACCCTAGGGAGAGAGAGGCTGTCCCTTGCACGCCGATCCATCTCCCTCCTGCCGCTCCCCAAGCGCTTGGGCTCATTCCCAAACCCGGGTCGTCAGCGTAGCGCGAGATGTGGCGATCAGCGCCTCAACCCTCAGCGCCACTGGGCTGGCTGACCCCTTCTTCTTTAACATCATCTTTTCTGAAAGATGCTACCCTTTGGTACCGTATTTATGCCCTTGAAGTCTGAAGGTCTCTATCATATTGCCCCCACTCTCTTCTCTGCCAAGGTATACACATTGAGGTCCTCTAGTCTCTCTCTCTCTATGACTTGTGGTGCAGACTCTGCACCATTTTTATTGCCTTTCTGTAAACTGCCTATAGTCTATGCCCTTCCAGAGACGTGGCCTCCAGAACTAGACACAGTACTCCAAATGGGGTCTCACCACCGAGTTGTATAGTGGTATCACCACCTTTTGTCTGCTGGTGATAACTCTCCCTATGCACCCCAGCATCCCACTGGCTCTCCCCACAGCCTTTTCACAATGCTTGGTCACCTTTAGGTCATTAGATATGATCCACCACCCCACCCCGGTCCTTTCCTGTTTGGTGGTTGTCAGTATTGTTTATTTAGTTTTTGTTGACTGGAAAGAACTAGACAAGACATCCCCCCCAAAATCATGTACTCCTCCCTTGGGTCTGTGCCCCAAATGCATGATTTTGCACTTCTTTGCATTAAATCTGATCTGCCACACTCTTGGTTTAAACTGTGCTTACTGTTTATGAAAAAGAACAGACAATATGCATTTTCAAGGTGCAAATGCATAGAAGATATTATACAGAAAGGGTATACTTAAGAGTCAGACACTTCTTTCCCTTTGTTACATAATTTGGGGGGGTATCTCTAAAATACAGAACAACAATGTTCATAGAAGTCTCAAAGATGGGCCTTCTGCACCATAACCATGCACTAAAGGTCTAGAAAAAGGGTATATCCAATAAGTTCCCCGAGTGAAACGCTCTTGAATGGGTCATAATGACCCTTCATAAGTCCATGCAGAAAGTGAAAAATTCCAAAGAATAAACATAGAAACATAGAATTTGACAGCAGATAAGGACCGCTTGGCCCACCCAGTCTGCCCATTTCCCTACCTAATGGATAAGCTGCAGATCCTAGTTAACCAGCAGCCTACTTCTTTCTACCCCCAACCCCTAGAATTGCCTTATGGCTGTCCCATGCATGCTTGAATTCAGCCACTGTTTTTGACTCCACAACCTCCTCCAGAAGGCCGTTCCATGCATCCACAACCCTCTCTGTAAAAATACTTCCTCATATTACCTCTGGAGTTGCCCCTCCATCTTCAAATTGTGCCCTTGTTCTTGCACACCTCTTTTTGAAAGATGCTACCCTCTTGGACTTTGCTGATTCCCTTGAGGTACTTGAAAGTTTCTATCATGTTCCCCCCTTTCCTCGAGGCTATACATATTGAGCTCCTTTAGTCTCTCTTCATATGTCTTCCGGTGTAGACTCTGCACCATTTTAGTTGCCCTCCTCTGGGCAGCTTCCATTTTGTCTATGTCCTTGCAGAGATTGGGTCTCCAGAACTGCACACAGTACTCCAGATGGGGTCTCACCAGCTGTCTGTACAGTGGGATAACAACTTCCTGTTTTCTACTGGTGATGCCTCTCCCTATGCATTCCAGTATCCCCCCTGCCCTCCTTACTGCCCTCTCACATTGCTTGTCCACCTTTAAATCCATCTGATATTACTACCCCCAGGTCCCTTTCCATTTTTGGTGTTTTTAGTATCTCACCCCCTCATTGTGTACTCTTCCCCTGGGTTTTTGTTTCCCAGGTGCATTACCTTGCACTTCTTAGCATGAAATCTAAGCTGCCATACATTTGACCATTCTTCTAACCTTGCCAAGTCCCTTCTCATCCTTTCTACCCCACCTTGTGCATCCACTCTGTTGCAGATCTGTGTGTCATCTGCAAAGAGACATACTTTTCCTTCCCGACCCTCTGCAATGTTGCCTACAAAGACATTGAAGAGGACCGGTCCTAATACTGTACCCTGCAGTACCCCACTAGTAACCCCCCTTTCTTCAGAGTGGACTCCATTTACTATTACTCTCTGTGTCCTATTCTCCAGCCAATTCTTTACCCAGGCTGGCTAACTTGTATGTTAATCTTCTGTGTGGGACTGAGTCAAATTCAACAACTTCTTGAGAAAAAACAACACTCAGAACAGCTCAATTATGGAAATGGAACAGTTATGCAAGGCAAATGCCCGTCTTTCTGCAGTTAATACAACATATATACAGAGTAACGTTTGCATAACAGTGCAATATTAAATATATATTAGTATAGCATATAAACAGTGCCTTTTAAACAGCACAAGCCATTTAACAATAAACACAAGTTATACTAGAACAGTAAATGTTAATGCCAAACAGGAATACCACCACAGAGGGAAAACATCATGTGAAAAACAGCTTAAAATGGGATTTTAAACCGGTGAAGGCTAGGCAAACAGAAATATGAACAATAAATGTCAATCTCCTTCACCAGCAACGTCTTCTTCAGTGCCCCTACTTGTAAAGTCAGCCTTAATTTTAAGTAGTCTCTTCCCTGCCTTGGCTGGATCAGTAAATAAGTCTTACCAGCATACACAATCCAGAGTTTAGCCAGGAATAAAAGAGCATGTGAGATTTCCAGTTGCTTTAATTCAGCTTGCACTGCATCAAAGGATTTTCTCCGTTGTCGTGTCGCAAAGGACAGGTGTGGGGTGAGAACAGAAAATGAGAGTACCATCCAAGAGTGGGATTTTTTTTTTTTTAAACTGCCCACAAGATCCGGTCCTTCACCAGGGGTCCAGCCGTAGTAATAATAATAATAATAAGAAGAAGACTGGCAAGAGGCATTCCCTCCTTTGCAGGGTGGCGACGTGGGTTGATTCGGTTAAGCCCTGATAAGGTCACCCTCCTCCTGAAATCCAAGCGTGGTGGCCAAGGTAGAAAGAACAAAGGCCATCAAGTCAGTGCCCTCTCACTCCTCCATTACTCCTAATAAAACAGTTGGACTGATGGACCCAATTCTCCAAAAGAAGGCACAAAAGTTTGTTTTCCTGTACGAGACGCATCATCGCAGTTACAGCTTTTTCAGCAAGCACCTGCTTCAAGTCTGAGGCCACTAAATCCAACTTAGTTTCCACTATAGTAACCCTCACAGTGAAACTATCCACTTTTTTGTCCATCTCTAAGGAAGGCTTCAAGTTCCTTAAACACCGTGCCAGCTGAGGGCTCTCCTTCAGCACCATGCTGCTGGCCTTCTTGCTGCATAGTGTTAGGATGACGCACGGCTCCGGGGGCAGAACTGACAGGAACCAGAAGAAAAATAATATTCCCAAGCGGTCAGGCTGATAAACAATATTCCACAGCATTTCCACCAAAGTAAATAAAATATAGTTTATAAATTGAAGAATTGAGCTGCAGTGTAGCGGAGCTCCTATGGAAGGCTTCTGGACTGGTCGGCTGCTAGCCACACCCACCCCCCATAGCGGCCACACTCTTGACCACTCCTCAAGCCTGCTTAGATCCCTCATTTTTTCCATCCCCCAGAGTGTCAACCCTGCTGCAGATCTTAGTATCACCTACAAAGAGGCATACCTTCTCTTCCAGCCCCCTCTGCAACTCACTTATTTTTTTATTTATTAGGACCAGGTAAGTGCACTAGACAAATCCTGCCTATTTTCAGGCACAATCCGGTGGAGGAAGGATACAGATGAATGCCAACTGACCTTGAACCAGATTAAGCTGTTGGTGGTATTTTTAGTGAATGAGGGAAATTTGGCCAGGGCACTGGGGAAATTCCCCTACTCTTTTCGGTAAGTGCCATGGGATCTTTAACATCCACCTGAACTACCACCAATCCAGGCAGATGGGACCTCGCTTTAACGTCTCATCCGAAAGACAGCACCTCGGAAGTGCAGCACCCTTCTCATGCTGCACTACAGTGTCAGTACTGGGATATTAACCCAAGTGCCAGATGTGGGAACTGAACCCACAGCCCTCTGATCTCCCGGCCTCAGAGGTGACTGTGCTACCTACTGAGCCACTGACACTGACTTATGAAGACATTAAAGAGGACTGCCTCCAGAACTGATCCTTGTGGCACCTCACTGGTCACCCTCCCCCCAGAATGAACTCAAGTTTACCACTACCCTCTGTTCTATCCCTTAACCAATTCTGACCCAGTTTACCACCTTGGGACCCACTACCAGGCTGCCCAGCTTGTTTATAAGCCTCTTATGTGGAGCGGTGTCAAAGGCCTTGCTGAAATCCAGGTAGGCCACATCCACCGCCCCTTCCTGATCCAATTCCCTGGTCAACCAGCCAAAGAAATCTATCATATTTGTTTGACATGACCTTCCCGCTGTGAATCCATGCTGCCTAGGATCCTGTGATCCGTTGGATTCAAGATATGATTTTTGGGGAAAGGTAACTGAGAAGGCAGTAGAGGCACAGTTTGTAGCTCATCTGGAACTATAAAACATCTACAAGCCTCTCCAATCCAGGTTTAGGCCTCCTCATAGCACTGAAACTGCTCTAGTCAGTGTTTCATGATCATCACTTGGAGAGACCATCTTAGTCCTTATGAATCTCTAGTCAGCATCCGACATGGTGACTCATCACTTGAGGATTTATGTGGGACTCAATGGCACTGAGATGCGCTGGTTTGAGGCCTACATTACTGGGAGACTGCAGTAGGTGACTAGGAAAATCCATCTGTAGGGTGGCTGCAGTCACCTGTGGGTTCCCCAAGATTCAAGCTTGGCACCTGTATTGTTTGCCATCTACATGCCGTCATTGGTTGAGATCACCAGACGATATATGGTTGAGTTTCACTGATATGCAGATGATACAGATAGACAGATGATACATATGTCACCTCCATTTCTCTGTTCATGTGGATACCTTCCACCAGAAGCTTACTCCAAACCGAATGCGCTTTACAGGAATAAAGTAAGTAGTCTGCTTGCTGCCCAAAGACAGTGCTCCCTGGGCAGGAAGACAGCTATAATTTTCCCTATCTTCAATAACGGTGACATTGTTTATAGTGCTGCTCCCAAATCCAACCTAGCCAGACAGGACCTACTACTTCACTCCTTCTGCCACTCTGCCCTTGGCTACCCCCCTAGAACCCACCACTGCTCCCTTTACTCCTCCCTTCAGGCTTGGGCCCCCTGCTTTACCCTTCCTACCTACTCAATTCCCTCACTTCTACCTCCTACTCCTTTCGCAGCTCTGGCCCTTGCTCTCCTCCATAAAATCCTCTGCTGGCTAATCTGCCTTCTCCTTCCGCTTCCCCAAACTATGGGCTCTTTTCCCATTACCGTTTGTACTGCTCCTTCCTTCCACACACACAAATCCCCACCCCCCGAATTTATTACTCACTCCTGGAACTGTCTCTGATCATGTAGTGTATTTTGCTGTTCTACAATCCCCTCCCCCACTGCCCCAACCTAAGTAATTTCCCCCTGTCCCCACTAGTTTCCTCCATCTTTCCCTGCTGAACTAAGTGGCCAACAGCGCTTCATTCCCCCTTCAAAATGCTACACCTACACTTTAATACTATACCTAGCAGTGCCTTGTTCATAACTCCAACTGTGTTCCAAACTACACTTCTATTACTTGTTGCTCTCCAGATGCTCTGCCTACCTCATCTTCTCTATTTTGCTGCTACTTAGTTGTTTAACTTATATTTCTGATTTGTGTAACCAACTGTCGTAACTTACTGTCATACTCTCAATTCCACCATCCACCATGACACATCTGGAAACTACTTATTTCAGCTCAGTATGTCTTTCTTGGTAAATCTTTTGAAATAAATAAAATACTCCGCTTTCTGTCTTGGTTCCCGATGGGTCAAATGCGTTAGTGTTTGGGCAGTGCCTACAAGAAATTAACTGGAGGGAGATAACATTTCTGGAAACGGGACAGCAGTTCACACTGGTAGTAAGAGTGGCAGATAAACGAGGGATCATTGCATTTATTATTTATACAGTTTGTTATGTTCACTGTTGTAAGGCACCCTGGAGCCTCATGGAAGGGGTGCAAACAAAATTTGCCCTGCCTTTCCGCATGGAAGTGCTTACTGACGTCCTTTTTAAAATCTCTGTCCTGCAAGCTTTGGTGAATTCTCTCTTGTCCCCGAAGCTGAACTCGGGTAGAAGAGTTCCTTAATGTCCATCTTGTTTACCCCATACCACTACCTGTATGTCCATCAAGTACCCCTTTCCTTCCTTATTTCAAGAGAGTACATCTTTAAATCCTGCAGCCTCGCCTCATATTTTTTATTCCCAAGGCAGTTACCTTGGTTGCCCTCGCGCTGTACTGCTTCCACCTTACTGCAGTCTTTCCTTAGGTGCAGATTCCAGTATCTTGCATAGTATTCCAGGTGCGACTGCACCATTCTGTGCTGTGGGAGGCTCACCTCCTTACATTTACTGCTCATCTCCCTCGCAATTCACCCAAAGCATTCTACTTGCTTTGCCCACCGTCCACTGCCTCTGTGCACTGTGCAGTTTTTTTAGGCTCTCTGATATTATTGCTTTTGCAGTTCATTTTTGTGATTTAGTTTTGACTTGGAGACAGGGTTTGTGCTGTGCTTGGATGCTGCAGATGTGTCATTTACGTATCGATCTTTGACCTCCACTCATTACTCATCACATAGGGTAGTATCTTTCAGAAGAAGAGATGTGCAAGAACAAGGGGGCACAATTTGAAGATAGAGGGGGGATGGCTCAGAGGTAATATTAGAAAGTATTTTTTCTACAGAGTGTTGTAGATGCATGGAACAGCCTTCCCGAGGAGGTTGTGTTGTCAGGAACCGTGGGAGAATTCAAGAATGCATGGGGCAAGCATAAGGCAATTCTAGTGGGGGGCAGGAGGAAGTAAGCTGTTGATTAACTAGAATCTGCAGCTTATCCATCAGGTAGGGAAATGAGCAGACTGGGTGGGCCAAGCGGTCCTCATCTGCCGTCAAATTCTATGTTTCTATGATTTTGCAGTTACTATGTTTTGAAGGTACGTTATCTGTAGGATAATGCACTTTCCCGTAACCAGGCTTCAACTAACAAGGAGGTCAAACAGCTAGAATCCATTAATACACTAAGGTAACGTACACCCAGATGTGCGTTATTCCTTACTTATCCCCGTGAAGCTTAAGACACAAAAATCCATATTGAAACCTCGACTACCTGTATATGGATTATCACACAGCTACCCGTTATATATGCCATTTATACTGCAGCATCTGTAAAGGTATAACTTTAAATTACATCCTTTTTTTTTTTCCTCGAATTCTGTTTCTACGCCACTCCTGGGAAACTCTCCAGCATCCTCCAGCTTTCTGAGCTCTACCTCCCACCTGAAACTCTCACTCTTCTCCCTCGCTCCGACCGACACAGCCCCCAGATCTGAACCCCCCCGGGAGGGGCCGCCCAGTGTGTTCTATCCTATAGTGTAGAGTGTCAGTCTATGCAAGTTGGGGCCAGACAGGAGAGAGCCTGGTGTTGGGAGTGTGGTCTGGAGGTGGAGGTGTCTTCACCTATCCCCAGGAGTGGGGATTTTCCTTGCTTTACCCCTCCAGTAGCGCGGACATGCACGGATGTCCAGCGAAACGCAAGCATGCTCCTGCACCCGCTTGTGGGACGTCTGCCAACAAGAAAGAACTGGAAGGGGACAGGATCAGTTGTGTTCCAGGACAGTAGCTGCTGCTGTTGTTTTCACAGGGTTCTTGTGGATTTTACTTGGTAGGTTAGTTCTTTTCTTTCTTCTAAGGGGCTAGCAGGGTATTGTTTTGGGGGATGCTGGATGTTTGTAAACTGATGTGGTGGCTGTAAGTGGGGCTCTTTTTGTGGATGTTTCACTGTGTAACAGGCTGCGCTGGTAGAGGCCTATTTCTGCTGATTTAAAACCTATTTGGTGGGATTTGCTTGGGCCTGGTTCTTTATCTGCAGGGCTTGGAGGGAGACAGGGCTGATACACTCTCTCTTGTCAGGTGTCTGCCCAAGACCGCGTCCCCACCCTCCCTCCCATAAGTCTGCAAATTTATAGGGAACACCTGCCCTGCAATTGGAGGAAAAAGCTGCTGGTGCAGCTCATGTAGTTCTAGCCACTGGGGGTTGGATTAAGGCTGGGAGAGGAGCTTAGAGAGTTCATTTCCCTTATAAGTTTAATGTGTTGTACTGCACCTAGTAACAGAGTTACTGGTGTACAGTGGGACTGTCTCTAAGATTAGTGGGTGACCTGATTAGGCAGTAGGGGTATCTTGGACTAGTGGGGAACCTAGTGGCTCACCCAAGGAAACCTATTTGGAAGGGGATGGAACCACACATCATTAGGGCCGGCATCTTTGGGAGGGTGGTGGGGTGCACAGGGTGTGGAGCAGCCATGATACTGGACTGGGCTTGGAAGTTGGTGGTTGCCCAGTGTGCTACCAGCTAGCACAGCTTAGGAGGAGGTTGGGGATGAGGAGAAAGCTGGGGAAGGGGTGGTATGGTGGGGGAAGGGGCTGGAAATCTCCACAGGGTTGCACCAAGCACTGGGGTGGGGGTATAGGGAAAGGAGTGCAGGAGAATACTCAGGGGTCACATAGGGACCCTGGCAGAGGGGTCCAAAGGACACTACCAAGGAAGCAGGCAGGTAACTGGGGACCCTCACAAAGGGGGGACGGAGGGACAACATTCTCAGGGAAGTAGGCAGATGGCCAGTGCTGGACAGAAGGAAGCAAGGCGGGGAGGTGGATCAGACCTTACACTCAGTAACCGCTTCAATTCTCTTCTTCTGCTCAAGGATGAGGGGGGTGATGTAGCCATGACAGAGGTGGTTAGAGACGGAAAGGGAGTGGAAGTGGGAGGCAGGGGCCAGACAGCAGGAAGAACAGGGGGGGACCTGGAATGCAGGAGAATGGGGGGAGCAGTGAATCAGAGCAGGATGGGCAGGGAAGAGGGAGGAAAGCGCAAGGAGAAGGACCAGTTGGGAGGAAGGTAAGGAGAAGGACCAGAAGTACAAGGAGGATTCAGTAAAGGAGCTGAGGGTTTAGGCCAGGGGAGCACGCAGAGCAAGGAGGAACTAAATGGAGACAGGAAGGAAGGGAGGATGAGCGAGGCTAGTTTAGCAGATGGGGAGAAGGACCAGTTGCTAGCAGTGAGGGAGTTAGCAAGGTACAGAAGGATACTCAGGAGGAGAAGAGGCATAGGATTGGAGGAGGAGGTGGCCATGGTAAAATAAGGAGGGGTGGCATGTGGCACCCAGATAGGGGAGGAACAAGGAGCCAGCTGGGTGGAGGGGCGGTAGAAAGGATGAGGGACATGGAAGGGGGAATGGAGGAAAAGGGTGGTCAGAGTGCTCCTGGAAGGGTTCTATGATCAGGGGTATCAAATGGGATAGGGAGGAGAAGCCTGGCCAGTTAGAACAAGATGCTTCCCGGACTAACGGTGCACAGGGCTAAGCACAGGTATATCAGCTGGCAAAGGACTGTGGGGGTTCCCCAGACATACTGGTCCACCTGGGTACAAATGACATTGAGGGAAATAGCGAGCTAGAGATACAGGCAAGATTCAGGGAGCTCGCCAGGGTCTGTCATGACATAGGATGCACAGTTTCCTTCTCAGAAATCCTGCCAGTGCCAAGGGCTAGTGGGGAACACAAAAGGAAAATTAGGGAGATAAACCAGTGGCTCAGGGAGTGGTGTGAGGCCAGAGGGTATGGGTTGATGGGGGATTGAGGGGAGACCTGGGAGGATAAGGAGCTGTATGCTAGAGATAGACTACATCTCAGTTTGGAGGGGAGGGGAATCCTTAAGTTGAAAATAGAGGAGTTCATTGGTGAAAAGTGGGGTTTAAACTTGTGAAGGGGGTGGGATGAGAGAAAAGGCTGTCAAGGGGGTGCCAATAAAGGAGGGACTCTGTCTCCACCCCCCTGGGGACCAGGAGGATTGCAGGAAAAGGCCAACTGGCAAAGTGCAGACCAGGAGAAAACAGAATCCCCATGGGAACACGAGCAGGAAAAATGGAACTATAGGGAAAGGGTGGAAGGTAGGCCTGCTAAATGCCAGGAGCTTGGGCAATAAAATGCCTGAGCTCCAGGCGATGATAACTGAAGGAGCAGTGGATGTGGCAGCGGTCACTGAGACTTGGGCCACTGCAAGACATGACTGGGACCTGAACCTGGAGGGTTACACTATGTTCAGGAAGGACAGGGGGGAGGGAAGGGGAGGAGGGGTAGCAATGATAGTCAAAAACTGCATTGGCATAGGGGGAGTAGAGGAGGCGGAGGGAACCGTGGAGGCGATTGGGTCACCTTGATAACAAGGGGGCAAGAGAGTAAAATAGAAGTGGTGTATAGACCCCTGCCCTGGTGGAGGAGCTGGAGGACAGTCTGGTGGCAGATGTTAGAGACACTGCAGAATGGGCAGAGGAACGTGGTGGTGTTGGGGACTTAACATGCCAGGAACAGACTGGGAGACTATGACATCCTCTGTGACCAGGGAACAGAGGTTGTTGGACGTCTTTCAAGGACGTTCCTAACTCAGCAGGTGAGGAACCGACCAGGAGGCATGGGTACTGGATGTGGTCCTGGCAGACAGTGACCAGATTGGGGACCTGGAGGTAAGGGACCCATTGGCGGGGAGTGACCATGCCACGGTCTGGTTCTGCCTGGACCTAGGAGGGTAGAAGGCTGCACAAAGACGGAGTAACTGACTTCAGGGGCGGATTTTAAGGAAATAGGAAGGATCCTTAAGGAGCATTTGGATGGGATTGGGTCAGACATGGACGCTGATAGTAGGTGGGCAATCATCAGGAGAGGGGTGCAGGATGCTACCAGCACCTGTGCAAGAGTAAGACGAAAATGCGGTAGGGCCCAAAAACCCTGTTGGTGGACCAGGGAGGTCCAGGAGGTGGTGCGGGGAAAGAAAGCAGCCTATAAGAAATTCAAGTGCTCAAGGAGTGAAAGGGATCGAGGGGAGTACGAGCTGATGGCTAGAAGGGCCACTAGAGTGGTGAGGGCGGCTAAGGCAAGGAAGGAGCAGAACCTGGCCAGGGAAATTAGGAGAGGGAAAAAGGGTTCTTTAGATACATTGGGGAAAGACGAAGGTGAAGGGCAGATTAGCAGGATTAAATCAGGAGAGATGGGCACAAGACCCGAGGAGCAGGCTGAGTACTAAATGAGTACTTCACCTCAGTTTTCACCAGGGAAATGGGGATGCTGCATCATACATGGGAGGAGACAGAGATAATGAGGAGGGGGACCTTACCGATCGGCAGGTCTGGGAGAGGGAGGCATCACTGGCAGGTGGGAGGAGGCTAAGCAGGAGAAGAGGTACCAGAAGTGGAAATCACAGCAGAGAGAGTGAGGATGCCCTCAGCTCCTTTAAGATCGGAGAAAGCACCGGGCCGGATAAATTACATCCTAGAGTGCTGGAAGGAACTTGCAGATGTCCTGGCGAAACCCCTGGCAGAGCTTTTCACCATCTCTTGAGGACAGGGTGGGTGCCCCAAGACTGGAAGGTGGCGCATGTAGTGCCTATCCACAAGGGGGGATCAAGGAGGTGGCAGGGAACTACAGGCCTGTCAGCCTGACATCGGTGGTGGGCAAGGTGATGGAGGCATTGTCAAGGAGAGGCTAGGGGGGGACCTGGATAAGTCAGGGTGCCTGGACGATAAACAGCATGGATTCATCCCGGGGAAATCATGTCAGACAAACCTGGTGGAGTTCTATGACTGGGTGCCAAGTGCCTTGGACCTGGGTAGACCAGTGGATGTCCTCTTTCTAGACTTCAGCAAGGCATTTGACTCTGTTCCTCACGTGGGCCTGTTGGATAAGCTAGGAGAAATCCGGGTGGGAAATCAGATGGATAGGCAACTGGCTCCAGGACCGGACCCAGAGGGTCGTAGTTGGTGGGATAGTCTCATCCCCAAGGAGGGTCATTAGTGGGTCCCACAGGATCAGTCCTTGGGCCCCTTCTATTCAACGCCTACCTATCTGACATAAGGACAGGAATCAGGAGTGAGATGAGTCTCTTGCAGATGACTCGAAACTGGGGCGGTGGTGGATGGGGAGGAGGGAGGGTGGCCCTGCAGGGGACCTGGAGGCTCTGGAAAGATGGTCTAGAAAGTGGAAGCTGAGGTTCAATGCAGGAAATGCAAGGTCTCCACCTGGGGGCCAGAAACCCAGGCCAAGTGTACACCCTGGGGAATACTACAAGTCTCAATGGCTGAGAGGGACCTGGGGGTGGTGGTGGATGTCAAGATGAACAACTCAGACTTGTAGGAGGGCAGCAGCCAAGGCCAACAGGATACTGGGATGCATCGCTATCACCTCCAGAAGGAGGGAAGTGATACTCCCTCTGTATAACTGCTTGGTGAGGCCGCACCTGGAGTACTGCGTGCAGTTTTGGAGGCCACACTTAAAGAGGGACATTCACCTCCTGGAGAGGATCCAGAGGAGGGCAACCAAAATGATTTGGGGCTTGGGGGACAGGACCTATGAGGAGAGGCTCGAAGAGCTAAATATGTACACACTGGAAGAGAGAAGGGACCGGGGGGACATGATAGAGGTCTTCAGGTACATGAAGAGGGTAAATGGGGAGGAACAGTCAGGGTGCTTCGAAGGAAGGCGGAAGGGGCCACTAGAGGGCATGGGTGGAAGCTGGAGGGGGGAAGATTCAGGGGAGAAAGGAGGAGGTGCTACTTCACTGAGAGGGTGGTGGAGCCATGGAATGCACTACCTAGGGGGCTGGTGGAGGCAGAGACAGTGGAGGGGTTCAAGAGGGTGGGACAGGTACAGGGAAGGGTTCTGGAAGCAAAATCCAATGCAGCAAGAATATCCGAACTGGGAAGAGAGAAGCCAGAGAAGGCGAGGGGAGGCAAGGTCAGCACCCAGGGTGGTGGGGCTGACCAAACAGCTGAACACGAAGACCGTTAGGCCTATTCTGCTGGCATTTTAGTATGTTAGTATTCCCTACCCCTTGTATGCACTCCACACATGCTGCGGCTGCCAGCCTCTGCCAGGGGCCACTATAGCTGTGTGGAGCGACAATCCCCCTTCCCAGGAGAGAAGAGGAGAGCAATCCTCCGGATGCTTGATCCTCTCTTGCTCCCTGCCAGCCCCCAGCACCAGAGTCCATTTCCGAACCCAGGTCACTGGTGTGGCATCCAGCGCCTCAACCCTCAGCACCACTGGGCTGGCTTAAATTACATCTTTATATGAAGACTGAATTATTTCTGTTCTTTGGTATGAGTACAATACAGAATCCTGGCTATGATTATAAATCCAGAATATGAAAGTTTGGGGAACAAGCAGGAAGTAGTAGGATGAATTTTAAAATGAGTCAAGAAATATTAGACTGGCACAAACAAGAAAGGCTCCTAGGCACATTTGCATTACTGTACAATTTGACACAAACCATAGCTTAAAGCTGTGCAGTCTGCCATTCATTACATACCCCTCACTTTTGGTAGCAGGCAACTTTTTCTTCAGGGTCTCTTTATCCTCAGCCTTTAAAATGATGAAGCCCATGATCTGAGCCGCGCTGTACAAAGGTAAGAAGCCCAGCTCAGCTCGGCAGCTAACAAAACAGTCAGGATGATACCAGCGATCAATCATTCCCAGCTGAGGCTTTTCTGGATCAATCATCTTCTTAGAAATCCTGATCTGGTCCTACAATGGGGTAGGAGATAAAACTGCACTTAGTAAAACTGAATGTGTGTTGCGATGGGTCAGGAAATAATTTTCATCCTAACTCAGCAAGAGAAGGCAGCACTTTAAGCTAGTTTCATGCTATGCACCAAAAGGACTTGTCCGTAAAAGAAAAATGTACACACCTAACCAATTCACTCATGATCTGCGAGCGGATATTTCTGACAGATTGCAGCAGGGACTTGATGTAATTTTCTGACTCGCAGCAATGACACTCCGTGGCCAAATGGTTAGGGCATGAGAGTTAGAAGATTACAGTATGAATCCCAATGCTGCCATTCCTCACTGTAACTTCAGGTAAGTAATGCAACCTCCCCATGCTCACTCTTCCCAGTTGTAAAACTGGGTAGATGCTGGACCCCACTAAAAACAAGATGAGCAACTGTAGGTGAAAAAGTTGATGCTGCTAATAGCTCAACTTGCTTGATAAAAATTAAACAAAAACATTAAAACAGCAGTCAGTCAGGTAATAGAATCTTTGCAGTGAGGTCAAAAAATAGTAAGTAGGGGTAACACATATCTGTGATACTATTTTTTTATTTTATCTAGTATTGTATTTCACTTGTAGGGCCTTCTGTATAAATCTCAAACAAGTACCACTTCAGTAGCTATGTATGGTTGTCACAGGAATTGCACATAAAGATACAGTGAGGAAATTACAACGGTGTGTTAAAAAGAGCAGTAGAAAAACAGTGATCACTAGACATGCTGCGATAGGTCTAAAGAAACATCATAAAGAAGAAATTCTATCACACTTGCCATCAATGAAAATTATAAACTTACATCATTGTTGCGATTCCAGAACATCTCCACCATTGATTCACACTGATTGATCTGGGGTCGGATGTACTAGGACCCTGCAAGAATAAAAGTTTTTTTTGCAGGAGGGGGCCAGCGTTGGGTACTAATGGCACCTGCACACCCCACACACTGCCATGCACGCCAGCCAATAATCATCACCTGTTCCCTCACACACCTCAGTTCTGTTCGCCAGGAGAGAAACAAAGTCGAGACAAAGTCCCTTTGCATAGGGAAGGGTATAACCAGCAGAATGAGAGAGGTATTGTTAACCCCTGTACAGATCCATGATGAGGCCTCACCTTAAGTACTGTGGTCAGTTCTGGAGGCCCCACCTCCGGAAGGACATAACTAGGGTGGAGACGGTACAGAAGAGGGCAAACAAAATGGTGCCGGGCTTGCATCAAAAGCTCTACAAGGAAAGACTCAAGGAATTAAATATGTACTCTCGAGGAAAGGGGGGACATGATAGAAACATTCAAATATCTCAGATATTAATAAGGTATATCAGGGTAGCATTGTACAAAGAAAAAGATGCTCGAGGACGAGGGGTCAAGCGATGATGATGGAGGAGGAGAAGACAGACAAGATGTGAGGAAATACTTCTTCATGAAACAGGTGGTGGATGCCTGGAACAGCCTCCTAGCAAAGATGGTGGGTGCTGAAACCACACAGGATTACACAGAAACATAGAATTTGACGGCAGATAAGGACCGCTTGGCCCACCTAGTCTGCCCATTTTCCTACCTAACAGATAAGCTGCAGATCCTAGTTAACCAACAGCTTACTTCCTCTTACCCACCCCAGCACTGCCTTATGCCTGTCCCATGCATTCTTGAAGTCCCCCACTGTTCTTGACTCCACGACCTCCTCAGGGAGGCTGTTCCATGCATCCACAATCCTCTCAGTGAAAAAATACTTCCTCACATTACCCCTGAGCCGTCCCCCCTCTATCTTCAAATTGTGCCCCCTTGTTCTTGCACATCTCTTTTTCTGGAAGATGCTACCCTCTTGGACTTTGTTAATTCCCTTGAGGTACTTGAAAGTTTCCATCATGTCCCCTCTCTCACTTCTTTCCTCAAGAGTATACATATTAAGCTTCTTTAGTCTTTCTTCGTATGTCTTCTGGTGCAGACCCTGCACTATTTTGGTTCTCCTCTGGACAGCCTCCACTCTATGTCTTTCTGAGATGGGGGTCTCCAGAACTGCACACAGTACTCCAGATGGGGTCTCACCAACTGTCTGTACAGAGGGATAACTTCCTGTTTCTACTATTGATGCCTCTTCCTATGCATCCCAGTATCCCTCCAGCCTTCCTTACTGCCTTCTCACATTGCTTGCCCACCTTTAGGTCATCTGATATAATTACCCCAGGACCCTTTCTATTTTTACTGTTGTCAGTATCTCACCCCCCATTGTGTACGCTTCCCCTGGGTTTTTGTTTCCCATGTGCATTATCTTGCACTTCTTTGCATTGAATCTGAGCTGCCATACATTTGACCATTCCTCCAACCTTGCCAAGTCCCTTCTCATCCTTTCCACTCCATCTTGTGTATCAACCCTGTTGCAGATCTTTGTGTCATCTGCAAAGAGACATACTTTTCCTTCCAGTTCCTCTGCAATGTCACTTATAAAGACATTATAAAGGACCGGTCCCAGTACTGAACCCTGCGGTACCCCGCTAGTAACCCTCCTTTCTTCACTGTGTACTCCATTTACTACTACCCTTTGCGTCCTGTTGTCTAGCCAATTTTTTATCCAGGCTACCACCTTGGGACCCATTCCAAGGCTGGCTATCTTGTGTATTAATCTTTTGTGGGACTGTATCAAATGCCTTGCTAAAATCTAGGTAGGCCATGTCCACAGCCCCTCCCTGATCTACTACTTTGGTCACCCAGTCGAAGAAATCTATTAGATTCGTCTGACACGACTTTCCCATCGTGAATCCATGCTGCCTCGGGTCCTGTGCCCCACTGGCCTCTAGGTACTCAACAGTTCTTTCCTTCAGAAGTGATTCCATCATTTTCCCTACCACAGCAAGCATGCATGGGACAGACTTAAGGGGACCTTAGAAATAAGGCAAGGTGGGGGGAGACCGGAGACAGTAGGGTCTGCGGTGACACTATAGATATGGAAAATAGGGCAGACTAGGTGGGCAAGAGGTCCTTATCTGCAGATGACTTCTGTTTCTATGAGAGAAAATAAGAGAAAACTAGATACCACTGAGTAGGAGGAGAGGGATATCTGCACCAAGACCTTCAACTTATGGCTGATGGAATGATGCAGAGAGGAGTGGGTACAGCTACACTAGGAACTGCGGACCCACTTGTAGAGATGAGAGCTTTTACAGGTGTTATGGCCTGCAGCCATCCTGGAAGAGAACCACAGTCCTCAGTAGATGGTTTAGACATTACTTCGATGAACATTTAAACTAGGCGGGGAGGATGGTGGAAAAAAAAAAAAAAAATCAGTGAGGCAGTAATGCCTCCACAGACAGACACCAAGACAGACCCAGATCCAGACAGACCTAGCCACATACACACAGCCACATACACACAGCCACTCACAGTCACACTCACTGTCACACAGCCACACTCACAGCCACACACACACACACACACACACACACACAGCCACACACACACACCACACACACACACACAGCACACACACACACAGCCACACACACACACACACAGCCACACACACACACACACACACACACACACACACACACACACACACACACACACACACACACACACACACACACACACACACACACACACACACACACACACACACACACACACACACACACACACACACACACACACACACACACACACACACACACACACACACACACACACACACACACACACACACACGCCACACACACACACACCACACACACACACACACACACACACACACACACACACACACACACAGCGCCACACACACACACACACACACACACACAGCGCCACACACACACACACCACACACACACACAGCCACACACACACACACACACCACACACACTACAGCCACACACACACACTCACAGCCACACACACACACACACCACAGCCACACACACACACACACACACACACACACACACACACCACACACACACACACACACACACACACACACACACACACACACACACACACACACACACTCACAGCACACACACACACACACTCACAGCACACACACACACACACTCACAGCCACACACACACACACACACCACACCACACACACACACACACATCACACACCACACACACACACACACACACAGCCACACACACACACACACACACTCACAGCCACACTCACACACACACACACACTCACAGCCACACACACACACACACACACACACACACACACACACACCACACTCACAGCACACACACACACACCAGCCACACACACACACACTCACAGCCACACACACACACACTCACAGCCACACACACACACACACTCACAGCCACACACACACACACACACAGCCACACACACACACACACTCACAGCCACACACACACACACACACAGCCACACAGCCACACACACACACACACAGCCACACACACACACACTCACACACACACACACTCACAGCCACACACACAGCCACACACACAGCCACACACACAGCCACACACACAGCCACACACACAGCCACACACAGCCACACACAGCCACACACACACAGCCACACACACAGCCACACACAGCCACACACAGCCACACACAGCCACACACAGCCATACACAGCCATACACACAGCCACACACACACTCACAGCCACACACACACACTCACAGCCACACACACACACTCACAGCCACACACACACACTCACAGCCACACACACACACTCACAGCCACACACACACACTCACAGCCACACACACACACTCACAGCCACACACACACACTCACAGCCACACACACACACTCACAGCCACACACACACACACAGCCACACACACACCACACACACACACACTCACAGCCACACACACACACTCACAGCCACACACACACACTCACAGCCACACACACACACTCACAGCCACACACACACACTCACAGCCACACACACACACTCACAGCCACACACACACACGCTGAAGTAGAAAAGTAGAAAGTAGGGAGAACCCAAGGGGAATGGAATCTCCAAGGCCATCCTACGGCATGAAGCAACATCTAAGTTGTAATGCTTCATGAAAGTATGAATCATGGACCAGATAGCTGTGTTGCAGATGTCAGTAAGAGAGGCCCCTTTAAAGCACGCCGCTGTGGTGGCCATAGCTCTGGTTGATTGGGCTTGGACAGATCCTGGTAATGGCTTGCTGTATTTTGTGTAACAAAATGTTATACAGTGTGCTAGCCAATTGGAGAAGGTCCGTTTAGTGACCAGGAGACATTCCCTGCTTCAGGTGAAGGTAACAAAAAGTTGAAAGGTCTTCCTAATCGATTTAGTTCGATTAGCATAGTATCATAATATACAATGGACATCTAGAGTATGTGAGAAGTATTCACCTCGATTGGAGTGTTCAGGATAATACACTGGTAACTCCAGGGATTGATTTAAGACACTACCTTAGATAGGAAGGAAGTGTTGGCACAAAGTGCCACTCTGCTTTGTGAAAAATTAAATAAGGTTCTCTACATATGAGGGCATGAAGCCCGGAAATGTGTTGAGCCGAAGTGACAGCCACTAAGCATAGTGTTTGCCAAGAAAAAAAATGGAGGTCACAAGTGGCCGCCAGTTCAAAGAGCTCAAGAGTTCATTTCTCTTTTAGAAAATTGAGATCCCACGGAGGAATGGGTCTTCTGATAGGTAGCTTAATATGTAACATTCCTCTTAGAAACATTCTGGCTAGATGATGTTGATACAATAGTCTGCCATCAAGAGGTTCATGGAAGGCTGGGATTGTTTTTTTTATTTATATTTCAGTACACCTTTGAGCTAAAAGCTCTTTAAATAGGTTCCACGTCAAGACAAGGTAACATCATGTTTAACAGAACAGATAATACAGGAAAACAGAGGGTCAAGAGAACAAACAAAAAACAAGTACATCATATCAACACTATGCAAAGGAATTACCATAACTTCACCTCTAGAGTGTGGCAATATACGGGGCACGTGCCAATAAACTGTACATATGCCAGTCAAGAGAAACTGAATTCAGATGGGGAAAATAGAAGGAGAGCTACTTAGTGGGTAAAGGTAAGGGGAGGTAGGTGAGAGAAAGGTAGGGAGAGGCAGGGGGAAGGGATGGGGGGGACGAGGTTAAGGAAAGGGAGAGGACAGTGCAACGGCAGGGCCAAAAAAGTGGCGGGAGGGTGAGGAGGGGCAGGTTTGGGAGGCTGATGGGAGGCAGTGGGAGGGGAGTGGGGAGAAGGACTAGGAAGGGATGAGACTAATCAGCCCAGCAGGCTTCGTCAGAGAAGATGTGGAGAGGCGGGGGGAGGGGTAAGAGAGGTGGGAAGAGGAATGAAGGAGTGTCTGGGAGGGGTAAGGGTAATAAAGGAGGGGAAAGTGCTGCAGTCGGGCCAGCAAGTAGGCCAACACCATAACACAGGTGCAGTGCACCTTGTGTGACAGGTTAAGAGAAACAGTCGCAGCTGGTATCAGCCACTAACAACTGTCTGAGTTTGCATTTAAATGAGCCCAGTGTTGGTGCTGTGGAAATATCCGGTGGCAGTGAGTTCAGCCAGAGCAGGGCACAGTAAGCAAAGGATCTCTGGGCTAGAGAAGTATGACACCGGAGAGGTTTAAAGATTATGTTCCCAGAGCTTCTAGTAGTTTGATGGTTTTCATACGGGATGAGAAGCTTATGAACCACAGGGGGCATCATACCAAGGTTAACGTCTTTAGCACTCTGACAAGTTTGGTACATGCGTCTGGCACTGAAATTGAGCCAGTTAGCCTGGGCATAAAGGTCACAAGTATGGGTTTGCCGAGTGGACCCAGTGAGAATATGACAGGCTTTATTGAGGGCCACTCTGATGCGATGCAGGGCTGAATCAGTGGCAGACCCATAGATTACTAGACCATCATCAATAAGGGAGACCACTGAGCTGTGAATTGCAAGGTTAAGGGCCTCTGGGGACAGGTAGTGCTTATGCCTGTAAAGCAGACCAATACGAGTGCCGATAGTCTTGGCAACATTATCTGTGTGCTGGAAAAATGACAGCATGCTGTCAACCATTATCCCTAGATACAGTACAATCTTGATTATCCAGAACGCTTGGGAGACATGAAATTAGTTTGGATAATAGGGAGTCCGTAAAACTGGGATTAAAATGTTCAGAGTATTTACTTGGGAGACATGCCACCAATTCATTAGCTAGAGATGTCTGGATAATGGGGGTTCATTAGATTGAGATTGTATTGTACTTGAAATATTGGACTTGCTCCAAGGAGGATCCTGTGTCGTTGGTGATGGAGAGCAAGTGGTTTCTATGCCTGTTATGAGGACTGGAGAAAAGCATTATCTTCATTTTTTTTGTAGTTCATAAGCTTGTGCTCACTGAACCATCTTTCTATGTGCTCAAAACTGAGCTGGAGCGGATTCTCAAGTACTTCCTGGTCAGGATCACTGACAAGAAGGAACGCATTGTCTGCACACAGAAGGGTGAGACCCTGAAAAGAGTTTGGGAGTTTTTAAGAAACACACTAAGTGGAAGAGGTCCCAAAATAGACCCTTGAGAAACTCCTGAATGGACAGGTCTATTCTCTGAGAGTATGTTGCCAATCTTCATCTGCTGCAAGCGGCCATGCAGGTAGCTTTGAAACCAGTCAACAGTATCAGAGGAGAGATCTAGGCCAGCGAGTTGCTTAGCCAAAAGGACATGGTTAACCATGTCAAAGGCTTTGGTGAGATCGATGAAAACCGCACCTACCAGGTTACTATGGTCTATAGAGTTTTGAATAAAGCCCGTGAATTCAAGCAAGGCAGTAGTGGTGCTATGGCCTTTTCTGAAGCCATGCTATTGTGGGCACTGAAGCCGATATTTCTGCAAACAGTCAGTTAGCTGGTCAGCCACTATATGTTCCAAGGCCTTTGAGAGTGGAGGAAGAATGGAGATCAGCCTGTAGTTCTCGTGTATTGTATGATCCCCACTCTTGTGTATGGGGGTCACTTGGGAGATAGAGGCCAAGTGGACTTTGATAAAGGAATAGCTTAATCCTGTCTCAGCAATCGAGGCCAGGTAATCAAAGACTTTTGACAGTGGACAGGAATAAGGATCCAATGATCAGGAAGCAGCCCAGACGGAAAAGCGTTTCCATTTGGCATTGTGTTTCCCTGGTCGCTGGTTTACGTGAGGCTAGTAAAATATTTGAAGTGGTTGTTGAAAAGGTAGATTTTTCTACTGCAACAGCAGGAACGGAATAGCGCTATCTTGCTTGAAGATTCTTTGGACATTCGTTTTTCAATGTTGTTTTGCTCAAATTCTCGTCGATGACTGCTGCTGAAGTTGCACTAGCTGCTGCATGCGAGCTGAAGATGGCGGGAAAATTAACTGAGGATACTAGAGATCGCCCACACTTTTATAGGAAACAGGAAGGCGATGTGTGTGGACAGCCCCTGGAAAAGACTGCTAGAAGAGCTGCCATGCGCCACAGTGACCTCTGGTGACAACCCAAGTGTATTACCTGCTGAGAGACCACTCCGTGGAAGATCTACTGTTACAGGTGAGTAACCTGTGTTTCTAGGGACGTGGATATGATGTTCTATCCGCACTTTCTTGCAGACTCCTAGCAGTTCTCCAGGAGGAGGGAGGCAAGGCACACACCCCCTACTTAGGAAATAAGGATTGGAGAGCTGAGGCTCCAAAACCAGCATCCCGGTATGACTAAGTCAAAGTGGTAATGGGAAATGAAGGCATGTGCTGACTCCCAGGTAGCACCCCTACAGATTTCCTGAATAGGGACGTCTCGAGAAGCAGCCACCATCGCAGCGGTATAGCGGGTGGAATGAGCCCTAAAGCCCTCTGGCAGGCTCCCAATCTGCCAACCTATAGCAGAGATCAATACAGGAAGTGATCCACCTGCCAATCGTTTGCTTGGCTGCAGGTCTGCCAGATGCAGCTTCAGCATAGGTGACAAACAGCTGGCGAACCTCTCCCCGAACTCCAGCCATGCGCTCTTTGTAGTAAGTGAGTGCTCGCCTTAGGTCCAGAGTATGGAGCCTATATTCAGCCTCTGAGGTGTGATTTGGGAAGAACACCGCAAGAGTCATCACCTGGTTCTGGTGAAACTCCAACACAGCCTTCAGGAGGAATTTCGGATTGGGGCACAGGACAACCTTGTCCATGTGGAAGAGCAGGTAAGAAGACCCCAACGAGAGTGCCTGGAGCTCTCTGATCCTTCCGGTTGACGTGATAGCCACCAGGAAGGCGGTCTTCCACGACAGGTGAGACGTATCACATCTGTGCATCGGTTCGAACAGCTTGCCCATGAGCTTTGCCAAAACCAGCAACAAGTCCTACGGTGGTGGTGGTGGTTCACACACTGGATGGGAAATGTGATCTAGGCCCTTGAAAAAGTGCCAGACCACCTTCTCCTATGCCACAGACTGTTAACTGGCCCACACCCAGTAAGCAGAGATGGCTGCCAGGTGCACCTTAAGGGTCGTCAACCGAAGTCCCCCATGGGAGAGAGACCACAGGTAGTCCAAAATGCTAGCCACAGGACAGGTCAAAGGGTCCAACCCCTTGCCCAGACACCAAATGTAGACTCTCTTCCATTTGAAGGCACAGTATTTTCTGGTTGACTCCTTTCCAGATGCCTCCACGACAGTGGAGGACATCCTCCGAGAGACCCAAAGCCTGGAACTCTAGCCGCTCAGGAACCAGGCTGTCAGGTGCAGGGATTGAAGGTCCTGATGGAGTATCTTTCCTTGACTGATGGAGAGCAGGTCTGGGCGTATGGGAAGACATCTCAGGAGCCTGTTGCTGAGACTGAGGAGATCGGGGTACCAAAACTGGTGGGGCCAGAAGGGATCCCTAAATAACTTCAAAGTCTTTCTCCTGCACAGTGATTGGTCACCTATTGATAGTGCTATGTCTGTTGACAGTGCCCTCTCCCACTTCATATCTTGTTTCAACACCTCCTGTGACCGTTTTGCCCCATTCGTTATACAGCTAGTTAAAAGGACCTATTACTCCCTGGATAACTCCAGCACAACTGTGATAACTTATGGCATAAGGCCCTCGAGTCTGGCCACCCCTCAGAAAGGCAACGATATAGAGCGCCCAGAAACAAATGCACCCTTGGTGGCGAGGGTCTGGGCAGCCATCATCTGGTCACTTGAGACGCCATTTTCCTCTCTTTTTCTTGAGCCCGATTGCAGCTCCTCTCTGTAGTGCTCCTGCCCACCTCAGGGAGCCGCAGAGCGAGGCAAGCTCCCAACCCACCCCAGGAGAGGAGAGCAGTCCTCTGGACACTCAATCCTCCCTTCGCCTGCCAACCCAGACATCCCGAGTCCATTCCTGAACCCAGGTCGCTGGCATGGTGAGAGATGAGGCGTCCAGTGCCTCAACCCTCAGCACCACCAGGCTGGCTTGTAATTCCGATCTTTTAATAAATAAATGTAAAAAAAAAAAAAAAAAATGCATCCTCCTGCAGCGTTTCCTGCTGAGGGGGGCAGGCACAATACAACCTCAGCCGTGCATTCTCCCTGGAAGCGAACAGGTCCACCTGATGGGTGCCCCACTGGGAGAAGAGACTGAACTACATCCGGATGGAGACACCACTCGTGAGATGCCTCGCCCACCCAGCTGAGGGCGTCCACCAGCTGACTGGAGGCTCCTGCCACATGGATGGCTAGAAGATCCGCCTCCAGGCTGCGCACAACAGTCCAAGTGCAGAGGGCTTCCTTGCACAGGAGCAGGGAGTGCATTCCGCCTAATTTGTTGAGGCAGTACATGGTGTTGTCCATCTAGACTTGGACCACTTGACCCTGAACAAATGGAGCAAAGGCAGTCAGCGCCAGCCAGACTGCTCGGAGCTCCAGCAGGTTGATGTGACATCAGGACTCCTCAGGGGTCCCAAGCCCGTGGACCCTGTATTCCCCTAGATGGGCACCCAGCCCGTGAGAGAAGCGTTGGTCATCAAGACGACGGTCAGCTCGGGGCAGACAAACAGGATCTCTTCATGCAGATGCTCTGGGACTAGCCACCACTGGAGGGCATCCCACATCCTCTGGGTCACAGTGACCAGCTGGTCGAAGTGACCTTTTCACCAAGACCACTGGCTGGCCAGCTCCCATTGCAGGGAGTGCATATGCCAGCGGGCCCATCAGACCATGCTGGGGCAGGCCACCATGTAACCCAGAAAGCGCAGAAAGTCCTGGGCAATGCGCAAGTGCCCAATCAGAAATGACTGAGCAAAGGAGGAGAGAACCTCCGCCCTGTCCGCTGGGAGCCAGGCTCTGGCTCAGCAAGAGTCGAGCTCTGCTCCGATGAAGCTGATCACCTGCGAGGGTAGGAGTTTCAACTTGGCCTCATACACCAGGAGGCCAAAGTTAATGCAGGTCTGGAGGACCAGGTCCCGGACCACTCCACCTCCTGCTTGCAGGGTCCTGCTATCAGCCAATCGTCCAGGTACAGGTACACCCGGACTCCTAGGCGCCTCAGGCTATGCATTTGGTGAAGACTCTGGGGGCCGAGGAGAGGCCGAAAGACATGGCCTGGAACTCAGAGTGGGTTCCCTCAGCTCAGAAGCGGAGGACCTGTTGGTGGGACAGATTGATCGGGAAGTGAAAGAACACGCCCTGAAGATCCAGACAGCAAAATCACATGTCTTGCTCGACAGATAGTATGATCTGCAACAGTTACCATACTGAAGGTGCGGGACAGGAGGAATTTGTTCAGGTTGTGCAGATCTAGACCCCCCCAAATCCCCATCTGCTTTGGCACCAGGAGTACCTGGAGACAAACCCTGGGTGTTCCGGAAGATCCGCAACTCTGACCATGACCTCCTTGAGGAGACGTTGGCCTATGTCATCTCAGAGAGCCGACTGAGTGTCTACAGATACCAAGTCCTCGCGTGGGACACCAGCTCGGCTGGGAGGGTACTGCTCGAACTCAATCAGACCCTGATCGACCACTTCCAGAACCCACTTGTCCGTGGTGACAGTAGACCAGGCAGAAAGAAAGTGGCGGAGCTTGCCCCCCACAGGAAGACCCAGAGGAGGCGTGACGGGCATAAGTGTGGCAACCCCCATCCCATCACTGAGCAGGCTTGGAGGAGGAGGAAGATCCAGCTGGGGAGCCACCAGGTCCCAGTCCCTCTGGATTTTCGGACCACTGACAGCAAAGCAAATCACCACTCCAGCCGTTCGGAGTGTACACGAAGCAAAATAACTGCACAGTCGAAAATACAAGCAACAGCACCATTCCAAAAACACTAAAATCAAGACTTTATTGCATAAGATCACGAATGGACGCCTTACAAAAACAACAAACGACCGGCTAGCCCTCTACTGGTTTTGCACATATGCATTGCTTCATCAGGAGGTGCTGAGCCAATGAATACACATATCTTATATCCAAACTGCTTAAAAGGATAGAACCCATTTACCATTTCAAAGTGTCAATTGCAGCAAGTAAATACATTATAAAGTGCAAAAGTGCAGAACATGTGCTAGAATATAAATATCACACTAACACAGTTAAAAATCATTAAATTTCCTCCAAATTCACTGCATTAACTACTCATCTGCATCTGACTACTCCTGCCTAAAAAGCCTTGGGCATTTTTACACCCATTATTGCTCCACGGTCATAGGCTAACCATGACATATTGCACCTTGGTCACTTAGTAGAAACTTGTACTACCAAGTGTTTCTGTCTAACGTGCATATTTAGAAAAATGTGATGAGCTGTATATACCTGTCCGCGATCCAACTAGCCTAGGGGGTGTATACGACAATGTTATAAGTTATATTACGACCAATCCAGTCCTTGAGCTATGCTCCACTCCTATGTATGATGACCTGTATATATCTGTCAGTTGAACTAGCTAGTCTAGAGTGTATAATCTGAAATGTGCTTACTACTGTATGTTTCCCCTAGCGTCAAATGATGTATTTCCCACATGTTTGTTTACTGTGACAAAAAACTGTACCCTCTCTTTGCCATGTCTCCATGACTGTTGTTCCTCATGTTGTACTCTCCCGGGTCGTTCCTGAAAATAGGCATAATACTTGTCTAGTGTACTTACCTGGTAAACAAAAGCTAAATAAATAAATTAATACACAAGATTTACTGGTATAACCACGTGTTATGTGTAAGGTGATATTTATAGTACTGAGTAATACTTTAGGAATGTAGGAAAATGTTATCAGTAAAGAATATGGCTACACAGAACATGAAATGGACTACCCTCTTTAACAAATCATGGGAGGATGGTGTGGTACCTGAGGACTGGAGAAGGGCAGACGTGATTCCCCTTCACAAAAGTGGGAGCAAGGCAGAAGCAGAAAACTACAGACCTGTTAGTTTAACCTCAGTGGTAGGGAAAATGATGGAATCACTTCTGAAGGAAAGAATTGTTGAGTATCTAGAGGCCAGAGGGGCTCAGGACCCAAGGCAGCATGGATTCACAGCGGGAAGGTCATGCCAGACAAATCTGATAGATTTCTTTGACTGGGTGACCAAAGTAGTAAATCAGGGAGGGGCTGTGGACATGGCCTACCTAGACTTCAGCAAGGCATTTGACACAGTCCCACACAAAAGATTAATATACAAGTTAGCCAGCCTGGGAGTGGGTCCCAAGATGACAGCCTGGGTAAAGAACTGGCTGGAGAATAGGACACAGAGAGTAATTGTAAATGGAGTCCACTCTGAAGAAAGGGGGGTTACTAGTGGGGTACCACAGGGTTCAGTATTAGGACCGGTCCTCTTCAATGTTTTTATAAGCGATATTGCAGAGGGACTGGAAGGAAAAGTATGTCTCTTTGCAGATGACACAAAGATCTGCAACAGAGTTGAAGCACAAGGTGGGGTGGAAAGGATGCGGAGGGACTTGGCAAGGTTAGAGGAATGGTCAAATGTATGGCAGCTTAGATTCAGTGCTAAGAAGTGCAAGGTAATGCACCTGGGAAACAAAAACCCAGGGGAAGAGTACACAATGGGGGGTGAGATCCTAACAACAACAAAAATGGAAAGGGACCTGGGGGTAGTCATATCAGATGACCTAAAGGTGGGCAGGCAATGTGAGAGGGCAGCAAGGAGGGCTGGGGGGATACTGGGATGCATAGGGAGAGGCATCACCAGCAGAAAACAGGAAGTTATTATCCCTCTGTACAGACAGTTGGTGAGACCCCATCTGGAGTACTGCGTGCAGTTCTGGAGACCCAATCTCCGCAAGGATATAGACAGGATGGAGGCTGTCCAGAGGAGGGCAACTAAACTGTTGCAGGGCCTGCACCGGAAGACATATGAAGAGAGACTTAAGGAGCTTAATATGTATAGCCTCGAGGAAAGGAGAGAGAAGGGGGACATGATAGAAACTTTCAAGTATCTCAAGGGAATCAACAAAGTCCAAGAGGGTAGCATCTTTCAAAAAAAGAGGTATGCAAGAACAAGGGGGCACAATGTGAAGATAGAAGAGGGGCGGCTCAGAGGTAATTAAGGAAGCATTTTTTCACAGAGAGGGTTGTGGATGCATGGAATAGCCTTCCGGAGGAGGTTGTGGAGTCAAAAACAGTGGTGGAATTCAAGCATGCATGGGACAGTCATAAGGCCATTCAAGGGGGTGGGGGTAGGAAGAAGTAGGCTGCTGGTTAACTAGGATCTGCAGCCTATCCAATAGGTAGGGAAATGGGCAGACTGGGTGGGCTAAGCAGTCCTTATCTGCCGTCAAAATCTATGTTTCTATGGTTCTTAGTCATGATACTTCTGCAACTATGAATCAAATCATCACAGAATATTGTTATAACAACATATAATGCAGGGTACGTGACATTTAACTATGATATTTCTGCCTTAATGATTTTTAACTATATTAGTATGATATTTATTTTCTAGCACATGTTCTGCACTTTATAATGTATTATTCACTTGCTGCACTTGACACTTTGAAATGGTAAATGGGTTATATCCCTTTAAGCAGTTTGGATTTAAGATCTGTGTATCCAATGAGACAGTACCTCCTGATGACGCACCCGATACGTGCGAAACCGGTAGAGGGCTAGCCGGTCGTTCGTTGTTTTTGTATGGCATCCGTTCTTGATTTTATACAATAAAATCTTGATCTGAGTGTTTTTGGAGTGGTGCTGGCGCTAGGTTTTTCGTTTCGGACCACTGAGGCCACTGATTTGGGCCTTGGTCGCCAAGATTGAGCCTGCTGGCCAGACTGATGCTGGGCTGGTTTTGCTGCAGGAGTGAAGGGCTGAAAGGGCGTACGCTTCGGCTGCCTAGAGTCCTTGGGATCCTTCTGGGCAGATGTCACGGAGTCCAAGGTGGCACTGGACTTCGATACACTGGATGTGACTCTCCACACCGGGCCCAAACTGGTCGGTGCCCAAAAATGGGACGTCCGCTAGCTTGTGCTGAGTGCCTGCCGTAAAGGTAGAGAACCCCAGCCAAGCCCTACGGCACATGGCAACTGCAGCCGCCACCGGGCGGGCACAGGAATCCCTAATATCCAGACGTGTCTGAAGCTGCTGTTTGGCCACAGCACGACCCTGGTCCCAGACCTGCTTGACCATAGTCAGTGTCAGTGACTCAGCAGGTAGCGCACTCTTCTCCGAGATCAGAAGGCTGTGGGTTCTATCCCCACACCAGGCACTTGGGTTAAATCTCAAAACTGACACTGTAGTGCAGCATGAGGGGGTGCTGCACTCCTGAGGTGGTCTTTTGGATGAGTCATTAAACAGAGGTCCCATCTGCCTGTTCTGGTGGATGTTAAAGATCCCATGGCACTGCTCGAAAAGAGATGGGGAACTTTCCCGGTGCCCTGGCCAAATTTACCCCATTCACTACAAAAAAACATACCAGCAACATCTTAATCTGGTTCAAGGTCAGTTGCCATTCATCTATATCCCTCTCCCCCGGTTGTGCCTGAAAATAGGCAGAATTTGTCGATTGCACTTACCAGGTCAACAAAAACTAAATAAATAAACAAACGGTCTGGAGGTCTGCATGAAGATGAGGAATTACCTCAGACAGCCCAGAAGGGCATGGGAGAAGTGTGTCATCACGACAGAAGCTTGCCTGGCGGAGGCCAGGCAAGGAGGCAGCATAGACCTTTTTAGCAGAGTAGTCCAATTTCTTGGACTCCTTTATCTGATAGTCTATCGACATCCCCTGAATTCCCCGCACGCCGAAACACTGAGTCGGCCACCAACCCTTCAGCCGAAGAGTGCTCCATGAACCCCAAAAGGGTACCGGAGGGCGCTGCACATTTGAGAGCCATCCAGGCTGAGGTTGCAGGGCAGGAGGTGGGGCACTACCAGAGCTCCAGAGCAGGGCCGACTATGGCCTCAGCCACTGGGAAAGCCTTCATGGGAGAATCCCCCTTTATCTAGAATCTCTGTGAGGGGACAGCAAGCCCGTTTCTGGACAGGCTCCAGCTTCATCCCCGTGGACTCCGAGATGAGACGGAGGATGCCCATGAAGGATGTGGGTCCTTCCTCCGTTGAAAGATCACCCACAGACTATGTCGATCAAATGGGAGTGCAGAGAGGAATCCTCGGACTCAGAGGTGTCCGCATAGAGCAGCCTACTACCAAGTCACTCTGAACCCGCCGGAGGCGGTCAGGTGTAAGAGTGACCGACAGCCGATGGTGAAGGCCCTGAGCCAGCCAAGACTCCTTGGTTGGAGTGCTGGTCAGTGGCTGTTGGTTGGAGTGCTGGTCAGTGGCTGTTGGGGCGGCACCCGCACCACGATCGGTGGAGAGGCCAACTTCGGCCAAACCGAAAGCGGTCTATATTGACTCCACAGACAGAGAATCTGTGTCCCGGAATTAATTACAGGTTGACAATCGGGAAGAGCAACAAATATATACATTGTCAGGACAAGTCAGGTAAGACAAGATCACCTTGCATTAGTTGTGATATTATTCAAATTGGCCAGACGTGGTGTACAACATATGACAAAGAGTTAACAGCAATCTTGGAACTCCACAATGTAGCGAGGGGAAACATTAACCAATAGCGCAACAAATGCTGGAACCTCCCAGCTGGAATTACACAATGCAGGGCGGGGAACATTAACCAATAGTGCAACAAATGCTGGAACCTCCCAGCTGCGGCTTCAGCTAGAAGCACGGACATCCTAAACTCCCTGCAGGGGACGTTCCTCAGGCAACTAATCAGTGGACCCAATTGTGATGGGGCAATACTGGACCTGGTACTAACAAGGACAGTGTTGCAGATATCAAGGTAGGAGGCCACCTGAGGAACAGTGATCACTGCACAGGATGGTTCAATATAAGAACAGCCATGTAATTGAACAACACAAGGGTGACGGGTCCCAAACGTCAGGAAGGCAGAGTTTAAAAAGATGAGCGAATACTTCAGGGATGACATGGTGGTGGGAATGAACTGTGTGTGGTGCAGGAACAGCGGGCAAAGCTAAAAAGGGCAAGACAACAAATCTCTGTCAAGCAGGTGATCAAAACAAGGAAAAAGATATCACTATTGTTCTCGAAAGAGATAGCAGAAAAGGTAAAAGGCTAAAAGGGTAGGATTCAGAAGTTACAAGAAGACGCAGAGGGAACAGGATAAGTAGGTGTATCAGAGGAACCAGAGGGAAAAAGGGAGAGCAGTAGGATAAATTCCTTCATACTTACCGTAATTTCCTTTTCTGTTAGTTCCAATGTTGTCTATGGGGCATTAATACATACAGATAATGATCACCCCCACTGGAGTAGTGGTACAGCCCAAAGCTGTAAAATCGGCATAGAACCCTGGTCATATGAATATTCCAAAAAGACCAAGATCCTCGCCCTCGACCCTGTCCCATAGGAGAATGGTTCACTGTGCCTCCTTTGTTGCAAAATTCTGGTTTGGAACCCTTCTTACCTACCTCTCTGCCTGCCTCTCCCAAGCTGCTCCCTCTACCACCAGGATCCGTGTACTTTTGTCATCCCACGCCCCCGCCACATCGCCGCAGTTGGTGCCACCCTTGGTGCTGCGGCATGAGGTTCGATGTTGGCCCAAGGGACTGGACACATCCCCGGGGTGACACCATCACTGGGTCTGCCTAAACCTGACTACAGTGACTTCACATGTTAGATATACTGTGCAGGAACAGGCACGCTGTGAAAACAAGAGACAAAGAAAGGAAAAGGGGCAAGGCCAGCCTGCTGGCGCAGCAGTAGGGCTACTGCTCACGATGCTGGCAACCCGGTTCAGGAGGCGGACTCAGGTTACCAGAAGGCTGGCGGGGGATTGAGTAGCCTTTTCATGCTCTCCACCTCCCGGGGTTGGGGGTGTTACCGGTACCTGGCTCCTGGGTGACCACAGGCTGACCGGTTAACCTGGACCCCAGTTAGTGCAGACACTGGGAGGTGTGCCCGATGCATGGCACGTATACGTCGCAGTATCACTGCATACAACACCTCCCAGAGTCTGTAAACAATCACCCCAATACGCTCAAATTCAGTCCTGCCACCGCAAAGCTGCCCGGGACTCCCTGCCAAATCCATGACAGGGATCTGATGGGGTTGCGGAAGAGGGGGGTAATCCAGGGGGCACTTTGAGCGGGGTGACCTCAGCTCACCACAGACTGTGGCAATGACAGTGGGGACCATGGAAGGAAGCCATCGGAGCAACTAAAGTGCAGTAAGAAAAAAAAAAGGGAAGGAAAAGGGCCACTCAATGTTACTGTAGTAATGATTCAAAGGAATTGTTAAACAAGGACTACTTAACTGAATGAGTGAACATTTGGGATAGACTGCCGAAGCATGTGGTTATCAGCGGATACTGTAATGGCCTTTAAGCTCAGGCTCAGTTAAGTACTTTGAAGAACATGGGGTGATGGTATTCTCACTGACATGAGGGGGGACTCGATGGGCTGATGGTCTTCTTTATTCCCTACTATTTATGTATGCATGCATGCATGCAAGCACGCATACGTACATTACATGCAGGAAAGGACAAATGACGTCCACTAGGGTGCTATATGAATCTGCAACCTTTTTACGTGTAACCCAAGCTAGATTCACTGTTGATTTCCACTGGAAACGTGTGCGTACACGTATACACACACACACACACACACACTGGATATTTTACCTTTTCAATTTTTTGCTCACATCCTTTACAGGTGCTCCTGTTGGACTTGGCATACTCCACCACAAAATCACTCAAGGTCTTCGGCCCTTTACCACTGCCCTCCTGACTGCCACCTTTACCTGCCACAGGTAACAAATATAAAAAGATACAATAATTAACATAATGTAAAGAGAATTATACCCCCCTTCACATTCCAGCATAAAAAAATCTTTACAGGCAAGTACTCAATGTCGGAGCTTATCCAATTCATAACTGAAAACACTCTCCACAAATACATCGTCTTGAGATAAATTACACTTGTAAACTTGTAAAATATTAATCCCAGTCTTAGAATATGGCTCCCAATTGTAAATAAATTTGCCTCAAACATCGTTGAGAAAGATAGATCAGAAGTATTATACAGTAGCTAAATTTGCAACCAAAGTAAACATGGTATCCACCACTGTACGGTATATGAAATGCTGGATTGGTTGGAACCTGGAAGGAAAAGACAATATACTTGGTTGGTTTGGTGTCGTAAGTTAGCAAATTCAGTAGGGACTCATCCACTACATAATCTGGTAACATCTGAACTACCAAACGAAAGAAAGTATAATCTAAAACAAACTGCTTGAATATACTTGTACATAGATCGTTTAACAGATTGGGGGATGCCACTTTGTGGATGAGTATCACCAGGTGCTGGAATGAACTGCCTAATGATTAAAAGTCTACGAAAACACATACCACATTTAAATTGCTCCCGAAGAAAGATCTGCATTTTAATTGTAAATGTTTTTTTGTGATTTGAAATCAAATGTATGCAGCATGGTACAGACACAGTGTTGTAAAGATGTACGTGCATGATATATGTTTAATGTCGTACTGTGCAGCAAGGACACTGTTGAAAATAAGGGTAACCGAAATCTGTTATCCTGACTAAAAATAACATTTCACCATCACCACCGAATTCTTTATCGGGTGAGTTTTCCATACTGCCATTATTTTTGGTACACTGGAGGCAAAGCCTTGATCGCCGAATATCTCTTCATGCAAGATACCAGCCATGGTTGAGCAAAGGAATTTGAGTTTCAAGACAGGGTGTAAGGTAGTAAAAGCTCAGATATAGAAAAAGCCCCCCATATCAGTCAAATTAAGAATTGTACATGGAACCAATGCTAAGTCTTCAATATAGGTGCAAGTGATCTGCTCAAATTAATTTCTTGTAATCAGCACAACAGCAATATGTTTATTGTGTAAGACATCAAGGAATATGCATCTTTTATGACGAGTCGGGCCACAGCATCGGTGTTTTGTGGTAGCAGAAGTGGAATGGATACACAGATTAATTTCCCATGCCACGATAACCAGGTATCATGGTACGCTGTGGTTTTGAAACTTGCTGCTCCAGTTCCCCCAACCTGGAGCAAGTTTCAACATCCCTCCCATACAAACCCAATCATGAACTCTGGCAGCTCTGCACCCTGAAACAGTGACTGATGTAATACCACAGTATTAAGCTAGCACACCATAAAAATGTCTTCTAGGGACACGGATATGGTCTACTTATCTACACTCTAGCAGAATTCCATTCCCTTTAAGAATAGCCAGAAGGTCTTCAAGCTAGCTCCTCCCTCCCACCCAGGTGGAATCCTTCTCAGCACTGCCTCGTGATGTCAGATCTTCCTTTCCGCTGGAAGCATCAGGTTCCCTCCATCTTTTACTACGTTTTCACGATCTTTGAGCTACCTTTTCTCGACTGGTCATGGAATCGGGCAATTCTAAAATCGGGCCCTGGTTTTAAGAAGTGCCACTGTGGCTAGAAAATGTCTGTCACTAATCCACACGTCGTGCGTGTCTGGGAGTGGATTACAACCCGAATGCTTATTGCCTACGTTGTTCTCGTCATCCCTCCACCCTAGAAGATCTCTACACTTAAATCCTGCTTGGACTCCCAGACAAACCAGACCCACCAGTTCGTTCCAAGGAAGCCTGTCATTTAGTGTCCTCATCCTCTGCAGCGGCGGGCTCAGCCAAATAACATCGCCGCAAGGAATCCACAGATCAGAACGCTGCAGGAGCACCATCTATAGCTGCCATAGTTTCAGTGAGCATTGCCACCTCATTCACCAGGGTATTCAGGGATCTTTGCCAGTACCTTTCTACCCTTGGGGATGAGGGCCCCTCCCTAAAGTCCAAGCCCTCCAAATCCTCTAAGCGGGACTCTAAGCAGAAAAAATCCTGCCGTCAGTTAGTTGTGGGACCGTGAGCACACTCGGGCCTCGGGTTCCTGTGCTTTTCCAAGCTCAGTAGCCACTGAGCTTTCGGCTTTGACCGATACTTCTGTCCCGGCCACTGGCCCTATCTATGGTCTCCCCCTCGAGCCCGTTGGCCGAGATGCGAGTCAACCAGGTAGTCGAGATATTTCCCTAAGAGGTTGACCCATTGTCAGAGGACAAGCAGGATGATTTCCTCTCCAGGACTCCGCTCCTGCTGATCGTGTCCCAGGGAGGGACGAACCAGCATGCTGATCCAAACCCCTCCCTTCTGAAACACAACCTCACACAGCTCCCTCTGTGAGTTTCGCTGACCCCGGCTTCTCCTCACTGGTCTCCCAGACGGTCAAGGTCCAGGTCTCGGTCCCGCAGTTTGAGGTTGAGTGGCTCTGAACAGTCGGTCCCACTCTGTGCTTGGGCAAGAGGTGACATCCAACATTCGTTCTCTTCCTCCTCTTCAGAGAAGGATTGGCTCTGCCGCAAGATGTAGCGTCACTATGAGGAGTTAGTCAGGCAGCAGTTGCTGCTGGGTGTGGGTAACAAGACCCTGGTAGTGCCTCAGACCCCTCAAGCACCACCTGGTCACTGCCGCCCCAGCCTATGCAGACGCCTCTGACTGCCAACACCAGGTTCCCACTGATCCAGGTGAAGCCCTCACCTATTCAGCCCAAGGAAGGGGCTCCTTCCAAGTCAGCTCAGCCAGCCACTGGTCTGCCCTATCAACTGTCTGTCAACTGTGTCTCAGACCGACTAATCTCGAGTCCTTGAGGACTTGCGGGGGCTCTCCTGGGTTTCAAGGAGTCCTCGGAATCCTAAACTTTTTTGATGCACTCCCAGCTTCGACCAGGACTCTGGGGAGGAACCCTTGGTGAATTAAGGGCCTACTCAGCCTGATCTCCAAGTCTACTAGGACCCCACTGAAGCCAGTCCAGAAAAGGGCTCACTACCCACTCACAGAGATCCTCAACAAAGACAACCCCCCCCCCCCAAGGTAGCTGTTCCTATAGCGGAGGCCATCCTGGGACCCTCTCTGGAGCTTTGGCATCATCCTGCTTCCTGTTCCACTCTGTCGACACGTATGGTCCGCAAGTATGTGGTACCTACCGGGTCATTGTCTGGTTTCACCAAGCATCCTTTTGCAGAAGGTTTGGTCACTGACTTGATCTTTCACTGTTCAGGCATCATTAGCGATGTGTACAAACCTCCTGACAGGGAATCTAAGAAGTAGGACCACGCAGCCAAAAAGGTCTATGCGGCCTCATCTTTGGGCCTCGGCAGGTGAGTGCAACACTCCACATGACCAACTTCGCGCATAGTTTGTTGGGCAACCTGGATTATCCCACAGTTGCCTGTCGACCAGACTCCGGTCAAGTTGGTATGGAACCACTGCAATGCAGTTGCCAAGCAACAGCTCCAAACGGCTCTTGACATCAGTGATTCTTGTGCCCGGCCAGTGGCCAATGCAGTGGCTATGTGCCACAGGGCTTGGCTGCAGCTTTCAACCTTTATGGACGATACACAGCAGAAGCTGGCACACACCTTTCTTAGGTACTGACCTGTTTGGGCCTGGACTAGACCGCCACCTCACTCTGATTCAGAAGTCCAACGCTACTCTGGACTCCTGTCACCTCCACCCAAAGGGACAAAGGGCAGAAACAGAAGAAGCCCTTTTAGTTTCTGCGCCCCCGCCCCCCCGCATGCCATCCCACACCACTCCCAGTGGCTCAGCAGCAACAGCAGACCTGGAGGCCCCGGCTGAAGCCTTCCTCCTCTACCAGACAGTCCAAAGGGAGAGATCAGGTGGCCTCCTCAGTCAGACCCTCCTCTGCCTTCCGGCCTGTGAAGTAAGAGGTTGGGGGTGGCCTTTCCCCTGCCTGTCTCGACTGCTCCGAGCCCTCCCATGGGGGGGGGGGGGTCGACTGCTACTTCACTTCCACCTGGTTTGCCATTACGACCGACAGGTGTGTCCTCGAGATGGCCAGCAGCGGTCTGACTCTCGAATGCGAAGCTCCTCCACCCACCCAAGCCCATGCCCCACGGGAAGACACAGTGCCCCTGAAGGTGGTGTTGAGCCTTTGGGAGGACATTCCCCTCCTCCTCTTCAAGGAGGCAGTGGTCTGTGTGCAGGATGCCATGCCCAGCCCGGGGTTCATGTCTGGATATTTTCCGATTCCAAAGAGGACAGGGGGTCAACGCCCCATTCTGGATCTGCACGACCTCAAATCAGTTCCTGTAACCACGCAAGTTCCATATGGTCACTCAGAACCAGATCATTCCGTCCCTCAATCAGAACATATGGTTCTGCTCTCTGGACCTTCAGGATGCCTTCTTCCACATCCTCATCCACCCATTCCACCGGCAGTTCTTCCTCTTCCACTCAGAAGGGACTCCGTACGAGTTCCAGGCCATGCTGTTCGGCCTCTCCTCGGTGCCCAGCGTCTTCACCAAGTGCACTGCACTGTATTGGTGGCAGTCTTTCTGTGGTACTGGGGAGTCCAAGTGTACCCCTACCTGGACGACTGGCTGATCACAGGACCCTCCAGGTTGGAGGTGGTGAGGTCCAGGGATCTGACCCTAAAGAACTGCTCGGCTCTCGACCTCCTGGTCAACAAGGCCAAATCACAACTCGTTTCATCTCAGGTGATTCAGTTAATTGGAGCAGAGGCTAAGACCCAATTAATAGCTGACTGGGTATAGGATCTTACCTCCTTTGCCCGCTCATTTCAAGCTGCACAACTGTGCCTTGCCTGGGACTTTCTGTGCCTCCTGGCGGCATGCACCAGCATGGTCTGTTGGGATCACTGGCTAATGAGCTCCCTGCAGTGGGAGCTGGTCAGGCACTGGTCTCAGTGCCACGGTCACCTCGACCTGTTAGTCGCTGTGACCTGGAGGATGTGGGAAGCCATCCAGTGGTGTCTAGTCCCACGCCCAGGGCAGACGGTCACTCTAATGACCGATGCCTTCCTTGTGGGGTTGGGTACCCACCTAGTGAAACATAGAAACAGACTTACGGCAGATAAGGACCACTTGGCCCACTTAGTCTGCCCATTTCCCTACCTAGAGGATAAAGCTGCAGATCCTATTTAACCAACAGCCTATTTCTTCCTACCCCACCCCCCCACAAAAATTGCCTTATGTCTGTCCCATGCATTCTTGAATTCTCCCAGTTTTAGATCCCACAACCTCCTCAGGAAGGCTGTTCCATGCATCCACCACCCTCTCTCCCTGAGCGTCCCCCCTCTATCTTCAAATTGTGTCCCCTTGTTCTTACACATCTTTTTCTGAAAGATGCTACCCTCTTGGACTTTGCTGATTCCACTGAGGTACTTAAACATTTCTATCATGTCCCACTCTCCCTCCTTTCCTCAAGGGTATACATATTAAGCTCCTTTAGTCTCTCTTCTATGGCTTCTCTTGAAGACCCTGCACCATTTTAGTTGCCCTCCTCTGAACTGCCTCCATCCTGTCTATGTCCTTGCGGAGATGGGGTCTCCAGAACTGGGACGCAGTAATTCAGATGGGGTCTCACTAACTGTCTGTACAGGGGACAACAACTTCCTGTTTTCTGCTGGTGATGCCTCCCAATACATCCCAGTATCCCCCAGCCCTCCCTACTGCCTTCTCACATTGTTTGCCAACCTTAAGGTCATCTGATATGATTACCCCCAGGTCCCCCAAATTGTGTAATCTTCCCCTAGGTTTTTGTTTCCCAGGTGCATTATTTTGCACTTCTTTGCACTGAATCCAAGCTGCCATACTTCGACCAGTCCTCCAACCTTGCCAAGTCCCTTCTCATCCTTTCCGCCTCCTTGCATATCAACCCTGTTGCAGATCTTTGTGTCATCTGCAAAGAGGCCTATTTTTCCTTCCAGTCCCTCTGCAATGTCACTTATCAAGACATTAAAAAAGGACTGGACCCAGTACTGAACCCTGCGGTACCTCACTAGTAACCCCTCTTTCTTCAGAGTGGACTCCATTTACAATTACCTTCTGTGTCCTGTTGTCCAGCCAATGTTCTACCCAGGCTACCACTCGTCCACCAACTCCACAGGCTCTGGAACCCCAAGGAGACCTCCTGCCACATCAATCTGCTGGAGCTCCAGGCAGCGCGTCCGGCAGACTGTGTTCACTCTCCATGTTCAGAGTCAGGTCATCCAAGTCCGGACAGACAACGTGACGACCATGTACAATCTCAACAAACAGGGCAGGATGCTCTCCGCATCTGGAACCTCATGTGTAGCTTTGATGCCAACCTTTTGGCAATTCACGTGGCTGATGTGTACAACAAGCTAGCGGACTCTCAGCCGAGTGACAGAGGCATTCCACAAGTGGTCTCTCCACCAGGAGGTAGTCAACCATCTCTTCGCCTCCTGTGGGGCACTGCCCAGGTCGACCTCTGCCTCCAGGGAGAACGCAAACCTGAGGCAGTTTTGTGCCCGCCCCTTCAATGCGGGACACTGCAGAGGGATGCCTTTGCGAGGCCCTGGACACAGGGTCTCATGTATGCCTTCCCTCCAAAGGGACAAGGCACAGGTGATCCTGGTGGCTCCAGACTGGCCTCACCAGTTCTGGTACCCCGATCTCCAGGCCTCTGTGGCATCTCCCTCTCTGCCCGGATCTGCTTCTGTGCTCCCAGGGGAAGATCCTCCATCTGGATCTGTAGTCTCTGCACCTGACAGCCTGGTTCCTGAGCGGCTAGAGTTCCAGGCTCTGGTCTCTCAAATGAGGTCCTTCATGTTGCTGAGGCCTCTTGGAAGGAGTCGACTCGTAAGTGTAGGCCTTCGAGTGGAAAAGGTTTTCTGTTTGGGGCAGTGGTGGATGGGGAGGAGGGGAGGGTGGCCCTACAGGGGGACCTGGAGGCTCTGGAAAGATGGTCTAGAAAGTGGAAGCTGAGGTTCAATGCAAGGAACACTGAGGTACTGCACCTGGGTGCCAAAACCCGGGCCAAGTGTACACACCCTGGGAATGCTACAAGTCTCGATGGCCGAGAGGGACCTGGGGATGGTGGTGGATGTCAAGATGAACAACTCAAGACTTGTAGGAGGCAGCAGCCAAGGCCAACAGGATGCTGGGATGCATCACTAGGGGGATCACCTCCAGAAGGAGGGAAGTGATACTCCCTCTGTATAACTGCTTGGTGAGGCCGCACCTCGAGTACTGCGTGCAGTTTTGGAGGCCACACTTAAAGAGGGACATTAAACTCCTGGAGAGGGTCCAGGGAAGGCAACCAAAATGATTTGGGGCTTGGGGACAGGACCTATGGGGAGAGGCTCGAAGAGCTAAATATACACATTGGAAGAGAGAGGGACCGGGGGACATGATAGAGGTCTTCAGGTACATGAAGGGGGTAAAGGGAGGAACAGTCAGGGTGCTTGAAGAAGGAGGAGGGCCACTAGAGGACACGGTGGAAGCTGGAGGGAGATTCAGGGAGAAAGGAGGAGGTGCTACTTCACTGAGAGGGTGGTGGAGCCATGGAATCGCTGCCTAGGGGACTGGTGGAGGCAGAGACGGTGGAGGGGTTCAAGAGGGGGTGGGAGGTACAGGGGAAGGGTTCTGGAAGCAAAATCCAATGCAGCAAGAATATCCGGAACTTTGAAGGGAGAAGCCAGAGAAGCGAGGGGGGCAGCAAGGCCAGCTCCCTGGGTGGGGCTGACCAAACGAGCAGACGCGAAAGACTGTTAGGCCTATTCTGCTGGCATTTTAAATTGTTAGTATGTTTGGTGTCAAAGCAAGGAACTAGACCCCTTGTCCTGCCCGGTGATGAACATCCTGCAATACTTATGGCCCCTTTCTTAGCTGGGCCTCCGGTCAACAACCCTAAAGGTGCACCTGGCCACCATTTCTACATACCGGGCGTGGGATGGTATGCCGACTGTGGCACAGAAGAAAGTGGCTGGACGCTTTTTTAAAAGGCCCAAACCATTTGTCCCCACTGGTGCGCAAGTCCCCACGACTTTGGGACCTATTGCTGGTCTTGGCTATGCTTATGGGCAAACCATTCGAACCCATGCTCAGGTCTGAGATGTCACACCTGTCGTGGAAGATTACCTTCCTGATGGCCATCACCTCTGCCAGAAGGATCAGTGAGCTCCAGGTGCTTTCTGTGGAGTCTCCTTACCTGGTCTTCCATTGCACAACTTTGTTCTCTGCTCCAACCCAAAGTGCCTCCTGAAGGTTGTTTCGGAGTTTCACCTTAACCAGGTGATGAATCTCCCAGTTTATTTTACCAATCCAATCTCATAGGCCAAGCGCCAGTTCCATACATTAGACCTTAGGCACGTGCTCGCTTATTATAAGGTGCTCATGGCTGGAGTTCGGGGAGAGGTTTGCCATCTCTTCCTCACTTACGCTGAAACTGCACATGGCAGACCGGCAGCTAAGCGGACAACTGGCAGGTGAATAACCTCCTGCATCAACCTCTGCTACAAGTTGGCTGGCAGGGAGCCTTCCGTAGGGCTTCATGCTCATTCCATACTACTGCCTTGGTGGCTGCTTCCCACGGCATCCCTATCCAGGAAATCTGTGGGGCTGCTACCTGGAAATCAGCACACACCTTCATCTTTCATTAAACCATCAACCTTGAGTCATGCTAGGATGCTGGTTTTGGGGCCTTGGTTCTCCAATCTCTCCACCCCACCACCAAGTAGGGGGTGTAAGCTTTGCCCCCTCCTCCCAGAACTGCTAGGAGTCTGCTAGAGTGTGGATAAGTACACCATATCCAAGCCCCAAGAAAACATGTTACTCACCTGCAACTGTAGTTCTAGGAATGGTATATGGTGTACATCCACACAACCCACCCAACCTCCCCTGGCAAGTGGCACACCTAATCTTGCTTCCAGCGTACAAGATCTGACATCACGGGGTGGTGACGAGGAGGATACCATTCTGGAGGGCGGAAAAAGCCAGCTTGAAGACCTAGCCATTCCTAAAGGGAAAGGAATTCTGCTAGAGTGTGAATGTACACCATACACTACCCCTAGAACTACAGTTACAGGTGAGTAACTTGTTTATACCGCAACATATGCAATTATCTGCCCCAGTTGCTTATCTGCAAGTGCCACCATAAAATACAAATGGCTGTGCTACAGCTAGAGCAAAACTGGTAGCAAAACAGACTACCCAGCTTAAAAAAAAAAATGGATTAGGACTCTACAGAAGGGGTTTGTTTTGTTACAGTAAAGTCTACAAAAACTGAGGTGGGGAAGCCTGAGGTAGAACTGGCAAGATGTGTTTAACTTTCACTGGATCGTATCCTTACAGTAAAATAAAAAGCAAAATGCCGTTACTCCAATCCAAAACACCTGTGCCAGGTAAATGTCCAAGTAATCTCACAAGTTAAAAATACCGGCACCAGGCTACAGCACAAAATCACACTGTTTATTTGAAATACACAATACATACAAAACAGTGTCTTGGTGGTAAAAACATTTGCAGGACACACTCCCGACCTGATTTTGCCTGTAAGGCTTTATCAAGAGATCCCCTGATAAAGCCGTACAAGCAAAACAAGGTCGGAAGCATGTCCCGCAAACATTTTTACTACGAAGGTACTGTTTTGTATTTATTGTGTATTTCAAATAAACGCTGTGATTTTGTACTGCAACATGGTGCTGGTATTTTTTGCTTGTGAGGTTAATTAAAGTAAAATACCCTCTTCGTTTGACTGTACTTACATTCAAATACAGCAATATGCTTGTGAAATACGTTGTGGTGTCGCCTGGTAGCCTCTGCAAAATACTTTAGTGAAACGGATGCAAGAGAACCACACCTGGGGCAAGCAGTCAGCAACATGAAGACTGGGGAGTAGGGTTAAAGGTACCCGATATAGCACACTAACAAGACTTGCCAGCCAAGAGTAAGGAAGAAGTAGGGCCCAAATTTAACAGTATTCCAGCACCATCTGGAATGTCAGTTTTGCTTGCCATGTGGGTGGGAGAGTACCTCCTTTCACATCATGATTTCCCCTAGTGTCTCAGAGGCAGGGTGTGTCATGCATGAAGGAATATGTGGCCCTCTAAAGCAACCTAATGCTGGCAAGCACCTGCCTAGTATGAAAAATAAAACGGAGAGGGGCTGTGTTTAAGAAAAATTAATAAAGGGAAAAAAGACAGAGTGTTGCACTGCAGTTAAGTACAGCATAACCATAACCATATCTGAAGAAAGTTGGCAAAAAAGAATAAGAGTGAAGTTTGACCTAAGAGACGGAACAAAAACCAGCGTAGCTAGGAACAATAATAGAGCGAGGGGCTGGCGGGGCTTGCCTTTGTGTTGCCCTAAGAAACAACAGTAAAGGGCTGAAACTGTTAGCACTGCTGCTCTGCTCTAGTACACCGTAAGTGAGCAAAGTTGGCAAAAGGAGGAGCCTAAGGAGTGGGACATGTCATTCATTTGTTCTGGGGGGGGTGTGTGTGTGTGGGACTGGCAGTGCTGGCACCACTCGACTCAAACCACTCCATCTGTACTTAACTGTAAATCTAAACACACATCTTCATTTTTACTGTTTCTATAGCCTACATCTATGTAGTATTAATAAACCAATACCACAACCATTTACTTTGTTGCTACATATTTTTTTCCTTAAAATACGGCTTTCCAGCCACTGGACTACAACTTGAAACAGTGGAACTACCATTTTTGGATAGGCTAGTTGTCCAGGACCAGGGGTTCTCAAATGGGGAGGCCCCAACCTGTTCCAGGGGAGGCTCAAGCAAGTCTGAAAAAGTACTATATTTAAATTTTGAGTTTTATGTATTTTGTGTGAAGAGATGAAGCAACCTGAAAGAGGATAATAGTAAGTTAATTTTATGTATTTATTTACTAATAGGTGACAAGGGAAGGTGAATGAGCCAAGGCTAATTTCAGGTGTACCCAGGGAAGGGTAGGTAGTGAATACATTTCAAAAGGTAACTGCAAAACAATCAAGAAATACACAGTGAACAATAGTGCAAACAAATATGAACAATAAACTAATAATGAGTAGTGGTAATTAATCAATTTGTAGACTGATGGCAGAACAGCCCAAATACAAGGGTTGAGCATAGAAGTGCTCAGAGCAATAGCAGGAAGGCGCAAAGTAATCCCAGAGAAGTTGCTTAGGAGCAGGGAAGGAGAGGGAGAGGCAAAGTATGTAGGAAGGTTATTTCATGTAGACAGGAAACAGAGAAAGTAGTCCGACCCATGAAGGTACTGCAACAAGGGGTAACAATGGTTCAAGAATGAAAATAACGGAACAAGTAGGCTGGTCTGTGTGTGGGTGTGTGTGTGGGGGGGGGGGGTACAATAAGCTGAATAATATTTATTTTGTTATTCAGATAACACCTTTGAGCACAGGAGCTTTTTTTCAAAGGTTCCACATCAGTATGAGACAAAGAACTGAATGTGAGCGAAGTACTCAAAGGGGTTTCAATTTATTCATGGTGTACTGTGCAAAGTACAGTATGTTATTTTTCTTTGGGGAGGCCCAAGATTATTTCGGTTTTTGGGGAAGGCTCAAAATCTTCTCCATGTATTTCGGGAGGCTCACTATAACAAAGTCTAAGAACTACTGTCCTGGACTACCACGTAAATCTGAAATTTGTCGATTCCTGGCCTGTTGGCATGCAATATAAAGTACAATGAAACTGAGGAAGGCCTTCTAAACATGCAGACAATTGCTTGGTTTCCAGTTATACATGTAAAAGTATGATGCTGCAATACATCATATATTAGCTCCTCAGACAAGCAGTTCCTTAGTATGAGTTGCCCGCCCGAGACTGCAAATCATGGCAGCTGCTCTTAATCTGTGAACAGGCCTTGGCTACATCTGTCCAATTCAGGTTTAAAACTGTAATACTGGACGTCCCCCTTCCTTCCCCACATCCTTTTCAACACATATCCGACCCCGCTGTTGCATAGTGCACAGTAAGTGGATATTCTGGCGAATTTTCCACCTATATTCTCTTCACTAGGCTGAGTAGGTGGTTTTATGCATTTCCTGCCAAATTAATGTTTAATATTAGTGGGGACCAAGTGGCCAGATTCCTTTTCCACCGATTCCAGGTTCTGAGTGACGTTCATTTAGCCGATTGCAATAACTCATACAAGCTAGAAATCTGGTGAGAGTCCAATACTCAGGATCTTTAAAAACACACACCTTAAAAATATTAAACACTTCTTTTTGTTGTTGTGAAGCACAATGCCTCCCAAGATCTTGCACATAGCTCCTCTACTGTAGGACGATATAAAACTCAATGTTCCATATTGTATCCATGCTGTAGATCTTCAAAACCATGTAAACCCCCAACCCCTCACCGTTTAAACCCTAGACTGACCAGACCAGGTATGAACCCCTGGTTACATGTGATTGGGCATACTCGCCCCTTCCCAACCCCCAATCACACTGTCTGACTAAACTTATTTCAATAAGCGGCCCACATCTGCAGGGTGCTCTGTCTTGTCCCATCGGAGGCTTGAGGTAAAAGAGGTGCCACACATTCTTAGATAATACAGTAATATCTATGACTGTTCACCCTCTAGCCAGTCTATGTCTCTTCTCTCCAGCATGGTCAGGATTGGGGCAGTCTGCTGCTAAATCTTTCACGCTGGGCTGTGCCAATCCCTGCCTAGTCTTTACTCGTCTGTAATAAAATCTGCCTCACCCTTGGATTTTTTTTAAGTTTACTCGAACTCTTCTCTTTTCCCAGCCATTACATCATCACATTGTCCAAATAAAACACCTACTAGATGTGATGGTTAGCTACAGCACTCCAAGGAAGTCCCATAAATGCCAGCTGGGACTCAAGGATTATGAACACTGATTCAACCATCTGAAGCTGCACAAATCATCTATCCCAACTGTAGCACAAAGGCATACACAGAAACGTACTGCTGCAACTGTACTAATTCCTGACCCTTCCAGCATCATGAGAAATCCAAACAGCCACACATCTGTAGCAGGCTCTTACAACTGGCCACCCGGACCCACATGAGTTAACACTTGCAGCGACTACAATTCAGGAAAAAAACAAGAGTGGCTAGTGCCAATGATGGTTGGTCCACTCATATGAAGAAACAAAGGGCTTTTGGGGACTGGAGAGGGTGGCTGTTAAGATAAGCAGAAGGAGTGACTAGTATTAAAAACAAGCATTTGTCAATGCCAAATGTTTGCTTGCCTGCACTGGCATTGGCAGTGCTGGAGTTAGAGAGATTCATAATAGGAATGGCAGTGAAGTACTGAACTGAAGCCAACCCCACCCCCACCCTGCAGAGAGTGACAGGCATGGGGGGGGGTGGCTTTGGGTCGTCGCCATAACGCTCATGCCATTCCACCTCACCCTACCCTGCAGACACTGTCAGGTGTCGTGCGGTCTTTGGGCCTTATACTCACCCCATTCCATAACGAAATATGCAGAGATAGGTGCGGTATAGGAGAATGGTGTGAACACTGGGGCCGAAGACCCCAAGGCACGCCCTCTATGCCTGTCACTGGCTGCAGGGTGGGGGTGGAATGGAGTGAGCATTATGGCCGATGAGCCCTCACATCAGTCTCTACAAAGCAGGGCGTTATGTTTGGAAACCCTAACGCTCCGGCTGTTGGCATTTTTGCTCCAAATTTTCAAAATGGGCTTTTTGTGACCCCCACCTCATGAATAGTAGCACTATCATTTTGTTACTCAATCCCGAAAGGTGGTTTTGCATAGCGACTGCGCCATTTGGCACCACAGGCGTGAAAACACATTTCTAGCAGGATGTGAAAAATGACAGCTGTACTGTTCATGAGGTGGTGTGAAAAAAATGGCAATGTTGAAAATCTGGAGTGAAAATATGAAAAATTGGTGAAGTTATGAATGTATGTAGAAACTACTGAATGCACGCCTGTAACACAATTATTTTTGGGAATTTGTTTCACCAAATTTTCAACATGGGTGTTTTTGAACCTCTCCTCGTGGACAGTTGTACTGTGATTCTGTTAATCTGTCCTGAAAGTTGATTTTCCACTGCGACCGCGCCATTCTGCGCCACAGGTGTAAAAACACACTTCAGTAAGGGTGTGAAAAATGACAGCTATGCTATTCATAAGGAGGTGTGAAAAAAAGGCAATGACAATCTGGAGAGAAAATATTAAAACTGGCAAAGTTACGGTGTGCGTATAAACTCTTAATGCACACTAAATAGCATGATCATTCTGGAATTATTTCACAAAATTTGCAACATGGGCCTTTGGGACTTCCCCTCATGAACAATGGCATTATTTCGTTAATCGGTCCCGGAAGGTGATTCCACGCAGTGACCGCAAAAATCACCTTTTGGGACAGAAAAACTACATGATAGCGATATGTTCACAAGGTGGGGTCCCAAAAACCTCATGTTGAAATTTTGAGGCCAAAATTACTAAAAATGGCCACGATACCAACCTAAATTGCCCCCCGATAATGCTTACCATCATTTCTTCAGTTCGCAGTTCGGCTTTGAAGAGTGCAGACATGTCCCGGTTCAGAGAAGATCGTGGCTCCCAACCTCCAGAGGGTAAGTATGGGGGGAGATGCAGGAGGTGGGTGCACAGAGGAGGCGTGGGGGAGGAGACAGGGTGGACCATTTTCTTGTTTTTGGGGGAGATTCTTTATTCACACAGGTTACAGAAAAAATAAATAAATAAAATAGGCACACTGAGTTTGGCTCCCAGTGTTATTGCCTGGTCAGGGAAATGCTAACACGAGGATTGGGCACCCGGATGTCGGCAAGCCATATAGACATGTTTGGGGTAGGTGCATCAGGCGCCAGGAGTGGGCATCCGGTGTCAGAAAGGAAGCGGAAACTGTTTAACCAACAAAGACACACTAAGGGGAGGGTGCCGACATCGGGGAATGGGCACGATGTCTACTTTTGGCAGTGTGTGGCGGTGGCAGAAGCCGCCATGTTACGGTGTGCCACATATGGTTTGGGGGGGGGGGGAGAGAGAATGCCAGCACTGGGATTGGAAATCTCAGATGTTGGCTTTGTAGGAATTGTGTAGTGGACAGCAGGAGCTGCCATATTTATTGAAATGTTTCACCAGGAAAGGCACATAATGGAGGCGTGTCATCTGCCACTGCAATAACGAGCCTGTCTCTGATTACAGCAGCAGATTTCTTTCAACTCTGTGGCTCTCTCAAACTGCTGTTATCGGCAGCATGCTCACTGGTTGGCAGCTGAGGGACGCACAGACTAAAGCATCCCCGGCATTCGCCACAACACTGACACACCTCTGAAAGGGCTACTATGGCAAGATGTGCATGCGCAAGCCAACATTAAAAAAAAAAGGATTTTGGTGGGGGCATACTGTTAAGATGTGAGGGCTTAGCTTACTATGATTAAGAAAAAAATAAGTTACTCACCTGTAACCATAGTTCTAGAAGTGGAATGTGGTTCACATCCACACGATGGCAGTTTCACCACAAGTGCTGATTCGTTGGAATAGAAACTGTCTGCGGATAAGAAACGTTTGGCCCATCCAGTTTGCCCATAGGCCCTATACATTGTATGTGGCCACTGCCCCTGTGAGATCAATGGCTTTTCATCACTCCCTCCCCTCTCAGGCTTCCCTTGTGCCTGTCCCAAACATGCTTTAACGCCTCCACTGTACTTGCCCCCACTACCTCCTGTGGCAGACTATTCCAAGTGCCTACTACCTTTTCTGTGTAGAAAAACTTCCTCACATTACCTCTTAATCTACCCCCTTCAAATTTCATATTGTGCCACCTTGTTCTAATATTTTTTCTACATTGGAAAAGGTCCCCCACCTGCACCTTGTTTATGTCATTGAGGTACTTGAAAGTTTCAATCATGTGCCCCCGTGGTCTCCTCTCCTCCAGTGAGTACATATTGAGGTCCCTTAGTCTCTCCTATGTTTTGTGGTGCAAGCCCTGTACCATCATCTTTGCTGCCCTTCTCTGGATAGTTTCCACCTTATCTATTGCACGCAGTACTCCAGGTGAGGCCTTACCAATGTTTTATACAATGGCATCACCACCTCCCACCTCCTGCTAGTGATGCCCCTGCCTATGCACCCCATAATGCCACTGGCCCTCCCTGCCGCCTTTATACACTGCTTTAATACCTTAAGGTCATCAGAGATGATAATCCCTACGTCCCTTTCCTTTTTGGTGACAGTGAGCTCCCCAACCCCCCAACCTGTAGCCTTCCCCAGGGTTCCCTCTAACCAGGTGCATTATTTTCCTCTTCTTTGCATTGAACCTCAGTTGCCACATGTCTAAGCTAATCTCCTCCCACCACCCAGGTGGTACATCCTATGGCTCCGCCCCATGACGTCAAATCTTACATGCTGGAAGCAGAGATCCATATGCCACTTGTCAAAGGAGGCCAGGTGGGTAATGTGGATGTAAACCATATACCACTCCTAGAAAGTACAGTTATGTAAAATCTTACTGTAACAGTAGACCTTCGAGGAATGTCTCTTGCAAAACGTCATGACTTTTGGGAGTTCCCAGCACAGAGTGCTGTGACACGGCAGCTCTTCTAGCAGTGTTTTCACCAGGGACCGCCCACAAATGACATCATCCTCCTGCTTCCTATACAAAAGTGTGGGCAGTCCCTGGTATCCTCAGTTACCCCACTGGATTCAGCTCGTAAAGCGGGAACCGAGGGGAAGCAGAGGTACCAAGGAGTCCCAACCCAAAGTCAATGGACCAGAATTTGCTCTCTTAGAGAATGAGAGGGAGAGAGGGTGGGATCGTACTTGCTGCAAGACACATTCCTCGAAGGTCTACTGTTACAGTAAGATTTTACATAACCGTACTATCTTCCACAGAATGGTCTCTTGCAGCAAGTCATTACTTTTGGGAGAAGCCCAAGAAGTTATGTCCATGTGGGAGGCCAAATATGATAGCAGACCTTGTAGGACTGCACGGCCGAAGGCCGCCCTACGTCAAGAGGCAATATCAAGAGTGTAATGCCTTGTGAAAGTATTGATTGTGGAGCAGGTAGCTGCATTGCAGATATCTGAAATGGAGACTCCTGTAAAGCAAGCTGAAGTAGTGGCTATAGCTCTACTGGAATGGGCTTGGACAAGTCCGGGTAAATTTTTGTTGTACCTTTTGTAACAAAAGGCAATACAATTTGCCAACCATGAAGAAACAGTTCACTAGGCAACAGGAAGCCCGACTCCACCAGAGGCAAAGGTGATGAATAATTGAGACGGTGTCCCAATTGACTGAGTACAATAAGTGTAATAGAGTAGAATATAATGAACATCTAAAGTATATAACAGATATTCCCCCTGATTGGGGTAATCAGGGTAGTAGACCAGTAACTCCAAAGATTGGTTTCAAGTATGTTCAGAGACTACTTTAAGAAGAAAGGGCTGGTACGAAGAACCACCCTACCAGGAGGAAAATCAAGTGAGGTTCCCTATACATGAAGGCATGAAGCTCGGAAATACATCGAGCGGAAGTGACAGCCACTAGAAATAGGGTTTTCCATGAAGAAGAAAAAAAACTGAGTTCACAAGTGGCTGCTGGTTCAAAAGGGTCAAGGGTCAATTTTCCAATCATAAAATTGAGCGGCCACAGAGGAGTGGGTCTTCTGATAGGAAGGTTAATATGTAACATTTCTTTTAAAAAACATCTTAGCTAGATGATGTTGGTACAGTAACGTGCCATCCAGAGGTTCATGGAAGGTCGAGATGGTGGCCGAGTGGACTTCGATGGAAAAATAACTGAAACCGGACTCTGACAGTGAGGCCAGGTAGTCCAGAACCTTCATCAGTGGACAAGAGTAAGTGTCCAAAGATCGAGAGATAGACCATATGGAAAAGTGTTTCCATTTGGAATTGTAGGTCGCTCTGGTTGCGGACTTATGGGAGGCCAAGAGAATACAGGCAACCGGAAAGGACACTGGTAGACTAGCTATGAAAGTGTCTGCAGGGGCCCAGCGTGAAAGCGTAGAGCCATCAGATAGGGAGGGAACAGGTATTTTAATGTGTAATCAAGAGGTTGAAGGAGTGGAGCACCTTCTTGAGTGCTGAAGTAGAACACTGCAGCACTGTCCGATTGGATCAGCAATGGCAGATAGTCACAAGGGGTTGGAATGCTGGAAGGGCTAAGCAGAATGCCCTCAGCTTTAGTTGACTGATGTAAGGCTAAGAGAGAGAAGTGGTCCATGCTCCCTGTGTCCGAAAAGGGATCAAGGGCACGCTCCCTCTCATCAGGGAAGCATTCGTGGTGAATGTCTGCATGGGAGGGAGGGACCAAAAAGGCATTCCTTGTTCATAATTTGGTTTCGACTGACCATCAAGGCAGAGCCGACAGCAGGGAGGGAGCGACTCTGAAGTGGCCTTAAAATTGTTCTTGTTCTTTGAGACCGTAAATTCTGGAGGATTCATGGAAGAGGTCTCATATGAAGACTGGCGAGGGCTACCGTAGGGACGGTAGCTAGAAGGTGACCCAGAAGGTATAGCAGTTATCTAGCTGTGACTTTTTTCTAAGTCTGTATGTGTGATGCCAGAGACAAGGGTGTGGCATGCTGGATGGCTGGCTTGTGAGTTCAGAGACTACATCTAGGATGGCTCCAAAGTATTGGAGACAGAGTCAGTCAGTGTGGACTACGGCCAATTGACCATGCTCCCTAGAGTGTGAAAATATTTGCATGGTAACCTCTAGGTGAGAAAACAAAGCTGTTGAGCTTTGATAGGCCAGCTATCTAGATATGGGAAGACAAAGTGCCCTTTCCTTCAGCGGTTACAACTACCTCTAGGTATTTGATGAACACACTCAGGGCCGAGGAGAGGCCAAACCTGATCGGTGAGCAGTCCCTGGTGAAAGCTACTAGAAGAGCTGCCGTGTCACCTGAAACTGATAGTGCTAACCTAGCAGGTAGAGATGAAGAAACCTGCAATGAGCGGAAAGGATACAGGAAGGCACCCTTCATATCTAGGGTACAAGGTCAATCTTACTGTTTTTGATATAGGCATGATGGGCATCAAGGGCATCATGCAAAAACGTTTGTCCTGGATAGAAAGGTTCAGATTTCTGAGGTCCCATACTGGACCGCGGCCTCCAGGTCATTTGGGTACCCAAAAGAAGTGGGAGTAGTATTCCAGGTGAGGGAGTACTGGAGCAACGGCATGCGTCACCAGTAGAGCCCTCAAACCCTCTGTAAGGATAGAGATATGATCTGAGGGTTATAATGAATATGACGGGGAGGACGAGGGGGGCCCGATGATAAATTCCAGAGTATGACCACTCTGTATAATCTTGAGTACCCGTTCAACGAAGTGATCATGTGCCCGGCCTATAAATGGAGGGCAAAACGAACACCCACAGCCTCCAAAGCTGGGTCGAGAAGGGGTGGGAAAAAGAAAAACCCTAGTGAATCACTAGGCATCAGGCACCGCAGTTGCCCCCAGGAGGGTGGGGGTGGGAGCCACGGGCAGCAGAGGTGTTGCCTCATGTGGGTTGAGTACGACCTCTAGCGCCACCAGTATTGTCTCATAGGAAGACGACAGAACAGAGTAGGTTGTATGCGGAGTATGGCACATGCCATGAACTGTATGTCAAGTTCTGCCTGATGCCTGTAAATCACCCAGTAAAATCTGAGTTCCTAGCCCGAAGAACCTGGGCCCGGTAAAAAGGGGCTTTAGATATTTTATGTTGCACATCAGGCGTAAGTCCCAAAATGCAAAGCCAGGTATGGCATCGCAAAGAATTGTCAATAGCCGACAGTCGGGCTGAGGTACCGCCAGCATCAGATCCCGACCTCGGTATGTGACGGAAATTAGCAGTACTACTTTAATATAACAGCCCATAATCACTCCCCATTCAGGTGAAGGAGGGAAGAGAGTGATAAGCTCAATGGCAGATGACCCAAGGGTATGGTAATATTTTTATCTTATGACCCATATAAATTGGAATTCTGATACTCGTGGAACTAGAGAAGAAAAAGCCAGTGTCTCCAGAAAGTCAAGTCTTCGGGATTCTTTATAAGGTGGTAGGGAGCTAATGTGATAATGAGTGGCAGATAAGAGTCCACTTCCAGGAAGGCAGGAAAGGAAGGGAAGAACAAGAGGAGAAGGATAAATATGATCCATCTTATGTGGAACAGCAGAGATAGCAGAAGGCTGATACGTGTCAAGGCAGCCACGCATGGCCTTCTGGCAAGTTTGTAATTAGTGGAGAAATCACCAAAAAATAAGCTCCTCTGGTAGATCAAGGTATTTTGCCATATCCCTACTTTGTCATGTTTTTGTGATGGCAAATCACATGACTTCCTATATACTAACATACTAAAATGCCAGCAGAATAGGCCCAACGGTCTCTCGAGTCTGCTCAATTTTCAGCACCCGTATTGAGGGATGATTTTGGTGCCCCCCCCCCTTCCCCTTGGGTTATACTGTCCCCAGTCCCAGATGTTCCACCTGTATTGGGCCTAGTCAGATTTACCCTCCCCCCGTACCAGTCCCATCCCTTCAAACCAGTCCACAGTCTCCACCTCTACCAGCTCCCTGGGCAGTGCATTCCATGGCTCCACCACCCTTTCAGTGAAACAACATCTCCTCTCCCCTCTGAGCCTGCCCCCTTTCAGCTTACACCCGTGACCTCTCTTTGCCCCACCCTCCCTTCCTTTGGAAGTCCCTGACTGGGCCTCCCTTATTGATCCCTTTCATGTACTTAAAAGACCTCTATCCTGTCCCTCCTCTCCTCCAGGGTGTACATGTCGAGCTCCTTGAGCCTCTCCTCACAAGTTCCGTCCCCCAGGCCCCAGATCATTTTGGTTGCCCTCCTTTGGACCCTCCCTAGGAGTGTAATGTCCCTCTTTTAATGTGGTCTCCAAGACTGCACACAATACTCGAGGTGTGGCCTAACCAAGCAGTTGAACAGTGGAAGGATCACTTCCGCCTTTCTGGAGGTAATCCCCCTGGCAATGCATCCCAGCATCCTATCTGCCCTTGCCGCTGTCCTCCTACAGGTCTCAGAGTTGTTCATTTTGACAGCTACCACTACCCCCAGGTCCCTCTCACCCTCCGTGTCTTGAATCATGTCTCCTCCCAGGGTATACCCATGGCCTGCATTTCTGACTCCCAGGTGCAGAACCTTGCACTTCCCCGCATTGAATTTTAGTTCCCATTTTCCTGACCACCTTTCCAGAGCATCCAGGTCCTCCTGCAAGGCCACCCTCCCTTCCTCCTCATCCACCATGGCACGCAGCTTTGAGTCATCTGCAAAGAGACTCATCTCACTCCTGATCCCCTTCCTGATGTCCGAGATACAGGCGTTAAACAGGAGTGGCCCCAGCACTGAACCCTGGGGAATCCTACTAGTAACCCACCTTGGGGATGAGGCTAATCCTCCAACCACCACCTTCTGAGTATGCTCACAGAGCCAATTTCCTATCCATCTTAACTGTCTCCCTACCCCATTTCCTTCAGCTTAGCCAGCAGGCCACTGTGGGGTACCGAATGAAACGCCTTGCTGAAGTCCAGAAAGAGGACGTCCACTGGCCTACCCTGGTCCAGGGCCCTCGTCACCCAGTCACAGAACTCAACAAGGTTTGTCTGGCACGATCTTCCCAGGACAAAGCCATGCTTCCTATCGTCCAAGTACCCAGTTTGCTCCAGTAACCACACTAGCCTTTCCTTAACAATACCCTCCACCACCTTGCCGACCACCGATGTCAGGCTAAAGGGCCTGTAATTTCCCACCTCCTCTCTTGATCCCCCCTCGTGGATCGGCACGACATGGGCCACCCTCCAGTTTTGGCGCACCCATCCAGTCCTCAAAGAGATGTTGAAAAGCACCGCTAGAGAACTGCCAGGATATCTGCCAGTTCCCTCAGCACCCTGGGATGCATCTCACCTGGCCCAGGTGTTTTCTCCATCCGAAAGGACCCGAGGGCTTCCCTTACTCTCTCTACCAGGATTTCAGCCTCCACGTCCTCCGCTTTTTCACCCTGTATTGCTGGGCACCCCCCACCCCAACTGTCTGTGGTTGCCACTCCCTTTCCCCAGACCTGTCAGGGCCCCTGGTCCCTATCAGTCCCACCTCTTCCTCTGGTTTGCCCCCGCTCTCCCTGCAAGACATAGCCCTTCCACCCCCCCAGGTAAAAACTGAGGCAAAGTACTCATTTAGGACTTCTGCCTGTTCCCCCACCTCCTGTGCCCATCCATCCCCTCTCCTTATCTTGCTGATCTGCCACCTTACTTTCCTTTTTCCCCTATGTATCTAAAGAACCCCTTGTACCCCCTACAGATCCCACTGGCCAAGGACTGCTCCTTTTTTGCCTTAGCTGCTCTCACCACCCTGGTGACTCTCTTGGCTGTCAGCTCATTTTCCTCCTGATCCCTTTCACTCCCTGAGCACTTGAAGCACCTATAGGCCGCCTTCTTGTCCCTCACCACCTCCTGTATCTTCCAGGTCCACCAGCAGGGTTTTCTGGCCTTACCGAACTTACACCTTTCCCTTGCGCAGGATCTGGTAAACTCCTGTATTCTCTTCCTAATGATACCCCACCTGCTGTCAGCATCCATATCCGGCCTTATCCTGTCCAAATGATCTTTAAGGATTCTTCCCATCTCCCTGAAGTCTGCACCCCTAAAGTCGGTTACTACCGTCCTTGTTCGGCTTTCCTCCACCCCCCCAGGTCCAGGAAGAATCAGACTGTGGCATGATCTGGCAAGATCGAAGCAAATAAAGAAAACAAAGCGGAGTAAAAAAACCACTCTGGTTTTCAAACGAGGTGGCAGGGAAGGTTAAGGAAAAAAAGGCTGCATTCAAAAAAGTATAAGGAATCACAGAAGGAGCATGACAGAGAACTATCAATTAAAGCAGAAAGAAGTGAGGAAGGCAGTCAGACTAGCAAAGGCCCAAACCGAAGAAAAAATAGCCAACTCAGTTAAGAAGGGGGATAAAACCTTTTATAGGTACATTAGGGAGCATAGAAAGGTTAAGGAGGATAGTGAAGATTAATAAAGGAGAGGGAGGTGGGCAGAGGGAGACAGTGAAAAGGCAGAGACACTGAATGAATACTTTTGCTCAGTATTCACAAAAGGAAGATGAGGAGGAGTTACCTAAACCAGACAACAGAAGCACTCTGGGTAGGGGGGTTGACACCAGTCCATTCACAGAAGAAAGAGTCTTGAAAGAACTCCTAAAACTCAAGGTGGACAAAGCAATGGGGCCTGACGGGATTCACCCCAGAATCCTAAAAGAACTAAGGAGGACCTAGTGACACCACATGACCACGCTTTTAAACAGATCATGGCAGGATGGGCGGTACCTGAGGACTGGAGGAGGGTAGATGTGATTCCCCTTCACAAAGTGGGAGCAAGGCAGAAGCGGAAACTACAGACCTGTAAGTTTGACCTCAGTGGTAGGGAAAATGATGGAATCACTTCTGAAAGAAAGAATTGTTGAGTACCTAGAGGCCAGCGGGCACAGGACCCAAAGCAGCATGGATTTCAGCAGGAAGGTCATGTCAGACAAATCTAATTGATTTCTTGACTGGGTGACCAAGTAATAGACCAGGGAGGGGCTGTGGATATGGCCTACCTAGACTTTACCAGGCATTTGACACAGTCCCACAAAAGATTAATAATCAAGTTAGCCAGCCTGGGAGTGGGTCCCAGGGTGGTAGCCTGGGTAGCAAACTGGCTGCACAACAGGACACAGAAGGTAATAGTGAATGGAACACATTCCGAAGAAAGGAGGTTACTAGTGGAGTACCTCAGGGCTCAGTACTGGGTCCAGTCCTCTTTAACATCTTTATAGGTGACATTGCAGAGGGTCTGGAGGAAAAGGTATGCCTCTTTGCAGATGACACAAAGATATGTAACAGAGTTGATACACAAGGGGGTAGAAAAGATGAGAAGGTCTTGGCAAGGTTGGAGGAATGGTCAGACATGTGGCAACAGATTCAATACAAAGAAGTGCAAAGTAATGCACCTGGGAAACAAAAACCTAGGAGAAGAGTACACAATAGCAGGGGAGGTACTAACAACAACAAAAATGGAAAGGGACCTGGGAGTAGTCATATCGGATGACCTAAAGGTGGGTAAGCAATGTGAAAAGTCAGTAAGGAGAGCCAGGGGGATACTGGGATGCATAGGAAGGGGCATCACAAGTAGAAAAAGGGAAGTGGTTATCCCTCTGTACAGACAGTTGGTGAGACCCCATCTGGAGTACTGTGTGCAGTTTTGGAGACCTCATCTACACAAGGACATAAACAGGATGGAAGCAGTCCAGAGGAGGGCAACTAAAATGGTGCAGGGTCTGCAGCAGAAGCCATATGAAGAGAGACAGAGAGCTTAATATGTATACTCTTGATGAAAGGAGGGACAGGGGGGACATGATAGAAACATTCAAGTACCTCAAGGGAATCAACAAAGTCCAGGAGGGTAGCATCTTTCAGAAAAAGAGATGTGTAAGAACAAGGGGGCACAATTTAAAGATAGAGGGCGGACGGCTCAGGGGTAATGTGAGGAAATTTTTTTTCACAGAGAGTGGTGGATACATGGAACAGCCTTCCTGAGGAGGTCGTTGGGTCTAAAACAGTGGGGGAATTCAAACATGCATGGGACAGACACAAGGCAATTATAGTTGGGGGTTGCAGGAAGTAGGCTGTGGGTTAACTAGAATCTGCAGCTTATCCAGTAGGTAAGGAAATGGGCAGACTGGGTGGGCCAAGTGGTCCTTATCTGCCGTCAAAGTCTATGTTTCTATGATCACTCCCTGCCAACGGGTCAGTCACCTCTAGGCCCCTAATCTGATCACTGTCTGCCAGGACTACGTCCAGTGTCCGGGCCTCCCTAGTTGGCTCACCCACCTGTTGTGTCAGAAACACATCCTGGAAGACATCCAGCAGCCTCTGCTCCCTGGCCACTGGTGACGTCACAGTCCCCCAGTCTGTTCCTGCCAAGCTGAGGTCTCCCATTACCACTACCCTTTCCTTTCCCAATCTACAGTGTCCCTCGAGATTTGCCGCCAAACTTTCTTTCAGAACCTCTGCCAGTGCTGGTGGTCTGTATATCACTCCGACCTTGACCCAAATGGCATCTACATTCCCCTCTGCGCCTCTACCCTCCAATACCAATGCAATTTCTTACTAACAGTGCTGCACCACCACCACCACCCCTCCCCCCCATCTTTTCTAACATAGTACAGCCCTCGAGATTTAGGTCCCACTCGTGCCCTTGGTGGCCCAGGTCTCAGTGATTGCTGCCACATCTCCTCTCCCCCTCAACTAGCCTCGCCTGAGGCTCAGGCATTTTATTTCCTAAGCTCCTGGCATTTATCAGGACCATTCTCACACCTTTTCCCTCCCCCCCGAGCTCCCATTTCTCAGCTCCTGCACCCTACCTGGTGATCCATTGCCAACTCTCCCTAGCCCCCCAGAGGAGTGGCGACTATGTCCCCAATTTATGTTACCTGCTGGCACTGCCCCTTTTTTGATCCCTCCCCCCTTCACAAGTTTAAACCCCACCTTTCGTTGATGAACCCAGCTAGCTTGAGCTTAAGTATTTCCTTCCCCTTCAAATTAAGGTGGAGTCTGTCCCTAGCGTACAGCCCCATATCCTCCCAGGTTGCCACCCAGTCGGCCGTCAGGCCATACCCCAATTCCCGACACCACTCACTAAGCCACTGATTTATCTCCCTAATCTTCTTTTTGTTTTCCCCACTAGCCCTTGGCACCAGCAGGATTTCTGAAAAGGAGATCTTACAGCCTATGGAAAGGCATACCCTGGCCAACTCCCAGAACCTTGCCTGAATTTCTAGTTCACCATTACCATTTATGTCATTTGTCCCCAAGCATACTAGAATGTCTGGGGTCCCCCCACATTCCCTTGCCAGTGAATACAACTTATGCTTGGCCTTGTGCACCGTTAGGCCAGGGTGGCATTTGGGTCTGATCAGACAGGTATTACTCTCCCCCTGCCCTTCCCACTGGATGCCTCTGATCACGGAGTCCCCTAATAGCAGTACTCTAACCTCCCCCTTGCCTCCCTGTTCACCCCTCAGGTTTCCCCTCCTTCCATGCCCCTCCTCATCCCTTCGTCCGGGTTCTACCCCCAACCAGCTCCTCGCACCTCCCACAATCTGGCTGTCGAAGGTAGCCCCTTAACTATTTTCCCTGGTCACCTCCTCTACCCGTGTCCTGGCCTTCTTTATCCCCACCCACCCAAGTATCTTTCTCTTCATCCCTTTCCCCACTCCCTACTAATCCATCTGTCCTATCCGTTTGCCTACTTGGCTTTCTGCTCGCTATCATCCCATTTACGTCCTGTGCATTCCTGCCTGTTGTGCTCCCCTGTTCCATACCATCAGCATCCTCCTTGTTCCCCTGATTTTCCTTTTTCTCCTCCCCCACCCCTCTTCCCCCATGCTGTCCGGGTCCCCCTCTATTGTTCCCTTGCCTCTTGCCCCCTTCACCCTTTCTATCCGTCCCTGCCCCAGCTTCATCAGCAGCACCATCATCCTCCTCCTCCTCCCTCCACTTCCCTCTAAGGCGTACAGGAGTTAAAACAATTTGTGAGACTTAGCCCATCCCCAGTGCCCCCCAACCATCCTTCTCAGTTTCCTCTGGACACCCCACTCTTGCCTACTGCTGTGGAAGTTTCCACCTTTTGGGCCCCACCTGCCACGGTCCCCTAGAGCCCCCCGTGTACTCCTCTTCCCTCCTCCCCTCATGTTAGCACCTCTCTTCACTTCTCCCCCAGCACCTAGTGCTTCCATGTAGGTGACCGCTTGCATCCTACCTCTCCAATCCTCCCCCCCCAGCACCCCCAGCTACCTTCGGATCCCCTCTAACTCCACCTCCTTAAGCTGTGCCAGCTGGTAGCACACTGGGCATCCCCCAAACTTCCAAGCCCAGTCCAGTATCATGGCCACACCACACCCTGTGCACCCAACCACCCGACCAAAGATACCTGCTCTAGTGACGTACGGTCCCTTTCTCATCATCACAGCAGTCTTTTCTAGGCCAAATTACCAACTCAGTGGCTCTACAGTTTCTCGAGCTACCAGTACCTATACCAAAACGATCCCCCCCATACAGCATGCAGACTTTCAAACTTGCAATGCTCGAGTGGCTGAAGTTTTCCCCACCTGATTATTAGCCTTAAGAGTTAGCTCACAGAGGAAGTTTGCAACTCCCTAAGCTCCTCCCTCCCAACCCCCAATGGCTCCTCTGTATTTAAGAAGGCTAATACAAGGGGTGGGGGGGTGGCCTAGCGGTGGGGCAGAATGGACGTCTAGAAGAAGAGCTCCACTTTTCATCCCCTGCAATCCCCTTCCATCACCTTAACAACAGAGATTTTTACTGCATCTCTGAACAGCTATAACCACATCAATGTCTGAGACTACGAAATCGGGCAAGAAGCAGGGTAAGCTTCCCTACAAATCCGCTAGAAGTGGTGACAAGACTACAGGCCTATCAAAGCCAGGCACTTTACCCAGTACTCAGCCACACAGCCCAGGCGCAGAGAGAATGCAGATTCCTTTCTCCTCGTAACCTACTCAATCAACCAGTGACCACACAACTATGGCAGTGTCTTACCTTAACCTGGAACGTTTAAAGATTTAAAATATGACCTGGGCACGCGTATGGAGGCAGGTTTTGACAACATTACTGCCCAGATTCAACACCTCCAGCAAGCAGTGAACACAGTGTCAAAAAATGTGGAAAGACACGAAACGCGGCTGAGAGAGGTGGAAGCCAGGGTGGGGGACCAAGAAGACAGACAGAGACAGTGTAGCGATGACCTCTCCAGAGCCCTTTGAGAGATCAAGACCCTTAAGCAGAAATACGGACGATCACGAAAACTGTGAACGCCGCTGTAACCTACAGATCACAGGCCTACCGGAGGACCTTGAGGGAAGAGACTGCCCAGAATATATTCGTTCCTGGCTGAAATTAACTCTCGACCTGCCCACGTCTGCTACACTGGAGATTCAAAGGGGCACATCGGTCTCCTGGTCCCAAACTTTCCCAAGACCAGAAACCAAGGCATATAATAATAAAATTCCTGTGTTACCAAGATCGCCAGTTAATTTTAAAAGCGACTCGCAAGAAGGGGGTGATTTTGGTACAACAAGCCAGAGTCAGTATATTTCCAGATTACTCCACCAGCACCAGATTCAAACGCAGGCTTTCGAAGAAGTTAAAAAGCTTCTCCACTCCCTCAACTGTGCCTTTACTCTGGCATACCCGGCTCGTTTGATCATTCGACTGTCGGGATCTAACCAGAAGGCCTTTACTTGCCCAACCGCTGCTCTGGAATATGTGAGAGACATGGAGCGTAGGAGGCGTGAGGGACACGCAGATCATCAAAACGGCTAATGCATTTCATTACTAGAAGCTACTTTTTAGTTTCTTTGAGGGTGCGAGACGAGGGGAATCATACCATCCTGCTCCATAACTCCATGGGATGCCCATCATGGCTGGGGCAGACTTCCCCACTTCCACCGGTATTTCTTGTGCTTTGGCCATTTGTGGCCTACCTACACGATCCGGCTGTGCTGTTAACTCCGGCGCTCGGGACTTCTGCTATAATAAGATCCCAGATTTCAACGTTGCTGCATTTACTTACATATGACTTCCATTTGGACCTTTTGGTCATTTCATTTAGATCTTGGTCAGACATTTACTCGGACAAAGTGGATCCGTTGACGTCATATTTTATACAACGTATGACCAATTCAATTATTTGAATTTGCCCGATTTGTTGGGGCTGTTTAGAATGCTAATACGAACTTACTAGTGGGGGGGGGGCGCCTGGGTGCGCTGAGTAGAGCGGGTGTCTCGAGGTCTTGCTCCCTTCTGCTGAATGATGGGACGTATGAGCTATATATGATCAATCTGTTCTTTCCATAGGATTGGGGGATTGCCTTTTCTCATCACCTCAGAGAGATCTGGCCACCGCTGGGGGAGCTCCGAGGGGGATACTCCGCTGCGCCCGGCTGCATGGGCACCTCTGGGGATCCACAAGTTGGTCTGGAGGGCCCCCCCCCCCCCAACACAATGATCGAGGTGATGGGGTTGGGAATAACTATTGTTTGACTTCTGTAAATAGGACCATTTCTTTGTTGCAGGGGATGAACGCTAACTCCACAACAAGTAGAGGATGTGGAGATCCTTTTGTTGGGGAAAGGGCGGGAGGGGGAATTTTGTTAACCAGTTGTATGTGTTTTTATTAATTTTAATACAGGGAGCGGGTACGAAATGGGTGGTGGAGGGGGGTTCATGTTGAACTAGCTATGTTAAGCGGTTTTCTCGTTTCAATCCGTTTAAAGGGGGTTGGGGGTTGGTGGGTTTCTAGTTGGGGTTTACAAAACTTTTGCAGGGCTGATTATACTTTTAGAAGATGCACACAATTGATCAAGCTAGGGTCATTTAAACTTTTTTACAGCAACGAATAACCTTACAATTATTTCTTAGAATATTAATGGTCTTCGTATTGTGGTTAAACGTAAGTATATTTGGACTCAAATAAAAAAAAATGCAGGGTGACATCATCCTTCTACAGCAAATTCACTCCACAAGAGAGGAGGCAGAAAGACTGGGTCCATCTTGGGGAGGGTCTTTTATAGTTGCCCCATTTACTTCTAAAGCCCGAGGAGTCGCCATTTGGATCAGACCTAACCTCCTGCATAAGGTTTTATCCTCTGTAGCGGATCCACAATGACTTTATGTTTTTGCAGTGGTGACCGTTGGGGGCCAAAACTTAACTCTAGTGTCCACTTATGGTCCTAATTATGATTCCCACGATTTTTTTTACTCATTTAGCAACTACCCTTGCCCCATTCCCTGATAATTTAATTGTAGAGGGGGCTATGAATACTTATTGGGACCACAGATTGGACCACTCTGGGGTGAAATGAGGCCCTCCCCTGCGTAATGCTGTTGCTCTCCGCCGTCTGGTTGAGGGAAGGGCTCTAACAGATGCTTGGAGATTTTGCCATCCTACCACTAGGGAGTACTCTTTCTTCTCCCATGCACATAATCTATACACTAGGCTTGACTACATTTTCTTGCCCTCCCCCATGATAAGTAACCTTTAAAGGGGCCAAATTCGGACCTTTGATTATCTCGGACCATGCTCCTCTCAAGGTAGTTGTATCTATGGACAAGGGGACTCCAGTTCAGCCGCGGTGGCGAATGGACCCCTCACTGATCCTAGACCCAAAATTTATCAGACAACTTAAACAGCACCTTCAAGAATTTATTGAGTTTAACCCTCCGGGGACCACTAATACTGGCGTAGTATGGGATACCCTAAAACTTTTATTAGAGGGGAGGCAATTTCCTACTCTTCCTTTCTGAAAAAATCTTGCTCTTATCAGGAAACTCAGCTCGAACAAGAAATAAAAAAAACTAGAGGGAGCCAATATATGTGTTCCATGTAACCAGGGAAAATAACTGGGTGTAAAACTTTGAAAGAAAACTTCACCAGCTCTCAATTAGGAAGCTGGAATAGGATTTCATTATAACTAAGCCTAATTTGTTCTTCGAGGGGGACAAATCTGGTAAATGGCTGGCTGGGATGGTTAAAAAGAAAAAATCCAAGCGCACCATTATTGGTATAGAGGACCAGACGGGCAAGACAGTCTACGACCAAATCAAAATCAATGATTCCTTTAAAACATACTATTTAAACCTATACACCTCGGAATACCCTGCGGGAGCTGACCCCCAGACATTTTTGAACACTACTGAGTTACCCCGTTTGTCATCACAGGACAGAACTACACTAGATAACCCTGTGACACTGGAGGAGTTAAGAGAGACGGTTTGGAGTGCTAAGAAGAAGGGAAAAGCCCCGGGACCCGATGGGATTCCAGCACAACTATATAAAGAGCTCTGGGAGGTCTTGGGCCCATTGATGTTGAGTGTTCTGACTGAAGCCTTGGAGGCTGGTATACTGGCCCCCTCCCAATACCTGGCAACCATAACAGTTCTCCCCAAACCAGGAAAAGATCCCCTTAGGTGCTCCTCTTACCACCCTATATCACTAATAAACTCATATTATAAAATTGTAGCTAAACTCATGGCCTCCAGATTAGACGGACTTCTTCCCCTATTGGTACACCCAGACCAATGTGGTTTTGTGAAGGGGAGGCAGGCTAAATATAACATCAGAAGAACTATAGAATATTATGCATAAATAGCCAAAGGGTGGGGGTTGGGGCCTATTGGCCCTCGATGCTGATAAAGCATTCAATCGGGTAGAGTGGCCCTTTATGCTTGCAGTTTTAAAGAAATTTGGGTTGGGCCCTCAGATGCTGAATTGGATTCGAACCATATATCAATCCCCTAAAGCCCAGATTTTTAATGAATGACTGCATCTCCTCCCCTTTCCCTCTCACAAGAGGCACAAGACAGGGCTGCCCCCTTTCTCCTTTACTATATGTCTTAACCATAGAGGCCCTGGCCCAGGGAATTAGGTTGCACAGGGACATCAAGAGATTTACGTGGAAGGGGAAAGAACACTGGATTTCCCTGTTCGCTGATGACACTTTATTACATCTCTCCTCCCCGAAAATTCCCTCCCTCAATTGACCAAAATATTTGAACTTTACGGCCCCATATCTGGACATAAAATTAACTGGGGAAAAAGCGGATGGTTACCTATGGGGAATATTAAGAACTCCATTTCTGTTGCCGGCACCACAATAGCTCCCTCTAGTCAGATTAAATATTGAGGTATAATCCCAGCCAAGTTGTCGAGCCTAGTTAAAGGGCACTGTCAGCTTTGTCCCAACGTTTTTGCTCATTTCTAGTCAGTGTTCCCCGAGGCATGTACTAAACAAATTACTAAAGTAAAATGCCCCTGCATGTGCCAAAAGTAATAATTTTCACTCATTACCTTTTATTTTTCATTATTTTATACCCAAGCGGTCCAAACGAAAGTAAGCCGACCTCCGGAGGCACATCCATCCTGACTACACGCATTTATAACAGAGCGCAGTCGCAAGGTGCAATTTTTAGCATGCCCCATAAACTAAGCACTTAGGTTGAGTATTTCTTAAGCCGAAATTGAACTATGCCTTTCGTAACAAAAACCGAGCAGTACTATAACTAAAAAACACAGTTGAAAAGTGGAGCCGAAATCCCGAGCATGCGCACTACCGGCTTGGAGCAGACACCATGCCCTAGTGTGCATGTGGAGTTTCTCAGTTTTTCATAGCAGAATTGTATACAAGACACAATCCATCTGGCAACAGATCTTTTGGTGGCAGGTTTGCTCTTTCCCACTTCTCCATAAGTGAGGAACTGGAGGAAGTCAAACCTGTGACTCTTGGTATGCTCTATGTAGTAACCAAGGGCTCTTTTGACATCTAAACTGTGTAGTCTCCTCTCTCCTAAGGAAGAATGATCAGTGAAGAAAAAAGGGAGAGACATAGGCTGGTTTAAATGGAAGTCTGAAACCACTTTGGGCAAGAACCTTCTACTGGTTCTAAGGACCACTTTATCCCTATGAAAGGAGATAAAATCAGGTTCCACTGACAGGGCTTGCAATTCACTGATACGCCTGGTAGAGGTAATGGCTACCAGGAACACAGTTCTCCAAGTCAAGTACTTAAGCTCTGCTGAAGACATAGGCTCAAGGGGGGGGGTTGCATAAGTTGAGCAATGCAAACATTCAAATCCCAGGCAGAGGCAGGTTCTCTAAAAGGGGTGACTCGTGTGAAACAATCCTTTAAAAAAATTTACAGAACACAGGATGGGAAGATAGTGAGGAAGGCTTCCCCACAGACAAAAATGCAGAAACAGCTGACAAGTGTACCTTGAGAGTAGCTGGTCTGAGGCCTAGGCCATTAAGATGGACCATATAGTCCAGAACCGTACACAATTCAGCAGTGTCTGGAGAAATATTCTTCTTAGAACACCAAATGCCAAATCTTTTCCATTTGGAGTTGTAAGTCTTTCTGGTGGAGGGCTTTCGAGAAGCCTTGAGGATATCCAGAAGCCCCTGGGAAAGATGCAGATCTGCAAACTCTTCAAGAGCCACGCTTTGAGATTGAGAGACTAAAGACTGGGGTACCAAATCCTTCCCTGAGAGAATGGTAACAGGTTGTAATTCCTGGGAAGAGACAGGGGAAGATGGACTGCTAGGGACAGCAACAGCGGGTACCAGGGCTGTCTGGCCCAATCTGGAGCAATCAGAATCACCTTGCATGGTTGAGACCTTGTTTGTACCAAAACCTTGATGATGAGAGGGAAGGGGGAAAAAGCATACAGAAACTTCTCCTCCCAATTGAGGATCATGGTGTAGAGAGGGAGAGAGCCCAGGACTGGAGATCTGCAACAAAAAAGAGGGAGTTGGTGATTGTTTGGGGCTGCAAAGAGATCTATCTCTGGAGTGCCCCACCTTGAAAAAAAATCACTTTAAAAACCTGAGGGTCCAGGGACCATTCGCGATGGCCCTGGGAATTCCTGCTCAGTGCATCTGCTAGCACATTGTCCTTGCCTGGAAGGTGAACTGCTACAAGAGAGGCTTGCAGGGAATAAGCCAGGGACCACAACTTCATGGCTTCTGAGCACAAGGCCGTGGACCGAGTGCCTCCCTGCTTGCTGATGTACCACATGGTGGTAGTGTTGTCTGTTCTGACTTGAACCACCTTGTTCTGAACTGACTGTGAGAATGCTTTTAGAGCCAGAAAAACTGCCCTGAGCTCTAGAAGATTGATGTGGAGAAGGGATTCTTGGGGGGACCACAGGCCCTGGGCAGCCACACACTAAGTATAACAAAAAATCACAATCAAATGGTCAGTTCAGCCAAACTGACCGCACTTTTACAAGTTCCACACAGAAAAATAGAACCATTCCTATCTAGTGCTCACAGCACCACAGACAGAGACTGAACCGACTATGCAGATACTTTTTTTTTTCTCCCTGGTTTAAACCGATGAAAAACTGAAAACTTTAACCGACTTTGAACCAAGCTGAAGGAGAAATCTCCGGAGCGACCGTTCAGTGAGGTGCAGTAAAGAATCTGACGGTTTAAGTTTAAAACACTCCAGACGGAGACTTCAACCAAGCTCGAGCTCAGCGTTCCATGCCCTGCATCGAAAATTAACCCTTAGTTCTCCAGGGCAGTTGAAAGGTTGGGAATCACTGCAATTGTCAGAATACAGCAAGACTTCATATTGTTTGAAAGGGTTATTTAGGTGCCTTTTATAGTGCTGGAAGCAGTGTTGACGAGGGAATGAAAAAAATGTTCCAACAATGAAAAGGCAGCATAGTAATGTACAGTCTACTAGAAAGAGGGATGCCTCATTGATGGAGATGTCCATCAAAGAGAATATGGATGTATCGTCGATGGGAGTGGCTGTCGAGAATAGAAACGCATCGTTGACAGAAGTGTCAAATGAGAATGTAGAGGCACCAGACGGTGGTAGCAGTCGGAAGAAAGTAGAGATACATCGCTGATGGAGGCAGCTGTCGATGAAAGTGCAGATGCATCGTCGACGGAGGTAGCAGTCGATTAAAGTATGGATACATTGATGATGGTAGCAGTCGTTGAAAGCATAGATGCATAGTCAACGGTGGTAGCAGTTGATAGAAATATAGATGCATAGTTAACGGTGTTAGCGGTCGCAAGTATGGATTTATCGGCGACAGTGGCGGCGAAGGGTATGGGCCTTCCGTCAATGGCGGTGGCTGTCAATAAGGAGGCTGACGGTTATAAGCTGTCAATATATAGATGCATCGTCGATGGTGTAGTGGCAGTCGATGAGTAAGGAAGACATATGGTGAGGAGGGGTACTCCTGCTCTATGCGTGTCCAGAAATGTAGATCCGTAGATGGGGGAGCTCATGTCGGATGAGCCCCTGGTAGTTCTCGATGTTTACTGTTGTGTTTAGAAGTTGTTCTAGCCGCTGTGCAAGCTGAAGACGGCTGAAAAATAAACTGAGGATACCAGGGACTGCCCACACATATAGGAAACAGGAAGATGATGTTATCGGTGGGCTGTCCCTGGTGAAAAGTGTTAGAAAAGCTGCAGTGTCACAGCTCCCTCTGCTGGAAAACTCCCAAAAGTAATGACTTGCTGCAAGAGACCATTTCGTGGAAGATCTACAGTTACAGGTAGGTTACCAATTTTTTTGTGGCTTGGATATGGTTCATTTACCCACACGATGGCAGACTTCCAGCAGTTCTCTGGGAGAAGGAGGCAAGGCGTGCACCCCAACTTAGCAAACAGGGATTAGAGAACCAAAGTCCCAAAGGCAGCATCCTGACAAGACTACAGGTTAATACTGTAATGGAAAATGAATGTGTGTGCCGACTTCCAGGTGGTAACCCTGCAGATCATGGATAGTAATGTCCCTGAAAGCAGTCACCGAGGCAGCGGCATGTCTGATGGAATGGGCCTTATGCCCAATGGGAGGCTTCCTACCAGCCACCCTATAGCAGAGGCAATGCAGGATGTAATCCACCTGCCAATCATCCGCTTAGCTGCCTGTATGCCAGGCACAGCTTCAGTGTATGTTACAAAGAACTGGCAAGCCTCACCCCATCCAGCAGGGCACTATACACAGTAGTGGAGTCCACACGTCCAGAGGATGGAGTCTGCGATCGGCCTTTAAAGATGGGTTGGTAAAATATACCGGAAGGTCCATCACCTGGTTAAGACGTAATTCCAATACAGCCTTCAGGAGGAACTTTGAGTGGGGGTGAAAGACAACCTTGTACCTGTGGAAAGCCACATAAGGAGACTCCACTGATAGCGCCTGGTGCTTACTAATCATTCTGGCTGACAGGACTGCCACCAAGACAGGTGTGACATCTCACATGTGTGTGTATGTTCAAAAGGCTTGCCCAGGAGTATAACCAGCACCAGTAGTGGGTCCCATGGTGTTGTGGTGGTGGTTCACACAATGGAGGAGCCAGGTGGTCAAGCTCTTTTGAAAAAAAAAAAAAAAAAAAAAAGGAGCACCAACCACATTCTCCTGAACCACCATCAGCATGCCAGCTTGCACCTGGAATGCACAGATGGCAGCCAGGTGCACTTCTAGGGTCATCACTCGCAATGCCAGCTGGGAGAAGGACCAGAGGTACTCAAGGATACTAGTCACAGGGCAGGCAAGGGGAACAAGCTCCTTGCCATGACAATAAAATGGAAAATCTTTTTCATTTAAAGGCATAGCACCAATGAGTCAACTGTTTTCGGGAGGCCTCCACAACATGGAGCACTTTCTCCATAAGATCCAAAGAGTGAACTCTAGCTGCTCAGGAACCAAGCTGTCAGGCGCAAGAACTGAAAGTCCAGGTGCAGAACCTTCCCCTGTAGTCTGGTCAGCAGATCCACGCAAAGAGGCAAGCGTCACAGAAGCCTGATGCTGAGGTTGAGGAGATAAAGGCACCAGAACTGCCGTGGCCACCCCGGAGCTATCAGGACCATCTGCGCCTTGTCCTTCCGGGTCTTGACCACCACCTTGTGGATCAGGGTAAAAGGCAGAAAGGCGTACATGAGGACTGGGGTCCAAGGCCTTGCAAAGGCATCCCCTATCAGTGTCCCAGACTGTGGGGGACAGACACAAAACAGTTTTGCTTTCTCCCAGAAGGCAAAAAGGTCCACCAGAGGTATGCCCCACAGGAAGAACAGGTTGTTTACCACCTCCTGATGCAGCGACCATTCATGTAACATCTCACCCACCCGCCTGAGCGTGCCTGCCAGCTGACAGTCCGCTCTGGCGACATGGATCACCAGGAGTTCTGCACACGAGAGTCCAGGTGTGGGGGCCTCCTGAAACAGTGGAAGGAAATGCATGCTCCCCGTCCTGTTCAGATAGAACATGGTCATGATGTTGTCTGTCTGGACTTGCACAACCCGACCCCAGACAAGAAGAAAAAATTATTCACCATAGTAATGTTTCTTCTAATGGAGTCTTGCTGTATTCAGACATAATGCAGTCAGCCCCAGCACTTGAACTGCCCTGGAGGGGAAAGAGTTGACTTTATGCAGAAGCATAAAACGTTGAGCTCGAGCTCGGTTTTCAAACCTCTGTCTGTGGTACTTCCCAGTGTAACCGTCAGATTCTTATGAGCTAACCAACTAATGTACTAAAGTATAGAAATTGTTCAAAATATAGCCAAACAACAAAATATTTATTTTTGGGCCACAAAAGACTCAAGTAGAGAACCCAAGAAGGAAAGGTAGTGACAATATTTAAGTAAAACACCAGAAAAATAACGTCTACCCTACCCAAGAGGGAAGGTACAAGGTACACCCCTGAGCTGCAACATTGTACCTGCCAGCCCACTTCCCAAAACCAGGTTCTGAGAGAAAATGCCAGGGGGGAGGTCTGACTACAGCAAGACTCCATTAGAAGAAACAACATTACTATGGTGAGTAATTTTTTCTTCAAACAACATTAAGTATTGCTGTATTCAGACATAATGCAGACTACTAAGTAGTTCCCTATGGAGGAGGGAATGCAGAACCTACTTTGGGAAGAGGCTCTGCAGTACTGCTGTACCAAACCTAGCATCACACCTAGCCTGGATGTCCAGGGAGTAATGCTTGGTGAAAGTATGTACTGTTTTCCAGGTGGCTGCTTTACAGATCTCTAACAAAGGTATATCTCTGGCTGCAGCTAGAGAAGCAGCTGTACCCCTGGTCGATTGAGCCCTCAGGCCTGAAGGGGGCGTCCTACCCAACTTGTCGTCATAAAACTGTATACCAGAAACAATCCACCTGGCAATAGTTCTCTTAGTGGTAGGCTTACCTTTCCCCACTTCACCATAAGAGAGAAACAATTGAAGACAGTCATTTCTATGTGCCTTAGTATGCTCAATATAGTAGCTGAGGGCCCTCTTAATGTCCAGACTGCGTAACCTTCTTTCACCTGAAGAAGAATGGTCAGTGAAAAAACACAGAGAGAGATATAGACTTGTTCAGATGAAAATCTGAAACCACTTTGGGCAAGAACCTCCTATTGGTTCTGAGGACCACTTTGTCCCTATGGAAGGAGATGAAGTCAGGTTCCACTATCAGAGCCTGCAACTCACTAATCCGCCCGGCAGAAGTAATAGCTACCAGGAACAGTTTTCCAGGTCGAAAGTACTCCAATTCGGTCAAAGCCAGAGGTTCAAAGGGTGGCTGCATTAGCTGAGCTATGCAGACATTAAGATCCCAAGGCGGAGTGGGCTCAATAAACGGAGGGTTAATGTGAATCAGACCTTCGGAAAACTTTCTGAAAACAGGATGAGATGCCAGGGAAGAGCCCTTCCCTGCTGAGAGGAATGCAGAGACAGCTGCTAGAAGAACCTTCAGTGTAGCAGGCCTAAGGCCTAAACCATTGAGATGAACTAGATAGTCTAAGGTTGTGGAAATGTCTGCAGAATCGGGCAGGATGCATTTCTGAGAGCACCAAATACTGAACCTTTTCCATTTGGAGTTGTAAGTTTTTCTAGTGGAAGGTTTCCTAGAGACCTTCAGAATATCCAGAACTCCCTGAGAAAGATGTAGAGCTGCATATTCTAACTCTTCAAGAGCCAGGCCTTGAGATGGAGAGACTGAAGATTGGGGTACCAGATCCGCCCCAGGAGGAGGACAGGAGATTGTATGTCCTGGGCAGAGACAAGGGGCGTGACACTGACAATGACAGCAGTAGAGGATACCAAGGCTGTCTGGCCCAATCTGGAGCCACCAGTATCACTGTGCAGGGTTAAGTCCTGATCTTGATCAGAACGCTGACCAGCAGAGGGAAGGGGGGGAAGGCATAGAGAAACCTGCCCTTCCAGTCCAAAACGAGAGCATCCTGGGGAACCGTCCCCAGGACTGGAGGTCTGCAACAAAACAGAGGAAGTTGATTATCCGGTGCTGCAAAGAGATCTATCTCTGGAGTGTCCCACCTGGAGAAGATGACCTTCAGAATGTGAGGATCCAGGGACCATTCATGGTGTCCCTGTGAAAGTCTGCTCAGAGCATCTGCTAGTACGTTGTCCTTCCCTGGAAGGTAGACTGCTACCAGAGAAGTCTGAAGAGAACAGGCCAGAGACCATGGCTTCTGTGCACAAGGCCAAGGATAAAGTGCCTCCCTACTTGTTGATGTACCACATTGTGGTGGTGTTGTCCATTCTGACTTGGACCACCTTGCCCTTGACTGAATCCGAGAAGGTCTGCAGGGCTAGGAAAACTGCCCCGAGTTCCAAGAGATTGATATGAAGGAGACACTCCTGTGGAGACCAGAGCCCTTGAGCTGTCAGGGCTCACTGGTGGGCTCCCCACCCTAGGAGAGAAGCATCTGTAGTTAGAACTACTGATGGGACTTGAAGGAGAAATGGAACCCCTTGTCTGAGGTTGTCCTGGTCCAGCCACCACTAGAGAGCGTGGACCACAGTCTGAGTCACTGGAATCAGTTTGGTAAGTGAATCCTCCTTTTGAGACCAAAAAGACCTCCGATGAAACTGAATGTCCCGCAACTGGAACCTTGTTCCCTGCACCACTGCCGTGAAAGCTGCCATGTGGCCCAGGAACTGTCTTGCTGGGCGGGAGACCAGAGGTCAAAAGGAAGAAGTGAGATCCACTAGGGCCTTTACCCTTGCCAGGGGGAAGGGAGGCTTTTGCTTGTACGGTTCCAACTCTATGCCTACAAAGGTGAGAAGTTGAACTGGTTCGAGTACAGACTTTGGAAGACTGAGAAGAAACCCCAGGGAGCTGAGTAGGTCCTGGGTAGCTTGAAGAGCTGACCTGACCTGTAAAGGTGACTGACCCACTAAAAGCCAGTTGTCCAGATATGGGAAGATGATGATACCCTGTCTTCTGAGGTAAGCCACCACTACTGCCAGACACTTTGTGAACACCCTTGGAGCCGATGTTAGGCCGAATGGCATGGCTCTGAATTGATAATGGCCTGAAGGCAGCTCGAACCTGAGGTATTTTCTGTGGGAGCACCTGATAGGAATACTGAAGTAGGCATCCTCGAGGTCCAGAGATGCCAGCCAATCCTCTGGCCTTGGAGAGGGAAGGATTATTCCCCGAGTTATCATTTTAAATTTGGGCTTTGAAATGCGTTTGTTCAGATACCTTAGGTCTAGGATGGGTCGCCACTCCCCTCTTTTCTTTGGGGTAAGGAAGTATCTGGAATATAGACAGTCCTTTTTCCCTTGCGTTGAGTAGGAACTTTCTCTATAGCTCTGAGAGCTAGAAGAGAGGAAACCTCTGCCTCTAGGGCATGGGTTTCTGAGACTGATGCAGGTGGAAAAGACTTGGCCCTTCCTTTTGAAATTTTTTGAAGCTGAGGGCCAGTCCCTGGCTTACTATTTCCAGGACCCACTTGTCTGAGGTCACAGACTTCCAGGTCTGGAAGCAGTAAGCCAGCCTGCCTCCTACTGGAAAGGGGGAGTCGACCCGGGCTGACACACCAGGGTGTCTGCTTGGGGCAAGAGCCTTAGAATGAGAGGAGGAGGGAGCAGCCCTGCTCATCCCCCTCCTACCCCTCCTCTGAAGAACCCCTCTGTGGGAAGGAGAGGAGGGCTGGGCTTAGTAAAAGGCCTTTGAAAGGGCCTGCCCCTAGACTGCTGCTTGTGCGGCGTGACGTGCCTTTCCTTGGCCTGTGCAATCCTGTACGTGATCCTGTATTCATCTATTTTCTTCATGTAAGCCTCTGTCTGCTCCCCAAACAGAGTGTTACCTACTACAGGAAAATCCATGGCCTTAGTCTGGGTGTTCTGCGAAGGGCTAGTACATCTGAGCCAAGCATGTCTTCTGAGAGACACAGATGTAGCCTTGACTCTAGATGCCACATCACTGGAGTCCACAGCAGCATGAAAGTGCATTTTGGATGCCTCAATTCCATCAGCAGCCACCACCCCCAGCTCCTTGGCTAGCTGGGTAGAGACCTGCTTAGCCAGTTCCAGAACTGTATCTCATCTGGATTTCTGGTACCTGGCTGTGTAGGCCATATAAGTAGCCTGCCTGCGTCCCAAAGAGGATGCTAAATACTGTTTTTTGGCCATGGCATCCACTTTTCTGGAGTCCTTATCGGGGGTGTGAAGCTAAAGGAATGTTAGGCCTGTCACAGGCTGCAGCCTGCACTACCCCAACATGGCTGCAATGACTATAAAGGAACTCCGCAGCTGAGCCTGATAACTAATACCTCCTGTCCATTCTCTTATCCACAGGAGGTACTGAATTAGGGGTTTGTAAAATTCCGTGCTGCTGTTTCCCCAGGGATTTATGAAGAGGGACAGACAGCTTTTTGGACTCTGGGATGTCCATCATTTCCACAAAATCAGGCTCTTCATCCTCCTCTGGGGCTTCAACCAAGGGAAGCTGCAGGGTTTGTGCCACCTTTTTGTAGAACAAAAAGTGTGAATGGAACTCAGAGAGCCTGGGAGGAGACGCACTTGAGGGCCCGTCTGGGGAGTTGTCCAGTTCAATGGGCACATCCAGACCCCCTTCATCATCATCACTGGGATAGTCTTCGCCTCCCTCCCACTCCTCATAATAAGCATCTGGGTCATAATCCGGAGGAGACTTATCCGACCGCCGAACCGGCGGTATCGGTTCAGACGGAACTGGTCTAAGCGAATGGACAATACTAATCGCTTTGGCTATTTAATCATGATTGGAGAGTGGAATACAGGATCGAACCGGCAGACTTGCGCTTTTCTTTGACAGAACCGACTGATCGGGTCGGCTCTCTTGCCAGAGGAGGTACCACTTAGGTCAGTGAGGCACCTCCTCAGGTTGACTGCACCAAACCAGGCTGGCCATCCGGATCTACGGACTTCTCGGCCTCCCTTTCCTTCAGCCTACTCAGTCTTTTATCTAGAGTGGATTTAGGAAAGTTTTTACAGATTTGGCAGTCTGACTTGAGGTGGTCAAACCCCAGACATTAAACACAGATGAGGTGGGGGTCGGCCTTAGCAAAGGCCTCCCCATGCTCAGTACAGTGTTGATACCCAGTGGGACTGGTTTTCTTCTTGGGTTTCTCATACATGGCCAACCTAACAAATTACCCTATTGCAGCTTTCAAGTCAGGTAATAAAACAACCGATCAGTTACAAACCGTGTCACGGGCTTTTTAAAAGAACCAGTGAAAAGTCCGGTTCTTTTGAAACCGATCGGTACCAGAACACCACACTAATCCCAGAAAAATTTAAATTAAACAAAGTCGGTTCCAAACCAGACCGACTAGGAATAAACCGAATAAAAGAATTTCCACTTTTTTTACCAAAATAAAACACAGTCACTACCTATCTACATACTACCTGTACCGTAGACAGAGGCTGGAAATCCAAAAATAACAAAAAAATAATGCAGTTTAACCGAACGTTTTTTCTTTTACCGGACCGAGAAGAGTAAATCTCCGGAGTGACTTCACTGTTAGGCGGAGTAAAGAATCTGATGGTTACACTGGGAAGTACCACAGACGGAGGTTTGAAAACCGAGCTCGAGCTCAACGTTCTATGCTTCTGCATAGAGTTAATTCTTTCCTCTCCGGGGCAGTTCAAGTGCTGGGGCTGACTGCATTATGTCTGAATACAGCAAGACTTCATGTTTGAACCGCGAATTCCATCAGAGCTAGCCGTATTGCACACAGCCTCAGAAGGTTGATGTGGTAATGGACTCCCTTGGCGACCAGAACCCAAGGGCCCTGTGGTCTCCCAGGGGCGCTCCCAACCACTGAGACAAATACGTCATGACAGTGATGGTGGGGTTCTGGGTGGACAAATGGGACTCCTTCCTTCGGGTCTTCTGGGATCAGCCACCACTGGATGGCATGGCACATCGGCTGGGTCACTTTCACCAGCTGGTCCAAGTTGGCATTGGGCCCACTGATGGCCTAACTCCCACTGCAGATGTGCATCCACCAACAGACCCATCAGACTACACTGATACCAGTCACCACATACCCCAGCACCCATATGAAGTCCCGGGCAGGACATGAACACCCAACCTATAATGATGAGGCAAAGCAGGCAAGGTCCAGTGCCCGGTCCGCAGGGAGGTAGACCGTGGCCAGAAGGGAGTCTAGCTCTGCCCCAATTAAGAGAATCACCTGCGAGGGGATGAGTTTAGACATGACCAGGTAGACCAAGAGGTCCAAGTCTCTGAAGGTCTCTATAAAAAAAAAAAAAGTTCCAAGACCACTCCATGGCCTCGTTGGACAGCCGGGCCATTCAGGTAAGGGTAACCTCTGATGCCCTTGTGCCACATGAAGGATGCGACCACTGCCAAGCACTGGGTGAAAACCCTTGGCGCAGACAAAAGACCAAACAGCATGACATGGAACTGATAGAGCACCCCTTCTGCACAGAACCAGAAGTACTGACAGTGGTACAGACAGACTGGGATGTGGAAGAATGTGCCCTGGAGGTCCACGGAGCCAAACCACATTCCCTGCTCTAGGGATGGAATAATCTGGTTCAGTGACACCAATCAGAACCTACGCTTCCAAATGCACTGGATTAGATCATCCAGATGCAGTAGGGAGCACTAGCCCCCTGTCCATGTCAGGACCAGAATTACCTGGACACAGATCCCTGACTTGCTAGGGCATCTAGGACACAGGCTAGGACTCTTTTCACAAGGAGCTGAGCAATGTCCTCCCTGAGGGAGGACATGTCCTGCACCACCGAAACCGAGAGGCGCAACCCTCTGACTACCACCTTGAGAACCCACTTGTCCACAGTAATGGCAGACCAGTGAGGCCAGAAGTAGCAAAGCCACCCCCCCCCAATTGGGAACTGGGTCGTGGACTGAACAGGTGGGAGGCAGATACACCAGACTCATCACAGGGTAGCCAATGATGCCAAAGAGGCATCACTTCACCTACCCCCACTTCTTTTGGATCCCTGGCCTGAGAACGTGGTTTTGCAGCACCAGGGTTGGTACTGCCCTGCTGGGGCTGCTGCCAAGGCTGCCATGGCTGAAAGGAACAAAATTGAAAGACTTCATTTTAGGTTTGTGTGTTTTCGTGTCCTTCTGGGATGAAGCCACAGAGTGTAGGGTGGCACTGGACTTCACAGTCCGAGTGAGAGAACCATCCACCCCCAGGCCAAACAGGTCCATGCTCTAGAAAGGAACATCCGCCAGCTTATACCAAGTGTCCACTGTAAAGGTGGAGAGCCTCAGTCAGGCCCTGCAATGCACTGCCGTGGTCACAGCCATGGCACGTGCACAGGACCGGCCCATGTCCAAGGTTGCCTGGAACTGGTGTTTAGCCAGCGTTTTACCATCATCTAGGACTACATTCACCAGTAACTGCTTGTCAGTATGGAAGTGAGGGAAAAAATTATCCAGTAATCCCAGCAGGGAGTGACCAAAGTGGGCCATCATCAAGGCATAACTCGCCTGATGGAGATCAAGTGAGAAAGTAGCACAGACCCCTTCAACTCCTTGTTTGGGGGAGGGGGGTGCTTGTCCACATCTCCAGTGTTATTGGATTTCTGGAAGGCAGAATCAGATCAGACTCAGCCAAGGGGTGGTCCGAGAACACAGACAGCAGTAGAAAGTGCATATTTGTAACCATGCGAGTGGAGGGTGCTGGGCAGGATGACAGATGCTGCCTGAGCTCCAAACCCAGCCCCCATAATGGCCTCCACCATGGTAAAGACAACTCCCGGTGATTCGCCCCTATCCAGAATGTCAGTAAAAGGGTATTTAGCGCCTTTTTGAACAGGCTCCAGAGGGTCATTCATGGACTCGGACAGAAGTCCAAGGAAGAGCCCAAAACGACACCGGCCTATGGTTGGTGATCAGCTCCTCAATCAATTCCCGGCTGAAAGTATGTGTCCTAGACAACAACTGCACTGAGGAACCAGAGTTGTCGAAAGACATCCAAAATGTCCCTCAGTCGTTTACTGCCGTGAATCACCCCAGCATCATTGTGATTTATACCAAGAGTTGGTCTAGCAAGCCGTCTCAGCATGGTAGTTCTTGGCTGGGGCTCTCTGCACAGGTTAGGGTGGAGGTGGTTCAACCAACAGAGGTAGAGAAACAGGTGTCACCAACAACAGTCTCAAAAAAACTGCCGTGGATTTGACTGGCACCAGGCCAGTCGACAACAGGGGTCAAGAATAGAGCCCTACCCTGACATCAAGGAGAAGCCGACAAAGTGCCACATAGATAATGTGCACCGGCTTCAGCAGAAGACCTCCAGTGCAGGCTGCTCCAGAGTGGCAGCAGCCGGGAAACCAATCGCTCCACATCCTCCTGGGTGAGCACAGGGAGAACCAGGGTTTTGGAGATCAACTCGTCATTGACCTTTGACGACAACTGGTCAAGTTGAGGAAAATCTTGAATGCCTGACTGCCCGGTGTCGAGGTCATAAAGCTTGATGAGGTTACCGTGGAGCTAATGACCTGGCCTTAATTTTTGCTCGGCTGAAGCCGTGCTCTCAACAAGCTTCAAGCGGTCAGGGGAGTTGAGGGACTGGGAGGAGCATGATCTCTCCCAGTCCTATGACGGTGTTTTTTTGTTTTTTTTGACTGTGGTGGGCAGGGCTCTCCCCCCGAAGGTCTGCAGGGCCCAATACATACATAGATACATAAATACATAGACAGTGTCGGCAGATAAGGGCCTATGGCCCACCCAGTCTGCCCATTTAAGTTTGTAAGTTCAGTTTATGTTTTCCAGGAAGTCTGCTGCCCCTTACCCCTGACCTCCAGAATTCCTTTATGTAAAATTCTCTTAAGAAAGATGCACCGATGCTGGCCCCAACTGGAAGCAGCACAGAGGCTGACCAGGTGACCACAGTGATGACCTTGTCGCTGCGTCTTACACAGCTACGAATTGAGCCGCAGAACCCTACCACAGTGCAGGCCGCATTGTGACCTTTAGGTCACAGTTTAGGATCTCAGCCAGACAAGGGAATGCCAAGCTTTGCAATCCTCCAGGGAGAATGACTGTTAAATTGTTAAATTAACTTGTTAAATTGTTCAGCACCTTGATATGTTGAAAGGTGCTATATAAATAAAATTATTATTATTTTATCATTATTAAGATGCAGGGCCAATATTTTCGATTTTCAAACAGAAAACACCAGTAAAAAAATGGAATTCGTCATTTTTAAACCAGTACTTCATAATTAATTTTCCATGAAAAAACACCATTTTTTACCAGCTTTTTGGGCAACCCACGGCATTTTAAGCAGATTGTTTGTACAAAGAATGCCGACTTGTCCTCAATTTGCAAAAAGAAAAAAAGTGATTTTAAGATTTTGCCAAACGAATTTGCCATTTTGGGGGATCACTGGCTCTAGAGACATAAGGGATTACCGTAAAATTCTGTGGTGATGTGTGTTATGAATGTTGAGCGGACACAGAGTCTGACGTAAATGAGCAGAATAAGGAGGAGAACTGCAGTCAGTGTTTTAGCTGCCACTTTCCAAACTGCATTTTGTGATAGATTTTCAATTTTCCCCCAGGTGATTTCCTCAAACAAGTGCTGTAAGAAAAAATTATTCACCTTAGTAATGTTGTTTCTTCTAATGGAGTTTTGCTGTATTCTGACATATACAGTTAGGTCCTGCCTTTCAAATGCCCCGGAGAACAAAGAGTTAACCTTTCCATGGCCAGCATGGAATGTTCATCATGAGCTCGGTTGAAGCCCCTGTCTGCTGTTGTTTAAACTGCAACCGTCAGATCTTTACGAGCAATACTCACTAGGAGTTCTGTGTGGAAACTGTAAAACTCACACTAGCCAACTGGTAACTATATCTATAATAAAGGTTTTTGGTTTCAAAAGGAAGACAAGTCAGGAAACCCAAAAACAAAACACATCCAAAACACAACCAACCAATCACCCAAACTAAGAGAGGGTGAAAAAAAGGACACCCCTAGAGTGCCAACACTGCTGCTGCCCACCCACATCCCAAAATCTAGGTTCGGGAGGTCAGAATACAGCAAGACTCCATTAGAAAAACAACATTACTAAGGTGAGTAATTTTTCTTCCAGCAACATGAAGTCTTGCTGTATTCTGACATATGGAACTACCAAGCAGTACCTCCATGGAGGAGGAACAGAACCTACTTTGGAAACAGGCTCTGAAGTACTGCTGTGCCAACCGAGTATCACTCCTAGCCTGGATATCCAGAGAGTAATGCTTGGTGAAAGTATGGACTGTTTTCCAGGTTGCTGCTTGATAAATTTCTAAGAGAGGAATATCCCTGGCAGCAGCCAGGGAAGCAGCTGTACCTAGTGGAATGAGCCCTCAGACCTGAGGGTGGAGTTCTACCCAGTTTTTCATAGCAGAATAGTATAAAAGAAACAATCCACCTGGCAATAGATCTCTTAGTGGCAGGTTTGCCCTTACCGACTTCTCCATACGTAAGGAACAACTGGAGGGATTCAAACCTGTGACCCTTGGTATGCTCTATGTAGTAGCTAAGGGCTCTTTTAACATCCAAGCTGTGTAGCCTCCTCTCTCCAGAGGATGAATGGTCAGTGAAGAAAACAGGGAGAGATATAGACTGGTTGAGGTGGAAATCTGAAACCACTTTAGGTAAGAACTTTCTGTTAGTTCTTAGGACCACTTTATCTCTATGGAAAGAGATGAAATCAGATTCCACTGACAGGGCTTGCAATTCACTGATACGCCTGGTAAAAGTAATGGCTACCAGAAACACAGTTTTCCAAGTCAAGTACTTAAGCTCTGCTGAGAACAAAGGCTCAAAGGGTGGTTGCGTAAGCTGAGCAATGCAAACATTAAGATCCCAAGCAGGAGCAGGATCCCTAAAGGGGGGATTGGTGTGAAGCAATCCCTTGAAAAACTTACAAAACACAGGATGAGATGATAGAGAGGAAGGCTTGCCTACTGACAAGAAAGCCGAAACAGCTGCCAAGTGTACTTCAAGGGTAGCTGGTCTGAGGCCTAGGCCATTACGATGGACCATATAGTCCAGAACTGTAGGCAACTCAGCAGAGTCTAGAGAAATATTCTTCTTAGAACACCAAATGCTGAACCTTTTCCATTTGGAATTGTAAGTCTTTCTGGTGGAAGTCTTTCGAGAAGCCTTAAGGATATCCAGAACCCCTTGGTAAAGATGCAGATCTGCAAACTCTTCAAGAGCCACGCCTTGAGATTGAGAGACCGAAGATTCGGGTACCAAATCCTGCCCTGAGAGGATGTCAACAGGTTGTAATTACTGGGAAGACAGGGGAAGGTGGACTGCTAGGGACAGCAACAGGGGATACCAGGGCTGTCTGGCCCAGTCTTGAGCAATCAGAATCACTTTGCATGGTTGTGACCTTATCTTGACTAACACTTTGAACAGGAGCGGGAAGGGGGATAAAGCATACAGAAATTTCCCTTCCCAGTTCAGAATCAAAGCATTCAGTGGGACTGAGCCCAAGACTGGGGGTCTGCAACAAAAGAGAGGAAGTTGGTGATTGTCTGGGGCTGTAAAAAGAGCCATCTCTGGAGTGCCCCATCTCGAGAAAATCACTTTCAAAACTGGAGGATCTAGGGCCCATTCGTGATGGCCCTGGGATATTCTGCTCAGTGCATCTGCTAGGACATTGTCCTTCCCTGGGAGGTGAACTGCTATCAGAGAGGTCTGCAGGGAATAGGCCAGGGACCACAACTTCACTGCTTCTGTGCACAAGGCCGTAGACTAAGTGCCTCCTTGCTTGTTGATATACCACGTGGTGGTGGTGGTGTCTGTTCTAACCTGTACCACCTTGTTCTGTACAGACTTGGAAAAAGCTTGCAGTGCCAGAAACACTGCTCTGAGTTCCAAGAGATTGATGTGAAGCAGAGATTCCTGAGGTGACCACAGTCCTTGGGTGGTAAAGATCCCCCAAATGGGCTCCCCAGCCCAGAAGGGAAGCATCTCACTGCAAGGCTTGGATTAGGGTTCGAGTCACTGGGACTAGTTTGGTAAAGGGAATCCTTTCTTTGGGACCAGAAGTCTCTCAAGTGGAACTGAATGTCCCTCATCTGGAATCTTGGACCACTGCTGTGGAAGCTGCCATGTGGCCCAGAAGCTGAAGGAAATGCCTTGCTGGTCGAGACACCTGAAGGGTGAATGAAGAGGCCAGTTCCATGAGGGTCCTTGCCCTTTCCAGGGGAAGGCTCTTGCCTTTACTGTATCCAGCTCTGCACCTATGAAGGTGAGGAGCTGTACAGGTTTGAGAACTGACTTTGGAAGGTTGAGAAGGAATCCTAAGGAAGTGAGCACTTGCTGGGTCACTTGCAAATGTGACTTGGCTTGGTCTGGAGACTGACCTACTATGAGCCAGTCGTCCAAGTATGGGAAGATGGAGACCTTTTTTCTCCTTAGGAAAGCAACCACTACTGCCAGGCACTTTGTGAAAACCGTTGGGGCTGATGTTAGGCCAAAGGGCATTGCTCTGAATTGATAGTGGCCTGAGGGTAACTCGAACCGGAGGTACTTTCTGTGGGAGCACCTGATGGGAATGTGAAAGTAGACATCTGAGGTCCAGGAAGGCAAGCCAGTCCCCTGGCCTTAGAGAGGGAAGGATAATTCCCAGAGTCACCATTTTGAACTTTGGCTTTAAAAGACGTTTGTTCAGATATCCTAGGTCCAGGATGGGCAGCCATTCTCCTGTCTTTTTGGGGGTTAGGAAGTACCTGGAGTACAATCCTTTGCCCTTGTGTAGGGTGTGAACCCTCTCTATAGCTCTGAGAGCTAGGAGAGAAGAAACCTCTGCCTCTAGGGCAAGGGTCTCTGAGAGATTCACAGGTGGAAAGGATCTGGTTCTCATCTTGGGAAATTTTTTTGAAGCTCAGAACCAGTCCCTGGGCTTACTACTTCCAGGACCCACTTGTCTGATGTTAGAGACTTCCAGTCCTGGATAAAGTAAGCCAGCCTGTCCCCTACTGGTATGGGTGAATCGGCCCGGGCAGACCCATTAGGGTGTCTGCTTCGCAGGGGCTTTAGGCTGAGGGATGGATGCAGGCCTGCTCATCCCCAGTCTGTCTCTCCCTCTAAAGAACCCCCTCTGTGAAAAAGAAAAGGAGGCCTGAGCTCGGTAAAAAGGCCTTTGGAAAGGCCTGCCCCTGGACTGCTGCCTTTGAGGAGTTGCTTGCCTTTCTTTGCCCTGAGCACTCCTGAAAGTGGTCCTGTACTCATCCATCTTTTTCATGTAGTTCTCTGTCTGCTCCCCAAACAGAGAATTACCAATTACAGGAAAAATCCATGGCCTTAGCCTGGGTATCCTGTGAGAGGCTAGTACATCTGAGCCAAGCCATCCTCTGAAGAGCCACAGATGTAGCCATGACTCTTGAAGAAACATCATTGGAGTCCACAGCAGCATGAAACTGTACTTTAGATGCCTCAATCCCATCTGCAGCCACCTGCTCCAGCTCCTTGGCAAGCTGGTCAGGGGCCTGTTTAGCCAGAGCCAGCACAGTATCCCACCTGGACTTCTGGTATCTAGCTGTATAGGCCATGTAGTTAGCCTGCCTGAGTCCCAAAGATGCTGCCATATATTGTTTCTTTGCCATGGCATCAATCTTCCTGGAGTCCTTGTCCAGGGGGTGTGATGCCAAGGGGATATTTGCCTTATCACAGGCAGCAGCCTGCACTACCCCAACATGGCTGCATTGCTGGAAAAAGAACTCCATGTCTGAGCCTGAGAGAGTGTACCTCTTGTCCATTCGTCTGTCCACAGGAGGTACAGGATTAGGAGACTTAAGAATTTTGTGTGTCTGTTTCCCAAAGGATTTGTGGAGGGGAATAGACAGTCTCCTGGACTCTGGGATGTCCATCATCTCAACATAATCAGGCTCCTCCTGATCCACTACTGCTTCCTCCACAGGAAGCTGGAGGGGTCTCAGCCACTTTTTTGTAGAACATATAGTGAGAAGGGGACTCAGAAAGCCTAGGAGGAGAAACACCTGAAGGTCTGTCTGGGGAGATGTCCGGGTCAATAGGCACATCCAGACTTTCATCATCACCATAATCATCCTCATACTCTCCTTCCTCCTCCTCCGGTTCACAAAATTCTTTCAAAGTATAATCCGGAACCGGGGGAACCGACCAAACCTAACCCCTGCCAGATGGTGCCGGTTCGGTTGAAACCGAACTAAGCGATTGCACTATCCTTACTGCCTTGGCTATCTCATCGGCGGGCGGAGTATGAATTTCTGGGTCCGAACTGAGCGATTTATCTTTTCTCTTTCTTTTCACCGGAACCGACTCCTCAGAATCAGCTCTCCTTTTGGCCGAAGAAGTATCGTTCTGGTCAGAGGGCACGCCTTCTGGTTCGGTCGGAACCGAACCGGGCTGACCATCCGGGTCAGCGGACTTCTCGGCCTCCCTTTCCCTCAGTCTACCTAATCTCTTTTCCAGGGTAGATTTGGGAAAATTCTTGCAAATTTGGCAGTCTGAATCGAGGTGGTCAAACCCCAGACAATTAACACAGGTGGTGTGGGGATCAGCCTTGGCAAAGACTTCCCCACACACTGCAGTGTTGAAACCCAGTGGGCCCGCTTTTTTTCTTGGGTTTCTAAGACATGGCCAATCCTATCCCAAACTTACCCTTTTTTTGGCAATCCACCAGGCAAGACTCCCCTATCGGTTCCTGACCGTGTCATGGGTCTTAAAAAAAAATAAAAAAAAAAAAATTGTTTTTTCCGAGAACAGTTACGGACCAGTTACCACACACTAAATCAAGCACAAGCTTTTTTTTTTTACCTCAAACTGATCGGTTCAGCCGAACCGATCCACAATTTACAAGTTCCACACAGAAACTAAACAGAAAAACTATCTAGTACTCACGGTACCACAGACAGAGACTTGAACCGACTAAGCGGTAACAGCAATTCGGTAGAAACCGACCGAAAAAACGACACTTCAACAGACTTTTTTGAACCGAGCAACAGGAGGAATCTCCGGAGCAACTGTTCAGTGAGGCGGAGTAAAGAATCTGATGGTTGCAGTTTAAACAACAGCAGACAGGGGCTTTAACCAAGCTCGTGATGAACATTCCATGCTGGCCATGGAAAGTTTAACTCTTTGTTCTCCGGGGCAGTCAAAAGGCAGGACCTAACTGCATATGTCAGAATACAGCAAGACTTCATATTGGTTGAAGAGCTGTCCAGGCAGTTTTCCCCCCTCTTTATGATCTGTGCACATGGCATCGACATGGCTGTCAATGCACACATTTTCTTTTCTGTTGATCAGAGACGCCCATTGATAGGGAGGAACTAAAAGGGAGGAGACTCACGAGATAACAAGGTAGCAAGGTCGGCAGGAGACAGGCCCGGTGGCTGCGCTGTCTTATCTCTCCCTGCCCAACCCCTCCTTTAGATACCTACCGCCTCACTCTGGCACACTGGGCAGTCTAGAATCCCTTTCCCTGTCACCACCTTGCTACAGAAGCCAACCACATGCAGCGCTTGAGCGTCACGATGCATGCTCAAACTCCTGGTTCAGCATGCCACTTGACCGAACCCTACAACAGTGACAGAAACTGTGAGTGCTGGGGATCATTTTTAGATTTATTACAGGTCTCTCACTCTGGCAAGGAAGACAGTTTGTGTGCAATGAATATCATGGGCAATAGGAGTAAAGCAGCAATGACTTTCTGTCTTCAATGGAAAACACCAGTAAAAAATGGAATTTGCCATTTTTCAACCAACACTTTGGAGTCCAGTTTTCATGAAAAAATACAATTTGCACTGCTGTATAAGCAAATGAGACTTTTCACCAACTTCTTGGGCCTGCCCACATTCTGATACAAATTTGTTAAAACATGCTCATTTATCCTCAATTTAACCAAAAACAAAAAAAATAAAAGATGGATTTTAAGATTTTGCCAAACGGAATTGACCATTTTGGATAATGGAAAATAATTAGGTCTAGAAGGGTCAGTTGCTGGAGAATGTAAACTCCCTGCATCAGTGTTAAACTTATTTATTTATTGAATTTTGATGACCGGGTAGGCCCACTGGGCCCCAGAGGTCCCTTTTTCAGGGGCGACCCGGGAGTTAAATACAGGTTACTCACCTGTAACAGGAGTTCTAGGAATGGTATATGTTATTCATCCACACTGTCTGGTAGGTTCCTTGCCGCTTTAAATCTTGCGGAAGGTCTTCAAGCTGGCTCCTCTCACCCACCCGGGTGGTAAAACTCTCAGCTCCGCCCCATGATGCCAGATCTAGCTTCGCTGGAAGCCAGGTTGTGCGTCGAGGTTAGGAATGTGGTGGATGAACAACATATACCATTCCTAGAACTCCTGTTACAGGTGAGTAACCCATTTAGGGGCATGGATATGTTGTTCATCCACACTGTCTGGCAGACTCTTAGCAGTTCTCCGGGATGGGGGCAAGGCGCACACCCCCTACTTAGGGAATAATGACTGGAGAACCGAGGCCCCAAAACCAGCATCCCGGCGTGACTCAAGGTCGATGTGGTAGTGGGTGATGAAGGTGTGTGCTGAATTCCAGGTAGCAGCCCTGCAGATTTCCTGGATAGGGACGTCCCTTGAAGCAGCCACCGATGCAGCGGTATGGTGGGTAGAATGAGCTCTCATCCCTCTGGGAGGCTCCAAGCCCGCCAACAATAGCAGAGATCTATGCAGGAGGTGACCCACCTGCCTATCGTCCGCTTGGCTGCAGGTCTGCCAGGTGCGGCTTCAGCGTAGGTGACAAATAAGCTGGCGAACCTCTCCCCGAACTTCAGCCGTCCGCTCCTTATAATAAAGCGAGCACCCTCCTAGGGTCCAAAGTATGGAGCCTATATTCGGCCTCCAAGGTGTGACTGGGGTAAAACACCGGCAGAGTCAACACCTGGTTAAGGTGATACTCCAACACCACCTTTGGAAGGAATTTCGGGTGGGGGCGCAGGACAACCTTGTTCCTGTGGAAGAACAGATAAGGAGACTCGATGGAAAGCACCTGGAGCTCTCCCATCCTTCTGGCTGACGTGATAGCCACCAAGAAGGCGGTCTTCCACGACAGGTGAGAGATGTCACAACTGTGCATCGGTTCGAATGGCTTGCCCATGAGCTTAGCCAATACCAGCAGTAGATCACGGAGGTGGGTTCGCACGGAGGATATGTGATCAACGCCTTTGAAGCGCCCGACCACCTTCTCCAGCGCCACCGACCGCTTCCCGCCCACGCCTGTGTAAGCAGAGATGGCTGCCAGGTGCACCTTGGTATCGCCGACCAAGCCCTTGCTGAGAAAGGACCACAGCTAGTCCAGAATGCTTGCCAAGGAACAGGAGGAAGGGTCCAGGCCCTTGCCCTGACACCAAATGGAGAATCTCTTCCATTTGAAGGCATAGCACTTTCTGGTGACTTCACAGGGACGCCTCGAGCTGAGGGACCTGCGAAAGACCCAAGGCCTGGAACTCTAGCCGCTCAGGAACCAGGCCGTCAGGTGCAGGGATTGAAGGTCCGGATGGAATACCTTCCCCTGATTGACTGAGATCAGGTCCGGGCGGGCTGGAAGCCACCTCAGGAGCCTGGAGCTGAGACTGAGGAAATCTGGATACCAGAACTGGCGGGGCCAGTCTGGGGCTATCAGAATCACCTGCGCCTTGTCCCTCCTCGCCTTGAGAAGCACCTTGTGGATCAAGGGAAATGGGGGAAAGGCGCAGAAGAGGTCCGGGGTCCACGGCCTCGAGAAGACATCCCCTGCAGCGAGCCCTGCTGAGGGGGGCGGGCATGAAACCGTCTCAGCTTCACATTCTCCCTTGAGGCAAACAGGTCTGCCTGAGGCGTGCCCCAGTGAGAGAAGAGATCTTGTACTACCTCCAGCAGGACAGACCACTCGTGAGACGCAGCCCCTATCCGGCTTAGGGCTTGGCCAGGGTGTTGGAGGCTCCTGCCACATGAATGGCGAGGAGATCCGCCTCCAGGCTACACACGAGTGACCAAATGCGGAGAGCTTCCCTGCACAGAGGCATGGAGCGCGTCCCGCCGTGGCGGTTTAGGTAGTACATGGTCGTGGTACTGTCCGTCTGGACCTGAACCACTTGACCCTGTAGAAAAGGAGCGAAGGCGGTGAGGGCTAGACGAACCGCTCGAAGCTCCAGCAGGTTGATATGGCATCGGGACTCCCGAGGGGACCAGAGGCCGTGCGCCTGTGCTCCCCCAGATGGGCACCCCAACCCATCAGAGAGGCATTGGTCGATGGAGACCATCGGCTCGGGCGGACAAGCGGGATGCACTCCTGGAACGGTCCACCACTGGAGAGCATTCCACATCCCCTGGGTCACTGTCACTAGCTGATCCAGAGGATCGAAGTGCTGTGACCATTGGCTGGCCAGCCCCCATTGAAGGGGACGCATGTACCAGCGGGCCCAATGGACCACGCTGGTGCAGGCCTCCATGAGGTCCAGGAGGTGCAGGAAGTCCTGGGCAGGGAGCGATTGCCCAACCTGAAATGACTGGGCAAAGGAGGAAAGAACCTCGGCCCTGTCCGCCAGGAGCCGTGCTCTGGCTCGTAGAGAGTCGAGCTCTGCCCCGATGAATTGTATCACCTGCTTTGGCACGAGTTCCGACCTGGCCTCGTTGATGAGGAGGCCAACCTGAGAGCAAACCTGGAGGGCCAGATCTCTGGACCACTCCACCTCCGCTCTGGAGGGGGCTGCAATCAGCCAGTCATCCAGGTAGGGGTACACCCGGACCCTTCGGCGCCGCAGGAATGCTGTCACCACTGCCATGCATTTGGTGAAGACCCTGGGAGCTAGGGAAAGGCCGAAGGGCATGGCCCGGAACTCGTATAGGGATCCCTCTGCTCTGAAGCAGAGGAATCTCTGGTGGGATAGACGGATTGGGACGTGAAAGAATGCATCCTGAAGGTCCAGAGAACAGAACCACATGCCTCGTTCCAAGGATGGGATTATCTGAGCCAGAGTGACCATCCTGAAGGTCTGAGACCTTACGAACCTGTTCAGGTCATGCAGGTCCAGAATGGGGCGCCAGTCCCCCGTCCGTTTTGGGACCAGGAAGTACCTGGACACAAACCCAGAGTCTGGAGGAGGATCCGCCACCTTCCTGATCACCTCTTTTTCGAGGAGCAGGGCAATATCGGCTCGGCGAGCCGACAAAGAGGCTGCGGACCCCATAGCCCCCCGAGGGGCGACAGCTCAGAAGGGCAGGGCCTGCTCAAACTCCAGGGGCAGGCCCTTTCCTACCACCTCCAAAACCCAATGGTCTGTGGTGATAGCGGACCAAGCGGAAAGGAAGTGGTGGGCAGTCCCCCGCAGAGACAGGGAGTGACAAGGCTGGGCGACACCCCTCAACCAGTCACTGGGCAGGCTTAGAGGAGGAACCGGCCGAGGGACCTCCTGGGCCTTTACCTCCCTGCTTCCTGTTGGAGGAAGCTGCGGGCTTGGGTTTGGGATGCCAAGCGCGAGCCTGCCAGCCCTGGTGCTGTTGGGCTGAAAGTGCCGAAGGCACAGAAGGACGAAAGGACTTGTGCTGCTGCTGTCGGCAGCCTTTGTCCTTCTGGGCGGAGGTGACAGAGTCCAGAGTGGCATTGGACTTTTCGATCCGCTGGAGGTGACCTTCCACTCCAGGGCCAAAGAGGTCGGTAGCCAAGAAGGGGACATCCACCAGTTTGTGCTGGATATCCACCATGAAGGTGGATATCCTCAGCCATGCTCTGCAGTGCATGGCCACCGCGGCCGCCACCGATCTGGCACAGGAGTCTCCGATGTCCAGAGCCATTTGGAGCTGCTGCTTAGCCACTGTCCTACCCTGGTCCCGGACCGTGGTCTGCAGGTCGGCCGGGAGATGAGGGATCACCTCATCCAGGAAGCCCATGAGGGCATGGGAGAAGTGTGCCATCAACACGGCCGAGCTGGCCTGGCGGAGGCCAAGGCAGGACGCAGCGTACACCTTGCGCCCGGCGTATTCCAGCTTTTTGGACTCCTTGTCGGGAGGGCTTGTCCACACCCTTGTGTTCCCGGAACGCCGGAAAACGCTGTCCATGACCAACCCTTCGGCAGAGGGGTGTTCCGAAAAACTAGGCAAAGAGCCGGTAGGGACCACATACTTCCTGGCCATCCTGGCCGAAGGCACAGGACAGGAAGCAGGCCGCTGCCAGAGCTCCGAGGCTGGGCCAACAATGGCTTCAGCCACCGGAAAGGCCTCCGTGGGTGAATCCCCTCGGTCCAGTATCTCCGTGAGGGGATACTTGTCCCGCTTGGATACGGGCTCGAGCTGCATCCCAGTGGACTCCGAGATGAGCCGAAGCAAACCCATGAAGGACGATGGGCCTTCATCCACCGACTGGCCCCTGGAGGACTCCAGGTCAATGGGCCCAGAGAACAAGAGAGGAGTCATCGGACTCCGAGGAGTCCGCGAAGAGCTGCCTGGGGCCTAAGCCACCCTCCACCTGCCGAGGATGGTCGGGAGTGAGGGTGACCGACAACCTGTGGGGCAGGCCCCAACCCGACCTAGAGTCCTTGGTCGGCGCCCCCGATTTCGGTTGTGGAGGTGGAGGTTCCACCACAATCGGTGGGGCAGCGGGTTTCAGCCGAACAACTGGCCCAGGCTTGGGCACCTCGGCTACAACCAAGGGGTTGTTTCAGACTTTTCGGGTGACCCAGCCATATGATGGCCGGGGAAGGCGACAGCGTCGGCTTGTTCCCGGACAGAAGTAACTGCTGCCACATCAGGTCCTCGTAGCGTCGATGCAATTTGCGCCGAAGCCTCTCCTCTTCCGAGGAGGAAGACGAGGACGAGCGGCGGTGCCACTTACCTCGGTGCCGAGACCGAGACGATATCTGAGACCGAGATCCTCGGCATTTCCGAGGACGGGTCTGGGAAGGGGCCGGGGACACCCATTCTTCCCTCGGCTTGGAAGCCTTAACCGGGGACTGCAGCACCGGAGGCGCAGGCAAGTCCTCGGTCTCCACCGGGGGAACTGGTGAAGAAGGGTTGTCGGCTTCATCAGTCGACAGCCCATTCGACAGGTCAAGAAAAATCTCGACCGCGTTGACGGGAGTCTCGGATGGCTGGCCTGGCGGGGACGCCGTGAAGCCAGCGGCCTTAGCCGCAACCTCGACCGAAGTAGAGTGTTGACTGTCCGGGGAAGGGGACCTCTCCCGCTCCCACAAATGCCAACGATGGGACTTACCCTTTGAGTCCTTCCTTTTGGACCAAGAGGAATGTCCCGATGGCCTCTCTCCCTTCATGGAAAGGGACTGGCAAAGCTCCTTGAAAGAAGCTGAGTATGAGGTACCCAATGAGAGCGGGATAAATGCCGCGACCGAGGAAGAAGATGATGCGGCCCGTGCCGCCTCCTCCTCAAGGGCGATCATCTGCTCGAGTTGTTCAGCCGAGCCAGCCGCTGTGGTAACGTCCAACAGGCCTCCTTCGACTTAACCGCGGTAGCACTTCTCGCTTAAGCCAACCGTGGGCAGCGAGTCTTCCAGGATGTGCTTGGCTTCAAAACCAACGCATAACTCGCAGGCCTGTGGGTCATGTTCTAGGCCGAGGCAGTAGACGCACGTGGAGTGCGGGTCCGTCCTGGACATCTTCTGCCCACAAGGGCACCGCCGAAAACCGGGAGTCGATTTGTCCATCGCAGCCGCGAGGGAGAAACTTGACCGAAGTCTTGAAAATTTTAAAATAAGTTTCAGGCGAACCGAAGAATTAGGATCCAGTCTACACGCACAGCGTTAAGGAGGGAACCTGAGCTTCCAAGCAGTAAGGAAGATCTGGCGTCATGGGGCGGAGCTAAGAGTTTTACCACCCGGGTGGGTGGGAGGAGCCAGCCTGAAGACCTTCTGGCAAGATTTAAAGAGGCAAGGAACCTCCCAGACAGTGTGGATGAACAACATATCCATGTCCCTAGAACAGTTATTAAATGGTAAAAGAGACAGTACATACAGGTATAGATACAGATATTGTGGCAGGCAGTCAGTCATCATGGACATATGACAGTAACTCCAAATGTTCTTGCATATGCAACTCACTAACAGTCACACAACTATGAATGCCATGATGATCTTTCTTTTCTGCGGCACTAACATCAAGTGTGAAAGATTAACCTCTGTGCCTCAGCAGTGTTTCCTGTCACAAGTGTTTCAGGTATTTGCCCTGCCTTTATGCCTGCAGCTGCCAGCTACTAAAAATACATATTCAATTTGGTTTATGAGCCAATAAAATTACCTTTTTATTCGTATATAAAGCATTTCAACCTGTTTCTGCAATAAATACATGAACTCCATTTTCTTGGTTTGGCTACAGATTTTGGGATTGAGCTACAACAATTTGATGACAGTTCACAAAAAAAAAAAAAAAAACCTATAGATTTAAAACTCTCAGCTTAAATCCTGATAGTTCTTACGCAGCAGACACTTGCTGCAGCTCTCATCCTGTTCACTCAACGTGCAGGGCTTGCATTTGCACTAGTTAAATGGGGGCGAGAGTTTAACCCTCCACTTTACATGTTGAGGGTCCGATCAAAAAATGTCAGGGTCAGAAATCTGCTGGTGTGTCTTAAAAGTTTGGTGCTGGATAACATCTTACGGTGCATGTATACAACCTTTATATGGGTTTAAATGGATGCGTTAGTGTTCCACTATTCACTGATAACATTGGTCTTACTATAAGAACACGTACTTATGGCAAAGATAACATTTACCTGGCTGATTTGTAGAATGTACTGTGTATATTTCAATGTGACTATACCCATTTCAGACTTAAATGTGGGGTTCAGTATAAAAGCTAAAAAAGAATAGATACAACAAATAGCATGGTACCAGCTAAAAATAGGCTCCTGAATAAAACAAATATATGGCGCCTTAAAAAATATTTTATCAGCTTCAGTACAGCACACAGCATACCTCCTGAATCTCCTCCTCCAGTCTCTATTGCCTTTTTGATTTTCTCTTGGTCTTCCCATCGCAGGTCAGGGAATCCATCAATATCCGAAGAAGATAAAACCCGAGCCCTTTTCCAGAAACACGAGTAATGGTGCCAGTGAGGGATTTTGCCATCAAACATAGGAGACTGGAGAAAAAAAAAAAAAAAAAAAAAAAAAAACACACACAGTATTTAACTGTCAGTGTCCTCTTCCAGTACAGACAGTAAACCCATTTTTTGTCTTGAAGACATGGGCATGCATAAAAGTAAATATATTTCTTCAGCCATTAGAATTACCAGAGAATACATTTTCTAAACATTCAGTTTTCCCTCCAGTATTAACACATTTCTATCAAAGAAGACCGTATAAAAAGTATGTTCAATGAAAGCTGGCCAAGGGCCCAACCAGTAGTGCGTCATGCTCCTGTGCAAGTGATCGGAGTTTGGGAACAAGTTGGGGGAGCTGAAGTGGCCCAGGGGCTGAGGAAGCACTGCAGCTCGGTGGGATGATGTCAGGTTTCACCCACTGGTGACCTCTGCCAGTGATGTGTTAAGGCCTGCAGGGGCTGCATCTGATGCTGGGGAGGAGGGAAGGGGAAAAAAAAAAAGGAAAGATGGGCAGTGGCTGCAAGCAAATGAAAAGTCCCACCAGTCTGTCTCCAGCCACATCATCACCCAGACCCCACCATCTGGATGAGAGTCTCAGGGGCCCCGCCATGGGGAGGGCAATCTATGAGAGACTGTGGTAGGGTCCAGGGGGAGATGGCTGAGTGGTCAGGAACTGCAGGGATGGGGTAACAGCCACCTGCACCACAAGCCCAGAAGGTAAAAAGCTTAACAAAACAAAATGTGTATATATTTTTTTCCCCCCAATTGACCTTATGAAGCGCTTGTTTATGACATCATAGTGCTTCCACAGAAACAGACTGTGATGCCCAAAAAACAAACAGCGATTGTGATGTCAGTCGAGGACAGGAACTCAAAGGTTAAAATGCTCAGCTGGTACAGCTCTGAGGTAGCCCAGGCAGTGAGGAATAAGAGGCTGGCCTATAGGAAATACAAGGAGACCCAAGAGAGAGGAGGAGGAAAGGGAAAAATACCTAGGGCTAGTGAGGGAGACAGAAAGGGTGGTCCAGAGAGCCAAGGTGCAGAAGGAAGTGCAGTCAGTGGAAGGGATTAAGAAGGGGAAGAAGGCTTTCTCCTGCTACATAAGTGAGAGACAAGAAAGATGGGGTAGTTAGACTAAGACAAGCAGATGGGCGAGTTAGACTAAGACAAGCAGATGGGCGAGTGGAGGGAAACAGGGAGAGGGTGGGGCTAATGAACTAATACTTCTGCTACATAAGTGAGAGACAAGAAAGATGGGCGAGTTAGACTAAGACAAGCAGATGGGCGAGCGGAGGGAAACAGGGACAAGGTGGGGCTAATGAACTAATACTTCTGCTACATAAGTGAGAGACAAGAAAGATGGGCGAGCGGAGGGAAACAGGGAGAAGGTGGGGCTAATGAACTAATACTTCTGCTACATAAGTGAGAGACAAGAAAGATGGGCGAGTTAGACTAAGACAAGCTAGATGGGCGAGCGGAGGAAAACAGGGAGAGGGTGGGGCTAATGAACTAATACTTCTGCTACATAAGTGAGAGGCAAGAAAGATGGGCGAGTTAGACTAAGACAAGCAGATGGGCGAGTGGAGGAAAACAGGGAGAAGGTGGGGCTAATGAACTAATACTTCTGCTCTGCCTTCACCAAGGAGAAAGATGGACCGGTGTCGACAAGAGGCTAAGGGGACCAGACAGGAGGAGGACAGATGAGGCAATAGAAGGGAAAGAGGGAGGAAACGGTTGCTAGCATTGAGGAAAGAAATCAGCAGGCCCGGATGGAGTGCACCCTAGGATGCAGAGGAAACTGGCATGGGACCTTATGGAGCCACTGGCAGACCCATTCAGCTGTTCTCTGGAGTCTGGCGTGGCACCTCAGGACTGGAGAATGGCACATGTGGTGCCCCTCTACAACAGCGGTCCCAGGGACGACCCTGGGAACTAAAGACCAGTCAGTCTCACTTCGACAGTATGCAAACTAATGGAGACTATATTGAAGGAACGATTCACAGAGCATCTAGAGGAACATGGTCTCCAGGATGCAAGGCAGTATAGATTTAAGGGAGGAAGGAGTTGACAAATGAATCTGATCGACATCTTTGACTGGGTAACCAAAACAGTGTACAGGCGCCAGGCAGACATCCTCTAGCTGGATTTCAGCAAAGCCTTTGACTCGGTACCCCACAGAACGCTTAGCAGGAAGTTGGCGGACCTCAGAGTCAGAGAGAAGATGGTCAGATGGGTGGAGAACTGGCTAAGGAACAGGGCCCAAAAAGTGATGGTAGGAGGGGAGTTGTCTAGTACCAGGGTAGTCACAAATGGTGACCCACAGGGCTCTGTGCTGGGGCCAGTGCTATTCGATGTCTTCATTAATGATACTGGGGATGGCATCAAGGGCAAGATGGGTCTGTTCGCGGACACCACCAAGCTCTGTGGGAGGCTGAACTCAGCAGAGGGGATACAGGACCTTAAAGAGGACCCAAGAAGACTTGAAAGGTGGTCCATGATCTAGCAACTGGGCTTGTATGCCAAAACGTGCAAGGTTATGCACACTGGTGCAAAAAACTCCAAGACAGAGTACTACCTGGGAAGGGTCCGGGTATCTCCCACGAGGAAGAGAAAGATCTGGAAGTGATATCTAGCAACTTGAAGCACTCCATGCAGTGCAAGAAGGCAATGGGAAGGGCAAACAAGATGATGGGGTGCATAGCGGGGGGGGGGAAGAGGATCAGCAGCAGGAGACAGAAGGTGGTCCTGCCCTTGTACAGGTCACTGGTGAGGCCGCATCTGCAACATGCCCTCACCTTAAAAAGGATATCAACCTGATGGAGACGATCCAGATTGGGAGACAATTAGCTCACATCGCAAGGCAAACTTTAAAAACAAAATTGATTTGGGGGAAAATTTTACCATTAATGCTCTCCGTTTTTCCATTTTAATTATTACATAGAAACACAGAAATTGTCAGTAGATATGGATCGTTGGCCCACCCAGTCTGCCTATTTTCCCTACTTGCTGTAATACCGCAGACCCTACCTGATCTCTGGCTTTACCCTCCCTTTCATCCCATGCATTTTTCAATTCCGTTACCGTTTTAGCTCCCGACACCTCCACTGGGAGGCACTACCATGCATCCACCACCCTTTCTGTGAGGAAGGGTTCTCTCACATTTCCAGAGTTTACACCCCCACCATGACCCTTCTTCTTGAGCATCTTTTCTTCTGAAAGATGCTTCCCTCTTCTACCTTATTTATACCCCTGAGGTATTTGAAAGTCCATCACATCCCCGCTCTCCCTTCTCTCCTCCAAGCAGGGTGGGATAAATCAGTTTGTGAGCTGGTGGTCAGTTTGGCCACTAGCTTTCAAAATTTGGAAGCCAATCCAATATTTTTAGTGGCCATCCCTTTTTAAAGGATCAAAAAACTCTTTGTAGGCAGGTAGCTAAGTTGGCCAGTAACTTTCAAAATCTGGTAGGCAAACCAATTTTTTTAAGTAGCCAATGGCCACCTGGCTACCTGATTTGTCCCACCCTGCCTCCAAGGTGTACATATTGAGATCCTCTTCATAGGGCTTTTGCTGCACCCCCTACACTGTTTTAGTTGCCCTCCTCTGGACCGCCTCTACTCTATGCCCTTTCATAGATGTAGCCTCCAGACCTGGACACAGTACTCAAGGTGAGGTCTCACCAACAGTCTGTACAGCAGTATCACCACCTCCTTCTTTCTGCTGGTGACACCCCTTCCTACACACCCCAGCATCCCACTAGCTCTCCCCACTGCCCTGTCACTCTGCTTGGCCAATTTTAGGTCATCAGATAGATTACACCCCCCCAGTCCCTTATCTGTTTGGTGGTCGCCAGTACATCTCCTCCTATCATGTACTCTTCCCCTAGGTTTCTTTGCCCCAAGTGCATGATTTTGCACTTCATGTTTAATCTTAATTTCCATACTCCTGAGCACTCCTGAAGCTTACTCAGATCTCCCAGTGTGCCGCAGATCTTTGTGTCATCTGCAAAGAGCACATCTTTCCTTCTAACCCCTCTGCAATGTTGCTAATAAAGACACTAAAGAAGACCAGCCTGCTGGCCCCACGGCATGGAGGCACCAGCAACTCAAGTTGGGGAGCGGAGTCACGTTGGGGGCTGGCCAAGGAAGGATCCAGCGTCCCACCAGACAGCTTACATCCCAAAAGGGAGGGGGGGGGGTTGTGTGACCCGCTGCCTGCCCCCGGAGGTGTCCAGGTGGCAGCGCAATTCAGGCATAAACACAAGGAAGCCAAACACAGGCGTCGGAGGACATCTCCACGGAGGCGGAGCTCGTCCGTTACGCCACTGCAAGTGGGCTGCTGCGGGGGTAACATTTTGGAGAAGAAAAATCAAGTGGAAAGTTGGAGGCTGGGCTACATGATGCCTGACCCACATGCACCAACAGCCCACCCGGTCTCGGGGAGGGACAGAAAACGGAGACTCAGGACAGCCAGGGGCTGTGGGACGGGCTTATCTGCCAAAGAAGAGATAAAAGATGAAAAAAAATCTGTATGGGGGAAGAGGACCGGCCCCAGCACCGATCCTTGTGGCACCCCGCTGGTTACCCTCACTTCCTCAGAGTGCATTCCATTTACCACCACCTTGTCGCCTATCCCTCATCCAATTCTGAACCCAGTTTACCACTTTAGCACCCTCTCCCAGGCTGCCCCGCTTGTTTATGAGTCTCCTATATGGAATGGTGTCAAAAGCCTTACTAAAATCTAGGTAGGCCACATCCACTGCTCCACCCTGATCCAATTCCCTGGTCACCCAGTAGTGGAAATCTATCATATTTGCTTGACATGACCTCCCAGCTGTGAATCCATGCTACCTCAGATCCTTTAAGCCACCAGATTCAAGATATTCTATAATCCTTTCCTTCAATTGTGACTCCATAATTTTCTGCACTCCTAATTCAGGCCGAATGGCCTGGAGTTGCCAGCCTCTTCCCTGCTCCCACTTTGCCTTCCTCCAGTCTTCCGAAACCACTCCCATCTCCAGCGAGGGCTTGAACAGGACTGTCAGTGGTGCTGCCAGCACCCAACTACTGTATATGGATGTATATTACACCACAAACAGCTATATGACTACTTGTGGCATTTGAGACCATTTTGAATTTTAAAAAGGAATAATTAATGAAACGTACAAGCTGTGTTTTTTTAAGTGAAATGTGCAGTACTGTAATGAAAATGAGCTACATGCTATTTTAGCTTGCTGAGGTTTTCAAGATCCAACATGCATCAATTAAAGACAACCTAATGCCAGCAGTGCATACTAACATACTAAATGCCAGCACAATAGGCCCAACGGTCTTTCATGGCTGCTCGTTTGGTCAGTCCCCACCCTGGGAGCTGACCTTGCTGCCCCCCTCGCCTTCACTGGCTTCTCCCTTCCCAGTTCCAGATATTCTCGCTGCACTGGATTTTGCTTCCAAAACCCTTCCCCTGTACCTGTCCCACCCCCTCTTGAACCCCTCCACCAGCCCCCGGACAGCGCATTCCATGGCTCCACCACCCTCTCAGTGAAGTAGCACCTCCTCCTTTCTCCCCTGAATCTTCCCCCTCCAGCTTCCACCCATGCCCTCTAGTTGCCCCCTCCTCCTTCCTTCGAAGCACCCTGACTGCTCCTCCCCTATTTACCCCTTTCATGTACCTGAAGACCTCCATCATGTCCCCCCAGTCCCTTCTCTCTTCCAGTGTGTACATATTGAGCTCTTCGAGCCTCTCCCCATAGGTCCTGTCCCCCAAGCCCCAGATCATTTTGGTTGTCCTCCTCTGGACCGTCTCCAGGAGTTCAATGTCCCTCTTTAAGTGTGGCCTCCAAAACTGCACGCAGTACTCGAGGTGCAGCTTCACCAAGCAGTTATACAGGGGGGAGTATCTCTTCCCTCCTTCTGGAGGTGATCCCCCTAGCAATGCATCCCAGCATCCTGTTGGCCTTGGCTGCTGCCCTCCTACAAGTCTCAGAGTTGTTCATCTTGACAGCTACCACCACCCCCAGGTCTCTCTCAGCCATTGAGACTTGTAGCATTCCCCCACCCCCCGGGTATAATCTTGGCCCAGGTTTCTGGCTCCCACATGCAGTACCTTGCATTTCCCTGCATTAAACCTCAGCTTCTACTTTCTAGACCACCTTTCCAGAGACTCCAGGTCCCCCTGTAGTGCCACCCTCCCCTCCTCCCAATCCACCACTGCTCCCAGTTTTGAGTCATCCGCAAAGAGACTCATCTCACTCCTGATACCCTTCCTTATGTCAGAGACATAGGCATTGAACAGGAGGGGCTCCAAGGACTGATCCCTAAGGGACCCCACTAATGACCCTCCTTGGGGATGAGACTATCCCACCAACCACGACCCTCTGGGTCTGGTCCTGGAACCAATTGCCTATCCATCTGATGATCTGGATCCCCACCCCCATTTCTCCCAGCTTATTCAACAGGCCCCCGTGAGGAACAGAGTCAAACGCCTTGCTGAAGTCACGATAGAGGACGTCCACCAGTCTACCCAGGTCCAAGGCTCTCGTCACCCAGTCATAGAACTCCACAAGGTTTGTCTCACAAGATTTCCCTGGGACGAATCCATGCTATCTATCGTCCAGGCACCCCAACTTTTCCAGGTCCCCCCAGCCTCTCCTTGACAATGCCCTCCATCACCTTGCCCACCACCGATGTCAGGCTGACGGGCCTGTAGTTCCCTGCCACCTCCTTTGATCCCCCCTTGTGGACAGGCACTATATGCGCCACCTTCCAGTCCTGGGGCACCCACCCTGTCCTCAGAGAGATGCTGAAAAGCTCCGCCAGTGGTTTCGCCAGGACATCCGCCAGTTCCTTCACTTTCCTGAACGGATGGCACCCTGAGGCACCATCACTGGACTTTGCTTTTTCAATTAGGAAGACATAGTCCCATTACCCCAAGGAGACCACTGCAGGATGACAATACTCCACATGCCATATTAATGATCACGGGCAGCCAACATGAGAGGTATGAACTGTTTCTTGTGGCTCAGTGTACTGGGGGAATCAAAATGGATAATGAAAATGTAGAACTCTTTCCAGATTTAAGTTTCGGCACTAGAACCAGGAGAGTTTCGACGTGGTCCGGAGCACACTACGCGAACTTGAAGTGAACCATTATCTTCTCTTGCCTGCTCACCTCAAGGTACATTATGGGGGGCAAAATGTTGTTGTTCTCAAACCCCAATGATGCAGGCAAACTCACAGAAATTATCAGTAAGGAATTCGCTACTCGAGTGGATGTTGCGGAAAAAGATTTAAATAATATTGTTAAGCTGTTTAATAAACTGGTTATAATGCAAAGTGTTTCTCCCTGATTCAGGTACAGTCTGTACAGAGCGTTAACATAACATACTAACATACCAGCAGAACAGGCCTAACAGTCTCTCAGGTCTGCTCGATTTTCAGCACCCGCACTGAGGGCTGATTTTGGTGCCCCCCCCTTGGGTTATACTGTCCCCAGTCCCAGATGCTCCACCTGTATTGGGCCTGATCAGATTTACCCTCCCCCTGTACCTGTCCCATCCCCTCTTAAACCTGTCCACAGTCTCCACCTCTACCAGCTCCCTGGGAAGTGCATTCCATGGCTCCACCACCCTTTCAGCGAAATAACATCTCCTTCTCTCCCCTCGGAGCCTGTCCCCTTACAGCTTACACCCATGACCTCTCGTTGCCCCACCCTCTTCCTTCTTTTGGAGCACCCTGACTGGGCCTCCCTTATTGATCCCTTTCATGTACTTAAAGACCTCTATCATGCCCTTCCCTGTCCCTCTCTCCTCCAGGGTGTACATGTCGAGCTCCTTGAGCCTCTCCTCATAGGTCCTGTCCCCCGGGGCCCCAAATCATTTTGGTTGCTCTCCTTTGGACCCTCTCTAGGAGTGCAATGTCCCTCTTTAAATGTGGTCTCCAAAACCGCACACAATACTCGAGGTGTGGCCTAACCAAGCAGTTGTACAGTGGAAGGATCACTTCCCCCTTTCTGGAGGTAATCCCCCTGGTGATGCATCCCCACCATCCTATTTGCCCTTGCTACTGCCCTCCTACAGGTCTCTGAGTTGTTCATTTTGACATCTACCATGCCCCCAGGTCCCTCTCACCCTCCGTGACTTGAATCGTGTCTCCTCCCAGGGTATAACCCTGGCCTGGATTCCCGACTCCCAGGTATAGAACCTTGCACTTGTGTTATGTTCTGAAGACGGGTTTACTGTTGGGAAAGCAACATGGGTGGTAAGGGAACTGGCTAAGTCGAAGTAGGCATATATTTAGGGCTCCATCCAACAATTTTGCATGCTTTCTGGTAATATTGTGAGTCTTGGCGTAATGCAGGACGGTAACCCTGCATTCCATGTTTACCACTCTGAGCCCATGTCATCTGCCATCCTGCAAACCAGGAAGACAGTTCCCCCTCCAGCTTTTGCACCACAGCTGCCACCATCCACCTACTTCAGATCTGAACCCAGCAACTTCTCTGCCCCATCAGCTGCTCATTCTAGTGTCTGAGCTAGTGGGGGTCAACGGGGAGCAGGCCAAGAGTGCCAGTAACAGTCATAATGCAGTGCCAGTAACCCTGCATTCCATGTTTTATCATTCGTAGGCCATGTCATCTACCGATCTGCAAACCAAGAAGGCAGTCCCCCATATACAGCTTTGGCACCACAGCCACCATCCACCTACTTTAGATCTGAACCCGGCAACCTCTCAACCCAGTCCGCTGCTCGTTCTACTGTCTAACCTAGTCGGGGTCAACGGGGAGCAGGCCAAGAGTGGCAGTGACAGCCATACTAGTGGTTCGGGAGATATGGATTTTTCTGACCTTTGCCCAGTCCGCCATCTACCCACCACCCACCAGGCACCAAGCCATACCCCAACAGGCCTTGCAAGCATGTAGATGACATCTTGTTGAGAAGATTAGCTCCTCTGGCCCACAACAGGAGGCACTGCAGCACCTTCCGTCACTGGCTGGGAGCCCAGCCACACAGAACCATCCCACACCCTCATCCATGCAGCTCACAAGTACGCTTCCTAACCCTGGTCACCAGAGTGGGAGCACGTCACGCTACTCATTGGGCAATAAGATGGATTAGACTTTGTCCTTCTTGATTACTCTCTTCCAGGAATCTGCTTTCTATTTAGACTCATGCTGTGGCTCGTCTTTCATCTCCAGAGTGATGCAAGTTTGCTTCATTAATTCAGGTGCTCCCAGCTGAAGGCTGTATCTGATGTGTCTGCACTTCGATTCTCATAAGAGGAAGCATATTCTCAGTCTCCTAACCCTGATTCCCTGTCATCAGTTGACCTCAGACAACACTTGAGAAACCTCGCAGGAGCATGGAGTGTCTCTAGGACATGGCTGGCAAACTCCACTGACTACCTCGGGGATGCTAGGAGTGCCTGTGGGTGCCTTTTACAGAACCTTTGTCAGGACATCTATGGCTTTGTGAGCTTCGTCCTGGTGGGAAAAAGACATGCTTCCTCTTGCATAAAAGGGCGATTAAGATCCTTTCACAGATGATACCAGGAAGAGCCAAGAAGATTCCATGGATAATGACACTTACAACTGGGCCCTTAGGGGTTTCTTTGCTCTGCTGCTACCATGGATGAGCAGGAGGAGTCTTGAGCTTTGTTCTACTTAGAACAAAACACCTTGTCGCTGGTTCGACAATAGCAGCTACGCACGGTGGACTGGAGCCTTGTCTGACATGTTTTATACACGGGGGGCTTACACCTCGTTCCATTTGACACACACAGTCTTGAAGAGCTTCATGGAGAGGTTATGAAAAATGATGCGGAGGCTTGCATCTGTCCAAAGAGATGATTTTAAGAAGCAAATGATACATTAAAATCGAAAATCCTAAAATCTAAACCTTTATCTAAAGGAAGTAAAACAATGAGATTTCCCCATAATAACCCATTCCAAAATGCCTGATGCACTCAATGTACATGCTCAGCTTGTACCAAAATGGCTGCCACTTGGCAAAGTGCAGCATTTTCCTCGCAAGATGGTGCTCACTGTACACGTACAGATGTCAGCGAGGGAACACACTCAATTTCATGTGTTCCTCATGAGGCCCCAAATGCTGTAAAAACACTTTTAGCCTGTAAAACCCCAGCTCCTCTTCTTCTGTGGAGCAGGACAGAATTCAGCCCTACAATCACCGTAAGGGGAGTGTGGGCTACTGCAGCACAAGGTTCCTAGCCTGCAGACTAAGCCCCTGCAATGTGCTGCAATCCTGTAAAAACGATACTTCTGTGCTGCTGCTGACTAAAGCACTGCCACAGCAGCAGCAGCAGATGAACTTCGGAAAATTGAAGAAAATCCACTTGCTGAGAAGAAAAAGTACCCCTGCAGAGCAGGTATCAGTCTACCAGTTATTTAGTGCAGGCTGAGAAACAGGGCATACGAGTAAAGGCATGTGCCTTACACTCTGACTTTTCCATCTTTCTCCGCTGACGGGGAAGATGGCGCATACCAACTACCGCCTATCCATCGGAGCCAACACAATTTAGTTTTCTCCCTCCTTTCGCAGTTGTCAGTTTCTCACCACCTGGATACACAACAGCAGTGAAAAAGGGCAATACCAGGTGGGCATAAAATGCAAAGCGAATTCAAGAAACCACTTCCTCCGACAAGTTTCAGCCAAAGGACACCACTGCAGAAGCAGCTTTATCTAATTTACAGCACTGAGTAAAAGTATGCAGTAAGGGTCCTCCAAATGAAGGAGGGTGGGGAAACGAGAGGTCATGGGTGTAAGCCTGAAAGGGGCAGGCTCAGAGGGGAGAGGAGGAGAGGTTATTTCACTGAAAGGGTGGTGGAGCCATGGAATGCACTGCTCAGGGCACTGGTAGAGGTGGAGACTGTGGACGAGTTTAAGAGGGAATGGGACAGGTACAGGGGGAGGGTAAATCTGACCAGGCCCAATACAGGTGGAACATCTGGGACTGGGGACAGTATAACCGAGGGAACTAAATCGCCCTCAGTGTGGGTGCTGAAAATCCAGCAGACTTGAGAGACCGTTAGGCCTATTCTGCTGCCATTTTTAGTATGTTATGTTAGGGTGGCAGCCCTCACCATATCCATCAAAGATGCTTCTCACAATTCTGCCCAGGAAGCAGTCATGGTCCTTGTAGAATGAACCTTGATCATTTAAGAGGCAACCTGCTCCACCTGTCAATATACTGCCAGTATGAAGGGTTGAATCCGTTCAGCAATAAAGTCCTTATAAGCTTTGTGACCCCACCAGGCACCTGCAGTCAAGAAAAAATTACTGAAGGACTTTGTGGCTTGTTCTGGCCAATGTAAATAGCCTGTCAATGTCCGACGAACATCCAGGGTGTGGAAAGATATTTACTCGGCATTCCAAGGGCACATATGAATTCTGGTGGGAAAAAAAAAATGTATGGTTCCATTATGGAGAAAGCCCCCAGTACACATTTTCATAAATATTTCCCACATTAGCTACTGAAATTATGAGTTGACTCCTTCTTGGGACTGGTACATCCTGTAACAACAGTGCTACAGCTTTTCTGTCGTGAGGTTGTCCAGTTCAGGAATGTACACTGCCAAGAGTGTGGCAAAGTGCATTTCCACAGATACAAGGAAGAGGAAAAACTACCTCCGCATGATTCAGCAGCAAGTGCACCTTGCCTGTTGATGTCATGACATCGCTAGTTTGTTAGAATAAGCATATGATGGTGCAACTCCAAAAGAACAATGCAAATCACTCCCATCTCTAGGACACTGATCCAGAGGCAAGGACCTCCTGCCCTACGATTAATTCTGTTCAACGTATGGCCCCCGCCCCAGAGGCTGGCATATCTGAACTTATCCCGAGAGGCTATTACTGAGTGCACAGACTAGCATAAATGGAAGTCTTGTTGTCCACCTAGCTAGACTGCACTGGAGAAGCACTGTGATGCTGTGGTAACGGGGCATGCCCGTGTGAGGAGACCAGTAGCACAACAGGCATGTCAGTGTCTACCCCATATGAAGCATGATCCACAGTACCATGTCCATTAGCAAAACCAAGGCCCCCATCAGTTGCAGGAAGTGGCGAACCAGCAGAATGGAGGCAATCGGGAAAGGGTAACGCAGGTGTTGGAAGAGGGTCTAGTTTCTCCTCTGTGGGAAACACTAGATCCTGGACAGTGTCGAAATTGGCACAGAAGGGCAGCAGGTACTGTGCCAGTGCCAGGACAACTCTTGGGGAGGCGCAGATGACAAAGCAATAACCTTTCAGAGTTTGGAAATCCAGATGTACCACCAACCCAGCTTGAGTCCCATAGGTAACAGCCATTAGAATATCATACAGGTAAGATTCAGTGGATGTTTATGCAGCCTGGCAAGAAGGCAAGTTGACAAAAACAGTGTTTATTTGAAAAGTGGTAAACAGAAAGAGACACTGAGCTGAAGCTCATTTCCAGATGTGACCTGGGGAGGAGGAACAAACAAAGGTGTTGGGCAGAACCACAGTGCAATTTATTAGCTGAACTGTACAACTGGGAGGAGAAACCCTGTAACTGTAAACCAGCCACCTGCAGTTCAGAAAAAGTGCCTGTTAGGGTAGCACTTGTCTTCTGGGAGGAGTGGAGGTTGGGGACAAGCCAAGGATTGAAGACAAATTTTAGAGACTGAACTCCGTGAATAAGCAAACGGTCTGAATTACAACCAGGGGACAGAGAGAAGAACAAAGTAGATATGGCACGGAGGGAAGACAAGTAATCTCGGTGGGGTGGGCGCACTGCGGAGCCCAAGCAAGATGGCTGCTATTTAGTTTCACACAGAGTTCAATCGTTTGTTTTTTTTTGTTTGTTTGTTTTAAACAACTGGTGTCGGAAAATCCTAAAATTAAGATGGGAAATCCTAAGAAAGATCAGCCACAGAGATCAGAAGCAAAATCAAAAAATGCCCCTTTGGCTCCCACCACAATGTCTATGCTGGGCCACGCTAAAGATCGCTCATCTGAAACGGGCGAAGAGCCTTTGCAGACATTGGGACACAAGATTAATAAGCACAGTGGCGGGCTTCTCAGATAAATTTGATGGACTAACAAACAGAGTTGCAACTTTGGAAACATCAGTAGATGCCATTCAAACAGCTACAGTAGAAGCTACGAAGAGATCTGATGCAGCCATGGGGGTGGTCTCCAATGTGATCCGAGACACTACACACTTTAAATTATACAATAGGGTCTGAGAATTCTTAAATGTGATTGGCTGGCACCTTTTACCCGTGGTAAATTCTCCGATACCAATGAAAAAAGGTGCCAGTCAGCCGCATCTTCAAAATACGTCAGACCCCTGTAGTTGGCAGTGGAAAACCGCCACCTTGCATCCCTGCTAAGCAGCAGTCTCCCACCACATACCCACCCTGCACTGCCACACTCCCCAAATGATCAGTTCCAGTGATAAAAATATTGCTAAACCGAAAATAGTTAAAATCAATACAACGATCCGCTCTCTGCCCTCCCCAAAAAAGCTGCCTGCGACAGTAAAGTAGTTATGTAAAAATGGATAGCAGTTTTAAATTAATACTGCTCGCTAACAGCTCATCTCTCAGCAAGAGGACACTGCTCCCTCACAAGTACCACAGTCTATAAATCTTTAAAATGCCACACTACTTGGACAGCACTTGTTCCCACCTCCAGGCTCCAACTTCGGAACACTGTTGCTCATTGTACCCTGTCAGTTTTAGTGAGCCCGCTCCCCCAGAACCTCTCTCACGGTCTCTTAAGTGTGAAAGTCCAAACTTGTGTGTGGTGCTCTTGCCGAGAACAAAATAAATACCCTCAGTAGCACATATGGAGACGAGACGGAGTTAACAGTTCCCCAAAATGCCTTCACTTGAAATAAAGAAGCACGAGCGAGAGACTGCAGACCAACACACAAACTTCAGGTTACAAAAATCTAATTGCAGTATACGTCGTCTTTCCTGAGGCAGAAAATAGCACTTGAAATTTAAGTGATAAACCACAATGGCCCTTAGCAACAAATAACTTTTTTTTTTGGCCGAGCAATAAAATAGAGAAAAATAATTTAAAATACAAAAAAAAAAAGTGTGTGTGTGTGTGTGTCTCTCTCTCTCTCTCTCTCTCTCTCTCACTCTCATCAAAACATTGTATAATCGCAATAAACCACTCCATTCCAGGGTGTGGGTTCTGTTGTGGTTTACTCACTTGGCCTGCGGCCTTGCAACCAAACCACACCAGGTGTGGGTAAATCCCAGCATAACCCACACCCTGTTGTGGTTTACTGCTTAAATCTCAGATAGACACACTTGAGAACCAGATCAGAGTTCCAAATGATCGCATTCTGGGAAAACCGGAGGGCTCCAAGGTGGATCATTTGATAATGTTTCTGCAAGAGTGGCTAATCCAACAGCTAGGAGAAGAGATATCCCAAAAAGTTCATCGTATACAGAATTACACTGCGAGGCCTTCAGGATAACCGAGATGCCCCACGTACGATTGTACTAGTAACGGATGGTATCAGTACTCGAGATGCCTCCTTGCAGTGGCGAGGCAAAAAGGCACTTTTATGCGACGGACAACATGTTCGACTACATCCAGGTATTAGTTTTGCCACGTGGCAGAAGTGAAAGAAATTTGATGGGGTGCGAGTAATGATCCGGGAGGCCCGAATCCCACATGGAATAATTTTTCCAGCCCTACTTTGGATCCCCTACAAAGGAAAAGTGTACCTGGTCACGAAACCAGATGAAGCTCTGAAGTGGAGCGGTGCCAGAGACTAAGGGGACTACAGGAACACTGCCCGTCCAATGAAAAACGAAACATGAAGAAAAAGGGTCCTGTATATTTAAGCAATATACCACGACACAGTGTTGGTTATGCTAGGATCTACCATGCCTGGTGTGCTGTTTGGTCACGAGGCGGCAGGCCGAATTAGCAAAACACACCAGGCACTGTAAATCCTAGTGTAAGCCACACCTTGCCGTGCTATACTGCAATTATACAATGTCCCCTTTTCTTGTCTACAGAAAAAAAAAAATTTAATTTTTGCCCCATTTTGTTCATCCAGAAGAATCAGTCCTTCGTTAATGGGGCTGTGGTGATGCTGCGCATGCGTAGTATTGCTTTGTGGTTCCCACTCTGTGCATTTTTTGGGGCTAAGAAATATTTAAATGTGTCCCTAGCTGCCTTTTTCACTGTGTGGTGGCTCAGTTTTTTAACTGGTTAGATTTACCGTTCTACAGTTCCGGTACATTATTAGCACATGGTGTATCTGTGGTGAGGACGTACATGCACTGTTGTCACGTGAGTAAACGGCAGCAGGCTGGCTCCATGTCTCTGTGGATTCCCTGTTGATGACAAGACCCTCAAGCATTAGGGGGCAACAAGCTCTGTGTGTGTGTGTGTGTGTGTGTGTGTGTGTGTGTGTGTGTGTGTGTGTGTGTGTGTCTCACAATGGGAGCGGTCAGTGGAGCAAGCGGTTTATGGTTTGGGGGAGGTGACAGTTAAGTGGGCAAGGGAGTGGAACCGGAGGAGCGAGGAAAACTTTTCAGAAGTAAGTCGTGTGGAAGGAGTTGCACGGAAACTGTTTAAAAATTTGTGTTTGGTCTGTCAGGCATGCTACTTGCTAGAGTGTTTCGGGAATTTGATTTTTACTTTTGTTGGTGCTTTGGGGAATTCACTGTAGTTTCCGTTTGTTGTTCCTTTACTTGTGTTAGCGCTGTAATCGGGATCGCTGTCCATTGCCATCTTTGGCAGTCGTGAGCTTCTTGTGGTCAGAGTGATTTGAGGTGCAGTTCTTGATGCAGCTCAGGGCTCTCTGTAGGATTTTTTGATTGGTGGTCATTGGGGGGGACTGGCTATGAAAAGACAAAAAAAAAAAAAAAAAAAAAGGGAGGGGGGTCCACAACCGAAAAGTGGAAGTCCTCGGGGAAATTGCCAGGGGTCCCCATTCAAATACATGGGAGCCGCGCCCCTGCGCCAACACTGCTTTTACCGTAGCATTTTGCATAAAGCTCCATTAGTTTCTGTTGGGGCACTTTAATCTGCATTTTTTTTATGTTTCAGAGGGTATATTCAAATAAATTATGCCCACTGCTCAACTAACATGAGCTTTGTTAGTTGAGCAGTGGCCGTAATTTGTTATAACTCCCTCTCCAACATTAAAAAAAAAAAAAAAAAATGCCCTAAAATGACTCCTGGGGCTTGGTGGCTGAGCGTCTCGAGGACTTCCATGAAAAAAGTCAGAACGTCCTGACGCACAAAATGTGCATAAAGGACGCGGGCGCCCGCATCCCCGAGATTCCTGCATTTGACTGGCACCTTTTCCCGTGGGGTGATGCCTGCCAGTCAGCCAATCAGGATTTAAGAGACCCGCTGTATAATCCTAGTTCACTTGATGGGTAAGCTCGCTGTCCCTCAGTAAGACTGAAACTTTGATTTTCTTAGGGCTGCCTACCCTAATTCTGACTAGACAGAGTGAAGCACCAAAGTTAGGGGACTGATGGATTAACTCCTTTTCTGCTAGTACAGGACCGCTGTTTGTGTAGTTTGTTTGCAGTGTGTCAGTTTGAAGACACAGCACTCCATCACTGACCAGCGATAGTAGTAAGAGAGGTTTACATTTTCAATGTATAAATCTATTTTCTTACTGGATATCCCCTCATATTCTTCATAGGTTGTTTAAAACAAACAGAGCATCACATTTGATACTTGTTTTCTAAAACTGCTGTATAACCCTCAAACTATTTTGGGTTTTTAGGTGTATTCGGTACATTTAAAATGTTACATAGTGTATTTTCTAACTGAATTTAGTAGTGATTTACTGAATGTGCCACACAATGGGGGTGGGCCGGGAGTGTGGAGGAGCATGCCGGCACGGGTCATCTTTCTCTTACGGCAGCACACTGAGTGGGCTCCCAGTGTGCTACACAATGTGGGGGGGGGGCGGACATGCCAATATGAGGATTGCACGTCCTATGTCGGCTTTCTTTTAGGATTCTGTGGTAGCGGTGGGACCCGTCCGCATGTTCACTGAAATGTTTCACCAGCAAAGGCACATAGGAAGGTGTGTTATCTGTGCCGCTGAATGACGAGCTTCTCTCTGATTGCAGCAGCGCATTTGTTTCAAGTTGGTGGCACTTTGCATAAACTTGTGTCAGCGCCAGCATGCTGGCCAACTGGTGACCGAGGGACACACCTACTAAAGTGTGCCCTGTATTCGTCAACTCTGACATCTCTGCATTTTTCCTACTACCGCAACATATTGCTTGCACACACGCAATACAACATAAAAATGGCTATGACTGAGTATACAAAGGGGGAAGGGAGTGGAAGAAGTGAATGCCTCAACAGCCACTGTTCACGGCACTAGCTGACTGTGCCAGACAATTACTGTCAAAAAAAATCACTGGTGACAAGAACATTTTCTCACCCTCATCCCAAGAGCTGACCATTTTTTACTGTACTACCAACAAGAGCGCTGGGACTACTACTTTTGGTACAGTCAAATGTCTATGGCAAGTACTTAAAGCAGCAGTATTTGTTAGTTGGCAAAAATGTCATCATATAGTTTTCTTTTTTAAGCATACATTTATTTTTGACATCCTAAGATTCGTGCTGTTATTTATAGTTTTCAAATATAGTTAAAACAGCTTTTATGGCTAATTTTGTAATTAATGATTTGCATTATTGAAAAGCACCTTTCTCGCTATTTTCAGTGAGCAATTTTATCAAACAGAAGGCTCCCTTACCAGAATGGGAGTTCCTCCACTGCAGTTTTAAAATGTTATGTTTAGCCCCCTAAGGAAAGGAAGGGATCATATTTTGCTCCCAAGTAGCTAGCCACTCAATCCCTTCCACTTCCTTACCTCAGACACCGCCCCCGAGCTCCGATGTTGTGTGATGTAATCACAGGACCAGCGTGGGGGGATGCTCCATGCAAGTCTATGGAAAGTAATTTTCTTTTTTTTTTTTTTTTTAAACTATTATTTTTTCCATAAAATATACAGTGAACAGGCCATAAAGAGAATAGGTCCATTCGGAAAACAGCTGATCCCCTACAATACAGGATATAAACATTGCATCCACTATATTTTGATACATCATGTGAGGGTCCCTTCTACTTACCCACAATAAAAATCCTAAAAATGCCGTGGGAAACAGCCCATGAGCTACATGGTTAGCTTAACATTATAGGATTGTCCATCAGTGTCCAACCTTATAAAAAGGAAACCAGCCCCAAAAGGGACTTAGGGTGCCGTATTGTTACCTTAAGAGTATATTACAGCTTCTAAAACTTTAGACATTAAGCAGCCGAATCAAACAATTATTAAGCATTTAGATCCTAAACTGAGAATTTCTCATTTAAAAAGCCTCTCTCACTTATATCTTATCTATCCTTTATATTTTAACCCCATTAACAAATCTCTCCTTCACATTAAATCCTTCCTGAATACACCAAACTTAAGATTTTAACATGGGTAGTGTGATAAGTATCAACCCCCCCCTTACAAGAACATCAGACTTGAAATGGCCCCTTTGAATTTAAACTCAAAAATGTTCCAAATAGGCAGAACATTTTTTTAAAAATTTATGTAACGTCACTTCAGTGAAAAGCTAAGCGTCTGTTCAACATATAAAGGACATAATGAAACGGTCAAAGCTCAGAGTCACTTATCTGGAAAAGTCCAGAGGGAGAAACAGCCAGCTTATTTACAGGTGCCCTCTATCCAGGTATTACCACCCAGATCTTCGGATTCAGCAGCTTCTTCATGATGCCTGGCGGTTGGAAAGTAATTTTAAAAGCTATTTTGCCAATTTTAATCAGAGTTTTGGTACAAATCAGAGCCAGTATTCAAGTAACAAGGCTCTTGTGGCGCCTGCTATTTCAAAAGCATAATCAACTAGGCCATGTTGATATTGACGCTTTATAATTTTAACATCTGAAGAAATCGATAAATGCTCTTACGTTTAGTCCTTAAACAACTATTGAAAAACAATCGTGAGTCTTAAAGACAACCCATCTTTATGGAGCATTGTACCCTTCAACTAGAGAATGTTAACACACACTGATATAAATTTAAACTTTAAAACAAACTTCACTAGCAGACAGAGTTCTGACCAAGCAGCAGCCAGTTCATGTGGCGTCTTCAGAGTAGGGACAGTTCCTGGTATCTTGATCGGACGAACTCCATGGAGATAGCCTCCGCTTTCTTTCCGGCTTCAACTGGACTATATGTCTGCCGTATTGAATCCTCAGCCTGGCAGGCATTAGCAGTGAGTGGGCTACTTCTAAACTCCACAGCCTCGCTCTGATCCCATCAAATTTCTTCCTCCTGGATCTTGTGGCATAGGAGAGGTCTGGAAAAAGATGAACAGTGGTGCCTTGGAAGTTTAACGATTTTGTGTCCCTTGCTGCTTGAAAAACACAGTCTTCAGTTGCCGCACCTGAAGTAATCAAGAGGACCATTTGAGGTGAATCATTTTGGCCCACTGCAGTCCTGGGGGAAATCCAGTAACCAAATTGTTGAGCAAGTGAGCCGGATCAATATTTAAAGCTCCTGGTAACCATTCTTGCAAAAGTACAAAAGATTATCCCCCTCACAGTTCTCTGGCAAGCCCACAACGCAGACATTAGGGGCACTCTGTGACTTTTCAAGTGCCTCCAGTCAGTATCTCAGCTGGCATTTTCCTGGGTTAAAGTGCTCGTAGTAGACAACGCCTCTGTCACCGTAGACTCCACCGATGTAGGGCCTGAAATAATGGTCAGGCTGCTACATTTCCACTGGAACTGAAAGCCTGGCGGTTTACATTCCTGGGGCATTGTCACATTTTCACACTTAAGTGTTATGTCCTGCCATTGAGCTAAACCTATGTATCAGCAAAAACCTAACAATATGATTTATAACTAGAATATTGTGAAATAAAATGTGTTTAAGCACTGCTTTTGTATGTCCTTACTACTTTCTTTTTCCTTTCTCACTAGTACATTTATTCCTTGTCTTGTTTAACTCATTCTTACCACATGATGTATTGTTCTTTTTCACTGATTTTTTTTAATTTTATTTTTCTTACTGTTTGTCTCTACTTTTGTTTTTTTGTTTTCTTTTGTGTATTTTTCCTGGCTTTTCTGGACTCTGAACCCTCTACCAAGTCCCTTCTTTTGCCTCACCGTTTTTTTTTTTTTTTTTTTTTTTTTTTTTTAAATAGAAAACTTCGGAGATCACCATTTGAGCACAAGTGCTCATTTATCACCTCAAATACACAGTGCAAGAACAATATAAGCAGTTCCAGCAGAAATACAGCTGAGTTAGGCTCCAAGCACTTAAGGCAGAACAGTTACATACAGATTTGGAAACAAAACCTACACAGATTGCTGTATAAAAGTCACAGGTTAGAGAGAGAAACCAAATAAGACTGTTTAATGGGCACAGCTGCATTGCACTGTATAGACTAACCACCTGTATTTTGGTACTGCATGCCGCCTGCCAGTGCCATACTTGTATTTTTTTTTCTTCTCAGCAGCCTCCTCTTCAGCCCATGATCTCCACCTTCCTGCACCCTACTTCACAATTACAAACTCTTCCCCGGATCAGTGCAACAAATAACCCATATGCAGACCACCTTCCTCAGCACACGACGTGCTCACATACAGACTCTCCCTCCCCCCTTAATGCTCCCCCTCCAGCACATTACACACCAAGCGCCAGTCATTATGTTTAGGGTAGTGCTCCCCCACTTCAGCGCAAGATGCGCTGCTTTTTAGACCCCCCAGCATGGCGGCACTACTGAGGCTCTCACTGCCACTGTAGCCAAGTGGCCAAGTCAGCACACTTCAACATACATTTCCATACGGAAATGTTGGCTGTAAAAAAAACATTTCCAGGGCTAGAAATGCATTTCCATGGAAATCCGGAAAGGCTACTGTATATTTAGAGCCCTGTTTTGGTGACTGCCTCTATCTTGGCGACTTGTTCTGTGAATCTGGTTAGAATCGATTCCACTTTTTTCAATAGCCTGCATGGACTGCTGAAGGGCCTACCATGGTGGGTTTGTCCCCAGCAAAGACGGTACATCAACCCCAGACTGCAACTCCACTGGTGGCTGAGTTTTCGGTCTGCTCCTGGGGGCTTTGTTGGTTTGCCACATCCTCTAAAAAAAGATATGTGGCTGTTCAGCTCGACGAGAGGAAGACAATGCTGTCCCTTGAAATATCAGACTTTATAAAATAAATAGTTTGTTTTATGTTTAGTCTCCGGGTTTAGAGAGCTCTCTCCAGACACATCTTGACAGTAGGCATGCTCCACAGCTGAACAGAGCAGAACTTTACTGTCTGCAAGATTTAGGACCTGCTGTTCTCTAACACAACACTATGAAGGACCATGCAAGCGAAAAAAAAAAACGAAACAACTGCTGGCACAAACTCACAAACTCTTTCCGTAAATCTTTCTAAAAATAGCCCTCTGCACCTGAACACCTGCATGAGAGACTGTCCTCCCACTGGCCGTTTGCCCGCAACAGAAAACCACCAGCGAGAATGACAGTTCTCTCAGACATCAAACAAAATTAAATGTCAAAATGAAAGCCAGGCACAGTTCATTAGTAATGACTCACAGTAAAACATTTAAAAAGTGTCACGTTCTTCCAGATTCGTACCACCGAACGAAACAGCTTTAGCAATCTCTTTCCTCGTGCTGAAACTCGTGCTCACAGAAAGAAGAAAAAAAAAAAAAAAAAAAAAACACCACGCCAGCACAGAGTTTTCTTCTACTTAACTAAAGAAAAGTAGGGCACACTTACTACAAAATTGCCAAGGAAACATTAAAAATGTTGTTCCTTACTGCGAATTGACTTCTACGAGTTCTGATTTACGGGAGCCATGGGTGGGACTGAGAATGGGGAGGCACGGTTATGTGATACTGTTTAAAGAACCAGTAAATATGAAAAATAAAACATGGGAAAGTGTTGAAATGAAGATTTTATACACACCCTCGGTGTGCCATGCCCTGATAAACCTCTTGGGCTTTACCCTCGGGGTTTATGAGGCAGCTCTGGATGGGAGGAGGCTAAGGGGGAAACAAAGAGATACTACTTCACTGAGAGGGTGGTGAATCCCTGGAATGGGCTTCCCATGGGGTTGGTGGCTGCTACAACTGTGGAGGGGTTCAAGAAAGGCTGGGCTAGGCACAGGGGAGGATGCATTCCAGAGCCCCGCTGTGGGTTAGGGGGACCACGTGGGGGGGGGGGCTATAACGATGCCCTGGGTAGGCACTGATCCCCGAGCAGACTTGATAGACCATAGGGCCTAATCTACTGGCTTTTTAGTATGTTAGTATCTATCACACACCTCGGGTGTGCATAAAATCTTCATTAACCACACTTCCCCATGCATTATTCTATGTACATAACGTGGGTTCTTACTGATTTATATTAGGTCAGCTTACTATGTTTCCCGTGTATTTGATGAGCCCATGGATAACACACTAACATACTAAAATGCCAGCAGAATAGGCCTAATGGTCTTTCGCGTCTTCTCGTTTATTCAGCCCCCACCCTGGGAGCCGACCCTGCTGGACCCCTAGCCCTCTCTGGATTCTCTCTTCCCAGTCCCGGATAGTCTCGTTGCACTGGACTTTGCTTCCAGAACCCTTCCTCTGTGCCTGTCCCACTTCCTCTTGAACCCCTCCACCAGCCCCCCCGGGCAGCACATTCCATGGCTCCACCACACTCTCAGTGAAGCAGCACCTCTTCCTTTCTCCCCTGAATCTCCCCCCTCCAGCTTCCACCCATGCCCTCTAGTTGCCTCCCCTTCCTTCGGAGCACCCCGACTGCTCCTCCCCTATTTACCCCCTTCATGTACCTGAACACCTCCATCATGTACCCCTGGTCCCTTCGCTCTTCCAATGTGTACATATTTAGCTCTTCGAGCATCTCCCCATAGGTCCTGCCCGCCAGGCACCAGATCATTTTGGCTACCCTCCTCTGGACCCTCTCCAGGAGTACAATATCCCTCTTTAAGTGTGGCCTCCAAAACTGCACGCAGTACTTGAGGTGCGGCCTCACCAAGCAGTTATACAATGGGAGTATCACTTCCCTCCTTCTGGACACCTCCCCTAGCAATGCATCCCAGCATCCTGTTGGACTTGACCTCTGCCCTCTTACAAGTCTCAGAGTTGTTCATCTTGACATCCACCACCACCCCCAGGTCCCTCTCTGCCATCGAGACTTGTAGCATTCCCCCCCCCCCCGGATGTACACTTGGCCCGGGTTTCTGGCTCCCAGGTGCAGTACCTCGCATTTCCCTACATTGAACCTCAGCTTCCACTTTGTAGACCAACTTTCCAGAGCCTCTAGTTCCCCCTGTAGGGCCAGCCTCCCCTCCTCCCCATCTACCACCGCCCCCAGTTTTGAGCCATCCGCAAGGAGACTCATCTCACTCCTGATACACTTCCTTATATCAGAGACGTAGGCACTGAACGGGAGGGGCCCAAGGACCACTCCCTTGGGGACCCCACTAATGACGCTCCTCGGGAAGAGACTATCCTGCCAACCACGACCCTCTGGGTCCGGTCCTGGAGCCAATTCCCTATCCATCCAATCATCTGGTTCCCCACCTCCATTTCTCCCAGCTTATCCAACAGGCCCCTGTGAGGAACAGAGTCCAACGCCTCGCTTGAAGTCAAGAAAGAGGACGTCCACCGGTCTACCCAGGTCCAAGGCACTCATCACCCAGTCATAGAACTCCATAAGGTTCGTCTGACACGATTGCCCCGGGACGAATCCATGCTGTCCATCATCCACGCACCTCGACTTTTCCAGGTCCCCCCCCCCCAGCCTCTCCTTGACAATGTCCTCCATCACCTTGCCCACCACCGATGTCAGGCTGACGGGCCTGTAGTTCCCTGCCACCTCCCTTGATTTCCCCCTTGTGGATAGGCACTATATGAGACACCTTCCAGTCCTGGGGCACCCACCCTGTCCTCAGAGAGATGCTGAAAAGCTCCGCCAGGGGTTTCGCCAGGACATCCGCCAGTTCCTTCAGTACTCTGGGATGTAATTTATCCTGCCCCGGACAACAAGGATACCATACAGTACAGCTAGCATTTGTGGTACATCTTACAGCATGTACGCGTAAAAATGCTGGTTGAGAGCCAGCCAGTCAACACAGCAACTTACTATGTTTCTCTTGTATTTGATGAGCCCATGGATAACAAGGATACCATACAGCACTGCTGGCATTTGTGGTACATTTTACTGTATGTACACGTAAAAATGTTGGCCGAAAGCCAGCCAGTCAACACAGCAGTAGCACTACTGCTAGTGATGCTGCAACCCAGGTTCAGAAGCAAACTGGAGTTGCCAAGAGAGGAGGAGGAGGAGGAGGACACACTACTCCAACAGGGCATAAAATTCAGATTCGGTGCTGGGGGAAGGAATGCCTCCCCCAGTCTAACAAATGGGGGGGGGGGGTTGTCCCCAAAAAATGAATAAATAATGATATTCTGATTGCTGAATTGAAGCTTCTTTACTTTCGTGCAGATTTATACCACCATGAATATTCTGTATTACTTATATAATTTGTTTCCCTACTCCCTTCCCCCATGTCACTCCCGGAAACAAGCCTTGGCTGAGCGTGCCTTTCATGGTTAATAACATGCACTGTGGGCTTCTGACTCTCCCACTGCTGCAGCCCTGCTCCGATGGCAGCTGCCGGGGCATGTAGGATCTCTGATTACAGACAATGTCAGCAAAATCAGCCTGATAAGGTCTACTAAACTGTAGTAAACAGTATGTAAATAAACATTTTTCACACATAAAGTGCAACCTGAGACCAGCCCCAAACGTGGGTGTGAGGCTCTTACTGCATTCCACTTGAAAACTCAAGGTACTCTGAATGTTATGCCGCCATGGCTGCTACAAGTATCTTGCCATACATATAATGCACACTCCCCAGGCTCTCTTCTTTGATAACCTTGTAACGTGTACTTTGCACGTCAATATTTGTTCTCTTTCTGGAATGTATTACTTGTACTGTACATTGCTTTTACTGTTCCGTACGAGCACCTATTGCTGTCACTATATATGCTATACCTGTATTACTCCCTGCTGTATCCTGTCCCCTGGGTTGCATCTGGATACGAGCTCTGGGCTCAATATGCCTATCCTCAACTGGCTCATTAGGCCGATCCCAGTCACTATATTTTAACTTAATAAACTGGACTGCATGCATAGCAGATGTCCACTGTAGTGCATTCATCCCGAAATGCTGTTTGATCAAAACGTTACCTTATTTAAACAGGCACACTAAACAAAGCGAACACTGGTGCAATGTAACCGTTTCCAATAACAGTGATGCATGTGCCATCCCATACAAATCTGTAAAAGTTTCAATTAGCAGTGTGTGCAAGTGTACAAATCACCCCACCAGGCTGCAGTGCAAGGCCATGCGCCCCTGTCTACTCTCCGCTTCAAGGCAGTTCCCCAATCTCATTTGAAACTGCCTAGAAACCAGTTGGTGTGACAGCACCCTTGATTTGGAATGCTCTGCCACATCATGTGCATAGAGCTCCCTGCTTAGATACTTTTAAACAGCAGCCGACACCACTGGAACAACGTGATAATATTTAGACACAACTCAGCTTGTATTTTGTCCATCTTTTATAGGATTTCTCATCTCCATTATTACTGAAGAAATTCCAACAAAAACACGATCTTTAGGACATGCAGAGTCTCTCTGCCTTTATAGCTTATTCCCCAACGTGATGTCATAATGCTGTTGTGACATCAGTTTGTTGCCATGGGAATAACTGATGTCACAAGCAGGGTATTACTACATCAAGTAGGGAAAAAACAAAAGAAGCTGGTGAACTCTCAAGAAACAGCTATCCTGTTGTCATGTATATGATCTCAGTAATAAATAAATAAATAATACAGATACGAAATATGCAGCTAATGAAAAATATAAGCTGCTTTGTGTTCAAATATGTTTTTAAAAGTTCTCCTCAAGGTGTCGGTGGCTCTTTAAATCAGTTTTAAAATAAATTTCAAGTTACGCTTACTGTTAATTGTTTTAGGCAGTTTTTCCCCCCCGCTCATCTTCCTGTGATATGCTTACTATGTTACTGTGTACAGCACCCTGTGTCTTCAATATCAGAGGCCTAAAAAAATAAAGTTCATCTTGCCTGTGGACTGCCATGTTGGGTACACAGTCTATGCAGACATGAAAATGATTAACAAGGGGTAACTGCCCTTTCTCCAAACCCTCCTTAAAGTCGGTTTACACAGCCGATGCTCTGCGACTTCTGCAGCACTCCAAACTTGCTACAACTGCCAAGGATGATCAGGTTTGTCTAGATAGCCCCTCTGAGCGCCAATGCAAGATGCACTGGAGAAAGGCCATATGTCCACACGGGAGCCAGTGGAGGATCCTGGGAGGCAGATGGGACAATATCGGAGTGAGAGGTGCAGCCTGTCCACACAGCTGCTTACACTGTTCTCGTCAATCGGAGCCCCCAGGAGCGATGCAGTGATTGCCTTACCACAATCTAGTAAGTGTCCACATGGCTACCTTTGAGCTGGAGCAACCCAAGTGCTCACACTGCTCCGGTGCAAATGCGAGCATGTAAATGGGGCTTAAGAGAACTGAATTAGTCTTAGCCAGGACTCGGTAACTTCAAAGACAACTGGTCAGTACCGCTATCTTAATTCCTGATACTTACAGTATAAAGGACCACAAATGCCAGCTGTGCTGTATGATATGCTTGTTATCCATGGATTCCGGAAGCTCAAGAGGAACAAAGTAAGCCGACTTAATAGTTTATTTTATTTATTTCTTGGATAAACACCTTTGAGCAAAGTGTACATTTGCAAAGGTACCTTGTCAAAACAGTACAGTTTACAATACACTGTAACACTTAACAAGTAACACGTTAGCAAATGCATTAACAACAGAAATTTGGTAGCATAACATCTCATACACGGATCACAGTTACACTTCAATAGGTATAATGGTTCACAGTAATATAAGTGCTGAAACATAGTTAGCCCTGCGGGGCACTGTCTGCGGATGGATCTGTGCACTTTTATGGCATGAAGACAGTTCAGATGCCATATTCCCCAAAATGTTTTGTTCATGGGACATCAATCTTACGTAAACAAAAACAGATCCTAAGCAAACCCAGTGGTGTGGAGGGCTGCGGTGCTCAGTGTCTTACCTCCTAACACACCAGTGACCCAGGCTGGGAACGGACACAGGTCGATAAGAAGCTGGCCGAGGGAGGAAGGAAGGAAGGAAGGATCGAGCATCCAGAGGACTGCTCTCCTCCCTCAGGGAGGGTTTACATGACCCACTGTTGACTGCTACCTGGAGGTACCCAGGTGGTAGCGCAGGTCCGAGTACGTTGAGCAGACAGACCAGACCAGGAATTTGAGGACATCTACACAAAGGTGGTGCTAGTCACTACGTCACTGCACAGAAAAGGTCCAGAGGGAGTCCAATTCTGGAGGAAAACCCCCTCTGGACACAGGAAGTCTGGTCCCTTGCAGTCTCCACACCAGTGACTGGGCTCCTGCCACAGTCCAGATAGCCAGTACGTCAACGAGAAGAAAAGTCCCGAAGACGCAGGTGACGGAACTGTGGGGACTAGGCAGAACAGGGCATGCCAGGGGCAACCAGAGGATAAAAATCCATATGAAGAAAAATGAGGGGGGGGGGAAGCAAGGTCCTAAATTTAAAGGGACACTGTCCGCTTTTGAGCCAATTTATTTGCATCCCTTTTAAAAACGATGCTTTTAACCATCTATGGAGTCTATATGCCTTAGAATGTCACATCTAATCCCAGATTGCCACATAAGAAAAAATTACTCACCGCGTAATCTTCTTTCTTCCAAGGGGCCCTTTAGCATCAGTAACTTTAGCAGTTAGCTGGCTAGGTGCAACTGCCCCAGAGGTGTGCCTTTAACATACTATACTAACATACAAACATACTATTTGCCAGCAGTTTAGGCCTTATGGTCCATTGAGTCTGCTCGAACCTCAGATCCCTAGTTGGGTGCCGAGGCCCTCCCCTCTCTTGTGTTCCAGAAACCCCCATCGTCCATCCCCACCCCCCTGGGACAGGCCATCATCTGATACATCCACTTTCTGCGTCTGTCCCACCCTCTCTTGAAGCCCTCCACTGTGGATCTCTGAACCAGCTCGCCAGGCAGTGCACTCCAAGGGTCCACCGCCCTCTCAGTGAAAAACCTCCTCCTCTTTTCCCCCCTCACCCTTCCACCGTCCAACTTCAAACCATGCCCTCTGGTGATACCTCCCTGCTTTAGTCTAAAGATCCCCTCCATGTTTACCCTACTTATTGCCTTGAGGTACTTGAAGACCTCAATCATGTCTCCCCGTCTCTCCTCTCCTCTAGTGAAAACAGGCAGAGCTCCTCAAGTCTGTCCTCATATGTCAAATCCCCTAGCCCTCGTATCATCTTAGTTGCCCTCCTCTGTACCCTCTCCAGGAGCTGTATGTCCCTCTTCAAGTGTGGTCTCCAGTACTGTACACAGTACTCAAGGTGTGGTTTGACCAGTCCATTGTACAGCGGCAGAATCACTTCCTTGCTCCTAGAGGTGATCCCCCTTACGATGCATCCCAACATCTTGTTTGCCTTGCTAGCCACTCTTCTGCACTGCTCAGAGTTATTCATACATGCATCCACCATGACCCCTAGGTCTTTTTCCCCTCAAGAGAAATTTAAATGAGCTAAGGGCCTCAGCCACTCAGAAAACAGGAAGGGCAGTGAGCTGAGTGAGAATTGCTGATGTCTTCAGAATTTTTTTGAAGGAAAAACGAGGACACAAGGCCGAAAAAAAAAAAAAAAAAAAAAAAACAGGATTCAAAAAACATGCAAATGTCCACAAAAGAGGAAACAGAAATACTATAAGTAAAAAACTCATCAATAAGAAACCCCAAATTTGGTAAAAAAAAAAAAATGTGATAAAGAGCCCTTCTCCAACAGGTGAACCATGGAGGAAGAGTGGGAGCTTACTGATGCTAAAGGACCCCTTGGAAGAAAGAAGATTACTGCGGTAATTTTTTGTTCTTACCCCAGGAGTCATTTAGGAGTCCTTTAGCATCAGTAACTTTAGCAGACTACCAAGCAGTACCAAGTGTGACATGGGCAGAGAACCTACTAGGAAAGAGGCTTTGCAGAACCGCCCTGCCAAATTTGGCATCAGATTTGGTCTGCACATCCAAACATAGATTTTGACGGCAGATAAGGACCGCTTGGCCCACCTAGTCTGCCCATTTCCCTACCTATAGGATAAGCTGCAGATCCTATTTAACCAACAGCCTATTTCTTCCTACCCCCCCACAAAAATTGCCGTATGTCTGTCCCATGCATTCTTGAATTCTCCCACAGTTTTAGACCCCACAACCTCCTCAGGAAGGCTGTTCCATGCGTCCACCACCCTCTCTGTGAAAAAATATTTCCTCACTTTGCCCCTGAGCCATCCCCCCTCAAACTGCAGAGATTCACAAAGGTGTGTACAGATTTCTAGGTAGCTGCTTTTCAGACATCCAGTAATGGAATGTCCCTTGCTGCTGCAAGCGAGGCTGCCACGCCCATGGTGTAGTGGGCCCCGAGCCCCACTGGAGGTTGATGACCAGCCTTTTCGTAGCAGAATACAATACAAGAGACCTACCGCAGTAAACAGTTCCCCTTGGTAGCAGGTCTTCCACTGCCTACATACCCGCAAGTAGGAACACCTGAGAGGAAGAGCCTCTGGACTGTCTAGTATGCTCAAAGCAGTAGAAAGTGGCTCCTTTGATATCCAAGCTGTGGAGCTTTTTGCTCGCCAGGAGTGGATTTCTCAGTAAACAGGCAGAGTAATGGACTGGTCCCAGCAGATATCAGAAACCACCTTTGCAGAAATTCCAATTTGTCCTGAGCCCAACTTTATTGTTGTGAAGGAAGGTGTAAAGTGGCACAGTGCTTGTAGCTGTGAAAACCTCTCGGTAGAGGAAATGGCAACCAGGAAGCCTGTCTTCCAAGTTATAAACTAGATGAGGGCCGTGGACATAGACTCGAAGGGTGGCTTCATGAGCCTGTCTGTGCAAAGGTTAGCGCTCCCAGGAGGAACAGGCTCCCAGATTGGAGGCTGGGGATGCAAAAGGTCTTTGAAAAACTGTTCAAATATGGTGTGGGGAAAAAATAAATAAATCAACAGATTTGTTCTTTCCCACCAAAAGGTAGGCTAAAACTGTCAGGTGCAGCTTGAGGGAGATGGTTTCAAGCTTGATGCCTGTAAGAGTACCAGGAAACTAGCAGCCGAGGGTCTGAAACTGAATGGGATTCAACCTTTTTGCTCTTGCACCAGAGGGAAGCCTCTACATTTGGCTGCACAAGTCTTCTCAGTGTTTTATTTATTTTTTTTTTTTTAACCATCCTCAGTGTCCTAAGGACCTGTTAAGAGTACTGTGAGGATGCAGATGAACTGTTCCAGAAACAGGCCTTGAGGTGAAAGGAGTGTATGCCTGGATACTGCACTCCTGTCTGAAGAGGGGTCAGCAGGGAGCGAGTAGGAGGCAGGCGAATGGACTGTTGCAGGCCACTGAGAGAAGGAGAGGGTACCAGGCGTGCTTGGGCCAATCCGGAGCCACCAGGATCCTAGGTGCAGGCTGTTGTAAGAGTTTCAGAAATACCTTGGGAATCAGGGGAAAAGGAGGAAATGCATACGAGAACCTCCCTGACCAGGCCAGGATCAAGGCGTCCAGAAGAGGCGATCCCAGGACTGGAGCCTGCAACAGAACTGAGGAAACTGGAAACTGAGGGGAGAGGCAGACCAATTCACTTCTGGATGCCCAACCGCCTGAACACCATGGCTAGTACTTGTTTGTTCAGAGTCCATTAACTCTGGCCTTGACTGATGCGACTAAGACCTCTGAAAGAGCATTGTGTTTGCCTGGGAGGTGAATCGCTGAAAGGCGGACTCCCAGCTAGAAGACAAAAGACCAATTTTTATAGTGCCTGTGGACAGAGTACTCCTTATCTGGCCATTGCAGTAGTGTCTGTTCAACTCTGCAAGGCTGTCCTTTTATGACAGGAGCAAATGCTTTGAGCTAGAAAGATTTCTCTGAGTTCCAAAAGAAATAAGATTAACAGACTCTTGGAAAATCTAGGTGCCACTTACTGAGGCACTGTCCAGATGTGCTTCCCACCATAGGGGGAAGGCATCTGTGGAACTGTTCTGTCAAGAGTTTTCAGCTTTGAAAATTGTTGCTTCCTGAGACCAGCAGGCTACAAGGAGACTTGTGGGTGACTCATCCTCTATCTGAATCCTGGGACTACTGCAGGCACTGAAGCCATGTGTCCCAATAGCCTGAGGAAATGTCAAAGATAGCATTTTGCTCAGGACAGCATCATATATTGAACCAGTGAGGGTTAATGATTCAAACCCACTTAAGCACTTGCTGGCTGGTCTTGCTGTCCCTGGATGAAGAAAACTGCCAATGAGGGACATTCTCAATTCTTGCTTGCAGAAGGAAGGCATATCCTTCCTGGATGCTGGGAGGGTTCCAGGTGAGACTTTGTTTAGATTTAGCCGGGAACCCCGAGACTACAGATAGAGCCCTGTAAGGGGAAAAAAGGGCCTCCTTGTTCTGACAAGGAGACTTTGGCAGGCTAATCGGCAACTTAGGTGTAGCTAGAGAAGCCCAGATTCCTGAGGCTTGCTACTACCACTGCCCAGCACTTTGTAAAGACTCTTGGGGCTGAGGAAGGCCGAAGGGCTGCAGTGAGTCCACCCTTGTGAGAGACCTCATTGAAGGTATATAGAAAAAAAGGGGGGGGGTCTGGCCCTTTTTGCCAGGAAGGCTAGCCAGTCTCCCTACTGTAAGGGCTGTATGAATAGTAACAGAGTGACCATCTTGAATTTGGGTTTTAACAGCAAGATGGGAAGCCACTGCCCAGTTGTATTTTGTGTCAGGAATTACGTGGAGTACAGGCTTTTTCTTCTTTTCATTGCCAGGGACCCTCTCCACCATTCGCAAAACTAGAATGGCTTGTGCCTCCCACTCCAACAGTTACACAAGTGTTGTGGATAGAGGCTTAGACACCTGGGCACGCATGAGGTATGCCCACACCAACGTCAGGTTATAAACTGCAACACACACACACACACACACACACCTGCACTTGGAGAGGGCTGGGGGAAAAAAAACTCTGCCCCTAATGCCGGGGTGGAAATTGGCACCAGTCCGCTAGCCAAATGCTGGTAGATTCTGTAACATTTTCATTAAACCAGCTTTGTGGGCTTGTACTGGAGAAAGCAACACTTCAGTATGTACACCAACTGGGCCAGTGGAAAAGTCTGTGGGGCTAGTGGATTTTCCCAGTCACTAGCCCTACTGGCTAGTGGCTGCAAAACAAATTTCGACCCCTGCTAATGCCCTCGGGAGGGATTCCCATGGGGCAGACGCCTTATTGCAGTGAGATGTTCTGGAATCGAATAGTAACATTTGATCACAAGGAAAATCCATGGCTTTAAACTGAGAGTCTGAGGGTAGACCAGTAGTTCTAGCCAGACAAAGTGCCTCAGAGAGATGGCATTGGCCGCGACTCTGTAGGTGGCATCCTTGTTGTCGTCCTGTGGAACTGGTACTACATAGCTTCCGGAGCAGGTCTGCCGTATCCACCGGCTCATGCACCATAACCAGGACAGAGTTATGCCGTGCCTTTGTTTTTTTTATATTTGGCTGAAAAGCCAAGTAGGTAAATTTTGACAAGCATCTGCGGGTAACTAAGAATCTATTTACTGAAGTCCTTATCCGGGGGGGGGGGGGGCAAGGAGACCCCAGTTTTCTCGCAAGCTGCTATACTGACATGGCTGGGATGTACAGACAGGCACCGAGTACTGTTAAGCAACTGATATATTTATGTATTTTTTTTTTTTTTTTTTTAATTCAAGTTTATTATTACCCAGCAGGTACAATTGATACAAGCAAGTCAGACAATTTCCATTTTTGTACAATGAATTAATATAGTTCGAATGAGATAATCAACATCTTTCTCCTCACTCCAGCATTCATATCTAGTTAATCAACCGGTTATTAGGTGGTGAGAGTAAGTATACATTTCAAACTAGCAGCCCCAGTTTATTATCTTAGAAGCGCCCACTTCTCTTTCACTTTCCTTCCTCTCCAATGACCCTCTACAGGGCGGCAGTCACATTTAGGCCCGTAGCCATTTCAAGACCAGATTAATGCTTTGAGAAATGGGCCCTCGCTCCCCCGCTCTTCCTCCAGCACTAATGGGGAGGAAGAGCCTCTATAGCAGTTGGAGTGTATTTTTGCTACACTCTCTTCCTTCCATATTTCCCATCTGGCCCATCTCCGGATATAGAGCGGGATTCTACCATTTATTTTGTACGTCAACTCCTCCATGCCAGCAATTCCTTGGACTATGAGAGTCCAGGTGGCTACCGTGGGGACGTCCGGCTTTAGCCACAGTTTAGTGATAGCCTTATGTGCTGCCGCCAGTAGGAGGGACCACAGATATAGTGAGTCTGCTCCGCCAGGCCCTGGGTGGCTCTCCAAAATGAGACATGGCCAGTCTAAAATAGGTTCCAGTCCAAATACTGTAGTGAGCACTTTGGTGATCCCCCCCAATAAGTACCCAATCGTGGGCATGCCAACATAATGTGTAAATAGCCTGCTTTCACCTCTCCACACCCCCTCCAACATGATGCATCCCTGTCGGGGCTTCTCCGGCTCAGTGAGAGTGGGGAGAGGAAATATCGTACCCTGATCTTCCAGCTAAACTCCTGCCAGAAGGGGGAATTAGTCGTTTTAGTGGCCAATTTAAAGACCAGATCCCAATTAATCTCTCTGAGACCGGCACCTCCTTCCTCTCTCCACTTACTCCTGACCCTTTCCAGATAGTCCTTTTTTAGTTCTGCCAAAGCTCTATATATGGTGGAGATAAGGCCCCGGGTTTTCCCTGAGGTCAACATCATGGAGAAAGTCTCCACAAAGGAGGAGGCATCTCTCGAATGGAGGGCCGCTCTACGACAGTGGTGGATGTAGTCCCTGATTCGGAGATACCGGAAAAAGTCCTCTCTTCGCAACCCATAATTAGTCACCAGGGTCTGAAAACCCGTTACCTCGCCACCTGTCATAAATTGTTTAATGTGTATTAGCCCCAGTCTCTCCCATATTTTGAAGGTGTGGTCTAGTCGTGCTGGTGCAAAGTTAACATCCCAGGAGGGCCTGTAAAGAGGCCAGAGGAATACTTTATTTATACTTCTGCCAGGCTCTGTGTGACGCCTCAAGGTGTCTCTGCCGATCCAGGAACGGGAGTATTCCTAAAGGTCTCAATTTGAATAGCGCAGACTCTCAATGGAGGCCTACGCCCCTCCTCCTCCAAATCTTTCCAGTTAGAGTATGTGGGGGTGGCCCATTGAAGAACCCTCTTTATCTGCGTAGCCAGATAGTAATCTTCTAAATCTGGAAGCAATCTGCCCCCATTCGCCCTATTCATCTGAAGTACTCTAGCCCCTATTCTAGGTTTCTTGTTGTTCCAGATAAACTTTAGTATTATTCTGTGCCAATCCCGGAATTGGGTTTTAGGGATATAAGTCGGGAGGCATTGAAATAGATATAGATATTTAGGAGGATATTCAATGTTACTGTCTGCAGACTGGCATACATTGGGAGGTTCATGAGTGACCATCCGCCATATCCTCTCCATTTGTTTTAAAAGTGGAGTGTAGTTGGCTTTAAACAGTTGAGAGCTGTGTCTGGTCAGCCAGACTCCCAGGTATGCCCATTTTGGGTGTGGACCACTCCAGAGGAGGGATTCTCTCACCTCCCGAGAAGGGGTATAATTAAATGTTAGCACTTCGGTTTTAGTTTTATTCAGTGTGTAACCTGAGTGCTTGCCAAATTCTTCCAGAATTGACCACACCTCCGGTACTGACCTCTCAGGGTGAGACAAACAAAGTAACACATCGTCTGCATAAAGCGAGATTCTCCGCTGTTGTCCCCCAACTTCTATGCCATGAACCTTCTGGGAGGTGCGAACCGCCTCAGCCAATGGTTCTATATAAAGAGCAAATAACAGGGGTGATAGAGGACAGCCCTGTCGGGTGCCCCTACCCAAATTAAATCTTCTAGTAAGCCCTCCGCTTAATTCTAATATAAGCTAGGCCAGTGTATATCGCTTTTGATGCAGTCTATGAAGGGATTGGAAATCCATTCGCTTCCAGAACTAAGAACAGAAACGACTATGAGACTTTATCAAAGCCTTTTCAAGTGCCTAAACTCATGAGGCAGGCCGCAAGTGAGTACGCTTGCATAACATCAGCTATGATAACAGCTGAGCGGTCACTATCTGGGGCCTGTCTGCCCATCACAAAGCCCGATTGGTCTGGGTTAATTAGTTCTGGAAGAATAGGGTTCAGTCTGGCTGCTAGGATAGATGTAAAATCTTATAATCTGAGTTTAAGAGGAGATTGGGCGATATGATTCACATTTTGCAGGGTCTTTGTTTTCTTCGTATAAGCGAGATCGTGGCATATTGCCATGAAGGGGGACAGGATTCTTTCCTCCCAAACCTCTGAGAAAACTCCTCCAGTAGTGGGGTCAACTCCGTGGCAAATGCTTTATAAAATTCGCACCGAACCCATCTGGGCCAGGACACTTCCTCCTTTCAAGTTCTTAATAGTCTTAAAAATTTCAAGTTGTGAAATTGGCTTAATTAGTATTTGGGCTTTTTCTTGGGAGAGCATAGTAGAGGCAAGGCCTCCAAATATTCTACAGTTCCCTGTACTGGCCCTTTCTCCTGAGGCATATACAGTTTACTTATAGTAGGACACAAAGGCCTCTGCTATCTGCTCTGGTTCACGTGTTATTTGTCCAGTAGCTGGGGAAACAATTTTGGTTATTGCAGCTCTGGCTTTAAATTGTCTCAAGCGGGCCGCTAGTAATTTGGTGCCTCTTGGACCCCCTTCATAAAATTTTTGTTTAAGATAGTATAAGTTTTTCTCTATCTCCTCCTGTTGGAGCTTTTGAATCTCTGCCTTCAACAGTCTAAGTTCCCCGTCTCTTTGCCTATCCCATTTTAATTTCTGTGAGGTTTCCATTTCTATTAGTTTTTCATGTAAGTTTTGTTGTTTTAATAAGCGATCCTTTTTCTTTCTGGAGGCTATGGATATTAATTGTCCTCGGATTGTTATTTTAAGTGTATCCCACATAATCTGTGGGGTTATCCCCGGTGTGGAGTTCTCTGCCAAGAACTCTACTATATGATTTTTTATTTTTTTCACTACCTCCTTATCTTGGAGCAATGACGTGTTCAGTCTCCAGTGGGTCACTTTCCTAGGGAGTGTAATGGCTACCTCAAGAAAAATTGGGATGTGATCTGATATGGTGGATACTCCCACCCACATCGAAGGGAAGGCAGAGATATTGTCCTTAAATGTGAAGAAAGTGTCTAATCGGGAATATACTTTGAACCTGTGTGAATAACACGTGTGTTCTTTTGATTTGGGGTATTTTTCCCTCCAGATATCAGTCAATCCCATCTGATTCTGAGCCCGGGCCACCAATCTCGATTTTTGGTGATCCGGGCCCTGAATGCCCGAGGTAGTGTCCATCTTTCTGTCCCAAATTAAGTTCCAGTCCCCGCCCATAATGAGGAGGCCCCTAGATCTTTCCATAATCAGCTGGGCAAGGGAGGTATAACACTGCACCGGGGAGCCCGGTGGGGCATAAACATTAACTAATGTAACTGGGGTGTCCTGAACCCTCCCCATCAGCATAAGATATCTGGCCCCATTGTCCGCCACAGTGTCCTCTAGCTCGAATGGGAAGGACGACAGCAATATGGCAACCCTCTCTTGACTCTCTGTCTCCAGAGAGGCAGAAAACAGCCTTGGGTGGACTTATTTTTCAACTTTAAGACCTCCGTCGGGGAGAGGTGGGTCTCTTGTAAGAAGTTCACCTCACACCCCTGTTTAGCAATGTATTTCTGTATTTGCTTTCTTTTCACCGGATTTGAGCAACCATTAATATTATAGGACAGAATCTTTATGTTGTGTCGTGCCATTGATATATCACATATCGGTTTTGTCCAATAACATGAGGAATAGTTAAAAGCCTGATCTTGCCTGAAACTAATAACAGCTTAATAACCCAAAAGTACCCAAATGTCTGAACTGTCAACACGAGTTCATAACTATTGAACATCATAACGTGTACCTGATCAGAGATCAGGAGTTTTGGCTCAGGACTAACCTCCCTCGGGGGCCTGGACCAGAAAAGGTTAGGGGTAGGCACGCACTCTTGTGCCCTGTCCACCTTGTTAAAACAGAGTGCGGGTTGGCTTCCTAGGAAAGGCTGAGGATGGCATTCCAGCCTTAAGGCAGGTGAGCGTGCACCATCTAGAAGGGAGCTCCACTTTAGTGGAGGATCTGTCTTCTCCCATGGGGATCCCCAATTTGGGTTGCCTTGTAGTCAGGAGAAGCATGCATAAGCCAGAACCCCAAAAGTTCGCTCTTTTAATACAAATACTTCACCCAAAATAGGTCCACCAAGTAGATCAAACCAAACAGCCTGTGAAAGAAAGAAGAAAAACAAATGCTGTTCTCACTTAGCCATATTGGTTTCTAAACTATAGTTTTAACATTTCAACATGACTAATTAAACATTTAAGCAGGTTTCAACTTGCAGTCCACTCCTTATCGGTTCAGACTCGCCATGTCAGCGTCACTTCCTCTCGTCTGGTGAGAAACAGTTCTGGTAGCCCATCGTGGCATTTCCGGTCATTCCCCTGTGTCCAGAGATTAATTGACCAAAAGGGTTCTGCACAGGTTGTCCGTAAGGTATTTCCTCCGCTAAAGTCGAGGTCTCGTTCGGCAGAGTTTCCCCTCAAGAAGTCCTGCGTATGTTGGTTACGGAATGTCTTCAAATTACCAGATGGCTAGGCACAGAATGTTCCTCCAGAACGCACGAAAAACAAACAGTCGTCTGTCCGGTTGACGAACAGGAGTGACAAGTGCAAGTCAGAGTGGGGAGACAAGCTCTAGGATGTCGGTGAGACATCAGGAAAGGTAACCCTTTCCCTTACCAACCTTGTTCAGGTTGTGCCTCGGGCTCAGTGTTCCTCCGGGGTTCCAGCTCTCTCTTCCGCTTGAAGATGCACAGCGTCTTATTTATATTCGCTGAGTCCCCGAGCTGGGTTACCAGGGTGGAGATGTCTGCTCGAAGATTCATTTTCTGAGCTCGAGTCGCCCTCCGACGGAGGACCCCTTTGAGCCACCGACCAGGCCGGTAGATGAGATCCTTCTCCAGTCTTTCCTTTAGGAGAGAAGGGACAGATACGCCAGGGTCTCCAGAAAGGGTAGCCGATAACAGATCAGGGTAAACTTCTGGACCTTTGTCTGAGACTATTTTCAGCTTGGCAGGATACAAAATTTGTGCTTTTACATTTCGAGCACGTAGCTGTTTCATAATTGGCCAAAGTGTTTTCCTAGCCTCCTGGACCATGCTCGTGTATGTCGTTATCTAGAATATACTGGTGTTCTTTATACATTAGAGAGCCATGTTTCCAGGCCTGCCTCAAAAGTTCTTCCTCGCTTGGTAGTTAGTTAGTTTGGCTACTGGCGGATCTGGGCCTGGCATCTGGATTCTTTGGGTGGGGTATTAAAGATCTATGCGCCCGGTCCATTGCAAGATCTAGATCATGAGGCAGAGGAAGGATTTGTTTCAACATGTCTTGCAAAAACAGGAATTGTATTCTGATATGTGCTTTCCGACCCCTCTGGGATCCCGTATATTCTTATGTTATGCCTCCTGTTTCTGCTTTCGAGATCATCAAGCTTCTGAGTCAACTCGTGGTCTCTGGCAAGCAGGTAAAGCATTAGTCTGTCCTGTCGGTCCGATTGTTCCACAAGCTGATCAGAACAGAGTTCAAGTTGCTCTGTTTTATGGTCCACCTTGGCCAAATCCGATTTAAATTCGTTCAGAGTTTTGTCGATTTTAGCCACTGTGCGTGCAGTTTGCATTATTGTCTCTCTCAGGGTGGTTGGAATCTCCTACTGCAAGGTCCCCGGTCCCGGTAGGCCTTCCGTCGTCTCCCTCTCTTGCATTTCCAATCGGCCCTCCTCTTGCATCATGTCTCTCAATTTTTGCGTCGGAGTCGATGGTAGTTTCCCTGCTTTGCTTCTTTTGCTTTTTGCAGGTGAAGCCATGTCTTTAAACGGGTGATTTAAGTCGATTATGTTCAGGGGGGAGACGGAGCCGCAAGACTACACTGCCATTAGCTCTCTGACGTCACCGGAAGTCCTATGTATTTATTTATTAATTAACACTTCCAGACTGCTTGTAAACCTCTGCCACAGAAGTGGGGGTTTGAAGCAGTTTTGTGATATTTTTAGTTATATATTTTCATTATAAATGGGACTTTTCGAAAGTGGAATCTTTCATCTCTCTATAATCTTTTCTTATCCTTATCCTCGCCTTGGAAGGGAGGTTCAGGGAGTCCAATGGTGTTTTGGATAAACGAAGGCATAGAGGGAGAACCTCCTTGGATACACAGGGTTCTAGACCCTCCACATCATAAAAATTCTTATATCATCTGTATCACCCTCACAGTCTCAGGGGCAAGAACTGTGGAAGACAGTTAGCAGCCTCTGTATGTAGGAGCATCATAAATTATTTATCATCACTTGTATCAACCTCACAGTCTTTGGGAAAGAGAACTGTGGAAGAGTGTTTGCCAGTCCCAGTAAAGAAAGGACCTATCTTTTGTAGGGTCTGAAATAGTTGCCATGCGTTTTTCATATGTTGCACAGATGGAATACTGCGCAGACTTCTATATGCTTTATGCTGCCTGTTATCTAGCTATTGGCTTTCACAGGAGCAACGGGAGCCTTTATGTCTAGACAGAGTTTCTTTTTAGCCACTTTATCAGCAGCTTGATAAAGCTTCCTTCCTTTGTCACTTCTAATATTTTTTAATTTGTGAGGAACATCATATTTGGAAGCTTTATTTTTGGCTGGGATCTGGAGGGTTCCTCAGCAATTCCTTACATTTTTATTACTTTTGGATTGCCCCTAGTTGGAGGCCTTTGATATGTCCACAGCCATAATAAAAGGTTTGTCTGCTAAGTTTTGCTAATTTAAGCAAGCAAACCAGTCCTGGACCTTCCGAACTGAGTGCAGGTTTCTGTGAAAATGCCACCGGCCAGTCCTGCCCCAGTTAATTAGCTCTGTCTGTTGCCAGTGCCCTTTTTGGTTTTTGTAGAACTGGGATCTATACCAGTGCCAATCTTAACAGAAAACCCAGCAATACTTGTTAACTGCCACAGGTGGCTGCTGGACCCGTACTGACAGTACTGTGACAGATGATACCTTAGGTCCAGTTCGTGTGTGTGTGTGTGTGTGTGTGTGTGTGTGTGTGTGTGTGTGTGTATAGATATTTCTCTTCATATGTCAATCCTAAGAGAAACCCCCCAGGCACTGTTAAGATCTGAATTTCAAAGGATGCCTGGAGTAAAACCGAGGAGGTCCGAATAAAAAAAAAGAGCATCTGTCCTATTGATGGTCCCACAAGAATTTAGCCAGAAATTCTTGTGGGAACCATCAAATTTGGGTCAGTTGCCTTGTTTTTTAGTTAAGTGGTGTCTCTGCAACTAGATGCTCAAAAGCAAGAGAGAAGAGATATGACTGCTGAGGAACTCAGCTGGCCTATGCGAGCCTACGAAAACAGACCAGGTGAACCAGAGGCAGTGAGATAGAGAAATGGCATAGAGGGTACCTTCGGAGTTGAGAGGCCAATGCAGCCGGACCCAAGCCAAGGGGTAACAGACACGGAATTCATGTTGTCAAGTGGAGAGCAGGTCAAGGCGAGGTAGCATGGACCAGAGAGGATTATGCTCGAGTAGTCGATGTGAAGGAATAGACCCACAGAGAGGTCAGATGAGCGAGGAAGACCCAGATGCGGTCATGAGGAGACAGATGGCGATAACCACAGGAGTGCAGCAGTTCGATGAGGTAGCATAAGACCCAATGAGAGGAATGCTTGATTAACTGATGTGAATGAGTAGACCCTGAGGTCATACGGAGAGAGGGACAACTAGACTCACATCATGAGGAAGCTACCCGTGACTGGGATCCATGGGAGTGGAGAAGGAGATACCAAATGTACGAATATGTTCAATGCCCAGGAGTACCAGTATGATGGATGACTGAATAGAGAGTAATGGCTGATAGGGAAGGAACCCCAAAAGAAACAGAGAGCCAAAAAGCAGGCGCAGGTAGGGTCAACAGGGAGAAAGCAGCTCAAAACATCCTTGTGCAATCCAAAAGAACATCAGTGCCGAATCAGGGTCAGAAGACATACGGTGAGCACAGCACTCAAGCAGGCCAACAGGTAACAGGTCAGGTTAGTGGAAGGCAAAATCAGAGCCCGTCAAAAAAATGGAGGCAGAGCAAGAGGGCAACAGTAGCTGAGGAGAGGGAGCAGAACAAGCGTGCCCCCGAAGTACGCCCAAATGAGTGCTCTGAAAGGAGACGAAGCAGCAAAGTCCAGGGAGTGCTCAGGACCTGACTGGAGCATATGCAGCACCGGGAAAGATGAACCAGACAGAAAGCGAGGGAGCACTTACATAAAGAAAATGCAGGAAATACAGGTAATGAAAGGCTCCGAAATTAGCACTGAGAAAATGCAAACAGGAGGAATCCAGTCATCAAGCAATGCAAACGTCCACAGAATAGTTCCAAAAATAGTTTATCAGGGTTCACAGCAGGGCTCTCAGTAGGATTTTTTGATTGGGGGTCTGGGACTGACTATATATAAAAAAGGCTTTGTTAGTTGAGCAGTGGCTGTAATTTTTTATAAATCCCCCCTCTGTAACATGAAAAAATGCCCTCAAGTGACTCCCGGGGCTTGGTGTCCAAGTGTCTCAGGGACTTCTGCGAAAAAAAAATCTGAGCGTCCTGATGCGTAAAATGTGTGTAAAGGACACGAGTGCCCACATCCCGGAGAGCCCTGGTCCGCAGTGCATCCTGCAGTTGGCAAGTACGCAGCGGAAAAGGTAGGGATGCCAGAGGAAGCCTCAGAATGCACACAGCGAGAACGAAAAGGGAAACTATGGCACAAGTGACTGGCCCGAGGATGGGAGGTTGGCGCGTCCAAGTTAGAGTCAGGGCAAGCAGCAAGGAGCCCAGGGGAGGCAAAACAGAGGTGGAAGGGTGGCCCACACAAGAAAGCAAGAGGGCCATGGTGGAGGTGGGAGCGCCAGAGCACACGAGTTGAGAGGGGCAGAGACAGCGGCAAACATGGATGTTCCCCAGGCATCAAATGGTGGGAAGATAAGGCATCAGAGGCAACAGCAGAGGCAGCAGCAGCCGTGGGAAGTCCGACCGTGGGACCAGGAGGCACAGCGTACGAAGGAAGATAGAGAGAAGCCTGGCAAACAAATGAGATGGCAATGAGTGCATGGGGGAAGAGCAGCTAAAGCGGAAAGCAACAGGGACCCAGAGCACAGCAGTCCGAAATGCAGGGATGCCGGTGGCAGCAAGAGAAAAATGGGCAAGGAAAGTCAGCAGGGAAACACAGAGTTCCGAAGGAGCCGAGGAAGCGCTGGGAAGGTGGGGGCAGAAGCGAGGGACAGGACCGAGCAACAGTCAGAGTGGCAGGGGAACAAAGGAAAAGAGAGAAAAGAGGAGGCAGAGAGACAGGAGGGGAGAGAAGATAAGCCAGAGGCGATACAAGGAATAAGGGGAGAAAAAAAAAAAAAAACGCGGAGCAGGGGCAGCCGACGGCGCTTCCGGCTGCAATCAAGAAACGAATCCCGGAACAGTCCAGGAGGAGTGGCCTTTTAAGGCCTGATGAGGGAGTGATGTTGCTCCGCCCATTGAACCACAAGCACAGCCTTCCCATTATACAGCAACTGCAGGGATACAGAACTTAACTGGAGTAGAAGTAGTAAAACGTATGTAGCGTTTTGCATGTTACATTGTGTAAAGCGGCTGTAAAACCACTTCTGCAGTCAGATGTGTAGCTACTAACAAGTAATTATGGATGTCTCGGTACCAAATTCTAATGATATGATCACTGTAACACATAATCCTGAATTCTGCAGTATTATGGAATTAGTTCATTTGACGCCAAATAATAGTCTCCTCAAACTCGTCAGGGAGAGTCGATGCGTAAGGGACAACTCCTTAAAACACCCTCAAATTTGTTGAAAAGCCTAAAAAAGTGGTATACTATGAATCACAGTTATCAGTACCAGAAATCACCTACAGTATCAATGCTGTGAAACTGTGACATCATACAACAAGCAATGACTCTACATAAACAATTCTGTGTAGAAGCAGACTGGTAAAATGTTCCCCATCAGTGAGTAGAAATGCAGGACCTTAGAGAGGTAAGGAGCTACTGAGCCACATAAACACAAGATGAGAGACACATGCAGCTAGCAGGGCTCACACTGCAGACATTTGCTCCAAACCCAACTGTATCAACTCTGCAACATAACACGTCTCTATAAGTCAGGGGCTAAAAATCTCAGTCTGACAGTTACCAAAAATCACACTCCCAGTGTCTGCTGCAATTAGGTCTGCTGCCCTAGTTTGATGAAAGTATTTATTTGGAAACATTTCACTCAGGAAGCCTTAAAGGATTCTATATTTCAACTTTCAAGACAGACCCACGAAAACATATTAGGGCCCACCCAATCATCCATAATTCAGTTTATTGCTATGTAGCCCAAGGATTATCAGACAGCTCCGAACACCAAACGTTATCTTATTTGTAGTATATTTTCCCAACATGTCCAGTACTCATATCAACAAAGGAGGCACACTTCACTAACTGTTCTAGGGCGTAGAGGAAAGGTGAGGAGGAACTAAAGGGGCCATTCTAGAGGCAAAGTTCTGCAGTGAGGGCCAAGAAAAAGGCCTTCATTAGATACAAGGGGGGGGGGGCAAAGAATGGAGTAAGCACCAACTAAAATCACGTGAGGTCAAGAAGGCAGTTCGGTACGCAAAAGCAGAAACAAAACTGCGTATTGTGGAGGGGTCATGGGCAGGGAACACACTTTTTCAGACACGTTAGGAAAAAAAGAAAAAGACTGCAGAAGAAACAGTTAGGTTGACAGGAGGAGGCAGGTAATAATACAGGAGGATGTGTAGAAGGTAGCTATTCTTAATGACTACTTCTCAGTTTTCACAGTGGAGGACAGCAGGCCTCTGCCAGAAAGCAGCATAAAGACCCACCAAATGGAGGAATGAAAGAAATGAGGCAGAGGTATTCACAACTAAAATGGTAGGAAATGTCTGGCAGCCCTGAGGACAGATAATGTCAGGAGCTAGATGGGATGCACCCAAGGGTGTGTTCAGGGAACTAGCATCAGAAGTAGCTTAACCCCTAGGCTGGCCCAGTGCCGCTGAGGGCTGAGGCACTGGACAGCTTACCTTGCACCACGCCGGTGACCCGTGTTCGGGAACGAGCACAAGTCACCGGAGGTCGGCCGGGGAGGAGAAGGATAGAGCACCCAACAGCTGCTCTCTTTCTCCGAGGAGTGTTCACTGCATTACCGGTATAAAAATAAAATTTTACCTACCTACTCCCGCTGCAATACCGCCATCTAGGGGAGCCCGGGTGGAAGGTGCGGTAAGATGGAGGAGCAGCAAGGGGATTGTGTGGACGTCGCCAGAGGGGCGGAGCAGGAGGCACGTCTCTGTGCGCCTACTGGCTGCTTGGCCCTCACTGCACGCCAACGTCTGGGGAAGAACACCAGAAAAACATCTCGGTCTCTCCTAGGCAACAACACCTCTCTGGGGGATCTCCAGGCTTGGACAGACTCCGTTGTCCCGTCTCCACGACACACAGTATGCTGGTTTGAGGAAGTAAGCATGGGGAGGGGGCCCTCCTCACCCCTACCCAGATGGGGGGTATACCGCAGGGTTGCTAGTGTGGAACTGGGTACTCTAGGGCAGATCAGGATGAGAATGGAGCCTGTAGCTAGAGGATGTACGAGACAGTAGAGAGAGAAGGCAAGCAGGGCGCATAAAAGGGGGGGAGAAGAATTAGCTTAACCCCTGGAAGGGCTGTTTAACAGCTCGACTCAGGGGTAATTCAGAAAGACTGGAAGGTAGCAGACATAGTTCCGCTCCACAAGGGTGGGAACAAGGAACAAACTGTTAACTACAGACATGTCAGTCTTACCTCTGCTGCAGGTAAATTGATGGGAGACCGTAGTCAAAGAGAACCTAGTCGACTACATGGAGAGTAATAGGCTCCAGGATATTAAACAGCAGGTGTACATGATAACGAGGTCTTGCAAGACCAACCTGACAGTATTCTTTAGCTGGGTAGCTAGCACAGTAGATAAGAATAAGAAGTAGACTTACTCTACTTCAATTTCTGCAAGGCATTCAATTCTGTGCCATACAGAAGGTTGCTGAAGGAGCTAGAGTATATGGGTGCAGTAAAGGACACAAAAATGAATAGTTAGTTAGCGAGGAAACAGAAGGTAATGGTAAACAGAGTCAAACCTGGGAAGAGGGAGGTCACAAGCAGAGTGCCACAAGGGATCAATCCTGGATCCAGTCCTTTTCAAAATGTACATTAGTGACACAGAAGAAGGAATTCAGGGCAAGATTTGTCTCTTTGCGGATAACACCAAGTTCTGTGGTAGGGCAGACAACAAGGAGGGGATAAGGTAGTTGTACAGGGACACACAAGTAAGAAGGATTGAAGTTCTTGGGTCAGACGTATGGTGGGCAGGTAGTATGGTGGACGAGAATATCGTGGCTCACGGGAACACAGTCAGTGGAGAGTCACAAAAACGAAAAACCGAGGACTATAACAATTAATAGATAAACAGCCTACGCACTACCGGGATGATTGAGCCTCCGTGGGGGCTTTGCCCCCCAAAAAAAAAAAAAAAACAATTATATATAATATATTGATTCCTGATCTGTTGGAACCTCAGCCCACTACCTAATGCTGGTTCTCCACTGACCTGCACTTTGTCATGAGTGGTCTATACAGCACAATTGAGATACCTCAAGACATAGCACTTATCTATGTTCATACCACAGTAAAAACAAGTCTGCCCACTACATGTAATGTACAACCTAGATACTCAAGGTTGCTCTCTGTGTGTTACTCAGCACAAATCCTATTTTTAAACCACTCTGTATAACTGTTGCACTATTGCTAGCATAATCTAAGCTGCCTGTTAAGGATCCGTTCCTCTGGCTTGTACTGCTATCTCTATCCTAAATGTTCATGTGAGGTAACCTGCCATGACGAAAATGTTATTGTAAAATCGAAATTTAAATACCTGTAAATTTTCTTTCTCCGACGGCTGGTCTCCGGGCTTCACCTCCTGATACTGACAGACAGGCAGGAATCAGACCCCTGCAGCAGGGACATCCTGCTCTCCACTTCATGTCTCTCTCTCAGTTCTTCCTAAAGCAGTCCAATGTGGCACTACTACAAGAACTTGGAAACAGAAATAAGAATTTTAAGGCATATATGGGCGTGAGAGGCCAGCCAAGTATGTACATTCTGGGAGGGAATCCGAAGCCCGGAGACCAGCCGTCAGAGAAAGAAAGTTTACAGGTATTTAAATTTCGATTTCTTTCTCCTAAGCTGGTCTCCGAGCTTCCCTACTCCTGGGATATACAAAAGCAGTACTTTCCCAGATGTCCCGGGTGGGAAGAATGTCAGGAGCCCATAGGGATCCACCACCGCTTGAAGCATTCTACGGCCAAGGATGCCTCCTCCGAGGGCATCACTTCCAGCGAATAAAATTTTAAACGTGTGAATGGATCATCAAGTGGCATCTCTGCATAAGTATGCCGTTGATGCTTCTCTGAAGTACGCCCATGAAGAGGCCATAGCTGTGGTGAAAAAGGGCTCTCCCTGGCCCAGGCAAGTTACCCCGGCCTAATCACAAGCCATGGAAGTGGCTAACATAATCCGCCTGGCTACAGTGCCTTTTGAAACCTTGTTACCCCTAATTTTTGCCCACAGCTGACATGAACAAACTTGAAGATATGCGAATAGCTTCCTCTCTCTTAATACACACTTTCATCAGGGGCAGACTGAATGGGCCTCGCGGCCCCACTCTGCCCTCAACCTTCATGCCTCTATGTTTTTAACACACCTCCCAGCTCTACTGGAGGCAATTCCCCTTTTTTATTGCTTTGGAGAGCGGTCAAAGGGAAGGAGAATGAACTCTCGATTGTAATGGAATGGATGCATAGCTTTGGAAAATAACTTAGAACTTCTCGATCCGAATGAACAGCAGTGTATGGCTCTTGGACAAGCCTTGCTTTTAGTTTGCTGATTCTCCTGGCCGAAGCAATAGCTATGAGAGCAGTGTACGGCTCTTGGACAAGCAATGCTTTTAGTTTGCTGATTCTCCTGGCTGAAGCCCCAGAAACCAAAATTGTCTGACTTACAGTCTGCTGTCTTCAGCTCTGCCACATGGCAGAGCTCTGCTTGCAGAGAACCTGCTAGACTAAAAGCAGGAAGTAAACTGAAAGAGACAGGAGTGGAGGGCTGGATGTCCCCTGCTGCAGAGGTCTGATTCCTGCCTGTCTGTCAGTATCAGGAGGTGGAGCCCAGGAGTAAGGAAACCAGCTTAGGAGAAAGAATTTGTCAATTGTTCTTGTTCTAGTGTTCTGCACTCTCCCGGATCGCACCTGAAAATAGGCACACTGTTTAGTGTTCTCACCCGATTACCAAAACCCAAATAAATAAGTAATCACCTCCAGGCCTTGCATATTTCACACAGTATGCAAGTGGAGGTTGCGGGAACAGATCCTGGATCGCAAGCGGAGATGGTGGGAATGAAGCCCAGACCAAGTCAGTGTCATGGTGTGTGAGCAGAGGTTGTGGGAATCAATCCCAGGGTAGCTGGATGCACAACGACCATTGACAGCTCGCTGCCCCAATCCCTAGGCCGTCGTGGCAGGTCCACTGCACCACACTCCAGCCGTCAGTCCTATAGTTTCTCCACAGTGACGCAGACGGACTGTCCCATCAGCCACAGCACTGCCGGTATTACCACCAGCCACAGAAATCTCATCTGCCATACTGTTTCCTGTTCTACCCCAAACAGGATGGAATACTGGGAGAGGTTAAGCTGGACACTACTAAAGGACAATGACCTAAGAGCCATCATAAACTGCCCCCTTGAAAACAATCTAGCCAATGTAACAAGGGCTACAAAATAGCAATCAGGATGTTGGGATATATTGGGAGGGGATATGAAAGGAGTAAGGACGTATTAGTACCTTTCTATTGATCACTGGTGAGGCCACACCTGAATGTGACATGGTTGAATAAGGCCCCGTTCCATTTGTTATACAGAAAGAGTTAAACGCAAGGGTCTGTTCTACCCTCTCCTCTGTCTGGTTGTGCAACCAAATTTTCTGGTGAGACCCAAGAACTGATCACTCCAATGGTTTCGCAATTCTTCACCTCTCACCATCTCTCTGATCCCCCCTTGCTATGTCTTTTTCTTCCCCCGCATATCTGCAAGTATAAAAATATATGTAAATCTCTGTGTAAAACCGTATGTGATACTGTGTTCCCTTTGTTTAAAACTGTATATTAGTTATACTGTTGAAATTGTTGCAAAAACTGGAATTCAAGGGGTTAATCGGATATGCTGATTTGAAAAATACTTCCAGAGCTGTCAATAAGAGGTCATTTGTGGATCACAATGTTCTTTTTGCTGCATCTGCTGAAACTGACAACACTGTGTGAGAAGCAGAATGACAAGGGGGCACAATTTGAAGATGGGGGGGCGGCTCAGAGGTAATGTAAGGAAATATTTTTTCACAGAGAGGGTTGTGGATGCATGGAACGACCTTCCGGAGGAGGCTGTGGAGTCAAAAACAATGGTTGAATTCAAGCATGCATGGGACAATCATAAGGCAATTCTAGGGGGTGGGGGTAGGAAGAAGTAGGCTGCTGGTTAACTAGGATCTGCAGCTTATCCATTAGGTAGGGAAATGGGCAGACTGGGTGGGCCAAGCAGTCCTTATCTGCCGACAAATTCTATGTTTCTCTTAATGAGACCCCTGTAAAGACTTGTTATAAAAAGAGCTGCAATGTTTTGCAAGAGGGAGAGACAGAGACTGAGATTGGAAATTGAGAAGAAAACTCAGAAGGACTCTGCTTTCTATGTTTGTACTGCCATTGTAAATAGTTATACTGAACAATTTTTATTTTGCTGTTAACAATAAACTGCTCCTGGTTTTCCTGTGCTTCCTGACCTGTGCCTCGCCACCACTGAAGTACTGTTCTTTGCCCAGTTCTGGATCCCCTCACTTGAGGAAAGGCAGGGACAGGCTGGAGACGGTGCAGTGTAGGGTAAGAAAAGGATTCATGCCCTGCCAGACAGATCCTATGAGGATCGGCTTAGGGCACTGAACTTAATAGTCGTTAGAGGCTGGAAGGGAGAGGAACACTATGATAATGGCTTTCAAGTTCCAGAAAAAAATAACAAGGTAAACTGTAAGGAACTATTCAACAGGCATAGCAAATCTAGAACATGGGGCATGAAGGGAAAGTGGCGGAAGAGAAACTAAGGAGAGGCGATGAAACTATTTTTTTTGGTAACACAGAGAGAGAGAGAAAAGTTGAACCAAGGAACAGTATGCCAGCTAATGTGGTGGGTACCAAAACCAAGGAACAGTATGCCAGCTAATGTGGTGGGTACCAAAACCAGTAACTACTCCCAACACTGCTGAGACAGAGTTATGGGCTTAACAGTCACCCAAATGGGTAGCAGCAATGCAAGGAATAAGGATGGGTAAGCGTGGGCATAAACCCAGAATAGACACTAGGTCTCAGGAGTAGGATAGGTTATTCTGGGCAGGCTAGATGGACCAGTGCTCTTTATCTGCCATCATCTTCTATGTTCTGCCAAGGGGATAAATGTTAAATTTTTTGTCAAGATTATTCCTTTCCTCCTAACAGAAAAACAGTTCTTGCAACTTGATGGCACTGCCAGATAGGACGCAGAGATCCATACCGTCACATCCATATCCAACTGTCACACAAATTAACTCTCAGAAACCCCTCTGTCCCACACGGGTAACGTGACACTTCCACATAGCCCAGTGAGATTTTATTTAAGAGTTTAACCAGGACGACATACTGAGCAGGGAGCCGCTTGATTCCAGATGCATCCTGGGGCACAGGTCCCAACAATTACAGTTTCAATTACAAAACAATGCAAAGCAGACAAGAGCATTTAATACAGAAAGGCAAGTATACTACAGTGCACAGGGGAATCCAAACAGTTCCATTTTACAGTTGAAATTCACAATAATCTAAGATGCTCAATCATCAGTAAACATTATGAACATCAGTGCGTGGATGTTCAGTGTTCTGAGCTTACAGTGTCATGACTGATAATGTCCTACATTTTGCCCAGTCAAGCTCCTGCCTCACATATCAGGAGGTAAAGAACACAAACAGGGCCATGCAAAAAAACAGCAGTAAAAGCTCCAGAACCTGTTACAATATGCTGCTTAGCGTGTGCGTCATCTCCGGTTGTAATACTAACTGCAGGTTATCATTTTATGATTCAAATCTATACTTTTCAGAAACAGAAATGTTGAATATAGGAGGGACACAGGACATACGAACATACAAAACTGCCAGCAGATAAAACGCCTTAGGGTCTATCAAGTCTGCTCAATTGTGCAGCTAGCAGCCCTTATACTGCAGCTGTCCGTCCCCCCTCCAGTGACCTTCCCCCTTACCCTGTCCCATCTCCTTTTGAAGCAGCCCACTGTTCTACAGCATACCGCTTCCTCTGGCAATGCTTTCCACCCAAACACCACCCTCTCCGTAAAAAAGTGTCTAATTTCCCTCCTGAACCTTCCCCTATCTAATCTCAGATCGTGCCCTTGAGTGTCCCTCCCCTTCAATTTGAAAAGCCCCACTGTGTTCATCTTTATTCCGTTCAAGTACTTGAAGGTTTCAATTATGTCCCTCCTCTCCTCCAGGGAGTATATGTTCAACTCCTTCAGCCTGCTATCAAGGGTAAGTCCCCTAACCCCCGGATCATTTTTGTTGTCCTGCGCTGCACCTCCCTCCAGTAACCCAATATCCTCCGTTAGGTACAGTAGCCAAAACTGCACGCAGTACTCCAGGTGTGGTCTAACCAGTGCAAGGATCTAAACTGGCACCAGCCCGCTAGCCAAATGCTGGTAGATTTTGTGTCGGGCTAGTAAGATTTTCATTTAACTAGCCCTGTGGGCTTGTACTGGAGAAGGCAACACTTCAGTATGTACCCCAGCTGGGCCAGTGGATTTTCCAATTCACTAGCCCTGCTGGCAAGTAGCTGCAAAACTTAATTTCAACCCCTGCGCGAGTGACCTGTATAGCGGCAGGATCACCTCCCCCCTCCTGGAGAATATGCCTCTGGCAATACAACCCAGAATCCTGGTGGCCTTTGCAGCTGCCTTTCTACACTATGCGGAGTTGTTCATTGCTCCAGCTATGCTCACCCCCAGATCCTTCTCTTCAGTCTTGGCTAGTTGAAGCCCCTCTAGCTGGTAGCTCCTCCTTGGGTTTTTTTGAGCCAAAATGTAGCACCTCGCATTTCTTGGCATTGAACCCCAACTGCCAAGTGTCCGACCAGGCCTCCAATTTTGCCAGATCATCTTGCAACCCCTACCACCCTTCCAAGTCATCCATTACAGCTCCTGTCTTGGTATCGTCTGCAAACAAGACTGATCTTGCTCTTGATGCCTCTTGAGATGTCTGCTATGATGATCCCAAACACCAGCCCCAGAATAGAGCCCTGTGGCACCCCGCTTGTCACCGCCCTGGGAGATGAGAGCTCCCCTCCCACCACCACCCTCTGCTGTCTCCCTTGCAGCCAGTTTACTACGCATCCCACCATCTTCGCCCCTACCCCTGCACCTTCCAGCTTACTTCCTAGCCTCCCATGTGGCACCAAACCTCCCATGAGGCACCAAATTGAATGCCTTACTGAAGTCCAGGTACCGGACATCCACTGTATGGCCCGTCTAATTGCCTGGTTACCCAGTCATAGTGTACTCCACCAGGTTGGTCTGACAGGATCTGCCTGAAACAAACCCATGCTGTCTGCTGTCCTGCAGCCCACTAGCCTCTAGGAGGGAAACCAGCCCCTCCTTCAGGATTGTCTCCATCAGCTTTTCCACAATGGATGTGAGGCTTACCGGCCTGTAGTTCCCTGGCTCATCCTTGCAGCCACTCTTGTGGAGGGCTACTATGTGCGCCATCCTCCAGTCCTGGGTTACACTGCTAGAGTCCAGGAAGGCACTGAACAAGTCTGCCAAGGGTTCTGCAAGGACTTCTGCCGGCTCCTTCAACACCCTGGGGTGTATGCCATCTGGCCCTGGCACCTTGTCCACCCTCAGTGCCCTCAAGCCCTCCAGTACCGCCCACTGGGATTTCCCCATGTCACCTCCTCCCCCTTAGGTACAGCTCCCCTTTCTCTTTAGTAAATATTGAACAAAAGTTCTAATTTAATGCTTCTGCCTGTTCTGCCAGTTTCCACCCCATCCTTCTTTATCCTTACTATTTGGGCCTTACAACTCCTTTTCTCCCCGATGTACCAGAAGTCGTCCTTCTCCTCCTGCTGAAACAAAATCAGGGACGACTGACAAGTATATATTTGACACACATCACCGATTCGGCCGAACGATTGAGATGTGTGCAGAAACAGGGTATTCAATAGCTGATATAGCATAGCAAAACGCTGCACAAAACAGGGGGATAATGCTAACCATTTCCAGAAATGCATAGCAGTACACTGCTAATCATTTTTTATGTTTGCTTGTGTGCATGCGCAAGAAACATTATGTGGCAGCTTAGGAGAGAAGCAAGTTGCGGAGACAGCAGTGTGGCAGCGAATGGAGGCACTGCATTTGGGGGCTTGGCATTGGGGGACCAATGGAGGCACAGTGTGCTGATGACACTGGCTTCCAAAAGTGCCACCAAGCTGTAACTTTTTCACCGCAGCAATCAGGGGTCGCATCATCATGTTCACAAAGAATGTTACGGAGTCCCCACTGCAAAAACACGGTGTTTGTTTGCCAACCGGGGTCCCCGTGGTTTCACTCCCCTTTCCCAGTTTAATTTTGCCCACAGGGGAGCCCACCTCCAAAAAAATACATTGGTTTGTGCCTAAGGGGGTGCCCAATCTCCCTCGGCTCTTGCCCCCTCAGTATATGCCAATGCGGGTGCCTAATCCCCATCGGCTACAGCCCCCAAAATAAAATCTCAGGTGGCATGCTGGGAGCCCACCCCAACGTACAAATGTCCCCTGTTAGAAAAAAGTCCCATGATGTTTGTTTTTCTCCTCTTGTAAATCAGAAAATGGTCCTCATCGAGTCTGGTAGCCCTCCCAACCCGCACCCTGCCTCCCCACACCCCTCACCCCACACTTACCTCCAGAGCCCATCACGACGATCTTCAGTGGACCGGGAACACGTCTGCACTCTTCAAAGCTGACCACGAACTGAAGAAATGCCGGTAAGCTGTATAATGGCACTAATACGTTGTTTTTTTCAACTTTGGCACATATCTCAAGCAATTTTGGCACCGAATTTTCAACATGGGGTTACTGCGACCCCTACTCATGAATTCAGCCACTGTCATGACGTTATTAGGTCCCGAAAGGTGATTTTGAGGTCACTGCGCAGAATCACCTTTGGGACAGAGTAACTAAACGATAGTGCCAGTGTTCATGAGGTGGGCTCTCAAAAAGTCTATGTTGCAAATCTGGTGGAAAAATCCAAGAAATGACTGTTGTACTGAAGCGCATTATGCGAGTTGCTACGCACGTCAGAACCTCAATGAATTTGCAATATTTTCACTCCAGATTTTCAATATTGCCATTTTTCCACACCTCCTTATGAACAGTACAGCTCTCATTTTTCACATCCTGACCGAAATGTGTTTTTGCACTTCCGGCACAGAACAGAGTGGTCGCTGTAGGAAATCAGTGTTTGGGACACATTAAGAAAATCACAGTGACATTGTTTGTGAGCAGAGGTCCTACAACACCTATGTTGAAACTTTGGTGATGAAAGTCCATAAAATGACTGACGCGCATGCATTGTGCAGTTTCCACATATGCTCGAAAGTGCGATTATTTTTAATATTCCCACTACAGATTTTCAACATTGCCATCTCTTCACACCTCCCTATGGATGGTACAGCTGTCATTCTTCACATCCTGTCCAATCTGCGTTTTCGTCCATGTGGTGCAGAATGGCACAGTTGCTGTTGGAACTCAAAGTTCGGGACACATTGACAAAATCACACTGCCACTCATCATGAGAAGAGGTCTCAAATGCTTTCATCAGGTGGGGGTCCCAAAAAGGCCATGTTGAAAATCTGCAGTGTACATACCAACAAACGCCAGGGGCGTTAGGGTTTCTAACCATAACGTCCCACCCTGTGCAGACTGGACAGGTATCGGGGTGTGTCATCCCACCTCACAGCCACAGACAGGCATCGAGGTGTACCTTGGACCCTTCGACCCCAGACTTCACCCCATTCTCCTATGCTGCACCCATTTCAGCGTATGTCCTTATGGAATGGGGTGACTGTAAAGCCAAACACCCCAAGGCACACCTCAACATGTGTCTGCAGAATAGGGTGAGGTGACATGGCATGATTGTCATAGGCGACAACCCAAACACTTACCCCAGTGCCTGTCCGTCTCTACAGGATGGAGGTGGGGTTGGAGGGAAGGTCACTACTTCACTGCCATTCCTATTCTGCATCTGTCTCACTCCTGCATTTCCAATGCTAATACCAGCAAGCAAACATTAGGCATTGACAAATGCTTGTTTTCAGTGAGTCCATGACACAGAAAACAAAATAATAGAACTGTGTACTTTTCTAAATTTTGCTAACTATTCTATGCATCTTTACAACTGATCAGCAGTTTCATGCATAAAACTGCTAAGCAATTTTAATCAGCGTATTTATTACCCCAAGAGATGTAGGTCCTAGACTGCTCCCTATTTGTTAACCGGCCTACAGCCATAGGGGAGGATAAAAATACAGCACATCGGAGAAGGATCAACACACTGAGAGCCTCGAAATCGTGGGACTGTAACCCCCCCCCCCCCCGTCTGATTTAGAAAGGATTCATACAAACCTAAAAGCTTTCATAAAAAATAAAAAAAAAACACGCGACTAATGTGTCCACTGCATTACGCGCACCTTATTTATGCGGACTTCTTCAAAGTGGCTCAAAAATATTGCTCACGAGAGACGAAGCTTTTAGCTGGGCGCTAATGATACGGTTCCCTACTGTGCAAAACGCAGGGCATTTTAAGAGATCTCGGAACTGCTCTTAGATCATACTTAACCGGCTCTGCACGTAAGACTGGCCTACATCCGTCAAGGCTCATGAACTTTTCTCAAGCTTGCAGTAAAACTGCAATGCACAGTTAAGACCCGGCAACCCAATTCGTGCACTGGCTGTAATGTAACTTGCTGCATGCTCCCAGGCTCGGCTGGAACCAGGCCGTCTCTCCCCCAACAACTTTCGGAGTGTAGTCTGGCGCTGCCCGTGCACCAGTTTGCCTTACCTGTACCATAATAGCCATTCTCAGCGAGTCCTTAGCAATGCTCTCCTTGCACTTCTTGCAGGAGGCCCGACCGCTCTTGGCGTATTCCGCCTTGTATAGCTTCTCCTCAGCCATGTCTTGCAACTAACCGTTAGCAGCAGTCGGATAAACAAACCCGAAAAGCCACAACACCGCGTGCAGCAGCAGTACACACTAGTCACCGGTCAACCTCCCAGCGCAGGCAGCACCAATCGCACGTTCCCGCCACGCCGTGGGCCAGTCGATCACGCTCACGGTTATCAATTATGCAGGCTGGGGTCTGAGCGCATTCCCTTGGACCAGAATGAGCTGGACCTAGGAATGTTTTGTCGCTATTCCTTGTAGTGGAATGTGCTCTATGTTGACTGCGGTGCTGTTCTGATGTCCCCTGAGCTGGATTTGATGCTTATTGATTTGGCCTAAAATGTTACTTTGTGACTCTCCTAAAATTGATGTTTCTGATAGTGGAGAGTAGGAATTGTGAGCTCAAATGAAATAAAGTCAACACATTACGAAGTAGTTATTTGGGAAAAATACACTATATCACTTGCACCCTCCTAAGCTCCCTGTTTTATTAACGCCTTGTTTTTAATTAATTGTAATAGAAAGTCGAGAGGTATACTGGGGGGGGGGGCTCGGAGGAGATGTTGCACACTATGGGGAAGTGCTATTTATTAGGGTAATAGAGGGTCGAGAGGTATACTGGGTAGAGGCAGGGGTGTCTCGGATGGGATGTTGCAAACTATGGGGAAGTGCTCCAAACTAGCTTAGCAGAGACGTTTGTCATTTTAACCCTCAAAATTGCTGTCCCTCGTGATGAAAAACGTGCAATACAGAGAATGTGTTCAAATTTAGGCTTTAAAGCAGCAATTCATAATATTCTAAGATACTTCATCAAAAATAAACTTCGTGCAAGTAAGTGGTTTTCTAAGCTTGTATGTCCATATCTGAAGTGTGTCCCAAATGTTCTATTTGGAAAGTCTGTGTCCCTCATTTCAGTGACAAAAGGTTGAGAGCTATGGAGCCTCTACATTAAATACTTTGGATGTTTGTTCTTTGATGCACATTTACAGTTCTGCTTATAAAATGGGGTTAGTAAAATTCTGTTCTCTGTTGGTGCCGAAAAGCATTCATTGTGACAGCCTCAAAAGTGCTATGTGTCCCAGAATGCCTGTAGTGGAGCTACTACTACCTTAGAGAAACTGGGGAGGCCTGGTATGGTTATTATAAGTAAGCATTAATCATCGACAGAGGAGGGCTCTACCAGTGGATTAATGCCCGCTGGGGGGGATTGGTGCACGAGGGCGAAGCCCGAGGGTTCCAACCCCCCAGCAGGCATTAATCACCGGCAGAGCCCGACTCTGGAGGTGATTAATGCACTTGTAACATAGGCTCGTTGCGGCGGCGATGAGCCTATGTTACCGGTGTGTGCACCTTGCTGCTGGCGACCCTAGGGGCACAGGGACAGTTTGCTGCCCAAGAACAGTATATGTCACCCACAGTGACAGCAGTCACCAGAACCGGCCCCAGGGCTCAGTCCAGCATGCATCGGCGCGCAGTGCAGGGAGGGGACGGGTGAATTGGAGCGATCACACAGGTGCAGGGTGGCGGACGGCTGTGTAGCACACAGATTTGCCGTGCTTCCAGCTGTTGGGTGCCTGCCAGGCAGATTGGTTTGTGGTCGGGGGTCCGGGGCGTGCGGCCGTGCGTCGCTCTGGTGAGCACGACATCATCTACTGTTCCTTATGGAGGCCGGGTGTCCTGCGGCAGGCAGGAGAATGGTACCGGCTTGTGCCCTACCAGGCTGCGGCTCACGAGCACCATGGGTGGCGTGAGGGGGTGGTGACAGAGTGGGCGGGTCCCCTCTACTGCTGTGGTGGCCACAGGTGGTACTAACCGGGCGGGGGTTAACTGTGGGTTAATACCAGCTCGGTTTGTGTCACCTGTGCCACTTCGGCCAACGCGGCTGCTCCATTTCACTGCTGTCTGGTGAGCCACGTTGCAACAGGTGTTAAACCTGTTATAGAAAGCAACCCGAAATGCAGGTAGAGTTACTGACAAGCCCGGGGATGGACTTGAGGCAGAGAGCACATGGACAGAACATAAGCAGTCCTCCTCCTAAGAGTGAAGAAATTATTTAATAAATCCTGTCAGCCCTGCTTGTTATACATGCAGTGAAGGAAGGGGAGAGAACCCTTAGCATTGAAATCCCCAGGTGAAGCATTTGCCATATACCAGGGTTTCTCAAATGGTGAGACCAGCCTCTCTGGAGAGTCTTCAGCCTGTTCCTGGGGAGGCTCAAGCAAGTCTAAGAAAGGACTGTACTTACATTATGAGTTTGAGATATTTTGTCTGAAGGGATGAGGCGAACTAAATAGGATAACAGTAGGTGACTTTCTATATTTATTTACAAATCGGTGACCAGGAAAAGCACACTGAGCCAAGGCTCACTTCATGTGTACCTGGAAGGGATAGGGAGTGAATGCAATTCAAAGGGTAAGTGCAAAACAGTGAAGCAATACAAAATGAATAGTGCAAACAAATAGGAACAATGAATAAATAATGAGATGCCCCTGCACTTCCATGGCCTTGATACCCTCCCATACATATATTAAACACCTCCCTTCCCTGTCTGTCCCGAACAGAGAGCAGCCCAGTATGGTCATGTCCTAATCGTGGCTTTCAGTCTATCACATCTTCATTATGGCCACCAAATCCAGACCAGCTTCTGCCATGACAGCCTCCAGGTCTGGAATTTTATTTCCCAGTCTCCTTGCATTGGCACACACGGCTCTCCATATCTTATTCTATCCCTGCCTATTTCCCTGCTTTCCCCCACCTCCGCTTTTCCCTAATGTGCCTGATGACCTACTTCTTCCCTTGTTACCTTCTCCATTACATGTCTCCTTTACTCCATCCTTCTCTGATTTATTCCCTCTTATCCCCTACCTTGTTCCCATTCCTGTCTTCTTGTGCCCTTGCCCGTGGGAGTTTTCTAACCATGGGCCCTCCCTGCTGCTTCATCACTGGGGGGTTGTTGCCTCCCTTAGTTCTACAGCCCCCACCAACTAGCTGAAATGCTCATCCAAGCAGCATTTACACCTCCCACTAAGAGTGTGGCCCCTTCCAAGAAGGATGCAGGCCATCTCCCCTATAGAAGCCCATATCTTGCCAGATTGGCCCCCAATCCCAGTGTAGCCAAAGAAGCCCTGCTCCTCCTCCATGCACCATGCCTTCAACTGAGTGTTAAAAGCCATGGTGAGGATTGTCCTTTCCCTGGCTGTATGCAGGTAACACCTCAGCAAAAACAAAGAAACGCAACTGCAATGCTTGGTCCCTTTAAAAGGCAACTCTGACTATTCCTCGCCTGTACCACTCAATGTGACTGCCTCTCCTAAGTAACTGCCTCCTCATTTTACCCTAGTCGAAGGTGATCTGTAACCTCCCTTAGAGCTCCACTTTTTTTGGTACTAGTTTCCCCCACTCTCACCCCTTAACCCCTCACCACACTGCCTCACCCACCCGCTGCCCTCTCTAATGGCAGTTTTAGATATGGGGCCCTCCAGCCCATCCACCTCACACTTTTGCCACCCACCTCTACCCGCCGACAATGGCCCTTTAGCCTGCCTACTTCTTCCTGACTCCCTCCTACCCTATACTACCTATATACTATTCACCCTGAAACATGTCTGAAGCTGACTTATGTTGTCTCTCTCCATTTTTGGCTGTATAATAAATGCTCAGACATCTTTGTGTTTTTAAGACTGTAACCATTGTTGACCTTTGTATGTATGTTACCCTACATCCTTTGACGTGGAACCTTTGTAAATGAGCAGTTCCTGCTCCAAGGTATTTGTAATCCTAGAGATTAATACAATAAATAAATAAAAAAATCTGTGCATGCCACCTGCATGAGGCCCCTTCCCAGCTCCCTGATATTTCCCTGCACTACCCGTACTCGGTTCCTTGCCACGCCATTTGCCCACAGGTGGATAATGACATCTAATGCCCTCCCATCTCATGCTGCCCTAGTGAGCCTCTGGATCCACTCTCCAGCTCTCCAAGCCGAAGCACCTCTCAGGCACTTCACATCTCTCTCCCTTTCTCCCCCTGTTCCTAAGTGTGTGTGTGTGTATAGAAAAGCCAAGTAAGGTGACTAGACAGGCAATACTACACAGCTATCACGGGTGTGAGCCAGGCTTCAGAGGTGAAGTGGGCTGAAACACAAGTGCACAATCACACTTCAGTGATGTGCAGTTTGGCAAGTGACAAGCACCAGGATTAAATTATAAGGATTGGGCATTATTTATTTTTTCCATATTGACTTTTACCTGCTGCCTGTTGTCATCCCAGAATAAACCCTCTTCAGGTGATTCATAGTCATATGGAGGGCATACGATTTTTCTTCCTTTGTTCCTCCCTGAATTCTGCCCTGCTGATGGCTGTGACCTATAATGATACAGCATAGCCCCTGCAGAAAGAACAAGCTCCCTGGCCCATCCACAGGGGTCCCTGCACACCATAAAGCTGCTGCCAGGCCTTCCCCACTGAGGCATGCTGCCTTCTGGCAGCTGCCTGCAGCATGGCTTGCCTCCCTTCATAGCAGCTGAAGTCCATGACACGCTGCAGCTGGGCCATCAGGGCAGCCATAGGGACTGGGCACTATTAGATAAATAAAGGGGTAGCAGATAGAAATAAAGTAGGAAGGAAGTCCACCACTAAGTAAAATGTCACCAAACAGCCGGTGTCACATGGAGGTGCAGGCAGGCACCAAAAAATGGCAAGCAATAGCTACACAAAGCAGCATAAAAAATTAAACAAAACTCATGGGGCATACATATGTTTGTTGGGACCCTGGCAGCACAGGCCATGCCAGTCTCAACTGATTATTTATAAAAATGGAGCTATCTGAAGTCTGCATCCACAGAAAGGCACATCAGATTTAAATTGCAAAACTGATGCATCTTGTTTACTCTCAAAGGTAATATACACTTAGAAACCGCAGATGTGCACCAAATTGATATACAGCATTGTTAGAAGGTGAACTTACGGCAGGCCCATTGGCGCAACTGTAGTGCTACCACTCGTGACATCAGCAACATGGTTTCAGGAATGAGCCTGAGTCATTGGGGGAAAGCCAAGGATGCTCTCATTCTCCAGGGAGGGATGGAAGGTACTGTCCCTCACCACAGTATTGCCACCTGGGTGACCAGAGGGGGCAGAGGGGAAGGTGGGTCAACACTGAGGTCAGGGTATATCCCCATGCCTCTTTTCATTTATTTGATTTACCAGGAAAGTGCGCTGGATCAAAGACCCATTTTCTGCCATGCCTGGGGAAGGGGAAGACAATAAGAATGCAATACAAATTTACAATACATGAAAAACAAATATAGTAAAAATACAATACAGTTTACAATACACAAATATGGTTTCAAGTATTAATATACTATAATAACTGGCTCTGCCTTTTTCCCATAGGGAAACCGTGGTGTAATTTGCCGTTATAAAGGAGCGTTTATAACAGCAAACACGCGACATCTCCCTTCCTGTGTGTATTCTCACGCAGCAGCCCAGCCAGCCAAGACCGCCGCCACCACTTCCATGTTGTTCAAACAGAACCGCCACAAGAACTCGGCAGTAGTCCTTTTCTTTCTCCACCCCTTATACCCTGGAAACAACACAAAGACCTGAAGAAATGGAAAAAAACAGTTTAAAAATACAAAACCTCGCACTGGACTAAAAGGACCGACCATAGGATACACTGAGAGCTGTATATTTATATAATTGCTGAGCAAAAAGTGTTCCAGCAATTATATAATAGAAATGGGTCGGGTATCAAACTCGATTTTACACACATACTCGTTGTGGGATGCTATTCACAAACCCCTCGGGCTTTGCCTCGGGTTTATGTAGCATCCCACAATTCGGGTGTGTGTAAAATCTTGTTACACACCCCGACCCATACTTTATTCTATATTAAGTACACAGTCATCAGATGTTGTCACAGCAGCAACAGAGTAACAAAACCTCTAGATAGTTCTTCACACTGTTTTTAAATATTAGTTCCTTTGCGTCCACGTCTATCCCTGCCTTTGTTAGGTTATTTAATAACTTAGACCCATAAAAAGTCATTGAACACTCAGCCGTTTTTGAATTGATCTAATTTTCTTGAAATTGTTTTATTGATGTTGTTCATAATGTCTTTTTTTTTAATCTATGTAAATTTGTTATTTAGCACTGTTGGGGTTTCTGATTTCAAGATTTTATGTATAAACATCAGCATTGTTGATAAAGGTTACGGTGATGTTCTTGTTTTCTACAATCAGTTGCAAACCTCAAAATGTTGTTACATGTAACTGAATATCTTTGTAACAATGTATCTGGTGCAGTCATTAACAATCCTGAATTGTGCTCTAAGGCAGGCAAAAGTACCTGGTTTGCTATTGTTCTTTTAGTTTATACAGATAAACTATTTTTATCTCTGCACAAGTAAACTAATTTGTTTACTTTTTTGTTACTTTAGTAATGTGTTCATTTAAAGATAGTGTACTATCTAGCATCACTCCCAAATAGTTGGAAGTTAACAGCCCTTCCAAACTTGCTCCATGTTTCCCTACTATTTTTTATAGTGTTTCTTTGGAGTCTTTGCTTTGTCCCCAAACTCATAATTTTTGGTTTTCTTTTTGTTTAACAAGATCTTGTTATCAGTGAACCATTCTTGCAAGGCACAGTGGGCAGGATTCACAAAGGAGATGTGCCAAGTGCAACTCGACTGCCCCGACGCAGGGGAGATGCACTGGGTGCAAAATGGGCTATTCACAGAGGAGGCACAGGGAGATGGCCCCAGCACATCCTCTTTGAGAATAGCACCGGTGCGCCCAGACCAGGATGCCCCAGAACATCCCAGGCTGCTCCGGAGCATCCCCCATGACAGGCAGTGAGTCCATTGGGGCAGGGCGTCTCAGCATGCCCTGTCTCCAAAAATGCCATTCACAGCCAGGGACATGCAAATGAGGTCATTAGACATGCATGGTGCAATGGGTCCATTTGCATGTCATTATGCCCCATTTGCATATCGCCAGCTGGGAATCCCCAGCAGAATGCGCCCAGCGCAACCACTGCCCCACACCCACCCAACCCCAGCCTGCTTGCTGCTCCAGGCGGTGTTGTATGTGCCGGATCCCCCACCCCAAACCCCTGTACAGCACCGCACATGGTGGCAGTAGCAGCACCGTACACCCCCAATCCTCAGACAGAGCCGCCACTGCGGCAGTAGTAGTGATGGTGACCCCCAGTGCCTGTCGATGCCGCCTCATGGCGGCGCTTGAATGTAGGCTGAACCCCCCAGCCCCAAGCCCCCAGTACTGCTGCCACCCACGGCAGATGTGCAGACAGCTCCCCATGTACACCCAACCCACCTCTCTCCCCACCCTAGCAAGGATCTCACATGGGCCGCCAGCCCACCCACATACCAATTGCTGGCCGCTCACGACTGAGCTGTTCAAGTAATGACAGCTATCGCACAGCCTTCGGTACCTTCATTGGCACAACTGAAACAATACTATATTGTAACATGGCATAAAGACAGAGGTGAAATGGGCAGCAGCAAATTGGCGAAACGGCATCATGGGATCAAAAGTGGAACGGGTATTAATCCATGATAGATGCCATGCCTGATAAGGTAGTAACGAAACGAGCCAGACCCCAGGCTTAGCAGCACTGGGCACATGTGGGGAGCAAGTGTAAGAGAGGCAAGACAGGCAGAGTGAGAGACAGACTAGGCACTCGAGGATGGAAATGTGGAATGGGGACAAGAACCAGCGGCGGACAGAACTGAGAGGTAGGAGAGCGCAAGACAGACATAGGATGCAGGGCACTAGTGTCTGGTTCTCATGTCGGACCAGTCAGCGGGAGGCAGGAGGAAGTGAGTGGCGGCTGTATGCAAATCTCAACCCGAGCCCTGATCGTGGCGACTGGACAGTGCAACGGAGACCTCCAGCGGTGGGTATGAAGGTAATACTCGCACAGAAGTGCACATTTTGGGGACAGTTATCTCAGCCACACTCATTTCTGTACTTAGAGGTAGTGCTAAAGTTGACCGCATCAGTATGTAAATATTGTTCTGTGCTGTGATTTCAAAGTGCAGTACAATTGGCTTGTTATAGCACTGACTCCGAGTCTTATGTTCCGTTACGCACACTGGCCACCCTCCTGGCGACTCCACCTTCCCATGGCCCATGTTACAAGCACATTAAACCACTCCGGCAGTGGCATTTAATGCGACTGATGCATGGTGGAGCGGTTGTTCCCCCTCGCCCTCTGGCCTCGGGCACTACCCCCCCAACCATGCATCAATCCAGCATTAGATGCCACCTTCATTGTGGCTTAATGCTTACATAACACCTACTGCTGTCTAAATTTAGAGCAGTAGTGGGAGCTACTGTTTACCACTGTTCTGTAGTAATTTCTCAGCAGACATCGGTCCCGTTCGATGGGAAGCTGCAGGAGTGACATGCAAAGGTCCTGGTTTGCAAAAATGTGTACAAAGATGTGAGACATTACACTGTTAATGACAGTTCTGTGCATTGCATTCCAGGAGTTAAAAACACCTGGGATGCCCATTTACAGTATGTCACATTAGGAGCGTGGTACAGAAAACTATTGCCTGCCCATTTTAACTGACATTATTGCATTACTGTGTGCTACCGTTTTAACCAAGGAGTTAAATTTGCAACACAATTCTTATATTAACTGTTGTTTGCATGGAGGATTGTTGTCAGGTTCTAGGGCATAATATACTAACATACTGACATACTAAAATGCCAGCAGAATAGGCCTAATGGTCTTTCGTGTCTGCTTGTTTGGTCAGCCCCCACCCTGGGTGCTGACCTTGCTGTCCCCCTTGCCTTCTCTGGCTTCTCCCTTCCCAGTTCCAGATATTCTTGCTGCATTGGATTTTGCTTCCAGAACCCTTCCCCTGTACATGTCTCACCCCTCTTGAACCCCTCCACTGTCTCTGCCTCCACCAGCCCCCTAGGCAGTGCATTCCATGGCTCCACCACCCTCTCAGTGAAGTAGCACCTCCTCCTTTCTCCCCTGAATCTTCCCCTCCAGCTTCCACCCGTGCCCTCTAGTGGCCTCTCCTCCTTCCTTCACACCCTGACTGTTCCTCCCTATTTACCTCTTCATGTACCTGAAGACCCTATCATGCCCCCGTCCCTTCTCTCTTCCAATGTGCATATTTAGCTCTTGAGCCTCTCTCATAGGTCCTGTCCCCAAGCCCCAAATCATTTTGGTTTGCCTCTCTGGACCCTCTCCAGGAGGTTAATGTCCCTCTTTAAGTGTGGCCTCCAAAACTGCACGCAGTACTCAAGAGTGCGGCCTCACCAAGCAGTTATACAGAGGGAGTATCACTTCCCTCCTTCTGGAGGTGATCCCCCTAGCGATGCATCCCAGCATCCTGTTGGCCTTGGCTGCTGCCCTCCTACAAGTCTCAGAGTTGTTCATCTTGACATCCACCACCACCCCCAGGTCCCTCTCAGCCATCCAGACTTGTAGCATTCCCCCCCCGACATAATCTGCTGTGTGAGACAAACTTACTTATGCATATTAGTGGTAAGCACACCAAGGACCTTTGTGTATGTACTACAGTGCCTCATAGGACATGATTGACTAAAGTCCCAACCCTTAAGCACCTGCAGAGGAATGGTTATGCTGAGTTGTGGTGAGCAGAGGTCCCTCTCTAGACATGCTATGACCTTCACACATCCACAGCCTGGGAAGCTGGCCTCCTCTGCACCCCATCCCAATCCATACATGTGACGAGATGTGCAAGTGGGCTGGGGACATGCATGCATGACCAAATATGTACATCATGGAGGGCTACTGAAGGGGTCAAAGGTGATGCAATCATATGAGCTGCATTAGCCCTTTCCTACAAAAAGCACTAAACAGGAATAACCCTATTAAGGACCCCCTAGACACCAGGCTCCTTCGTTTGGTCCTTGATGAGGTCTTAAGCCCACTAACAGACATACTCAACAAATCCCTCTACCTGGGACAGTTCTCCAGTGCCTGGAAGTCAGCCGTCGTTACCCCCATACATAAAAACGGTGACAAATACATACCCAGTAACTATCAACCCATTTCCATTCCCCCCCCCCAAAGCCTTAGAAAAAGTGGTGGCTACACAGCTCACTGAATACCTAAACAAGTATAACATACTGTGCATTGAGCAGCATGGTTTTTGCTTGGGACATAGCACTACCACAGCCCTCCTTGAATTCACAAACTTCCTACACTCCTCCCTAGACTCCGATAACATTGCTGGAGCTGTGTTTATAGACCTCCCCAGGGCCTTCGACACAGTTTGCCATCCCCTCCTTCTTGACTCCCTTTTCCAAATTGGTTTCTCCCCAGGCCCCCTAGCATGGTGTGCCAGTTACCTCTCCACCCAGTCTCAATGCGTCAAAATAAATGGGACCATATCCGACACCCTACCAGTCCACTCTGGGGTGCCCCAAGGCTCTGTCCTGGGTCCACTTCTTTTCACCCTCTACCTTAACTCCTTACCTAAGATCTGCTCCAATAAAATGGTACTTTATGTAACTGATGCCATGATCTATGCCTCACACCAAAAACACTCTCCCCTCCAGGACTCCCTTCAACATGCCTTCCGTGAGTCCGAAACATGGTTCAAAGACCATAGACTGGTCATTAACCTGGAAAAAACAAAATCTATGCTTTTCTCCCACCGTCAAAATGTAGCGAGTAGTGCCCCTCTCATCATCCTCCCCCACACCCAGCACCCCCTCGAACAGGTTTCCACCTACAAATATCTTGGACTTACCCTTGACTCTGCACTTACCTACTATGACCACATAAACTCCCTAGCAACCACCACAAACACCAGGCTTGGACACCTCTACCAGCACAGAGACTACCTCCCTCTGGATGCCCTCAGGCTTGCCATTACCTCCTCAATACTGTCCCTAGTAGACTAAGGGCTCCCTGTGTATGGGGCAGCAGATAACTCTGCACTCCAGAAAATTCAGACCACCCTCAACAAGGCATGCAGGCTCCTAACGGGTGCCCCTAGACTCACCCACACCTGCTCCCTCTATTCCTCTGCCAATCTTCTCAACCTCAATGAAAGACTCCGCTACCAGACTTGCCTACTGACCAAAAAAATCCTACTCTGTCACTCCCCTCCCGGGGTCACAGCGTCTCTCTACCTCACTACCCACCCCATCATCACCTGCAACTCAGAGAAAGCTATACTAGTGTGCCCAGGGTAAAAACCACCCTGGCCCAGAGACCCTTCCACCACAGGGCCCCAGCTTGGTTTAATGCGCTCCCGGTCACCATCACTGGCACGCCCAAGATCTCCCATTTCAAAGTCGCCCTCCACAACCACCTCCTCAGTGTTCACACCAGTAACAGCAACTAGCCTGTGCTCTCAAGCCCACCATGACCCACGCCTCTGTCAAAATCCACTTGGATGGCAACCTCATGCAACTATTCTTATCTCCTTGTCCTTTCTCTCTGCTATGCCTCATAGATACATAGACAGTGCCGGCAGATAAGGGCTTATGGCCCACCCAGTCTGCCCATTTGAGCTTGTAAGTTCAGTTTGTTTTCCTAGAAGTCTGTTGCCCCTTACCCCTGACCTCCAGAATTCCTTTATGTTTATCCCATGCATTCTTAAATCCCATGATTGTTTCAGCCCCCACCACTTCCTCTGGGAGGGTGTTCCACTTGTCCACCACCCGTTCCGTGAAGAAATTCTTTCTCATGTTTTCTCTGAATCATCCTCCCTCCAACTTCATCCCATGCCCTCTAGTCCTGGAACATCTTTTTCGCTTAAAAATAGTGTTTTCCTGCACCCTGTTCCTCCCTGTAAGATACTTGTATATCTCTATCATATCCCCTCTCCTCCTCTCCTCCAGGAGTACATGTTCAGTTCCTTCAACCTGTCTTCATTGGACTTGTGATGCAATCCATGCACCATCTTTGTTGCCCTCCTCTGAACCTTCTCTACCCTGTCTATGTCCTTCACGTAGGTATGGTCTCCAGAACTGTACACTGTACTCCAGGTGGGGCCTCACTAGTGTCTTGTATAGCGGAATTATGACCCTCCTTTTCCTGCTGGTGATGCCCTGCCTATACATCCCAGCATCCTGTTTGCTTTACCTGCTGCCTTGTCACACTGTTTCCTACCTTGAGGTCATCAGAGATGACAACCCCAAGATCCCTTTCTGCTTGGTGCATGCTATATCCTCACCCCCAACTGATACATTGTGCCAGGGTTTTTGTGCCCCATATGCATTATCTTGCACTTCTTGCATTGAATTTCAACTGCCAAACCCCTGACCATTCTTCAAGTTTCTGCAGGTCGCTTCTCATTCTGTCTACACCCTCTGGTGTGTCTACTCTGTTACAGAGCTTTGTGTCATCAGTGAACAGTGAAATTCTGCCTTCTAGGTCCTTGTGAATGTCACTGATGAAGATGTTGAATAGGACCGGTCCCAGCACTAATCCCTGTGGTACCCCACTGGTCACTCTTCCTCTGTGGAGTGACAGCCATTTACCACCACCGCTTGTGTCCTGCCACCCAGCCAGTTACCTACCCACCACACTGCTGTCCTGCCCACACCCATATTCCCCAGTTTGTGTAATAGTCTTCTGTGTGGCACAGTGTCAAAGGCCTTGCTGAAGTCCAGATAGGCCATGTCCACTGCCCTCCCTGATCCACCTCCCTAGTCACCCAGTCAAAAATTCAATGAGGTTGGTCTGACATGACCTCCCCTGGTGAAACCATGCTGCCTTGGGTCCTGTAGTCCATTGACAACCAGATGTTCCACCAATCTCTCCTTCAGTAGTGCTTCCATGATCTTCCCCACTACCGAGGTGAGGCTGACTGGTCTGTAGTTCCCTGCTTCCTCTTTGTTCCCACTTTTGTATAAGGGGACTACATCTGCTGTCCTCCAGTCTTTGGCTACCTCCCCTGTTTCCAGCCTCTGTAATGATTGTTTTCTTTTTACCAACCTGTATATTATCTATGTTGACAATATCTGTAAAACCATATGTGATGGCTTCCTCTGTCAGTTGTAACTGTCTATTTTCATATTCTGTCCTCCTTGTGACGAGGTACCTTTGTAAATGAGCCACACCACTCAAAGGTTGTAAAATCTGATATTTCAAATAAATAAAAAGAAATAAAATAAATTAATAACTATATATTGCCTCTACACAACCTCAACTATGCCCTCAGACAGTAAGCACACTAGACAAACATATGCCTGTTTTCACATGTGACCTGGGTGGTTACAAGCCAGAACAGGTATTCCAGACATTCAAAGAATAACAGTAGTCAGGCACAGCATTTAACAGCCTTGATTATTAACTCAATAAACACACTGATCACAAGGATATGACCAGACAGAACAGTAAAGTGCAGCACAGTGCAAAGGTCCCCAGACCTTTGTGGAAACTCTGAGGGTTGTGGGCTGGAGCCCTATACTCCCCCTCCGGCCCACAACCCTCAGAGTTTCCACAAGGTCTGGGGACTAGCAAGACCTGCTAGCCGACGGCGGCACAACCCACCCACGTACCACTCGGCCGCCCGCCCGTACAGGCTCTGCGAATAATGCTGCTCGCACAGCCTGCAGTGCTTCAGGCTGTGCGATAGCTGTCATTCAAAGACAGCCTCGGTCGGGTGGGCGGCGTGGTGTGTATGCGGTGGTTGTGCCACCCGCTGACAGCGGGTCCCTGCTGGGGTGGGGGGAGAGGGGTGGGTTGGGTGTACATGGTGGGGCTGTCTGCACATCTGCCATGGGAGATGGCTGTACCAGAGGCTTGGGGCTGGGGGGGGTTTCAGCCTGCATTCCAGTGCCGCAGTGAGCGGCATCGTACGGGCGCTTGGAGGGGTCATCACCACCACCACTACTGCTGCCTGGTGCAGCCCTGTATGGGGGATTGGGGGGGATGTGTCCTGTACCGCTGCCAGAGGCAGCAGTGTACGGGGGCATGGAGCTTGGGGGGCTCACTGGGCTGCCAGGGTAGTCAGACGCCTGTGCTGCTACCCGCAGTGCAGTGGCCAGCCTGTAGGTGGCCCCCGACTTAAGTTGAAAATCCAACACTTATCTTTCTGTGGCGTAACCCCGGACTTACCCCGGAGTTGTTCCACAGGTTTAGGCTGTGAATGGAGCTGCGCCCAGTATGCATGGGCACCCCCACAGTCTCTATGGACGTGCCACATATCATTACGGGTGGTTTGTGATGCATTGGGGTTGCGCCAACGCATCAGAGTTGTGCCCATGCATAGTAGCCCTGCCTGAATCACCCTTGGACGCATTTTGGGGATGCCCTGGCACATCTCGGATGTGCTGGGAACATCCTTTTTGTGAATCCTGCCCAGTATGTTGATTGCATTTTTGCTTCTAGGTCCCCTCATGTTTTACTTGGGCAGTAAAGCACTGCATTGTCTGCATACATAATTACAGATAATGTACTGCAGGTTTTTGGGCAGATCATTTATAAATATTGAAAACAGGAGCAGACCCAGAACAGAGCCTTGTTGTACTCCAGTATGGATTTTTCTCATGGTGAATCTCACAGATCCAATTTTAATTAGTTGTTTCCTGTTTATTAGATACTGTCTGAACCATTCAAGCACATAGTTACCCACTCCCATCAACCTAACTTTATGGATCTGTATAGAGTGATCCACCAGGTCGAAGGCCTTGATTAGGCTGACAAAGACTCTTCCAGTAAGTAACCCTTATTTATTTATTTAGCTTATGTTAACCAAATAAGCACACTAGACAAACATATGCCTGTTTTCACGTGTGATCTGGGAGGTTACAAGGAAGGTTACAAGCCAGAACAGGTATTCCAGACATTCAAAGAATAACAGTAGTCAGGCACAGCGTTTAACAGCCTTGATTATTAACTCAATAAACACACTGATCACAAGGATATGACCAGACAGAACAGTAAAGTGCAGTACAGTGCAAAAAGAGGACATAATATCTTAGGTACAGTGAGAGTTCAAGTCAAGTTTCAGAAGGTCCCAAAAGGAGCTCTTGAAGCAGGCATGGAAGGAGGACATGCAAACAAAAGCAAGGAGGGAGTTCCATAGCCTGGTGCATAGTGAATGCCCAATCACCCATTAGGGTACGGGTATTTGGAATTTGGAATACATGGGAGCCATTAGATCTTAATAGATAGAAAGGGCTTGCAGGCTTAGAAAGCTCAGCTAGCACTGGGGAGTGGCCGTTCTGACAATGTTATCAATGAAGTTACCCATTACGAAAGTGTGATGGTTATCAGGGGATGTTATACAGCTCACAGTGGTGTGTAAGACGGGGGGCAGAGAGAGCAAAGCGACATATATTATTATACGTAACATCCCATTTTGTTAGGATGGATTTGGGTGTGAGCAAAGGACACTAGCCCATAGCAGATCATGGGGAGAAGAACCTCCCTAAGCAAAGCAAGACACGCTGCTGGAGTAAGGCTATTTTTGGCTCTGTTAGTTAGGCCCAGCTTACTGTTGCAGCCTTACATACATTATGTATGTGCAGGGAGCAGTCAAGCTGAGGATCAAGGGTGACACCCAAGTATTTAAGGGAGTCACTAACCCTCAAAAGGGAACCATGCGCTCCAGTGACTCTCAGGAGTACAGAACAAGCTTTGTATTTGGCCAGGGATCCAAAAAGCAGTATCCAGTGATATGAGCGACTCCAATTGAGTGACTCAGTGTGAGCACCTGTAAGGAGAGTGATTGCTACAGTATAGCAATTGTTGGAACAGTGAAAGAAAGGGAACAGTAACTGCGACTACAGGCAAGAGTGTTGGTAGGAGGGATCATGCAGGAAGCAGGATATAAGCAATAGTTTGAGCAGTGACCACTGAGCTGGCTGTCTAGTCTAGAGGTAGTGAGCTATACCTGCAATGCAAGAGGATCCAGGTTTGGAGCTGACTAGGTGCGGGGTCTAATATTTTATTGTTCTCATGTTTTGGGCACTTAACTTTTATTTTTACTGATGTTCCCGCTACCTTGCCATCCTAGATGTGGTCTCCCCGTGTCCATGGGTTGCCCCCCCGAATATCTCCCTCCTGAATATTGCCCTGTACCCCAGTGGCAGCCCCCCCAGAGTTGATTATAATTAGTAGGAGGGGTGCAGGGGTGCAGCCCCCCACATAGAAAAAAAAGTTGTATATTTTGGGTGTTGTGTACATGGTGCAGATCATTGCTGTTATGAGATCCGCTGTAGTGCACATCGCCATTCTCATTTTTCAGCATTGTGCACTCGCTGATGTTTCAGTCGCTCTTTCATAGTCACTCATATGACGTGGAACCCCAAAAAGTATAGTTTTTTTTCAGATTGCTAGCAAGCTTATGGGCCTTAAGCCAAGATTGCAAGTGATCAAAGTCAGCATTAAGTTGAGTGTTGATGATGCTGATGTCCTGGGAGTGGGTTAGGATTATAAGGTCATCTGCATATAGTGTAGCACTGCTATGGACTAGGACCAAGAGCAGATCGTTCACAAAAAGGAAGAATAGAAGGGACCCTAGGACTGACCCCTGAGGAACTCCAGTTTGAACAGAGGTAGGGTCTGAGTAGATTTTATTAAACTTCATGAGTTGCTTCCTTCCTTGCAGGTAGTTAGCAAACCAGGTTAGGACAAGTGGAGACAGACCAAGGGACTGGAGTGCAGAACACAGGAAAGTGTGGTTAACCAGATCAAAGACTTTGGAGAGATCAACAAAAATTGCTCCAGTCAAGCTGCTTGATCAATACATACTAACATACTATTTGCCAGCAGATTAGGCCTTACGGTCTAACAAGTCTGCTCGAACCTCAGATCCCTAGTTGGGTGCCAAGGCCCTCCCCTCCCTTGTGTTCCAGAAACCCCTATCATCCATCCCCACCCCCCTGGGACAGGCCATCATCTGATACATCCACTTTCTGTGTCTGTCCCACCCTCTCTTGAAGCCCTCCACTGTGGATCTCTGAACCAGCTCACCAGGCAGTGCTTTCCAAGTGTCCACCACCCTCTCAGTGAAAAACCTCCTCCTCTTCCCCCCCCTCACCCTTCCTCCTTCCAACTTCAAACCATGCCCTCTGGTAATACCTCCCTGCTTTAGTCTAAAGATCCCCTCCATGTTTACCCTATTTATTGCCTTGAGGTACTTAAAGACTTCAATCATGTCCCCCCTGTCTCTCCTCTCCTAAAATGAAAACAGGCAGAGCTCCTCAAGTCTGTCCTCATACATCAAATCCCCTAGCCCTCGTATCATCTTAGTTGCCCTCCTCTGTACCCTCTCCAGGAGCTGTATGTCCCTCTTCAAGTGTGGTCTCCAGTACTGCACACAGTACTCAAGGTGTGGTCTAACCAGTCCATTGTACAGTGGCAAAATCACTTCCTTGCTCCTAGAGGTGATCAATAGCAACCTTGATCTCGGAGGAAACCTTAACCAGGGCAGTGCAGGTACTATGACCCTTTCAAACACCATGTTGTGTTGGGCTAAGTAGGTCATAGTTTTGGGTATAGTCTGTGAACTGTGTAGCTACAACTTTTTCGAGTAGCTTGCTGATAGCTGATAGGATAGCTATTGGGCAATAATTCTCAAGGTTTTTTAGATCACCTTGTTTGAATACCGGGACAATCCTAGCCATCTACCAAATGTCAGGGATGGATCCAGTAATGAGAGAAGTATTGAAAATATGGGTAATATGTTGGGCAAGAAAAGGGTCTCCAAAGCTGATAAGTTTGGGTTCCATGTTGTCATGTCCAGCACTGGTGTGAGGGAGAGGCCAGCTAAGAGTCTCTGAATTTCACTGGCTCAGACTGCCTTGAAATAAAAATGGGGACAGGAGGCCAACCCAAGCTGGAGACAGTAGGATAGACCTGGTTCATTATGATCAGGGAATTAGGAAGTGTAGGCAGTCAGGTACGAAAACTGAGAGTTAAAAACATTTGCAGTTGTCAATGGGTTGTTGCAATTTCCACCACCAATGAGCATATCATTTACATAGGCTTTGGAGGAGCCACTAACAATACTCCTAATGTTTCGCCAGAAGCCCCTCGGGTCTCTGGCTGAGGATAGCAGGGCAGATTTTCAAAATTCACTCTTGGCAGAAAGGACGGCACTTTTACAAGACTTTCTGAGTTGCCTGTACTCTTGGAAGGCAGACATATCATGAGAGATCTTAAATTTTGCCCAGCATTTGTCACTAGCCTTCATGAGGGAAAATAGGCCTCCTTGGAAGCATTTGGTGACTGTATCCCTCCACTCTGCTTTTTGTAAGGGGAGCATGTTTATCCTGCAGGGATGAGAATATATCACGAAAGTTGTAAAGGGCAACTGAGGTGTCATTAGCGACATGGGACCAGTCTGTATGCTTCAAATCTGTGTGGTAAGATTTTATGTTAAACTTAGAGAAATCTCTCATTTTGATGATCTTGCAGGGAATTTTGGGTAAGGAGACTCTCCAGGTACACTAGGGCTGTGGTCAGAGATTAAGTCAAGGAAGGTACCGGATAAGATGATCTGCTCAGGCCTATTAGATAGAATCCAGTCAAGGAGGGTACCTTTCACACCATTGGGTGAAAGCCTGGTTGGTTCAGCAATGAGCTGGGATAGAGTATGGCCCACCAATAAGAGTTCGTACTGTTTGACATTGCAATTTAGGTTGAAATCACCAAAAACTAGTAATTCATTGGAACACACTTTAGGACTTACACTGTCAAGAAGGTCAGAAAGCCCTTACACATTTCCTTTAGTGGGGTTATACGCACAGACCAGGTGCAACTTTTTTGAGTTTCCTAATAGGAGGAGGGCTAGGAGGAATTCACAGGTAGGGGATGGTGGGGGCAGGTGAGGTGTTATAGACACATTAAAGTGACTCTTGTAGTAAAGCAACAGGCCCCCCCATACTTTTTCCCAACATGATTCTGCCTCACCATGTTATACCCTGGAAGGGCACACACAGAATCTGGGGTGACAGGCTTTAGCCATGTTTCCTTGACACCCAATATGTTAGGATTATAATAAGCAACCCAGGCCGAGACCTCATCTAGATTAGATAGGAGGCTATGGACATTCATGTGGGCAAGTTTTATACCTTTTGAGGCAAGCCATGCATGTTAGGAAATGGGCTGAAAGGTATTCGAGGAAGTATTGGGCACAGGATTAAAGGTGACCTGCAAAAATGTCTTCTTTTTAATGTTTTTGTTGTTAATCTGTACCTGGTATCCTCAAGAAATGCCTCCCAACACGTTTTCCATCATTTTTGTACCTCCTAGGCAGTGTTTCAACACTAGATTTTTTTGCACTGTGTCCCAGCTAAAATGCGTCTCTACTTCCTGCTTGGGAGTGCGTGTCCTCGCTGATGTCAGTAACACCACTGGTGGGAGTTTTATTTGACAGCTCAGCAAGGATGGTGACAGCAGCAAGCAGCAGTGGCTCAGAATCGGACACTGATCTGGACTTAATCGATGTGTCAATGATCAGGACAATTTGTCCGCATTCTTTTGAGCCACTATGGAGGTCCTTGAACACTTCTAATGTGTCCTGTTGCTCTGAGGACAAAGATCAGAGCTCCGATGATGAGTTGCCACCTCGGCCATTGAAGGAATGGTAATTGTCATTGTTCTGGGTAGCATTTATGGGCTTACTGTTCTGTAGCACACAACAGTGTTTTTTTCATGTTCTAAATTCAAAACTCGGACAAATGTAATTAGCGCTTTGATAGTTTATGAATGGGGGGGCAGCTTCCCCAGCATTACTCCTGGACATTTTCATTTGCCGGTATAAAACCTATGTTGCTGTTCTACTGGTGATCGGTCATACTGTTGTTCATACAGTGCATGAAGGGTCCCATTCTTGTAGGCATGACAGCTGAACTATGCTGTATGTTATGCCTAGGAGGGAGTTCTACAGCTTTTGTTGGGGACTAGTGCACTGGATTGTCATGTCACTTCACATGCAGTGGTCCTGCTTAATCATGAATGGGGAACACGTATGCACAGCTGCTCTGTCATGGATTGCCTGTATTGGTACACCCAGTAGACTCATTGCCCCCCCAACAAAGTAATGGAGACATGCTAATGCCTTCCTGTGTCCCATAGTACTGTTTATACCCAGAGTTAATTGATGCCCCCCGTGTGTATCTGTGTGCATTGCCCATCTTTTCCAGTCAATTTTTTAATTTTTTTTGGGTGGTGGCGCATCTTCTTCAGGGATAGTAATCCTAATGTTTTGTGTGACTGGGGGTGCTCCTCCTTATCCTCTCCCAGGGTGGGGGGATCTGATGACTGTTGTTGATGGCTATGCTTCTCTTGGCTCTGTGTGTTGCTGGTGCTGGTGTCAGGGTGCTGTGTCTGTTGTTCATTACCTAACTCCCTTTCCTTCACTTTCTTTGGTGCAGTTAGTGTTGCTTGTTGCATGGGTAATGCTGTTTTTTTGTTGTTGGTTGGATGGTGGGACATGTATTTTCTTGACCTGGTAGTGGTTCATCTCTGTTTATACTGACTTGTTGTTTTGCTTCTGCTCTGTGCTTTGATGTGTATGATCCTGGTTTTCCTAGTTTTAGGGTGTGTGTCTATGCTATTCATGGCTCAGTGGTGGATCATCCTGGCTCTTCACTGTTGTCCTCATATGGAATAATCTGGGGTTCCACAACTGAGGTATAACAATAAGGTCCTTCCCCTCACCCCCAAAGGGGACAGTTAGTCTAAGAATACCCTGCCCAAACCACCAAGTCAGGGTAAGGATGCCCATCACAAACAGAAGACAACACTATCAAGTGGCCATGTCCATTAGGCCCATTTTCAGTAGTTATACACCTCAGAGTCCAGCCTGAGCAACCGTAGTTGCAGGGCAGCCATGGAGAAGTACACCTGGTACCATTCCATCAGTGGGCCCACTGGTGCAGTTGCAAGGGGATTTGACGTATGAGGACAGACTTGAGGAGCTCTGCCTGTTTTCATTGGAGGAGAGGAGAGACAGGGGGGACATGATTGAGGTCTTCAAGTACCTCAAGGGAATAAATAGGGTAAGCATGGAGGGGATCTTTAGATTAAAGCAGGGAGGTATCACCAGAGGGCATGGTTTGAAGTTGGAAGGGTGAGGGGGGGAAGAGGAGGAGGTTTTTCACTGAGAGGGTGGTGGACCCTTGGAATGCACTGCCTGGTGAGCTGGTTCAGAGATCCACAGTGGAGGGCTTCAAGAGAGGGTGGGACAGACATAGAAAGTGGATGTATCAGATGATGGCCTGTCCCAGGGGGGTGGCATGGATGATAGGGGTTTCTGGAGCATAAGGGTTGGGAGGGCCTCGGCACCCAACTAAGGATCTAAGGTTTGAGCAGACTCGAAAGGCCGTTAGACCACACCTTGAGTACTGTGTACAGTACTGGAGACCACATTTGATGAGGGTCATACAGCTCCTGGAGAGGGTACAGAGGAGGGCAACTAAGATGATACGAGGGGATTTTAGTTCAGTAGGTGTTGCTTCAGTTCTCTTTTAAAGGACTGAACATTTGTTGTATTATGAGCTGCAGCAGGGATCTCATTTAGCCATTGTGGCACTCGGTACATGAAGGATCTTTGTCCTAAGGAAGTTCTATGGAATGGGACATCAAGCTGTGTTGTCACTGTTCTTCGTGTGTTGTATTTGGAGCTTGCTTCCTTTACCAGGTCTGCAATGCAGGTAGGGGTTAGGGAGAGCATGGCCTTTCTCCCTAGCAGGCAAGTTTGGTATCTGATTCTAGATTGAAGCGGTAGTATGTGGGCCAGACCATACAGGGTACAAGTGTGCATGAAGCGGTCGGCATTTAGCAATAGTCTGCAAGCCTTGATAAGAGCAGTGGCAACCCTTTTGAGGGCCACATCAGTGGCAATGCTGTAAACCACCAGACTGTAGTTGACCAGGGAGAGGACAGAGCTGGAGACTGAGAGCCGGAGGGCTTCAGCAGTTAAGCTTTTCTTGTGCCTAAGCAGGATCCCTAATTTAGTGTTCACAGCTTTCACCACCATGGCAATGTGCTGAATATACAAGACGGTATCATCCACAATGACACCCAGGTACTTGAAGGAGTGAACCTGTTCCAGTGGGGCAGACAGGTGATTTGTGATTGTTAGTTCTGGGCATTTCCTCTTTTAGTTGGGGGCTAGAGAGGAGCATCATCTTGACTTTTTTGTAGTTTAGTAGCAACCTTTGGGAGTAGAACCAGGTCTTCAGTTGCTGGAAGGATGATTGTAGCTCGGCCTGTAGGCGCACTATGCGAGAGTGACAGCTAAGTAGGACAGCATCATCGGCGTATAGAATGACTTTGCTAGTGCAGACATCGGGTAGGTCATTTAGGAACATGCTGAAGAGCAATGGACCCAGGATGGACCCTTGAGGCACCCCTAGTGGGACTTCCTTGGATGCAGATACAGAGTGACCTATCTTGACCCTTTGAGACTGGGAGAATAGGTCGTCTTGGAACCATACAGTGGCATTTGGGGAAACATCAAGGGCATGCAGTTGAGACAAGAGGAGTGGGTGGCAGACTGTGTTGAATGTCTTTGTTAGGTCAATCAAGATGGACCCAACCAGTTTTCCCTCATCCAGTGCCTTATGGACATACTCAGTGAAATCCACCAGTGCCGTATCCATGCTGTGGAGTTTACTAAAGCCGTGCTGCTGGGAACATTGCAGCTGGTATTTGTGAATATAGTTATTAAACTGGTCTGCCAAAATCCTTTCCAGTGCTTTAGAGAGGGGGGAGAGGATAGAGATTGGCCTGTAGTTTGCGATCAGTGACCTATCGCCTCCCGTATGCACTGGAGTCACCAGTGCTTGTTTCTAAGGAGAAAGGAATTTGGAGGGCTGGAGGGATTTATTGAAAATTGTAATGATGGGAGCAATGACTTTGTTGATTGCCAGCGCCAGCAGTTTCATGTCAATGTTGTCAGACCCCATTCTGGTTTTCCCCAGAACCTTTTTAACATAACCCATTGCTTCTTTGACAGTGACTCTCTTGAAGTAAAATTGACAGTGCGAGTTGATGTCCAGTGGGTGTCTATTATCAGCTTTGATAGACTTGAGGTATTCAACTGGTAGAACAGTGCTAAGATCCGTGAAGGTGGAGTTGGCAATGGTGTGGGGGTCCATGGTATTTGTGCCATTTATGTTTAGCAGTGATGGCTGTGTTTTGTTGTCCTTCCCTGTGAGTGCCTTTATATTGACCCCAAACCGCCTCCCATCACCCCAGGTTCTTTCCAATTGATCCATGTAGAAATTAGCCTTAGCATTCCTGATGAGATGTGTGCATTTGTTTCTGGCTGCCCTGTATCTTTGAAGGTCACTGGGCTTGATACCAAAGGTTGTCCCTTGCCCTCATGTGATTTAGAAGGTCTCTAGTAATCCACCCATTGTTGTGGCTGCATGCTTTTCTTTTTTTGAATGGAGCAAATCTGTCACAAGTGCTATTAAAGTTATCAATAAAGTACTGGAGTGTTATGTCAGGATCATGCAGTATCTTAAGGGGAGACCAATCAATCTGAGAAAGAGCCTTCTTGAAAGCTGAGAGATGCCCTTTCCTGAGAATTCTGCTGTTCACAAAGACAGGTGGTGCTTTTTTGAATTTACTGGACCACAGACAGGTAATAGGGTAATGGTCGCTTAGCGAATGCAGTAGTACCAAGACATCAGTAATACTGTCAGGTGAGCTTGCAAGGAACCAGTCTAGGAGCGTGTGCTTACCAGTCATATGGTTAATTCTAGTGGGCTCCATGACTAAGTGCGTGAGGAGGAAGTTGTCTATGGTATCCTTCTGGTTGGTCAATTCATTACTGAGACAATTGATGTTGAAGTCTCCAGTCATGATGAGCTCACAGTCGTTATTAATGCCAGCCAAGGACCCCAGTAGTTTAATTAGACTGTCTTTGGCCATTTTCAGCGGGAGGTAGAATCATGCAATGACCAGATATTTTCTATGTTCACCAGAAATGATTCTAACTACAAGGAGCTCATGGTCAATGCTGCAGGTTGTGATGGGGAGCACAATGCCTTATAGGGTGTTCCGTAACTAAATGAGACAGCCACCACCTCTTTTCCCATTCCTATCACATCTAAAAGTATTGTAAAGTGGGAGCATTGTGTCATTATCCCTGACCTGGGTGGATTGCCAGGTCTCAGTCAGGCAAAGTATATCAGGTATATACATAAGTAGGGCAGCCCACACCTGCAGTTAAGGCATCTTTGGAATTTGGCTGCAGATATTCATCGTAGCAAGTTTCAAGCCATTTCTCTTCAGCCCGGTATATTCTGGCCCGCTCATGGGGTTAGGTTGCATTCTTGACGTAGTAATATTAAACCATGCAGATAGTTATGTTCAGGGATATGTAATATAGTAATCTTGTCCAAGGTACCAGGATCCAAATGATGAAAAATAATCAAATCCACAGGAAATGGTGAACTACTGGGGACCAGTAAACTGTTGTTACTGTAGATCAAAGACCCAGAATGTGTTAAATTCTTGAAGGTGATGAACATTGGCCTGAGGCGTATGCAGGATGTCAAAATCATTTGTTAGGGTCTTCCCTTTGTCCTCCAAAGTGGTTGTGAATAGACATCAAAGACAAGCACAGATCTTTTAGCAACAAGTCAGACGGAAATGTGGATTCAGTGTAGCACTCCACAACTCAAAGCTTGTATAACAGATTTACTGACCTTACTTTTGCTTTTGATGACTTCCAAAAAAGTTGATTTATGATGAGAATGCTAATATCTGGCGGTGATGTTTTACAGTTTCTTAGTCCAGGACATGTTCATAGATGTCATGTCCAAGAACGGTCCAGTTCCTCCAAGCAGAAACACATGAAAATCCTCAAATACTAAACTACTGACAGAGACAAACATAAACAGACATACGGTAGTTCCTCCAAGCAGGTTTGTAAGGAGTTAGGAGTGTGTTGCATATAATATCAGATGCCACCTTCTTGACCTGCTCTCCACCAGTCCAAACTGATTTCAACAGTACCATCTTTGTTCGAAGTATCATCAGGCATGACTACGTTCAGATTTTTTTGTATGGGTGAATGCTTTCCAAGCAACCATTGTGATGTCAGTCCATCCTTTTCCTTTTTCATTTTAGGTGTTCCTGTTCTCACTGTTCGATGATGTCTATGACATGAAAATATCTGCTGTCGCCAGCCTGGTGGTACTGAGGGTTGAGATGCTGGACTCCACACCTCACGCCACGCCGGCAACCCGTGTTCAGGAATGGGCATGGGCTGCCGGGGGTCGGCAGGGGAGGAGAGGGATCGAGCATCTGGAAGACTGCTCTCCTTCTCTGAGGGGGGTTAGCTGGTCCTGGCATTGGTTGCCCTCTGATGGAGGCTAGGGGGACACAGCGTTGCACTGTAATGTGGGTAGAGCTGGGACGGATGTTCGCCGCTAGCATCATGACATGTTCCCAGCTTCAGAGGAAGTCAAAATTAGGAAAAAATCACCAGCCCCCATGTAGGAGTTGGGGCTTGGTGCCCTTCCCTCCAGCCATGACAGTTCTGCTTTGGCGGCCCCACTCGGGGGACATCCCTGGGTAAGGGTCACCAAGCCCAGGATGAGCCCATTTGTGGGGCTAGGGTTGCCTAGTGGCAAAAACATAATGAGAAAAAAAAAAAAGAAAATATCTGCTGTCGATATTACAACCAAGTTCTAGACAGAATGCAGACACCTGAGCATATCTGCAACACTCACGACTGGATTTTGGTCCAATAGTTTGGATATCGACTTGCTTGAAACACTGTACTACACTTTTAGCTATGATGAAGGCCCCTAGGATGATGAACACCCAATTCATAAGTAAGTTTTGATGCTTGCAAGTAACGTACATTGATGGAATGTCAGAGTGCTTTTGTCAACCAACTTCCAGAATGAAGTATGCCACCTTCCGTGTCGTGACTCTTCAGTCATGCCTGTTCCATTGGTGGAATTTGGTCAGATGGTGCAGCATCTGCAACAGCTATGTTGGCACCTGCTGTTTGTGGGGAGGGGGGCTGGGTGGGTTGTATGAAGTGCTCACCGTTGTGCATACAGGTATGCAGGTGACGACTGCTGCCAGTTCTTGTGGGAGGTAGAAACATAAAAGCAATATATGGTGTTGTCTCATGCAATGCTATTTATTGTGTGGTACTGTAATATGGGCCGCGAGGCAAAATGATCATCTGTACAACTGCATGGGTGTGGACCTGGGAGCTGGTTACGGCAGGGGGGACACTGCTGTATTGCCCTAATGCACCCAGCTAATGACACAGTGATACCCAACTGACACCGTAGTAATTCCCACCCCAACCCACACATGCATACACATACTTGGTGGACCCATTGCTGGTCATAGTACACATGTGCCCTACCCACCACACTCAGCAGTGCCCCGCCAGTCCTGCCAGCTGTACCCCCAGACATCCGTGGCACAGCAGGCAAACATCTGTCACCCCCAAGTGGATCATCGGTCCATGTCCAGGCAGGTGGGCATGTAGCCCCCCCATCTCCATAGCCAGGCACAGGCCACCTGGTGATGGATAGCCAGTGGCATGTCCCTCAGACCACCATCTTGACCAATGGCTGTTCACGGGCGGCTGGGAACGTGCCACCATATATAGACATCGTGCTTCCAGCTGCCCATGGACAGCTGGTGGGTGAGAAGGTGTGTGCAGGGTTGTGCCACTGTCCATCCCTCACAAGTTGGCATTTGTCTGGGGACCAGGGGGGGCCGTGTTGGTGCCATAGTGGGTGGGGGCCACTGCCACAACTAACTGGTGGGGAGGTCTTGCTCACGGGGGCTTGTGTGTGTGTGCAGGGGCACATTCTGCACTGGGGTGGGGCACAGCCAGATTGGGGGTGCAGGTTTATGCATTATCCAATTGCCCGGGAATGGGACTGTGGTGGTTGCCTGTGGTGCATAGCCAGATCAGGCATGTATCTGAGTGTGTGTGGGGTGGACCACACTTGTCCAAGGTCATGGATGTGCTGTGTGGCAGTGGTGGGGCCCTGGCATGAAGGGCTGGGGTGTGACAGCAGTTTGTGAGAGGTGCTGCTAGAGGGCTGGATGTGGGAGATACTGGCAAGTGACAGCCATGGGTTTTTGTATCCGGGTGCTTGCGGTCTACAGTCACACACCCATACCCGCAACATTCCATGTAACGGATCCACTTTGGGACCCAGGAGGGAATCCCATTGGATGCCCTCTGGGGTCTGCAACTGCAGCCATGGACGCTGTGCATAGTCGGGAGCCACAGACAGGTAGCTGGCATCAGTGAATGCAGGTATGGGCACACCTGTCTGTGGGTGCACAGCTTCGTGGGTGGAGTACATGCCTTTTTTTCATGTCCCTCAGCAGCAGCAGTGCAGAGCACCCATTGTAAGCATGTTTTCCTCATGCATCATCGGTCCATGTCCAGGCGGGTGGGCAGGCAGCCCACTCGCCCCCATACTCTGGCACAGGCCATCTGTTGATGGACGGCCAGTGGAAGGGGAGCTGTGAGCGTGTCACCATATATAGGCATCACGCATCCGGCTGCCAGTGGACAGCTGGAGGCCAAGGAGGTGTGTGTAGGGTTGTGCCACTGTCCATCACTCATGAGTCAATACCTGTCCGGGAACTGGGGGGTGCGGTGTTTGTGCTGATGTGGGTGTGGGCCACTGCCACAACTGACTGATGAGGAGTGCCTTGCTGCCGGGGCCTTGGATGTGAGTACTGGCACATTCTGTATGGGGAGGGGGCTGTGCCAGATTGGTGTTTGGGGTTCGTGGATTGTGCCGGTGCCCTGGAATGAGTCTCTGGTTGGAGTGCTATGGTGCACAGCCTGGTTAGTCATGGACCTGTGTGTGTGATGGGGGAGGCCTCACTTGCCCAAGATAGTGGATGTGCTGTACAGCGGTGGGGGTGGGGACCACATGAAAGCCTGGGGTGTGACAGCAGTTGTGGAGGGGTGCTGCCCCAGGGGTTGGGTTTGTGGGTCCTGTGAAGGACAAGCCATGGCTGTGCATGTGCCTGTGGTCTGCAGTCACACCAGCAGACCTGTGACTTTCCTCATAACGGATCCACTTTGAGACCCAGGAGGAAATCACACTAGATACCCTCCTGGGTCGACAACTGCAACCCCGGATGCCCTGTGTAGTCTGGAGCTAAAGACAGGTGGTCGGTGTCAGTGACTGATGGTATGGTCACACCTGTCCACATGTGCACAGCTTTGCATGCGGTGTACATACCTTTATCTCGCGTGCCTCTTCCCCAATACTGCAGAGCTAACATTGTAAGCATGTTCCTTAAGTGCATCATTGGTCCATATCCAGGTGAGCAGGCATGCAGCACCCACACCCCAGGCACAGGGCACCTGGCGACTGATGTACAGTGGCACATCCCTCAACTTCCTACCTTGTCCACCAGCCATCTAATGGCAGCTGGGAGCATGTTACTATATCTTGGGAGTGTGCTTCCAGCTGTCTATGGACAGCCAGTAGCCAAGGAGGTGTGTGTTGGGTCCTGCCACTGTCACATGAGTGGACATCTGCACATGGATGGGGGTGCGCTGCTGGTGCCGGCGTGGGATGGGTCCACTGCTACAACTGAGTGGTGGTGGTAGTGGTGCCCTGCTCCCGGGGGCTTGGGTGTGACTGCTGACACATTCTGTATGGGGAGGGGTCTGGGCCACATTGGTGATAGGGGTTCGTGGATTGTGCCGGTGTCCGTGAATGGGTCTCTGGCAGGGGGCCTGTGGGCATAGCTTGGTCATGCATGGACCATTGTGTGTTTGGTGGGGGTGCCACACTAGCCAGAGGTCATGGATGTGTTGTGTGGTGTGGGTGGTGCCAGCATGAAGGCATGGGGTGTTTTACAGCAGTTGGGGAGTGGTACAGCCACAGGGCCTGTGCATGGTGTTCCTGGTAGCTGATGTCCATGGCTCTGCGTGTCCGGGCTTGTACTGTTACCTAGTGCACAGTCACATGGCTTTTTCATTGACTTATTACTGTCTACTGAGTTGATGTATCACTGCTAAATTCTGTCTGTATCCTGAATTCTGACTCCTGTCTTTTTTTCTGTTTCTAGCTATTGCAGGCAATACCGTTACCTGTCTACCGCCAGTTTGTCAGGTGGATTTTCAGAAGACTAGGACCAAGGGTATGCAAAATACTACCGGCATGTGTGGTAACAGCCATACAGGAGAAGTTCCCATTGGAGGAATATTGCGGATTCAAATATCCACAGTTGCTATTAGAAGATTTGCTGTGAATGAGTACCTGAACTGTTTTATTTCAATTCTTCACAAAGGAGCTGTTATGATTCATTATATCAGATGAATAGTTGTCATTACAAAGGTAGTTCACTTTTATTAATTAGATAGTGATTTTTACATTGTTGACTAACATGAATTTGTTTGGATAAACATCCTTCATGTTGTCAAGTTCATCCTTATGATGCTGTCTTCATTCACCAGATTCTTTCTCAAGTTGATGTATTATACAAAGTACTGACTGATGATCACTGTGTAACACCGATCCCCAACAATATTGCGGTATATATGTACTTATTCAATTACCTGAATGCGTGTACAATTATTTTTTCTTAGTGGGTATATATATGTCATATTATATGATGGGCAACAAAATACTGGTTCCTTATTGGCTGGCTGGCACGATTTACTTTTTTATTATTTACTACACTTTATTACGCTGATGGCTGCCTGGTATCTCAACCTGGTCATGGACCCCTGCTTCCACACTCAAATTTGGGCTGCGGCTTCCCCGATACCTCCTGGCTCACCCCCAATGGCGGGATTGCGGCATTGGCCCTTAGTGCCGCAGACAATGGGATAGGTCAGGGAGCCAACCTTGAGAGTTGATTGAAGCTGGGGACGGGCTTCATCTAGGGCAGCCATCAGCAATTTTCTGTGATGTATGGGGGCAGGGACGTGCAATGACAACCAGTGTCCACCCCGCCCCCTGAAGCAGCCGGTGTTGGCATGCTTGGTACACCTGGCCTCCACTAGGTGTTCATGTTATGCTGAACACTCTTCCCCCCTTCCCCTGGAGAAGGAGAGTGGTCATCAGAAGTTCAATCCTTCTCCCCTGCGCCAGTGAGCCAGCTGGCTGGCACAATTTTCAATGTGTTAATCGTGCCATTACCCCATGGTGGAACTGCCAGCCAATTAGGATACCAGACCTCTAAGCTGCCAGCCACCATATTGTTTCCTCATGCTAACCGGGAACCTGCAAAACTCAAAATTAGAAATCAAAACTTCTCTCTCCTTCATTCCTACATTGTATAATGGCAGTAATCCATGACAGAGTGTGGATAGTGGCAAGACTGACCCACTTCTGGTGTGGTTTGCTCACTCGGCTGCACCACGTGAACAAACAACACAGTGCGTGGGTAAATCCTGACATCGCCCACACCCTGTCATGGTATATTTAAGCAATATACCACAACAGGGTGTGGTAAAATGGTTGGTTTTGTCATGCCTGGTGTGGTTGGGTCAAGAGGCGCAGGGTACACAGTTGGTAAATCACGCCATATACCGTCAACCTGTTGTGGTATATTGCTATATACAATGTATGTATTGTGTATGAGAGAGAAGTTTTAATATTTTTTTTCTGTTTTGCGTGTTCCATTTACTGTGAAAAAAACAACATGGTGTCCGGCAGCTTTCAAGTTTGTCAGGTGATGGGCTGGCACTTCTACCATTGGGTGCTGGCAGGATTTACACTATTGGAAATCGAGCCAGCCAGCCAATTACAAGCCAGTATTTTTTCCCCATTGTTTAATGCTTAATTACATCGAGGAGAGCAGCCCGCTGTGTAGATCACGCATTTAAAAAAAATGAGATGATGTCACAGTGGATCCTCTTCCCTGTAATTCCCAAATGTATGGAACTACCAACATGTATGTATTGTGTAGGCATGTTGTTATAGTTGGACAAGCAGCTGATATGACACTTGTGCACGGCACGCATATGACATAAAGGAACCTTTTCTGACTAACACCCGGCATGTCAAAACTGGCAATTATTATGTCTACATTCCTTTGGTCAATACGTTTGAATGGCAAAGCTGAATCATCATCTTGTTTTTTTTTCTGTGCGCTAGTTTGAGGGGTGGAACAGTCTTGTATCCAATTTTCTACCTATAGCCACTAAGAGATATAATTCCAGAACTGGTCCAGGACTTCTGTAACTAAATATACACTTGGACTCTGGGGGTGATCCTGCAGTTTGTGAAACCATTTGTGCACCTGCGGCTAAAGCAGCATTGTAGAGATTCAGCACAGTCAGTAACAATGTGCTAACATGCTTCACTGCCTTATCACAGTACCATCTCTTCAAATTCATTACAGATTACCTGTAGAATAGAGAAGCCTGCTACCATCCCAGATACCTTTCTATAGTACTCTTTGAGTCAGTTTGTGCCACGATCGTTATTTGGAGAATACAATGAACAGTCGAAAACATCACCAACACTTTTCTGCAAATGCAGCAGTTCATGGAGGTGTACGATCAAGTCTTCGCAAATTATTATGTATGAAACACACTGGAGAGAACGGCCACTGGATCTACCTACCGAGCTACAGGCGTCAGTTACAACTCCAAAATTAAAAATAGCATAGCACTGGCATTACGCAGACAAAATCCAAGGTACAACTGGATGTCTTATTCTAAGATGCACTCTATTGAAGAATGTTACAGACATGCACTGAACACCCCCAAACGTTTTCAAACACCCTGGACTCTTTCTCAAGTCAAGTTATTATGAGTATTCCACCCAGTTTGGGATGTGGCAAACAGCGCCGCTGAGAATGGACATTAGTAGATGCTAATTTAAATTCTTGCTGGTACACGAACTCGATGCATCCTTGCTGTATGTATGAGTTTTATGCATCAAGTACATATGGAAGCAATGGAGTAAATAATATCAAGCTGCATGCAGTGCTGTCCATTCTCAGCAGTCTTGTTTGCCACGTCACAAACTGGGTGGGATACAGCATCCATAATAATTTGCGCAGGCTCTGGGACCCTCCATGAACTTCTGTGTTTGGATAATAGTTTAGGCGCTGTTGTTTACAGCAGTCACGGACTGATGCAGCAGTATATAAAGGTACGTGACACAGGAGTGGCATGATACATTTATTGTACAGGTGAAGTTTCAGGTATGCATACCTGGGGACTGCATAATCGTAACAAAGTGTCATGTGTCAGCCTTGATCACAATTCTGTCTCCCACTGCATAACATTGGCGTGTCTACCTTCTACCACAGTGGCTAGACTATAATGTTTATGGACTTGCGTGACAGTGCACTGTGCGGCTCCAGACATAGCAATTCATGAAGCCATCCTCATGATTTCACTGTAATGTGTTTAAAGTAACAGCACTGAATTGGTACCCCATAGATGAAATGAGTGGTGCTGTAATACAGTACTGACATGTACGGTGACGGAGCTACACATTGTCTGAACGCACATGACAATACTATGATTCCGAAGTCACCAAGATATATGTTCATTCCTGTCTTCTGCTTACCTACTGTGCTGTCTGGGCAGCAGCTGGTTTTAACCTATGCATTGACTGACCATTTGGAATAATGCAGTCCCGATCATGTCACTTTCTACTGCTCTTGCATTAATGTTAGTGTGCATGTACCCATTCACGTCTTGTATATTTGCAATTTGTGACAATGGCCTGTCACAACATTGATCGATGTGTGTTGCCTGGATATGTGCGTAATGTCAATGAAATCTGTGCAATTTCAATAATGAACTAGCTAACTTATAGTAATCTGAAAAAGCTTACCCACTGACTGTACAAGGAGGCCACTAGTGATACTGCATGACTGCACACGCATGTTCAGAAATGGAGTACTAAGGCACACATGCCAGGAACCCTCAATGTGTGCATTGTATTACAACCTTTTTACTTCTGCCAATCATCAGGCCATGTGAATTTGTTACACCATCATCCACAATGCTAGTACAGACTCATGCCTGTGCAAACACTAGTGGACAGTCTGTGGCATCATATGATTGCTATAGTGATGCCGATTTTGTCTGAACACTCCTCCCCTCCTCACTGGATTCTACCCTCACATCTTGGTATACCCAATGCTGCACTTTTCACCCTCTCCCCACCCTTCCTACATTCCTTCTCCCCCCCTACCCTCATCCCTCTCCCTATGACTCTGGCACTTCTTATCTGTTGTCTATTTTCTCTGACAAATGCCGCTGGCTGCCTTGTTACAATGCTACCCTTGAACTGTATTAATCTGTACTCTGTTTGCAATGTCCACATTGTTGTAATGCCTGTCTTGATGTTCCCCATAATTTGTATTTCTCTGACGTGGAACCTTTGTAAAAGAGCCATGGCTCAAAGGTATTTGTAATCCTAGACTTGATAAATAAATAAACAAATAAAATAAAATAAAATAAATACCTTGTTCCTTTACAGTGCTGGTTGCCACATTATTTTTTTATTTATTTATTTGAGTTTTGGTGACCGGGTGAGTCCACTGAGACAATACAATCCCTTTTTCAGGGACGACCTGGGCATTGATTACATACAGTAGCAGAGCAAATTAACAGAGTGGTAATACATTGGACATTACTAGTGCAACTTAACAGAGGTAAAACATTCAACATTTAGAAGAAACAATAAGACAAAGCAATGATAAAATAGTTAAGCGAGGTTTGTCAGGGTAAGAGATAAGTAAAAACAGGGATTAGGCATTGGCACATGATAATAGTTTCATCACAACATTAAGTAGTGAGGTGCACATCAGGGGTCCATTAGGAAGGGAAGGGGAGAAGGGGGACCTATTCAGGAGAAGCAAGAACAGCGTGAAGAGGAGGATAATGAGGCAGATAACTTGGATTAGAACAGAGTGAGAGAGGAGTGAGACAAGCTTGTCGGAGAAAGAGAGTGTTCAGATCCGAGAGAGCAGCAAATGAGAATGATCTCCTAGAAGTGGTCAAGCGTAGTTTCGGTAGGACAAGAAGGGGAAGTGAGGCAGAGCGAAGGGTGCGCAGTGCAGTTGTGTAATTACTACAATGTCATGTATCACCTATATTGTGAGATGATATTAATACTTACAAGTCAGCACTGCAGTTCCATCCACTGCTTTATTACTGTGCCATAGCACATGATTACTGTCCCCAAAATCATACAGAGCATGTATTCTGCTAGCAGAACTATCACTCGGTTCTTATACCCTTACTTGATGACACACATTGAACAGTGTCTTTCTGCAAAAATCCTCACCGCTCCCCAAGATAGTGAGCTGTGCTGCAAAGTAAGGCATGCATGATCACTATTAGTCTCCAGTGGCTGTACGTTGTGTGAAATTTGACAAGTAAATCAAACTTTCAAACTTGTGTCAAACATTCTTAAAGTAAACGTGTGTGACACCTGCTAGTCTGACATCAGCAAATAAGTTAGTTTTATACATGGCATTCCTTCAACTTCTGGTCTCCAACCATCACTGAAATGTTGAAAATAAAACCTGCATTGGCCTATGTTGTGTTACTCTTTCCACTTGCAAACAATATTTGTCACTTGTGACAGTTCATCACCTTACCAAGGGGACACACTACAGTTGAACAGTTCAGTTTGTTGTGTCATTGGATGGGGATGTCATGTAAGTGACATTGAGGGTTTGGTTAAACCAGCTGCAGTGGCGTTCCACAATGTCGGCTTTGGGAAACTTATCGAGCTTGTCTGACAGAGGTCATGGAGCTTTACGCTGGCTTTCTTGTACCATCTCCTGGGCCACACAGTAGCTTGGGTTTTTCTGACATAGACAAATGACTTCTGACATAACTGATGACACATAATCTGTTGGAGGAAATAACAAGTACACATATTAAGGACCTTGTAGACAGGGTTATGTTACTACTGGAAAAACTAACATGGGATACTTTTTCTCTTGACAGTATGAAATGGGGAATGCAGTACTGTAGTCAGTGTCCAGAAAACTACTAGAAATAAAAATAAGACTGTGTGATGGACACTAAGGGGGGCCAGTACTGGCACACGTGATGTAACACTGACCCTATACATGTCATTGTAAAGTCATTTAAAATAGTGTTCATCTTACATAATCCCCCATCTGATGGTAACATGCATAACTGTAACTTGAAAAAACATACAGGTGAAGCAGACAGGGATAGCCGTGAGTGGTTAAGAGGGTATAATAGGTGATGGGGTGGGGTGGGGGGTTGCCAGAGCAGACCGGAATGGAAAGTAGGCTGTGGTGAACATGCTGCAGAGGGAGGACCACAGCAGAGTGAGGTCAGAATGTCAAATCTGGATGCCTGTAGACTAGGACATAAGGGTCCACATCTGGAAGCCTTGTTGGTGGATACAGATGTTGTCATCCTTCCAACAGCAGGTTACTGTGACTCTTAATCATGGCTGTGAAATCAGAGTATAACAGTGTACACAGTGTCCCGGATGAACAGGGAGGATAAAGAGGGTGGTTGTTGTACCTGTAAATCAATGATCATATAAAGGCCACAAAGTACAGTGAGGACAGGTGAGGCCTGAGGCAGTGGGGGTCAAAAGAGATCAAGGGGATAGAACAGCAATACGGACGGGGGGTCATCTGCAGACCTCAAACACAGACAGAGGATGTTGACAGCATAAGCAGTAGAGGAAATACGTGACATCACAGCTGAAGTCAAAAACATGGTGTTGGTGACTTTGGATATGCTGGATGTGCATTGCACCACCAAGGTGCCTGCATCAGGCTGAACTATAAGCATCCGAGAATATGTCTGTGAGGGGGATGGGATTGGCTCAAGAACCTGGTGCAGGAAGCAACCATGGACAAACTGATTCTTGCCGTGATATGGATAATTTGTGTCATGGTCAAAAAATACATCTTTGATGTCAGCTGGGTGTACGGTGAACACTGCCAAGTGTGATTAAGCATGACAACAGGGACTAAATTGAGCAAAACAAGGCAAGAAGTATTTCATTTCACGATTGCGGATATCACTGAAATGGAAAGAGGTGTATGAGTAGTCCAGGGGAGCGTAGACTTACAAGAGCTGGTTGAGGACCAATGCGATCATGTGGAAGGAGCCATGGTGAAGTTAACAAACCAATGCAGTACAGTAATCTGCAAAGGGAAAAAAAGATGGAAGAGGCCATGGTGCTATAAAGAGGTGGATTACAAAGTCAGGCATAAAAGCCTGAGTTTCAAGAAATATAAGTGCACAGAAAAGGAGGAGGTCAGGGAGGTGTACCTTGAATGTGTAAGGGAAGCAGGGAAGGCTGTCAGTGCAACAATGATGCAGCAGGAAGAGGGTGCAGCATTGTCTCTTGAAGAAGGGGACCAGGCATTATTCAGGTACATCACTGAAAGATAAAAAGACAGGGTTGGGTTGATGAGCCTCAAAAGGGAGGAGAGACAGTGTACGCAGTGTGACCTTGATGAGGTATAACTACTGAACAATTACTTCTGATTGTTATGTAATAAGGAGGGGGATGTCAAGGACCACATATGGCTATGTGATGCAGTTGTGGGGTAGGGGGAGAAGTGGGCACCACTGCACTCACAGTGTGGAGACTCAAGGAAGAAATCACCCACCTATACATGGATAATGCACTGGGTCCAGACAGCATCAGTCCATGAATCTTAAGGGAGCTAAAAAGGGAACTAGCAGTGCCTGTGGTGGCCCAGCCCTTATTCCTCACCTCTGAAAACTGAGGTGAAGTACTCATCTAGCAGATTAACCTTTGGGGCCTCCACCTGTATCTGTACTCCCCCTCCCTTTTGAGCCTCCTAATACCTCTGGTTCTTTTTTCTTCTGTCACTCACATATCTTAAATACTTCTGGTATCCCATTTTTGTTTCCTTTGCTGTGTTCTCTTGTGTATCCGCCTTGGTCCCCTGAACTAATTTCCCAGTTTGCATAACTGTCCTGTTATAACATTTTTTGTCCTCCTCCCTCTATATCACAACACTGGAAGGACTGCAACTTGCAGCAACGCCTCACTCGGCACTGTAATTCAGACATGCATTCAGAAAAAAGCATCCCACTTATTGTCATTACTTGCTATAGGTGCAGGGTACCTTCACCTCCTTCACTATACTCGGTCTGTTGCGGTACTTGGGGTAAGAAATTCTCCACTTGGCTTCTCCCTTGCTGTCAACCAACTGTGGTCTATTGCTATTCTCATTAAAATGAAGAACAGAGAGCAAAATGCTGGAAAACACAAAGAAAAGTGAGAAGGTCAGTGTTAGCCATCTCAGCCATTAAATATTTCCATCATCTGAACAACACCATAACATGTGTGACTAGAGAGTATTGCGCATTCCGTCATAGATTTACGTTCAGGTAACAGAACATCGGGGCAACTAAACAGCATTACTCTCCATGCATTTTCAGGCCATAGAATCCATGGAGACACATTATGTACTGTGTCCACAGTTTACTGTTACTTGCAATTCCCAATCTGCACAACAGACCATCCTAATGATGGCACCGAAGTTCTGTAAACGGCAGAGGATGCACCATATGATATGCACATTTAAATGTCATCCATACTGAAGAGTCCGAAATATGTGACACCCCAATGAACCACACCACTCCCAAAGATAATATCAATGACACATAACTTACATGACAATAACACTGGCTGTTGTTAATGCATGACAGAAATTGAAGGCAAGGTTCACATAACTTGCCACTATCAGTACTGGCCATGCCATTAACATAGTCCTTGGGTAGGGATGGTTTTGCCTGATGAACTGACTCATGACGTGGAGACAGTGGTGGTCTGTCAGTGATGCATATAGCCACCAAGTTCGAAAGAGCATACAAGGCACTATGATGAAGCAGCATAAGCACATGTTGCATGTTACTGCATTCTTAGCTGTATTAGCAGTGCGTATGGGAGCCAAGGGAAGTCATGCAAAGTTTTAATTGTAGGGCAGGCAATTCAGGATGATGTCTGTGCATTCCAGACAACCAGTCACAGTAATACATAACATATGTACCTATACGCCTGTATATATCCCTACACGCATTGATGCATTGTTTGCAAAGTGTCTATCTACTGAGTCAAATACTTAAGCATCGCTGCATTCCGCTCTGCATGAGAACACTTGTTTTGAAACTTACCATCACTACAACTGCTCAGGAAGGAGAGACAGCTCAGTAATTTCATCATGCACTGAGTAATGAGTGAATGAATATGCAGTGGTCACGAAAAAAGAAATAATGCATGCCACATTCTTGGAAATGGATATTCACTGGGCAGTCATTGCTTGGTAGAAACAATGCACTGCCTTGGGAGTGAAGTATGTAACAATCTTGTAGAAAGATTCCACTGTGGACGTCTGTTCCCCGGAGAAAGCATGGCCACGTCAGTGAGAAGGCACTTGTTCTTCACTACTAGCACAAGCTCTTTGTAAGCTTTAGACCCTAGGTAGCACAATACAGAACAGTGACAACAGTGCACCAGGTGGATTCTTATTGCCAGACTATGAGCATTGGCAAACAACCATCACCTACCACTACAAAGCCATTCATGGTCCTCTAGATGACCGTGCTCACATTTATGAAATGTCGGGCCAGGGTTTTCATGGATGTTGATGGTGTGGTTCAATACACATTCCCATTTTGCTACAACCAATGCTGCAATGCCACCACTGCTAAAAACACACCAGTACAGGTGATTGCTTATTGACTGACAGCAACCAAGGAGGTCATGGCACATCTTGCGCTTTGCTGCAGCCTCTGTCTTCCTTGTGACACCTCTATGGTGAATAAGCATCGCTGTAATATATTTCAGTTGTATAGCATGCAAGGTAAGGAACAACAGGCATAGAAGTTTGAAATGCATGACCTCATCTGAACATGCTAGTAGCAGTTTGGTGTGTGGTCTGACGTAGCGTTCTCACTCAGTTTCCTACAATGACCAGTGATACATCCCCTTATAATATGGACAAAGAATTTCAAATAATCTGATTGGTTGTTGGGCTGTAGCCTCGTGCCTCAGTATGCACCGTAGCTGTGCGTTATAACTGTGTAGCGCACACACCATAATAAATAATAATAATAACTTTATCAAGTACCTTTCAAAATTATCAAGATGCTTTAACATAAAAGGTAGATAAAACAAGATAAAATATAAAACACAGTATAAATACAAATAGTAAAAATTCATTAAAACCAATCAGAATAGGCTAGATGCCACGGGTACGTTTTCAAGGCCTGCTTGAAACCCACCACAGTTGCGCACTCCTGTAGTTGACGGGGTAGAGAATTCCAAAGGGCTGGAGCCGCATACATAAATGCACTGGCCCCTGATGATTTTAAGAACACCCTAGGAATCTCTAGCGACCTCTCGTCAGCCAAGCGGGGAGATTGCCCAGGGCAGTAGGGGAACAGGAGCTCTTTCAGGTAGTCCAGGCCGAGTCCGTGTAGGGCTTCACAAGTCAAGAGTCCGACCTTGAAGGTGATCGGCCACTGAATTGGAAGCCAGTGCAGTTCACGCAGCACCGGTGTGATATGACACATCCGAGGAGTCCCTGTCAACAACTGGGCTGCTGAATTCTGCACCGGCTGCAAGCAGACGATATCGACCCCCAGTAGTCCTAGGTAGAGGGAGTTGCAATAATTAAGGTGCGAGATCACAAAGGCGTGGACCAGCGTGGGAAGAACAACAGATGAAACTAGGTGCTGACTCTGGTGATGTTCCTCAGATGGTAAAAGGAAGACTTGGCAACTGCCAACACCTGAGGTCGCAGTGTCAACCCATCATCAAGAATCACCCCCAGGTCCCGAACCCAGTCAGAGGCAAGAAGCTGGGAGCCCCCCCCCAAGAAAAGCCCTATAGGCTGACCAGCCCTGACCCCTTTATCCGGTGACCCTGATCCACAACCATCACCTCAGTCTTTCCTGAGTTCAACTTCAGCCAGCTGGAATTCATCCAATCCTGGATTTTAGCGAGGCAGTTATTAAATACTGAGAGTGCACTATCTTTGTTGGGTGCAAAAGACTGGTAGAGCTGGGTATCATCAGCATAGCAGTGAAACTTCAGCCCATACCGTCTTACAATGTCTCCGAGGGGCAGCATGTACACTGTGAACAACATGGAGGACAACACCGAACCCTGAGGGACCTCACATGACAGAGAGAAAGGGTCGGAGGAATAAATCCCCAACACCACCCTCTGAGTTCTGCAAGTGAAGAAGGACTTAAACCACCTGAGGACTGTATCAGACAGGCCACAGATGAACCTCAGGCACTCAAACAGCACCCCACGGTCACCAGTGTCAAATGCTGAGGAGAGATCAAGAAGAACCAAGATGGAGCGGCTTTTCTGATCTCTCACCATCAAGAGATCATTGAGCACCTGAACCAGTGCAGTCTCAGTACTATGCCTCTTTCAAAAACTGGATTGGAGAAGTTCATAGATGTCATGGATGGTCAAATGGTTCTCCAGCTGTAAGGCCACTACCTTCTCAATCACTTTCCCCACAAAGGGGAGGTTAGAGATGGGTCTGTAGTTAGCAAGGCAGTCTGGGTGCAGAGAAGCTTTCTTTTGGAGGGGTGTCACCACCGCCTTCTTCAGGGACCTAAGGAACTCACCCAACTCAAGGGAACATCAGACTATCCATGCCAGGTCTGGGCCAATAATGTCACAACAACCCATAATCAGGGAAGTTGGGCCTGGATCCAAACTACAGCACATAGAGCACATACCCTGGACAATCCACATGACATCAGTGAACTCCAGCCGGTCAAACGTACTCCAGGAAAAGTGGGGGAAAGTGAAGAAGAACCAATCAATAGCATCCCCCACAGAGTGTGCTGGTTGTATCTTCTCCCTGATGCCTACCACCTTATCTGCAAAGAACCGGGTGAGCTCATCACACTCCAATTGTGAAAATCACTTCGAAACTGCAGGCAGGCTGGATTGCACAACCTGTCCATGGTTTGAAAGAGCTGAGCTGGTCGGTTCTGAGCAGCAGCAATCTCCCTGGACAGGAACTCTGCCTTCTTATGGGAGATTGTTGATTAATAGACTTGGTAATGTTCCATCAATCTAAGGTGGTCAGCCTTCAGGATGGATTTCCGCCAGCAATACGCTAACCTTCGTCCTAGTCACTGCATCTCCCTCAAGGTTTCATCAAACCAAGGGGACAGAGGGTGAAGGGAGAGAGGATGAACATGGACAGGAGCGATAAGTCTAGGACTGTAGTAATGACCTTATTATAGGCCACAACAAAGGCCTCTGGGCTCCCGCTCGCCTCAGGAAACACCAATAGGTCAAGTATTACTGCCAGGCCATCAGGGCTCACATCCCATAATGGGAGGTACCTGACCATCTCCACAGGGGTAGGCCTATGAAGGGGGTTCAAAAACTGAACCCCATGGTTTAGTGGTCAGACCATTTGACAGGTTCCACCGTTTTTAGTGAACTAAACAAAAAAGGAAAAATTAGATGACAAGTGTTAAATGGAGACAGGCACTGCACATATGGTGTAACATCCCTGTGTGTCTATATATTTATATTCAATGCAAAATCATCAATTAGGGTGATAACCAGAGTGGAAAAAGGAGGTAAATGACGTGTTACAGTTTTCAACACTTACACCCTACAAGTATCACCACAGAGGAGGTACTGACAGGCATCAGGGGTGTAATTCCTGCTCATCGCCAATGACACCCTACCAAACATAACCCCAGATCACCACTTTCGCCACAACAACAGGCGTTGGTGTGAGCCTTTGGTTCATCGGCACTAGCTGTTGCCGCACTGTCCTATACTGTATCATCTCAGTTCACTTACACATAGAATTGGGTGACAGTTATGGATGATGACCCAAGAATACACCCCATTGCCTGTTGGTGTGTGGAAATTGGGTGTTGGGGATTGGGTAGTAGGGTGTTAGTGGGGATGAGCCAAAACAACAGCACCAACCCCATGGGTTTGAATGACATTGTGTGGTGAGGAAATACATGGCTAAGAAAATGCTGGCATGCCACACTGGAAAGGAAATGCCATATGGTTGTACTCTTCATTGCTACAACACCATAGGTAGTCTAGGACTGTAGTAATGACCTTATTATCCCTAGTGCTGCAATAACAGGCAGTCAGAGACAGGAAAAAAAACACTATTCAGAAGTCACACATGATAGTAATCAAAATAAGAATTACATGGTAAAAAATGTTATGCATAACATGTGTGCCCTGCCACAAAAATGTGCAACTTTACATGGAGGTGTCACACTTTGCTTAGAAGGATAATGGGAATCATTTCCCTTCACTGGAAGAACACACTTGTTGTGTATACTTCTCCCTGCATTAATATCTCCAGAGGTATGTGTCATAGCACACTGTTGACTGACCTCTGATACAACACTGATTCATAGCAGGAGTATCTTGTCCAACAAAATTTGAGACAGTTTTTTGATTGTGTCAGTGGTGAATTGAATCATGGAGTGGTGGTAGAATTTACATAAGTACAGTTCTGAAAGGCCTTCAATACTGTGCCACAAAGAAGACTGGAAAGATGAGTAGTCGGGTCATGGTACATAAGGTAGTACGTTGGGGTCTGCAATGACTAATAGACAAAAGGCGGAGGGTGTTGCCAAATGGGATACCATTGGTGGAGAGGGGGTGTACCAACAGAATAACACGGGGATCACTCCTGGTGCCGCTCCTGTTCAATGTCTAAATTTGGGACATTGCTGATAGGCTAAAGGGAACGTATGCATATTTGCAAGTAACACAAAGCTGTGTCACAGAATGGATATTCCACAGATGTACTACTACCAAGAGGCTGGAGTAGTGATACCATGGTAGAAAGCAGTGGTGGTGGGGGGTGCTGTTGAGCAGTCTTGCTGATAAGATGCACTTCACCTCGGATCCAACTTACGGACAACTTCTTACTACAAATTTTGCTATTTTTATTCAGTTATTCAGCAACAGATTGACATTATTGCATAGAGCTTCTTACAAGGATTAAAACAATGTCAAAAAAATGATGGGAGAGCAAAATAAAGGTGGTGAAACTGGAGGGAAAAATTTGCAACCTCATGAGACCCAAGATGGGGCCTTTGCTCCAGAGACGGCTGTATTGACGGTTCACCCGTGGCAAGCTTTGGAGGAACCTACGAAAGCCATAGCTACTGAAGTAGAAACAATCCTTAAGAGAATGGGGGAACAAGATGTTGAAATTGAAGCTGTAACAAAAACAGCATCTACTGCAGAAGCTCACACTATGAAGGCCCTGTCCGTAACAAGCAAACTGATAACTGAACACATGCAGCTCCAATATCGGCTTGAGGCCATAGAAAATGCCAGTAGAGCTATGAATGTCCATCTAATTGGCCTACCAGAGGGAAGTAAGGGCAGCGATTTACTGAAATTCCTAAAGAACTGGTTGCCAGAAGCTCTGCACCTGGAGAAGGAAGTTACAGCTCAGCAGATAGTGAAGGCTTATAGAATCTCGCCCAGATCAGCAATCAGACAACAAGACTCACCTAGAACTGTACTGTGCATGACATCTGGAGTGGTGGCAAGGGATGAAATGCTGCAGGCAGCAAGAAATGTCATGGGCCTGAACTTTGAGGGGAACACCTTGCATCTCTTCCCAGACCTCTCTCTCACCACTAGATTGAGGCGGAAAAAGTTTGATGCCATTAGGGCACATTTGAAAAGTTTGGGAGTTGCGCATTCACTGCTTATGCCGGCTTGGCTCAGAATCTAATATGGGGGTCATTCATACCAATTTACTGACCCATTGGAAGCGGGAAGGAGAGTTGAACAGATCGAGAAAGAATTCAAGGCAACAGAGGGAAATGCCATGTTGTTTGAAGAATCGGATGATAGCACTTGAACTTGTTGACCTGGACTAGAGGTTAGCCTCTAGAAGAGCATGTAGAAATTGACTTCTGGGCAGGTGGATTTTGCTCACTTTCCATTGTATTTAAAGCTCTCTTCTTATAGCTGTTCCAATGTTTAAATGGTATGGACTAGTTTAAAAGAGTGTCCGATCCCTTACTTTTTGGATTGGGTTTGAACGTTATTCGGAAATTGTTGGAACTGGGGCACGTATGCCTTTTTGTGGACTTTAAGCATATTATAACAGACCTGAAAAATGGCGGACTACTTGTGGAGCCATTACGGCGCCATTTCATGGTCTAAATTGGAGATTGGACTAATGCCCAGGTTGCAGCGTGAGCGACCCAGAAAGTGTATCATAACGGTTTTAATTTAGTAAGATGGTTACTTTGGGATTTTTGCATGTTTTAAGATGGGTTAATGAGGTTTTTTTTTCCCCACAATTAGCTCTTTAAATGTTACAAGAGTTTAATATGTTTAAAGCTGTTCTTATATAAGGAAGTGTCTGGTCTGGGAAAAGAGGGGTAGTACTTCCCATTTGAGGGATACAAAATGTCTGGGAGGTGATCATATCAGCTTTGCTAGTTGAATAAAAATGTTTGTGTATCTTTTTAGTATTTAAGTTAGATCACCATATTCTTGCAAGCTGCAGCATATCTAGGATAAATTGCAATGGATATCAAATAACTTTCTATAGTCATACCCCCACTTCCTTAAGCCTAACTGTTCAGACTGAAATATGTACTGTTCCATTGGATGGCTCCTTAATAAGCATGTCTTAGTGTCTGGCAGGACTATAAGCTGTATTACTGTTGTTTTTACTCTGAAAACAATAAAATATAAGTTTTTTAAAAAAGAAAGCTGTGGTAAGGCGTCACCTGGAATACTGACTGCACTACTGTGGAGCACACCAGCAGAAGGACAGAAGCAACGTTGAGGGTCTCCATATAAGAGTGACAAAAGTGTTGCATGCCATGCAGCACACACACATGATTACAGAGTATGAGTCCTCAATTTGTAGTCAGTGTGGGACAGGAGAAACCCTTGGGACATGATACGAACTACCAAGTACATCAAGTGCATAAATAGGGTTCACGTGGGTGACCTTTTACAACGCAGAACAGATAACAGAATGCGATGGTTGGAATAGTGTTCGACAACGAGTGGGGAGAGAGACAAACACAGCTGGACATGCACAATGGAACAATGGGTGGGGAGGGAGTGATGAAGAGGCATTCATCACCTAGGGTCAGAGGCTGCCCAGATGTATATGGCCTACAGGCACAGTGATCAGGCCGAGCGGTCCTTATATGCCAACAATTTCACTGTTTACATCAGCAATGATACATCATCATATTGTTCACATTTTTAAACCGGTGGTAGACATCCAGTTTAATATGAGAGACTTACTGAGACACACTTATGTGTGATACATTGCTGTTGGTTTTAGCATCCGATACATACCAGTCGGGGTCATTCTGGTACATCTTTTCTTCTTCTTTTTTTTTTTTTTCTCCCCTCTTCCCTGCAGTCCCCCTCTCTTCGGGAGACACTCTACGGCCTTTTCAGCCCTCGCTCACCTGCCTGTAGACCAGAGCAGTCGATCCCCCACGGAGCCTTGGTTTACCCCCCAGGCGGGGTACGGGGTGGGGGCCCTACACCCCGAGATTTACTGAAGTTTCTTCGGGATGCTGTCTCTGGGCAGGCAGGGGCTTTGAGGGTCGGGGCCTAGTGCTCCATCTACCGGGGGACCGCAAGGTGCTTTTCCGGTGTTCTTACTCGTGACGTGCCGTGTCCCCTGACGTCAAGGCGCTAAGCGCCGACGTCTGACACGTCGCCCCCCTTTTTTTCTGCCATCGGCCCTGCTGCGCCAGGTCTCCACCTGGGACAGTCAAGCGCCAGGCTCTGGTTCCCCTCCCCAGGAGGGACGAGCGCAGTCCCTGGGACGCCAGCCCTCTCCCTGGCCAGCCCTCCAGCTTCCCGGCCTGTTCCCCAACCCGGTCGGCATTTCAAGCGGAAATCCAACCGCTGCGCCGGCGGGCCGGCTCATCTTTTCTTCTTCTACTTCATAATCATACATGCCGATGCCTTCACTGTCGCTGCTATCCAGTGATTCCGCTGTAGCCATCTGAATTGCTGCATCCACCATGACTGGCACACACTGAATGCCAGTTTCTCTAGAAGCTGTGCTGTACTGTGTAGCTTTGCTCAAATGTGATATGCGTGTTCGTGCGGACTGCACAAGTACCTCAAAGTAATGTGGAGAACAATAGAAGTATGTGAATGATGACTCCTATGAAAAAAAAAGCAAACAAAACTTTTGTCAGTGTCCACAACAGCAGCTGTGTGTGGCAGAGCACAACATAAAAGTACACTTTCATACTAACAAGCAAGGGTCAGAACACGACAGTGTTATTCATAAAGTGTCAATAGTAAATAACATTCAGTTACATAAGCTGATGGCAGTGCATGACTTAGGACAGTATAACAAAAAAAGCGACATCAGCAGTTCTGTAACTCAGTCTTGGTTTTGACTGTTGATATGTACGCCTATGCATATCCCCCCACCCCCACCCCCTCAGGCATCATCATTGCTTTGTCACATTGCTTGACTAGTCTTTAGTTGTTTCACATCAGTACACCAAGCTAACTTTCCATTGTTTTCACTGGTAGTACGTCAAGACCGTTGTGTAATTCTCCACTGTGTTTTTCTTTGCCAGGCTCATTACTTTTCAATTCATTGTTTTTACCAGTCCAAAAACTTTGCAAAGTCCATTATTATCCTTTCCACCCAAGTTGGGTATCTACCATTTTGCAGATGTTCATGTGCTCTGCAAAGTGGCATATTCACCCTTACAGTGGATTTTATATGTCACAATGCCAGAATTTTTTAAGTACCAATACCAGCAGTCAACAACCAAGCTGTACAATGTTACTAAACACCCTTTGTATGGTGTGTGGGAACCATTTACTGTTATCGTGTACATCCTGTTGTCAATCAAAGTTCTTGGGAAAACAGGCTAGAAACCTGGAACCTACTGCCAGGATGACTAAGTTGTTTATTACTGTTTGTTGTGTGACCTTATTGTGCTGCCTGTGTGTAACCATGTGTCCAATGGTAAAAGCAGCGCAGGCATAGTGAGTCAGCACATATATGTAGATGAAGGGAGATGTGGTGCCACTACATAAACGTGTCAGCAGGGAGAAAGCAAGCAATTATCACCCGGTCAGTCTCACATTGATGGTTGGTAAAGTAATATAGACAATATTGCAACAAAGGGTGGTTAGCTAGTTGGAAGGGGGGACTGAAAGACATTCAGCAGCATGGTTTCACTTGGGGTCGGTCGTGTCAGACAAACACGATGGAAATGTTCCATGAGGTGATGAGAGTGGTTGATCGGGGTGGGGCAATGGACGTGGGCTTCCTGGACTTCATGAAGGCCTTTCACATGGTGCCCCACAGAAGTCTGGTTCATATATTGGGGAGCCTAGTGGTGGAGCACAAAATAACAGCATATATATATTTTTTTTGTTTATTAAGATCTCTGATTAACCTTTGAGCACAGGCTCATTACATAGGTTCCACGTCAGGATCATTACAGTAACAAACAAAACTACAGCTTACAGGAGACCGTAAGAGGACAACAACAATTAAGGCAAATTAGGTAAGAGGTTACATGTGTGACTGAAATAAGCAAACACTATATACAATGGTATTTGCCAACACAAAAGGAAAAAATGGAGGGAGAGAGAGTGAACAAGGGGAGGAGTTGGCTCAGGAAGAGAGGGGTAATAGTGAGAAGACAAACTGGAGAGAGAGAATATATACTGAAAATCAGCCCAAAAGTTGGGCCTCGTCATTGGTGAGGGAGGCTTATACTAAGCATACCGGCAGTGCCAGTAGCAGGAAGTGTTAGCAGAGGGTGTCGGGTGAGAGGGTGAGGGGGCGGTACAAGATTAGAGCAGGATGTCAGTATAAGAAGGGAAAGAGGGAATGGGAGCAGAAGGAGAGTGGTGGAGAAGGGATGAGGGGAGGTAGGGTACAAAGTGAGAGGAGGAAGAGGTTGGGTCAGTTAGGGAGGGAAGTAGCAGGGAGTGGACAGCTGGCTTACAAGTAAAAGCCAAAGAGTATTGGTCAAGGGGGTGCACTTTGAGGAGACAGTGGTGATGTGTGGAGTCCCTCAGGGGTAGGTGTTGGTACCCATTCTGTTTACCATGTACGTCAGCAACATAAAAGAGGTGCTTCTGGCCGGTCCGCTGGCGCAGCGGTTGGATTTCCGTTTGCAATGCCAGCGACCTGGGTTCGGGAGCGAGCCCGGGAGCTGGAGGGCCGGCCGGGAGGGGAGGACTTGAGTGTCCCAAGGACTGCTCGTCCTCTCCAGGGGGAGGGGGGAACCTCAGCTCGGTGCTTGTCTGACCCCGGGTGGAGACCTGAGGTACAGCAAGCCCGATGCTCCAACAGAGGGGGAGCGACGTGTCAGACATCGGCGCTTCGGTGCCTTGACGTCAGTGGACCTGGCACGTCGAGAAACATCAGGGGAAAAAACCTTGCAGCCTCCTGGTAGACGGAGCACCGGGGCCCGACCTTCAATACCCCTACCTGTCCATGGGACAGCATGCCAAGGAAAAGCGAAACGTCGGGGTGGAAGGGGGGTCCCACCCCATACCCGCCTGGGGGGTATAGCCACGGCTCCATGGGGCATGGACTGCACCGGCTCCAGGTAGACGAGTGAAGGCTGATAAGCCCATTGGTGTCTCCCGAAGAGGAGGGGGTTGCAAGAGAAGGAGGAGGATAAAGAGGTAAAAATAAAAAAAAAAATAAAAAAGAGGTGCTTAATGGGAAGGTATGTCTTTTCGAGGACAACACAAAATGTAGTAACAGGGTGGACTCAAGGGGGGGTTGGAGGCAATGAAAAATGATCTAACATTAAAAGACCATTGGTCGGAAACATGGCAGGTAAAATTCTTTGCCAGGAAATACACAGTGATGCAGTTGTGGAGAAGGAATACTAAATGCACACTGGGGGGAGATGATGGCTGCAACAAGGCAGGAGAAGGATATAGTTAGGGTGTATACCCACTGTGGCAATCCACTGGTCAAGGTGAATAGGATGCTAGTGGGCATAGGGACAGGGATACCCAGCAGAAGGAGGAAGGTGCTGATGCCAGTCTACAGTTCCAAGGGTAGGCAACACCAGGTGTTTGGGGTACAGTTCTGGAGGTCACAACTACAAAACAACATAGATGGCATGGAGAGGGTGCAGAGAATGTCCAATAAAATAGTGTGTGGTGTAAATGGGAAGACATATGAGGAGAGGTTGAATGAACTGGATTTGTGTCCTGTGAACACAACAAAAGACCGAGAAGTAATTGAATCATTCAAGTCTGTGGGACAGCTTATGTACTAGGAAGGTACATAGAAGAATTACAGCGTATTGAATTAAAATGGAGAGGCAAAGGTTTCGGAGAAACATTAGGAAATACTACTTCATGGAGAGAGTTGCTGAGATGTGGAACAGACTGTCGGAGTGGGTGTTGACTGCAAATAAAGTGGATGTTTTCAAGAAAGACTTGGACAAGCACAAGGAGTTGTCAAGGTGAGGGGGGATCTTGGAGGAGGGATCAGTAGAGAAGTGGGGAATGGGCAGACTCAATGGCCCAAGAAAGAGCCTTCTCTGCCAACACATGTCTATGAATGTATGAAAGTATGACTGTGAGTTACATTACAAGGTAATGGTGTACCACGGTATGCATTATTTATTGTATTCCACCAGAGCGGGACAATAACATCACAGCAAACCTGAATAGTTACATATTCAGGCCCAATACTGCCTCAGGAACCACTGCAGTGTAGTCAAGTAATCACCCATAGGGTGCATAAAGACATGGGCAGTGGTTGTCGAACTTACTTTACTGCAAAAAAAACTGATGACAGTCTGCAGATGCAGCAGTACCACCAAGTGTCTTGAACATGGTGCCACATTTTGCAATGATCACCCTCACAGCGCCAAAATCAACTGCTTGGCTGAAAGTGCACAACACCACCCAACCATAAGAATAGCAGCAGAGAGAGATGTCTACCCCCCCACCACCACCATCATCCACACAAGGAGGGACATCAGTGGAGGTGGTGCATGTGAACAGCTTCCTGGGAGTTGGTCAGAGTTAAGGATGATCAGGGTGGCTATAGGGTGACACTATGCCACAGCAGGTAAGTAATGCATTGCTTTAGCTCATACCATGGTACATACGCCTCTGGTTAAGATATGTAGAAGCATATGTAACCCACTGTGTGCCAAAGTCATCCATTGCTTCACCTCTTTATACCCGTCTGACCTGATGTCCCTCTGTACACCTCCAGCCACCCCACCCCACATGTAGCTCTCACACCTATGAACCCAGCACATTTGGGCCCATTGCAAGAAGTATTTTTTTTTTGTTTAACATGGAAGAACATTTACTTGCATAGAAACAAACATTGTGTGCAATCACTAAATTTGCAAATAAACAGTGAGAGTTTGTTACTGAAAAATTTATAAAAAACTTACTACAGGGAAACCTGGATTGCGGCACTGCATGTGGAAGTACTGTTCACATCTATGACTCCTGAGTCAAAGGACAGCAATAATTCATCATCAATTTGTGTTGTGCAGACATTGTTGTCAGTCTCTGATGTGCATGCAGATTCGGACAGCACTTTCTCCAATTCTTCCTCCGGCGTTGGAGACACATTCGAAAGAAGCCGCAAAAATTAAGAAAAGGAAGCATGAGGGTTACAGTGTAAGAAGTACTATAGACACTATGGTGCCATAGTCCATGATATGTCATGCAAGGACCTAGAAGATCATCTGATCACCCCTTGCTTCATATTTTCAAGTGCTACTGGTGTGTTCATGGACAGTAATTCATAACATCACACACACCTGTGTGATTTCATTTTTTTTTACTTTATTTTTATTATTATTAATATGGCACAAGGGAGACAGTTTTCCAGTATATGCACAAATAATTTTGTATCAGACAAGTATATATCAGACAAGAGCACATCATACAGAGTCTAAATTATATTAATAATTTTTAAGCTTTTCTGTTATATAATCTGAGTCTTTACCCTATATGAGAGGGGGGTTACTTATCTTACATATTTCAAGTCCATTTATATTTGCTCCTCCTGTGAGGAACTATAGCTTTAATCTAAAAAGATTATAAAGGATATTAAGCAGTCTTACATATTCCCCCGGAGAGGAGTTTTAATGGAACAGGTCGACCGACTGTCTCTTTGCCTGGATCAGGCCCTCAATAGGTTTCTGCAGATTGGGGAAGATACTATCATTTGATCGGTACTAAATCAGAGCGGTGTTGGGCTATGTATAAGAACCAAGGGGTCCATCTGTTCATCAGCACCGGCATTTTATTTTGTAGCTTAGCCATTAGGCTTTCCATGTTATATATTTCATATACCGTATTCTCCCAGTTTGTTATACTTGTAGAGTCCAGTTTAAGCCATAGCCTGGTTATTACTTTTTTGGCTGCTCCCAGTAATATGCTGATCAGGTATATTTGGTGAGAATTACTGATTTGTCTTGGGGAATGCAATAAAAGAGATACTTCCGGGTAAGAGGTCCGAGATTAGGGAAGCGATATTCCAGCTGTCTCCCTACCTCCTACCAGAAGGAGGTCAAGATCTGACAGAACCCAAAAACATGGGAATGTGTGGCCACTTCCTCCCCACATCCTCTCCAACATGAGGACTTGTCGGATATTGAATAGCTGGCAATGATTTGTGGAGTACGGAAGTAAAGTGCTACTATTTTCCAGGAGAATTCTCTCCAAATGTAGGAATTGGTAGTTTTATGTTGGTGACACCAAATATAAAGCCAATCTGTTGGTGTAAAGTTTAAAATCAACTCTGTTTCCCAATTAAATTGTATATTATCCACGTTACATGGGGAGTTAGTATTCAACACTTTGTAAAATCTTGATATGAGGTGTTGATGCATGAAAGGGCTTTTTGATTGTATAAGTAATGTACAAAGTTGGAGGGGGGACAGATCAAGGGTGTCTGTTCTCAAGTCTACCCCTAGGAAATGCCTAATTTGTAAGTAGTGGAAGAAGTCCCTTTGCAGCAGGGATAATTCTGTCTGTAATTGGGCAAAGGATTTAAAGATACCTCTATCCTAAAATTGATAGGTATGTGCTAGTCCTCGGTCACACCATCTATGGAAAGTCAGATCTGTCAGAGATGGGGAAAAAGATGAATTCCAGGCTGCAATGCCCATCCATCTTGCTATAAAGTGATTTTTGGGGTGTCTGAGATATCACTCCCATCACAGAAGCATGTCCTTAATAAAGAAAGATCCCTGCATCATCCAGGTAGACGTAAGAGGTTGAAATACTGGTACATTCTTTAATGGGAGATTAGATAAAGCTCTTTCTATAAAAAGCCACTGCGGAGCTTGATTTTGGGGGATTAACTATTTTGTAAGGTGAGTAAGCACTGTTGTGATAGAGTATTTCAGGAAATCGGGTAGGGCCAGTCCTCCTTTATCTTTAGGTAATTGTAGTTTATTTAGAGAGATACAGGGCCTACTTCCCCCCAAACATAGGTTCTTATTATCTTGTCCCATCCTGTTATCTCTCTCTACGATAGCGGGAGATGTATACTCTGCATTAAATAAAGCATTTTTGGTAATACATTCATTTGCATATATTGTACTCTATTCAAAATGGAAATAGGTAGTTGGGTCCATTGTTTTAGACCGGAATTTACCTCTAAATAAAGAGGGTCATAGTTCAATGTCTGGATGTTGGACAGGGTAGGAGATATCTTAACCCCTAGATATGTAATGTGGGTGGTTCAATTTATAATGATATTTCTCTATTATAGATAGGGCGGGAGAGTAATACATTAATAGTACCTCTGATTTATCCTGATTAATTTTGTATCCTGTTATTTGCTCTATCTTGGGCAGGATCTTATCCAAGAAAGCTAGGGAGGTTTCCTGGTGTGTTATATATAATAGAAGATCGTCAGCGTAGTATGCTAATTTGTGCTGGGTCCTATTGACCTCATATCCCCCGTATTTGAGTAGTTTGTTTCAACAGTTTTGCTACTGGTTCTACATATAAGGCAAATAAATAAGGAGACAAGGGGTAGCCCTGGTGAGTACCTCTGTGGAGCTGGAAACACGGGGATTAATATCCATTTATTTTGAGCACCGCTTGGGGGGACTGGTAGATTCCTTCTATGATATCTAAGAGTTTCTGTGGGAAATCAAATTTAGTTAGGGTAGATTATAAAAAGTTCCATGAGACCCTATTGAATGCTTTCTGTGCATCTAAGCTTAATATCAGTAAGGGGGAGTGGTTTATCTGAGCATGATTCATAAGGTATAAAGTCCATTTAATGTTGTCCACAGTTTGACGCATTTTTAAGAAATCCCGACTGATCAGGGTGAATTATCACTGGTAATATGTCATCTAATCTATGGGCTATAACACTGGTATATATCTTGTAATCTTGGGAGCACTGATATGGGACGAAAAGAATCACATAGGTGTGGGGACTTCTGGGGCTTTAATATGGCTGATATAGCAGCTCGATTCCAGGATATAGGCAAAACAGAGGTATTATGGCTTTTTTGTAGGGCGGCTATTAGGGGTAATTTAATTAAATCCCAGGTTCCCTTATAAAATTCTGCTCCATATCCATCCGGGCTGGGGCACTTTCCATTTTTAAAATGTTGGATTGCATTCTGTAGTTCCTGGGCCATGATAGGAGAGATTATTTTGTCCTTTTGAGTTGTAGTTAGGGTCAGTAATTGTACTTGAGCTAAAAAAGATGATATTTGCTGCTGGTCCATGGTCCCTGGCTCTGAATATAATTTCTGGTAGTAATCCTTAAAGGTTTCTAGGATTTGACATGTAGAATATTTATAGTGCCCTGTGGCGGGATCTTTTATTTTTGAAATTGTGACCTGTTGGGTCTACCTACGTAGTCTGTATGCTAGAATTCTAGATGCCCGAGCCCACCCCCTTGTAAAATCACTGATGTAGCCACATTAGGTCTACTTCTGTATGGGCTGTTAATAAGTTCTGTATTGCCTGTTGGGTCTGGGACAGTAGATCTGTAACACCCAGGTCCCCTCCCATATGTCTCTTCTGGAGAGATTTAAGTTTCTCCTGCTCGCTGGCCCAGTGGCGCTGAGGGTTGAGGTGCTGGACATCACACCTCATGCCATGCCAGTGACCTGGATTTGGGACCAAGCTCAGGTCTCTGGGGGCTGGCCAGGGAGGAGAGGATTGAGCATCTGACGACAGCTCTCCTCTCCTCTCCTGGGGTTAGGGTGGGAAGTGTCTCCAAGTACCAGTGACACCTTGCGAAGGCAGGGAGCATTGCACTCGGGAGCACTTGCGGAGGCCATAAAAGAGGTGTCAGCAGATGTCCCTGCGGACATGCGCGGGAGCGCGCACACCTCTGCTAGACATCATTGCACGTCTGCACCTCTGGGAAGGGGAAAGAGGAAGGGAGAGCACACCAGAACAAGGAAAACCCTGCTCGGCGGGGCAGGTGACGGCACCTGATCCCCAAGCCCTCTGCCAGATTCCACCCATCCAGCCTCCTAATGTCCTCCTCCCAAGCCCCACCTGCAGTGGTTCCATCTCTGAGAGCACCAAGAGGAGCGGCATCCCCACCCTGGGGGTTAAGCCAAGGGTGCCAAGCTGCAGAGTGTGTGTGTGTGTGTGTGGGGGAGACTCAGGATGGGGGGACCTCAGGTGGGCAGAATCAGGTTGTGATGCCTGAGAGAGGCCTGCAGACAGTGACTGGAAGGAAAAAGAGGTTACAAAAACAAAAAGTTTCTCCTGCAATTCCAACAGTTTAGCATCTCTCTGGCATTTCCTCCTTGCAGTGTAAGAGATAATATGTCCTTGAAGGACTACTTTAAGTGTATCCCATAATAATTGTGGGGAGGTCTGATGGGAGTTATTGTCTCTAAGGATCTCTGGGATTTTATCTTTTAATAAGTCTTTGAACTCTGAGTCTTGGAGCGGGGAAAGATTAAAACGCTAGAAAGAATTCTTTCTTTCTCAAGTTACGCTAAGCTCTAGGGATATGGGAGCATGATCTGAGAGATGTACATTCATAATCTCTGTCTGGTGAATGAGATCTTTATGTTCTCCGGTAATGCAGAGATAATCAAGTCTCGAATAATGTCTAATGGCATATGAATAATAACATTTTCTCTGGGAGGGGTGCATCTGTCTCCACGTATATATCAGGCCTAAATCCTTTATCAAGCACTGGAGATGTTTCTGCTCAGTAGTCTGTGTGGGGATCGGCTTGCTGAAGTGTCTAGAGAGGGATTTAATAAGCAATTGAGGTCTCTGCAGATAATTAGGGTTCCCTTCTGATGGGTAAGGATTGAGTCTATTTAATGCTGAATAGAAGACGCATCACTATGTGTGGGGACATAAATACTGCACACCGTTAGGGTGTGACCATGGAAGATGCCTGAGACTAAAGCCAGCCTACCCTCCTTATCTGCATAATAGTTTGTGAGTTGAAATTGAGATGATTTAGGGACCAACACCACAGCACCACATCTACCATTTTGGTAGGTTGATTCCACTATGTGAGAAAAACCAAATTTAACTAACTTTTGATACTTGGTCGATGACAGATGGGTCTCCTGTAATAGCAAAATATTAGGCCTGTGTTTTTTCAGGGCTTGTAATGTTCTGTAATGGTTAATTGGGCCAGTCAACCCATTCACATTATGTGATATTATCTTAAAGGGGCACTTATCTTGAAAATGCTTCCTTCTTATATAGAGTAGCCTCCTCTTTCTCATAAACCTCATGAAAGTAATCTGCATGCAGTCAGTAAGAAAGTAACTGTTAACACTCTGATACTGTAATAGAAAGTTTTGTCTCCATTTCTTGTGTCCAATTTTGTTAACAAGGGGAGTGTTACCATTAAAAGGGGAAAAGATCTGAACAAGAAAAACAATTAAACTACTCTGACTGGGCCAACTGAGCTCCAAAATATTTCCTAACCTTATCAAAACTATGTAAGTGTTATTACAGACTTCCAAGGCCGGATGCATGAAATGCTCTGGCCTGGTAAGTGACGATAACTGCCAATTAGGGAACTGATCCCTTGTCCTGGGAGGGGTGCCCTCGGGGATACTCTTGCCCCAAAACTTGGAGGGGTAAGGGATGATAAGGAGAATGAAAATTATGACTAGGGGAAAGAAAGTAAGTGGGGTAAGGAACGGTAGGTGTGGGATCGGGTAGGAAAAAGAGTGCTTCTTTCCTGTCATTTGACAGCGCATCTTCCCACCTCACACCCCACTCTCAGTTTTGAATTAGTAAGGGGGGGGGGAATGAAAGTATTCAACCTGGCGTAAGATTTAAATAACATCCTACATCCAGTTAAGCCTTAATCCAACAAAACACATCCAACAGGCAAAGCAAGACAGGCTTCTTAATTTAATGCTACCTCTGATAAGCAATTAGACATGTTTTCCCAATAGACTAAAGTCTCTAACAAGGTCTCGGAATAACTAGAGTTTGTTGAGTAATGAAGTTAGCAGAACATGAATACAGGTGTGACCCGCATTTTTAAGTCAGTCAGTCAGTGAATTCGTAGTTAACCATTTCTTTATGTCAAAAATATTTTGTTCCTCTGAGTACCCACGTTGTATTTGTGGTGAGTTATCATCCCCCCCAGGAGTGAAATTTTTCCCGGGTGTGTCAAGGTGGCCAGACTGTGGCTCCTAGGGACCCCCCCCCGGATCCCCCCCCGGGGGAAGGTTGAGAGGGGTCATGAGGGATGCCGTGTCAATCCAAAGACACAAACTTATGTTAGTCTTAAAATATCCTCTATCCCCCAGTGCCTAGCCGCAGACCCCCCACAGGAGTACAAAGTAGGAGACCACACAGCAAATGCCCGTGACCCAGAGTCCATCCCACGGTGTGGTGAATCCCCAGAGAACAGTGGCCTACTCCGACTAGGAGGCTAAAACAACGAAGGAGCACTAAGCAGCTAGCTTTCCCCTATTTAACGGGGCCACATTATGTTAGGATTATGGTGGCTGTATTCCTACTGCCTCTGTTCCAATTCATCAAGAGCCATTATTCCGTGTGCCCAGTCCGGGAAGTGATCCTTCCTAATTTTGCTCTATTTAACAGGAAGCTGTCGGTGGAACCAGCACCGTGGTGACTGCATCCTGACACCTCAGTACTTTCGTCTACCAACAGCAATATGATTATAATATACCTTTCGGCCATTCCTATTTAGCGGGAGATAGGCTGGGATCAGTGTTGGATCAGGTCCCCTTATCGGCACTCATCTGAATTCCTGCCACTCCCTCTGTTATCATTTCAACTCCTAAATCATCCAGGCCCACCGTCCCCCAGAAGAGGTGAGAGAGTCTCCACCCATCCATCCCTGGAGGCCTGAGCCATAGCTCCATCTCTTTCCCTTTGATTTAGGATTGTTCCATGTGGTGCCCCACCCAGGGGGCAGGAGGGCTGACCCGCAGCCAAAGCCAGGCAATTGGCATTCCCATGCTCCCCCACTGAAGCTGAGGCAACCCAAGAGAGCCAACCCAGAAAGCCACTCACCGTATCTTGAGTTAGAAGAAATGGTCTTTTAGGCATCTTGTTGTGTGAACTGTGACAGGAGCTGTTTTATGGATTCCAGGGTCATCTGCTGACTCTGCTGTCCTTGAATGACTGCACCCTGTAGTGGTCGGGGGGGGGGGTCTGGTTCCACTGCCTGCTGGTCACGTCAGGATGAGGAGAATATCTTTTCTTTTGGAAGTCTTGTAATGCTTCTGCCACTGATGTGTAAGTTTTTAGTCCTGATGGGAATTGTACCACTAGTTTACTGGGATAAGGCATCCGGAATTTTAGCTGTTCCTGTCTCAGGAAGGGAAACAATGGGACATGCACATCTCCTCTGCATTGTGGTAGGGACACAGTTATTGTCAATAAAAATTCTTGAGGAGCCATAATGTACTTTTCCCTGGGCTCAGGTTTTTTTCAATAAAAATTCTTTTGTTTGAAATTTCAGGAAACGAATGATTATTGATCTAGGCCTGGCATTGGGCTGGGTAGGTTTAGGTCCCAGGGCTTGATGGACCCGTTCAGTTTCAAAACTAAGGTCAGGGTCAAGTGTAAGAGCTGTGTGAAGCATGGTTTCCACAAATTCTTGTATATTAGCCCCATCACTGTTCTCAGGAACTCCATAAACAGGAAGATTCTGGTGGTGATGCCTGTTTTCAGCATCCTCCTGTCATTCATTTGTGAGATGGCAAAGTTGAGTAATTTAGACCATTGTTGTTTGGATTTGGTTTGCGTCTCCATCTGGGTCTGGGAGGCCTGTTCTAAAGTTAGGACTCTTGATCGTGTGTCTGTTAGGTCTTGTTGGAAGGCTTCTTGAGTTTGTTTAAAAGTAATAAATTCTGTCTTGAAATCATGGAGCTGTGACAGGATTCTGTCTAATTTCTGGTTAATTTTAGTATTTTTACCTGATTCACTTTTCGGCAATTTGGCCGAGGCTGATTGAGCCATTTTCTGGGACTGGACTGAGTTGTCTGAATCCAAGAGCTCTGAGTCCGATTTTCTGAGTCTTGTGCCAGTGGTTTAAATCTGTTACCTCCTCCCTTGTTTCTGCTGGTGGGCATGTCTGTTATCTAAGAGCTGAAGTGCAAATATATTGATATAGCGTCTGTTTATCAACTGTTTTATAGCGGGGTAGCGCAAAGCAAAAAAACTATGCTGCCATCAGGGAGGAAGTCACACCAGAAGTCACCTGTGTGATTTCAACTGTTGTTCGTATGTGGAACAACTGTGAAAATGGCTATAAAGAAGCACAGCATGGAAGATTGTCCTCTGCTGTGTGCTACTGTACTGCCCAGTTGAGGGCAGTGAAATGATGTGGTATCGTGGTTTGTTGACCCCACACCCACAAACACAGCATGGGCATTCCAATAAGTGGACACATAAATGCAGCACAGTAGGAGGTAGGCCTAAGATGGCATCAGGAGAATATGCCGCACGCACGCTGATGGCGGAGCTACAAATATTGGTGGAGAGGGACTTAATCCTGCAAAAAGCAAAATCTTTAAGCCCACTGATATGGCAAGACACCCGAGTACATCTGATTCCAGATCTTAGCTATGCCACACAGATGAGGAGAAAAAGCTTTGATGGCATCCGAACTCGGCTCCAATCCCTTGGGTACACCACATTCTTTTAATGCCCGAAAGTCTGCGTATACACTATGGAGGCAAAACATACCAGTATGCTGATGCCACCGAAGTGGCTAAACTTCTAGAGAAGATTGAAAAACAGTTTGTGGTGCGAGGAGATCCCTCTGAGTCAGAGGAGAAACTGGAAACCTGAGTACCTTAAAGTTTATTTTCTTTTGAGACTTTAACTTAAAGCTTTCAGTAAGATGGGGGGAGAAATGCACCAATGATTATATAGTTTCCTACTGGGTTGTTTTGGGAGAAAGATATGGATGGGGCTTCCAGGTACCTGTTTAAAACAAATATTGTTGGATAAGTCGAGCTGGAATAAGTAAATTTAAGTACCAGGATATGTCCTAGGAAAAAGGTGTCTTGATCCAAACTGAGCCTGCTCCTTCCCCATTTCTGATCAGATGTTCTCTCCACCCTCTTCCCTTCTTCTCTGAATTTTTCACTCAAACAAGTTTTTGGTTTGGGTAAAATTAATAGACCCATTTGTTAATACATTTGTTGATAAATGTGCAGGATAGCTTATATTCAGGGAGAATAATACCAACGTTGCTTATGTTGTAACAGCTTAAAAGGTTTGAATCTTGGAATTTTGAAATAGACTGCAGGATGTGCTTCTGTATAGGGAGGTAATAACATAGTGACTGACTACCGAGGATTGTAGGGATGGGATATCGACCCTTTGACAGGGTGCTCGGTTATTGAATGGACATTATATCATTACCAACTCATGGCAGCAATTGGTCACTTCAGGACTCACAATTGGACATTTAAACATAAGGCAGCCAAAGTTTTTCTAACCGTCTTATTTAGCAATTAGAATCTAGAAGGTATAAAATTAGAATTAATTTTCTTTCTTTACCCTCCAAGTGAGGTAACAAGAACAGGGGCGCTTTTCATTGAGTTACTGTAACAATGTAGAGCTTACTTCCTAGTGTTTAAATGTACAACTGCCTGCCTGATGGTCATATTATGTAATAAGCTTACATAAACTCAATAAAATACAATTAAAAAAAAAATAAACATAGCACAGTGACATGAATGCAACAACACCATTTTAACTGCTGATGCACAACCAGTATGAGATGACAGGAACACACAGTGCATAGTACTTCATAAGGCACATGCAATCCACACAGTAACACACAGCAACTAATTAGATAACAAAGCAGACATGAAAAGTATGCAGATTCATTATCCACCAAATTCCAGACACAGGGTAAGGTTTAGATTCTGGTCAGTTCAAACCCCGTTTCCTGAAAACAAAGTGAATCATAGAACTTGACAGCAGAAAAGGACCCCTTGGCCCATCAATTCTGTCCCTTTCCCCCCCTACTAACCTTGAGCACCCCCCCATTACCTTGTAACCCCTTATGCCTGTCCCATGCTCTCTCTTGAAGCCTATGACAGTCTCAGCCCCCCACCTCCTTCTGAAGCCCGTTCCAGGTATCCACAACCCTCTGAGTGAAGAATTGCCCTCTTGTGTTCCCTCTGAAGTGCCCTCCCCCCGAAGTCTCAGGTCATGCCCCATTGTAATGGTTTCCTCCGTCATGTAGGATAATCTCCCTGGGTCCACTTTGTTTATCCCTTTGATGCAACTGAAGGACTCTATCATGTCCCTTCTCTCTCTTCTGGTCTCCAATGTGTAGAGCCCCAACTCTTTGCATCTCTGTTCATATGATATGTCCTTCATCTCTAGCACCATCTTGATCACTTTCCTCTGAAATCTTTCAATTGAGCCAGTGTCTTTGCACAACTTAATAAGGCCTCCAGTAGTGCTTGGTGGACTGTGCCGCTACTAGTGCTGGGTCCCAGGAATTATTCCCTGCTCCCACACTCTCTCAAGGGACCTGTATAGCATCCCTTAAAGGGTGGTGGCAAACTGCAATTGTGGTATTGACCTTGTACAGTATTTATTGATGTTCACAGTCCCAGCCACCAATATTGGTGTTTCACGGACAGCACAACATGCGCACAAGTCTTGTGTGTGAACATCTGCAGGATCTGATGTAGCCATGTGCCAGACCAACCAGAGGACATACTACATTTCCGAGGATATTGTCGCAGAGTGAAGCAGTCCATGCCATAAGGATTCCTACTGCAAAGCAGCAACTGAGGAAGTGTTGCATTTTTGGGGGCACCAATGGGAATGAGAGCAGCAATGTGAGACCCAGGATTGTAGCCATAGCAGTGTGCCACAGTGACATATATGTAACAGTGGTGAACACACTAGGTGAACTGAACTTCCCAATAGCCTGATCATCCAACACCACAATCATACTGTCAACGGAACAACTATTATTGGCCTCTACCCACCAATCCCCAATGTCTTTCAATGGTACTACATGCAATGCATGTGGTATACCATGTCACACCTGGGCAGCTGGTTCTGATCCCTGTATAATATTTTGTTGTAAATATAAGAAATTAATGTATGATGGACTGTGGCAGAGGGAGGTGCTGGCTGCTGAAGCTGACACTTCAATCCCCCCAGGGATAAGTTCAAAGGACAGGACATCGTTAAACTGCAGATATCTGGGGTGCAATTATCTTATCAATTTGCTTTGATCCCAGGAAGTGAAATTAACCATTTATGGCATCCCCAGGGAAATCCTTTGATTTTGCTCTAGGTGTCATAATGGAAAGAGCATGCATGTGTTTTTGGTATCAGCCCAGGAAACCAGCTAATTTCATCAAAGAGACCTTTGATGTGTAGATACCAAAGATACCAAAGCCCAGACGGAATTAAGGAGTCAAATACGCTTTTGCTTTGAATTCAGTGACTTATATCAAAGAGACTTTGATGTGTGGGTAAATCAAAGCACAAACTGGTACTGACCAGTCAAACATAAGAAGAGATTTATTATGTCATCTCTTATTTTTTTAAATACCTTAGTAGGCCATCTTGGTGTTATAATAAATACAGATTTTGTTACACCAAGGCGGAGTTTGGTGACCTCAGCGATAGTGCCGGCTCAGGACTGGTTTTAAAACATACTGAGAAAACCTTGACAGACACACTTTCATAATTCTGACTGAGGGAAGAGGAACATCAGAGCACTGAAGTAAGAACCTTAGACAAAGATTAGTCTGAATGTTATTATTTGTAAGAATCTGCACTTTTGCTGTTTGTTTTAAGGCTGTATGTGTTGGGATATTTTGTTCTGTAATATTTTCTGTTTTCCTATTTTAAAGTAAAGATATAAATTTTAAAACGGAAACTGCCTGGAGTGCCTTAACATTTCTTTTTATTTAAGTGAAGCTTTTAAAGGTTACAGTTAACACTGTGTATGGGCTTATTGATATACCAAACTGGGAAATGGATAGAGTTCTCTAAAGTCTTGCATAGAGTGCTAAGGGTTCATTTTGTAGCGCTCTTCCACTGCAAAAAACGGAGGTGCAAACTGCAATTCACAACATGGGATGAAAGGGAGAGGGAGGGAAAGGGAAAAGTGGGGAGGAGGAAGGGGCTGTGGAACAAAGGGGATGGGGAGAGGGTTTTGGGGGGTTAGAAAGAAAAACAGATTTTTAAATGAAATTGGACATTAAAATTCAAAAGAAAAGGGAAATCATTCCCTAATTCCCATTATTAACCTTGCAATCTGAATTATGTACAAATTATGGATACACACTGTGTTATTATACCAGTATAAAAATCTTTTCTATGTACTTTTACAGGGCTTCTCCTAGAACACTAGAGATACACCAAACTTGTGAATGGAAATAGGTTTTAAAACTGGAATGAATAACCAGACTAGACAGTTCCTTTCTATACTTATCTTTAGCCTATCAACAATTCATAACTTGTATTTCACTTTAGAATACACACATATCCAAAACAGTACAAAAAAAAGGGTTTCATTTTTATTTTTATGATGTTTATCTTACAGTTGTAGACAGATATATACAGCAGAACTGCAGTAGACCCATCTAGACCAGAAAATACTACTGGAATGCCAACTGTACCGGAAGGAAGATTTTTCTTACATTTTGCAACCTGTAAAATTATAGAAAAATACAATAAAGATCATTATCCAATGTGATTAGCAATGTACAGAGAAATTCATATAATGAGCATCTATTTCACACCACTTTTAGAATTCAAAAATATCTATTCTTTCAGAAAAGGTTTAAGGTCCCATCTTTCATTAAGTCCGAAGGGAGCCTTTGTATTCACCTTAAAGATCTAAGAACTTTCTTTCTGTAACAACTTATTTGGCCTATCACCTCCCCTAAGATTAGCTTTTACATGTTCCAATCCCATAAATTTTAAATGCAAAGCATTAGTGTTATGTACAGTAGAAAAATGTCTTCCAATGGGCGTGTCCATTTTTTCATTAATAATGGACCTCATATGTTCCTGAATTCGTTCTTTTAATGGTCTAATAGTTTTCCCTATGTAGAACAGGTCACAATTACACCATAACATGTATACCACAAAAGAAGTTTTGCAAGTAATGAATTCTCTAACTTCAATTGTAACATTATTTGGTAATACCAAACTGTTACACACATGCATATATTTACATATGTTACAATTACCACATTTATGGTTGCCTATAGGCATCTGTGGTAGCCATGTCTCTTTTTTAGGCCTATTCTGAAAAAAATGACTGTTCACCAGTTTACCCTGAAGATTGGCTGTACGTGTGAATGTTATTCTTGGTTTTTCAGGGAGAATGTTATTTAAATCAGGATCACTTTTCAGTATATCCCAGCCATTTCAAACAATGTTCCCTACAGCTCCTGAAATACCACTGTATTCCAGTGAGCATGTAACTTGACAAGTCTCATTTTGATCTTTTTTTGTCCTCTTGACTAAAAAATCCTTCTGTTTTTTACCCTTAATTCTGGCTAATGCTTTGTTTAATACTACCTCTTTATAACCTTTCTCCCTGAACCTTTGCAATAGTTCTTCTGCTTGTCGCTCAAAATCAGTATCAGATGTACAGTTTCTCCTTATCCTAACCAATTCCCATAATCCCAGGAAAAGATTTGCATATGCTGGGGCCATTGATGCCCCCATTGCAGTGCCACATATTTGTAAATAAAATTCATTATTGAATTCAAAAATAACTGTGATGTAATATAAATTCTAATATTTCTTTTAAGAATTGTACTGGGGCACCAGTATGTTCTTGATCTTTCAACAAAAAATATTGTGCTGTTCTAATACCATCAGCATGCCTTATAGATGTATATAAGGCTTCTACATCTATGCAAATCCATAGATAGTTTTCATTCCATGTTGAATTGCACATGTTATTAATGGTGTCCCCAGTATCTCTCAAGTAAGATGGTAATTGTACCATACTAAATTGTAAATACAAATCTACAAATTCACTTAAATGCTCCGTAATGCAACCAATGCTGGAAACAATTGGTCTCCCTGGTGGATTTGTCATGCTTTTATGAATTTTGGGAAGACAATATAGGGTCGGAACTACTGGAAAATCACAAAATAGATATATGAATTCTTGATCATTAATATCTCCCCTATGAACAGCTTCATCCAATAATTCACATAGCTGCTTTCTAAACATAAATGTTGGATTACATGAGAGTTCTTTTTTTAAATTGTTTACATCAAACAATAAAACTTTCACCATTTCTTTGTACCCTTCTCTATCCATTAGCACAATATTACCACCTTTGTCTGTCTTTTTGATTACTACTGCTCGATTAGTAGTTAATTTTTTAAGGGCCTGTCTTTCTATACTGGTTAGATTTAAAACAGTTGTTGTTTTACTGTTTTTATTCAACAATTCTCTCACCTTGTATAGTACTGTGTTTTCAAAAGCAGCCACATTATTATTCATGATAAAAGGACAAAAAACTGAATTATTTTTAAACATGATGTTCCGCATTTTCTTGAAATATTCCATTATAGATAGTCCTTCCATTCCTGGTAAGTCAGCATTTTCTGAGATATCCATCTCCCTAATTCCTACAATGTCCCCAACTAGTTCAGAGGGTAGCTGATCCTTAATTTCTCTTGGGTCTCCATCTATGTCCATTTCGGCCAAAAGATAGTCTAATGTCTTATCCAATGTCCCTTCATTCATTTTTCTGGTTTCCAAAAAACCCATGTTTTCACTAATATTTGAATCTATGTTTCTTGAAAAGAATATTTTTAACTTGATTTTTCAAAATAACATGAATAGATCAATGAAAATAGTGAAATTATCTACGGGTGGAGTCAGGACAAAACTCAAACCCTTTTGGAGCAAAGTAAGATGACTGTTATTTAGAGTAAAGGAACTTATAACCTTTCTCCCTGAACCTTTGCAATAGTTCTTCTGCTTGTCGCTCAAAATCAGTATCAGATGTACAGTTTCTCCTTATCCTAACCAATTGTCCATAAGGTATAGAATTCCTTAACTTATCTGGATGTGAACTGTCATTTCTTAATAGTGAACTGGTACAACTTTCTTTTCTATATCCTTTAGTATAAATACATCCAGTTTCTTTGTCGCCCTCTGTCACATTAGCCAGAATTAAGGTTGAAAAACAGAAGGATTTTTTAGTCAAGAGGACAAAAAAAGATCAAAATGAGACTTTCCCTCCCTCTCCCTTTCATCCCAAAACCTTTCCCCTTTTCCCACTGCCCTTTACTCCCAACCCTTCCCCAACCCCTTCTTTCCTTTTTTCTCTTCCCTCATCCCTTTTTTTATTGGTTAAAACATGTATTTAGTTTGGATTGGTTAAAGATTGTGTGATGTCACTATGTCAATTGTATTTAAATGCTTAAGGTTAAAACTCAGTATTATGCCCCTTTGAAGGCACTCTGCCAAGGTGCTAGGAGCTTTCACAATTGGTGAAATAAAGTACAACACATGTTGTGAATTGCAGTGGAAGAGCGCTACTGTTTTGGAAACACACTGGAGTTTACAGGTTCATTACATTGGTGGCGAACTCCTCCTGAGTGTGGGCACAGTAATTTTGCTCATTTGGATTTAGTTCATTTTGCAGACCTGGTTAGGTGCCCGTAGGCAAAGATATCTGGCCCCCCGAAGACAGAATTATCTGTTCCTGATAATTGGGTACGCTAACAAGAGGTTATCAGTTTGAATCCCTCCAGAACTTGAGACTAAGGTGACTTGAACCCACAAAACAGACAAGAGGGTTACCTTGTTCTGTTCACTGTCCACAAATCATACGCTCAGAGGTTGGCACTTTGGGAGTAGAGGGCTGACCGGTTGAGCGAATTTGTGACAGATTGGTTGGCAGCCGTGGCATAAAAAGTTTGGTGGTATAAGCTTCATTGTTCAGTATGTCAGCTTGAGCCTTTTCATCTCACTTGAAAAAAAAAAGAAAGGCAGTGTTTTATATTTAAAGGAAACAGAACTATACCCCTTGGCTTACAGTCAAAGTTCTCACCCATTTTATTTATTTTTTCTAAAGTGCTAGTCAGATTAGCAGTAGTCAGGAAAAATGGTGTCCAACTACAGCAGGGACACTGTACAACACTTAAAACAGTTGTGCGAGGATGGAGGAGTCCTGTTCAGGGTGACAGCCAAAAAGCAGAACCTCATAGAGGCCCTGATGGTAGCAGATACCCAGAGCAGCGAGTCACAGACCGAAACTGAAAGGGACCAGACCTTGAGTGTGGCAGGACTAGAGGCCAGTCAGGGGTCCCAAGCCGATGAGGAGGACAGCAGGGCCACTGTCAGTGAAGGGCCACGGCAGCAGGGGAAGGTCACCAATATCCTGAATCCAGAGGTACTCAAGCTGCAAATTGAGTTGTGCAGGATGGAACTGGAGGCAGAGTGAGAACAGAGGGAGGTGGACCGTGAGGAGCATGAGTGCCAGCGAGAGGCAGAGGAGAGGAGAGGAGAGAGGAGCGCCAGTGGCAAAATGAACTGGAGAAGCTATGACTACAATCACCGGCACCAGGGCAGGTAAGTGGCTTGGGTTTAACTGGGACTGTAGGACTGGGTTACAAATTGAACTCCAAATTAATAGCCGAGTTTAAGGAAGGGGAGGACATAGATGCCTTTTTAAATTCTGTTGAAAAGTTTGTGTTCAGGCTAAAATTCCTAGAGAGTCCTGGAGCTTCCAGCTATCCCTGCTACTTACTGGGAAAGCTCGGGGTGCATTGGGTCAAATGAACAATGAGGACAGTGAAGATTACAGCAAGTTAAAAACTGCACTGTTGAAAAAGTTTGAATTAACTGCTGAATCATACAGAGCTAAATTCTGTAAGCTCAGGAGAAGCCCTGATATGAGCTATGAGGAGCTAGCCACGAAACGTCAGTTTTTAAAACGTTGGTGGGAAGGAATTGAAGCAAACTCTGTTGATAAAATTGAAAATGTGATTTTACTAGAACAGTTTTATTGGGCTTGCCCAGCAGAGCTAAAAACCTGGCTAGAGGACCGAGATCCAAAAACAGTGCAAGAGGCTGCTGAACTCTTGGACCTCTATGCCAAGAGCAGACCTGCTCTGAGAATGAATGGGGCAGGCGTGGCAGTGCAGAAAGGGAAAAGCACACCTTCAGGGCAGCTAAAATCCTCACTGCCTCCACCAAAACCAGTTAGCCCCAGGTTTCAATGAAAAGATTTATCTGAAGTAAGAAATGCATGTTGGCTGTGTAAGGAAACTGGGCATATTGCCAGACAGTGCCCCAAAAAGGAGAGCCATAATACACAACAGGGTGCTAGAAAAGAAGTGGGTTGTTTGTGTGTCCCTGAGAGCATGCCAGTGAACATGAGGGAACACATGCACCCAGTCATAGTAAATGGTGTATAGACGCAGGGGTTAAGGGACACAGGGGCATCCCTGACATTGGTAAAGGGGGATCTGGTACAGCCTGGTCAGCTTGTACCCAATAAATACATAACTGTACAAGGGTTTACTGGTGAAGAGAAAACATTGCCACTTGCTAGTGTTCTCCTGGACTGGGGTGAAACAGGGGGAACTGTGCAACAGGTGGCTGTAGCCAACACATTAGCTATGGATGTGATCCTGGGTAACAATCTCCAGCAGGGGGTGGTATGTGCAATTACCCATAGCCAAGTGGCAAGGGAAAATAGTAGTTCCCTGAACCCCACAGAAACCAGTGTGGAAACCACTGAGAGGCTGGTTCCCCAGTCTGTGTCTCCAGATGGGGAGACTGATAACAAGAGGGTAGAAATGTCCGTGGTAGCAAGTAACCACACAGCTACAGAAGGTTACTCCAAAGAGGGGGGGTGACTCCTTGTCAGAGGGTTGGGATTGACAGTGATCCTGAGGGCCCTGATGTAGTGCTAGGGACCCTAGTTTAGCGACTGAAGGGGACCTGTCCCATGCCTTGGGACTGTGTGAGGGGTTTGCAGCTGCTCAGAGGAGTGACCCTAGTCTAGAGAAGCTGAGGGCTTGGGCAGACTCAGAGGGCACACAGGAAGGTGATGGCAGACATGAGGTTTATTGGGAAAATAGACTTATGTATACACAGGCAGTACAGACAGAGAGAGAGATGCTAGGCAGGCAGCTTGTCGTTCCGCAGGGATATAGTGAGCAGTTGCTTAAGGTTGCCCATGATATTCCCTTATCTGGACATCTGGGAAACATAGAAACATAGACTTTGATGGCAGATAAGGACTGCTTGGCCCACCTAGTCTGCCCATTTCACTACCTAGAGGATAAGCTGCGGATCCTATTTAACCAACAACCTATTTCTTCCTACCCCCCACAAAAATTGCCTTATGTTTGTCCCATGCATTCTTGAATTCTCCCACAGTTTTAGATCCCACAACCTCCTCAGGAAGGCTGTTCCATGCATCCACCACCCTCTCTGTGAAAAAATAGTTCCTCACATTGCCGCTGAGCCATCCCCCCTCTATTTTCAAATTGTGTCCCCTTGTTCTTGCACATCTCTTTTTCTGAAAGATGCTACCCTCTTGGACTTCGTTGATTCCACTGAGGTACTTAAACATTTCTAACGTGTCCCCCCTCTCCCTCGTTTCCTCAAGGGTATACATATTAAGCTTCTTTAGTCTCTCCTCGTATGGCTTCTCTTGAAGATCCTGAACCATTTTAGTTGCCCTCATCTGACCTGCCTCCATCCTGTCTATGTCCTTGCAGAGATGGGGTCTCCAGAACTGGATGCAGTACTCCAGATGGGGTCTCACCAACTGTCTGTACAGGGGGATAACAACTTCCTGTTTTCTGCTGGTGATGCTTCTCCCTATACATCCCAGTATACCCCCAGCCCTCCCTACTGCCTTCTCACATTGCTTGCCAACCTTAAGGTCATCTGATATGATTACCCCCAGGTCCCTTTCCATTTTTGTTGTTGTTACTACCCCCATTGTGTAATCTTCCCCTGGGTTTTTGTTTCCCAGGTGCATTACTTTGCACTTCTTTGCATTGAATTCAAGCTGCCATACTTCTGACCATTCCTCCAACCTTGCCAAGTCCCTTCTCATCCTTTCCACGCCTCCTTGTGTATCAACCCTGTTGCAGACCTTTGTGTCGTCTGCAAAGAGGCATACTTTTCCTTCCAGTCCCTCTGCAATGTCACTTATAAAGACATTAAAAAGAACTGGACCCAGTACTGAACCCTGCGGTACCCCACTGGTAACCCCTCTTTCTTTAGAGTGGACTCCATTTACTGTTAACTTCTGTGTCATGTTGTTCAGCCAATGTTTTACGCAGGCTACCACCCTGGGACCCACTCCCAGGCTGGTTAATTTGACTACTAATCTTTTGTGTGGAACTGTGTCAAATGCCTTGCTAAAGTCTAGGTAGGCCATGTCCACAGCCCCTCCCTGGTCTACTACTTTGGTCACCCAGTCAAAGAAATCAATTAGATTCGTTTGACATGACCTTCCCGCTGTGAACCCATGCTGCCTTGGGTCCTGTGCCCCTCCGGCCTCTAGGTACTCAGCAATTCTTTCCTTCAGAAGTGATTCCATCACTTTCCCTACCACAGAGGTAAAACCGACAGATCTGTAGTTTCCTGCTTCTGTCTTGGTCCCACTTTTGTGAAGGGGAATCAAATCAACCTTCTTCCAGACCTCAGGTACCACACCATCCTCCCATGATTTGTTAAAATGTGTAGTCAGTGGTGTCACTAGTTCTCTGCTTAATTCTTTTAGAATTCTGGGGTGAATTCCATCTGGCCCCGTTGCTTTGTCCACCTTCAGTTTAAGGAGTTCTTTCAGAATCCTTTCTTCTGTGAAAGGACTGGGATCAACCCCCCTCTCCAGAGTGCTTCTGTTAATTGTTAGTGCACCTCAATATCTGTAGCATCCTAAACAAAATAGCCACTCTACAACCACTAGAGCTATCAATTCACCCTGATGTATTTGTCATCTCTGAATCCTGGCTGAAGTCCCACCACTCGGATGCTGAATTCTCTATCCCTGGCTATTCACTCATCAGACACGATCGCAAGGGTAAAAAAAGAGGCGGAGGAATTGCCATGTACATCTCCTCCAAGCTCCAGTTCACCCCTGTTCTGCTTTCTAATCCATCACAGGATATAGACTCCTTACTAATTAAGCTATCACTCCCATACTCTGCTCACATTTATGTAGCTGGCTCCTATTGTGCCCCTGGCACCACCCTATCCACCGTTCTGGACCACTTGGCCTCCCTAAAGTCATCCGCTTCCACAGGCGAGCTACATATCTTCGGGGATTTCAATTTTAATTGGCTCACCAACACGAGCTCCAAGCTTCGCAGTAAGATAAAAGCCCTAAACCTCACCCAGCAAATTTCCCAGCCAACCCACCTAAACCACAAATTGCAGAACCATTCTCTTTTAGACTGGGCCCTCACCTCTCACCCCCAACGGATAACTGAAGCGGGCCTTCTTCCTGACTCCTTAAGCGACCACCACATGATCTACATGATCAGGAAGGTCCATAGGCCAAAAGCTCCACCCCCAAGATCGCTACTCACTAGATCATACAAAACTCTAGATCAAGCGGCACTCTTAAACGACCTAGGTCGTATCAACTGGTCCTTTAGCCCTAAAGCACCCTCCATCGACGCTGCACTGGATCTCTTTAGATCCTGTTTTCTAGCAGCATGGGACTCCCATACACCCCTCAGTAGGACATGGGTCAGGGGTGCCCTCCTCCCCTGGGTGTCTGCCTTTCTCATTGACAAATTCCATGCCAGGAACCAGGCTTGGAAAACATGCAAAGCTACAGGTGCCCTGGGATCACTTGAATTGTACCGTACACTTCAAAACTCCTGCACTAGATTTCTCCAGCAGGCCAAAGCTAAGTACTTCAAGACCATTTTTAGCTGAAAATCTCAACCACCCAACGAAATTCTGGCAAACAATCAAATCTCTTCTCTCCTCCCCCCGCTCAGCCACCCACCCCGACCCTTACCGTCCAAGGCTCCACTGTCTCGGATCATGCTGATGTGGCATCTGTTTTCAACACTTTCTTCACTAGTTGCGCAGCTACTCTTTTATCTGACCTACCTTGCCCCCCCCCCATGTACAACTCAGCTAACACCACCGACCTCCCTGACCCCCAGCTTCTCATTCCAACTGGTCACCCTGACCAAAGTACTAAAAGCACTGTGGACACTCAATCCCAACAAGGGAAAATGTCCCACAGGCCTGGGCGTAAAAATGCTTTACCTGTCGGCACCAGCCATCGCCACCCCACTAGCTGCTGTCTTCAACCTCTCTTTTAAGCTTGCTGACATCCCAACTGACTGGAAGCATGCCATTGTCATACCCCTTCCTAAAGAGGGCGATCATTCCTCGCCAGGTAGCAACCGGCCCATCTCCCTTCTCCCCATCCTGGCTAAACTACAGGAACATCTTGTACTAGCCCAACTCACCTCCATTCTCGACTCCTCTGCCTTCTTCTCCCCTTATCAGTCTGGTTTTCAAAAGTCACACTCAACCATTACCTCCCTTCTAAGGCTCACCGATGCCATCCTCTCTGGCATGGACAAGAGGCACACCACCTCAGCCATTTTCATCGACCTTGCAAAGGCCTTCGACACCATCTCCCACCCTCTACTTGTATCCAGACTTAGGTCAGCCAGACTCTCCAGTGCTGCTACTAATTGGTTTCACTCGTACCTGTCTAGCAGATCTCAGTTGGTAAAAATTGGACCACACACTTCTAATTCCCTTCCAGTCAATACCAGCGTCCCCCAAGGCTCAGTCCTAGGACCGGTACTCTTCTCCGGTTTTCTGAATGACCAACCTTCTACATGCCCATGCACCTCCATTCACATGTATGCAGATGACACCATCCTGTATGCCTCAGGCCCCTCCCCTGCTGTAGTGGCCTCTACACTCCTGGAGGTCTTCACTGCCATTCAGCTCTGGTTCCGCGCAAACCAGCTGTTTCTCAATACTAAGAAAACTGTCTCCCTAACTTTCGGCTCATGTCAAAGACTCTCCTGTCTTCCTTCGCCCCCCACCTTCCTCATCCTCGACAGGACTCCCTTGGAGGCTTGCACCTCTTTCAGATACTTAGGTGTCTGGCTCGACCAGCACCTTGATTTCTATACACATCGACTCGATCCACAAGAAACTTCATCCAAAAATTTTAGGAGCCTTATATCGTAACAAGGACTGTATCCCCACACCAACCCGAAAGGAAATTGTTCAGAAGATGATCCTCCCTTTACTTGACTATGGTGATGTAGTCTATGGTGCGGCCCCCACATCCTCTATCTCCAGTCTAGACACACTCTTCCACTCCTTCTGTCGCTTCATCTTGGAATGCCCCCCACAGCTCACCACTGTGACCTCTACAGGTACCTTGATCTTCCCTCGCTCCATGATCGCAGGCAGCTGCACAGTGCCAGAACCATAACGAAATACTGGGCACAGTCCCTTCCACCCTATCTTGAATCCACCCTCTCTACCCAATCACTGACTGCCTACTCCCTCAGGAGCACTGACACCAGGCTCTTTCATGTCCCACATATGGGTCAGCAAAAGGACAAGCAGCCTTCAGTTACCACATGCCCAAACTTTGGAATGCGTTGCCAAAAGACAACAGACTCACTGCAAACTCTCAGCAGCTCAACCACCTCCTAAAAACACACCTCTCCTCCATGTGTTCTTGTACCTAGGGCCACCTAGAGGTGGTGCCCAATGCCATACAGCAAATTAGCCTCACTTAGCAGGGTCTTCACACTCATATGCTATGCACGTAACCTTGAACATGGGCTAGGCAGCAACCAAACCCTCCCACTTCTGGCCCCACTACACTTATACAGTCATCCTGAGCAGCATTTAGGGTTCAGTTATCATAGGTGCCTTGGCAATACCACATTGTCTATTCTATTGTATAACCATTGTACTTCTAGTTACTTGTAAAGCTTACCTGGAGCTCTCATTCCTGGGAGCCCTGTTAATCTACTGTCATATGTTCTACGTCCCTGAGACAATCCTATAATCTTGTATGCCCCATGCACAATTCTGCACACTGGAATATTATTATTTATTGTCTGTATTATTTATTGTCTGCATTCTGCTCCTCTTCCCCCTTCCCCCAGTACGCATCTGGAATCGAGCGGTATCTCCGCTCATTATGCCTTCCTGGTGAAACGCTTAAATAAATAAATAAATTGGATTAGGCACCTATCCCAGTTCCTCTTTTGTGAATACTGAACAGGGGTATTCATTCAGTATCCCTTCTTTTTCACTGTCACTCTCTGCCCGCCCACCATCCATTCTATTCAGCCTCACTATCCCTCCCTTTGTCTTTCTACGCTCCCTGATATACCTATAAAAGGTTTTATCCCCCTTCTTAACCGAGTTGGCTATCTCTTCCTCATTTTGTGCCTTTGTTATTCTGACTACCCTCCCTGCTTTCTTCTGCCTTAACTGGTACAGTTCTCTGTCCTGCTCCTTCTGTGTTTCCTTATACTTCCTAAATGCTATCTTTTTCTCCCTAACCTTCACCGCCACTTCTTTTGAGAACCATAGTGTCTTTTTCTTTCATTTTGATTTGTTTATTTGCTTCACACAAATGCTTGTTGCCTCTGTGATGGCAGTTTTGATATTTCCCCATTGTTGCTCCACCCCTCCTTCTAGCCTGTTTGCTAGTGCTTTTCTAAGGCACTCTCCCATCTTGCCAAAGTCAGCCCTCCTGAAGTCTAGAACCCTCACTTTTGTATGGCTTGACTCTGTAGCTGAGTTTATCGTGAACCACGCTTTTTGGTGGTCCCTTGTTCCCAAATGGCTACCCACTTCTACATCTGAGATCCTCTCACTGTCCCCATTTGAGAGTATGAGGTCTAAGATTGCTCCCTCACGAGTAGGTTCCAAAACTAGCTGTCTGAGGCATGCCACCCGAAGGGCATCAAGAATGGCCCTGCTTTTGGATGTGGCTGCAACAAAGGTGCTCCAGTTAACATCTGGCATATTAAGGTCCCCCATCAACAGTATTTCCCCTTTCTCTGCCATCCTAAGTATGCCTCTTATCATATCCTTGTCCATTCCCTCCCCCTGACATGGGGGTCTGTATACAACTCCTGTGTGGAGTGTGGTGCCATTTCCAGTTTCTAAGGTGACCCACAGTACCTCCTCTCCTCCCTGTTTACTCTTTTGTTCAGTTGCTTTTATCCCTTCCCTTACATAGAGAGCTACTCCCCCCCTCTTCTGCCCTCCCTGTCTCTCCTGTAGGTTGTGTACCCTGGTATGTTAACATCCCAGTCATGATTCTCTGTGTACCATGTTTCTGTGACTACTATGATATCTAGGCATCCTTCTTCCATCAAGGCCACCAGCTCAAGGAGCTTGTTGCCTAGACTACAGGCGTTGGTACTCATTACTCTCCATTTCTTGATGGCCTTACCCCTTTTTGCCCCATCCCTGTCCTTATTGCGTTTGTCACTTTCTCCATTTACCTCCTGCTCCTATTGACATCTCTATGTTGGTGTCTACCTCACTTAGTACCCTGATTTTTTGGGGCTAGATTTCCCTGCTCCTTTCCAGTGCCCCCTTGGCTGGTTTAAATGCTTGTCAATGAAGTATTTAAACTTATCACCTAGGATCCTGGTTTCCCTCCTGGACAGACGCCGACCATCATGCCAATAGAGGCCTGCATCCCTCCAGGTGGACCCCCAGTCCCCAGTGAAGCCAAATCCCTGAGCTCTGCACCCGTTTTTCAACCACTGGTTGAATCCCATGGTGTGGAGCACCCTAGTCTCACCCGTGCCATAGACAGGCAGCACCCCCGAGAAGGTAACTGTGTGTGCTATTTGTCTAAGGCCCCTTCCCATCTGCACAAATGCTTCTTGCATTGCTCTGATCCCTTTCTTAGCCAAGTCATTTGTCCCTAGGTGGACAATGACATCCAGCTCCCTCCCCTGTGCAGCTGCTCCTGCGATCCCGAGGATTCGTTCCCTGTCCCTCCAAGCCATGGCGCTAGGCAGGCATCTTACCTCCCTCTCCCCTTCCTCCCCCAGTTCTACATTCCTAACAGTGGAGTCCACCACCAGGAGTTGTTTTCTTCCCCTGTGGGGTCCCATGCCACCCTCCTGTGGGTCTCCTTTGTGGAGGTTCCTAGTATCCTCCTTGGTCTCCACTGTGGGTGCTTCCATAGAGGAACTACACTTTTCCAGAATGGCATAGAAATTGTGGAGAGGTACAACTGGTGGGATGCACCTCTGTTCCACCACCCTCACCCTCCCTGAGCCCACTGTGGTCCAACCACTCCTCTTTCTTGGCAACCTCTGAGGCAACGGCAGTGACCCTGGTGGTCTCTGGGTGGGAGAGGAGGTCCCACAAATCCTGGCCAACTCAGTCTGGAGATAAGCAACCATCTCCCTCAGCCCAGAGAGGTGCCTGCAGATGGGGCAACACTGCATCCCCCCAGAACATCTCCCGGAAGACTGCTGCTCCACAGCCACTGCACTGCACCACTCCCATCATGTCTTTTTTCTGGCCCCCTAACTGTTGTTTGGAATACTTACTCTGTCCTCTGTTGTTTATTTATTAATTTAATTTTTTTTCTCTCCCTACTTACTTACTGCCTCTGTGCCCTTTTAGCTCCTGATCTTCCTGTTCTGAGACAAGAAGTTCCTATATTCTCAGTAGTCTCCTTACTTGCTCAGAGTCAGACCTCCCGCAGCTGGGGGGACAGAGAGCTACTCTTGCCCTTCTGGGATGGTGAGTCTTCGGTGGTTCTGTGATCACTCACTTCCTGCTCCCAAACAGGATGTTCATGTTGTCAGTTAAATCCTGTGCCTATAAAAGTAGAACTGGTTTAGGGTTGCGGAGGGGGTGGAGGGGAGGGAAGGAGGGCAATATAGTCCCAGTAGAGAAGTTTTAGTTATACCAGTAGCTCCTTCCTCCTGGTGTTCTGTATGTTCTCTGGCAGAAGCTATCAAGGGCAGTGTTTAAATCTGGTTTTAACCTGGCTCCTTCTAGCTAAGCCACTCCCCCTACTTTGCAAATCTTTCTACACTTAGTTAATTTCACAGATAACAATTCTCTTCTGACACCTGTGACAAGCACCTAGATAAATACACAGATAACAGATAACAATTTACTTCAACTACCTCTAAAGCTACCAACAGTCCCTATTTTCCCAGGACAGTCCCTATTTTAGGCAGCATGTCCCAGTGCCCCCACAAGTTTCGCAAAATATCACTTTTGTCCCTTTTTTGCATACTTGTCTCAGTTTTGTCCTTTTTTTTTTTTTTTTCTGACTGCTAATCCATGAGTGACAGTTATTTAAGCACCACTGTTGTGCTACTCAGGCTGGACAGCAGTTTACAACTTTTACCCCTGCACCTGTATTGCACTGCAAGCATGTCAGTGGGAGCACAGTAAATCATGTTCTTTCCTGTTAGATTAGACTGGGTAGTAGTGCAAACAGGCACATGTGGATGTCTGCCTGCCATTAGCTGAGAGGGACTCCAGACAGAGAACAGACTGGCAGCAGGGAACTAAGGTACCTGAACCTGATCAGCTGTAGGGAGGTATGTGAAAACAATCTGGTGTGGTAGGGGAAGTCACTGAAGTGAAGTTTGCTCAGCAAATAAGGTGACTGTGAGTGGGTTGGATGGAACTGTCAGGAGGAGCAATACATGCAGCTCAAATGTCTGATCACAATTTAACACAGGTATGCTTCTAATGAACTTTCTGTACGTTATGATTTGGAACTTGCTGCAGCATAATGATGAATTGTTTTAGTCTGAATAGTTGCTACTGGTGTTACTGTGGGGTGGCATGGCCAGAGCAAGCAGCAAAATGTAATTGATTGTGCACAGCGTTATCTGCGGCGGTGCCCATGGGAGTGAGGCGGTGGAGGAGTGGTAACGGTCATAATGGACCGTTCCAGTTTTAGGCCTCGGAAAGTTGGTAGCGTTAACTACCTCTGACAAACGCACTCTCTTTTTTTTTTTTACCCTAAATTGAAGGTCCCAGTACAAGAGTTCTAGTTCTTAGTCCCAGTAGAGAAGTTTTAGTTATACCAGTAGCTCCTTCCTCCTGGAGTTCTGTCTGTTCTCTGCATGAATCACACAAACTACACAGTGGTTGGCCCAGAATTTCTACTGGCCTAACTTCACCTAGCAGGTGAAGGAGTATTGCAGGTCTTGTCACCGGTGCCAAGAAATAGGGAAGGCGGGCAAGAAAACCCAAGCCACCCTGATCCCTTTGACCATAGTGGAGGAGCCATTCCAGAGGGTGGGAATGGAAATTGTGGGGCCTTTAAATACCACCAGCTCCTCAGGGAAGAGATTCATCCTGACTGTGGTGGATTATGCCACCCGGTATCCAGAGGCAGTCTCCCTATCCTCTCTGAGGACAGACAAAGTGACAGATGCCTTACTTGGGATTTTCTCCCATGTTGGGGTTCCACAGGAGGTAATCACCAATTGAGGGGGTTCCTTCATGTCGAACCTGATGAAATGTTTATGGGAGAAGTGTGGGTGGTGCAGAGATGCACGACACCATATCACCCACAAGCCAATGGACTTGTGGAACGATTCAATAGTACCCTAAAATCAATGCTTCAGGTGTTTGCTGAACAGCATGGGAGGGATTGGGAGAAATACCTTCCCTACCTGTTGTTTGCATACAGGGAAGTGCCCCAAGAGTCGACAGGATTTTCCCCATTTGAACTCTTGTATGGATGCTGGGTAAGAGGGCCCCTAGACTTGATCCGGGAGGACTAGGAAGGCAAACATGCCACCCAGGGAACTCCCTTTGTGGATTACATCCTTAGGTTTAGGGAAAGGCTGAAGGAGCTTATGGGGACAGCCTAGAGCAACCTGGCAGCTGCCCAACAGAAACAAAAGGTATGGTATGACCGCAGAGCCAGAGCTTGCTCGTACATGGTGGGTCAGGAAGTCATGGTCCTTATTCTGGTCCGGAAAGACAAGCTGCAAGCTGAGTGGGCAGGACCGTACAAAGTGGTTAAGAGGGTAAAAGACGTGAACTACATTGTGGAGTTACCTGACCGTAGACAGGCAGAAAGAATGTACCATGTCAACATGATGAAACCATTTGCAAATAGGACTGACATTATGTTTGAAGTGTGTAGTCATGGGAAGGAGACGGATGAGAGAGACCCCTTCTGGACTTGCTGGAAGGGAGTAAGCGGGAGTCCTCTGTGGAGGCAGTAAAATTGTCTCCCCAGCTGATCCTGGGCCAGATCCAGAAAGTAAGGGAGGTTTTAGCAGACTTTGCCCCCTTGTTTACCACCAAGCCTGGACTAACCTCCTTAGCAACACACGATGAGGAGACAGGGACACAGACGCCCATATGGCAGACAGCATATCGCGTGTCTGAGGTTGGTCCAAAAAGATATTTGGAGGGAAGTGGAGGAGATGCTGGATTTAGGGGTAATCCAGAGATCCCACAGTCCCTGTGCCTCACCCGTAGTCCTTGTACCCAAGCCAGATTGCTCGACTCGTTTCTGTGTAGACTATCGTGGACTGAATGCAGTCACGAAGTCAGACTCCCACCTGATGCCCCAGATGGACAAACTCCTGGACAAGTTGGGAGGGGTGACCTACCTGATGACCACTGACCTGACAAAAGGGTATTGGCAGGTAGGGTTGATGGACAGAGCTAGAGAGAGGTCGGCCTTCATCACTCTGACAGGCTTATCTGAGTTTAAAGTAATGCCTTTCCGAATGAAGAACGCCCCGGCCACTTTCCAAAGGTTGGTGAACCAGGTGTTAAATGATGCTGAGGAGTACGCCGTGGCGCACCTGGATGACATTGCCATCTTTAGTACCAGCTGGGAGGAACACCTTTCACACCTTAGGGAAGTGCTGTACAGGATACAGAGGGCCGGGCTCACTGTCAAAGCCGAGAAGTGCCAGGTGGCCATGGGAGAAGTGGCATACCTCAGGCATGTGGTAGGCCAAGGATAGCTCCGTCCTAACCAAATAAAGATAGAAGTAATCCAGGCATGGCCCAGACCAGAAACTCAGAAGCAGGTAAGGAGTTTTCTCGGGACAGCAGGGTACTATAGAAAATTTGTGCCTAATTACAGTGCCCTGGCTGCTCCCCTATCTGACCTGACAAAGAAAAGGATGCCCAAGAAAATTACCTGGGGCCCAGCCTGCGAGGAAGATTTTTCCAAACTAAAGGAGGCACTGTGCAGTGCTCCTGTTTTGACAAGTCCTGACTATAGTAAAATCTTTATAGTTCAGACTGATGCCTCAGACGTAGATATTGGGGCAGTACTGAGCCAGACATCCAGCGAAGGGAGGGACCACCCCATAGCCTACGTGAGTAAAAAGTTGCTTCCCAGGGAGCAGTCATACTCCACAGTGGAAAAGGAATGTCTTGCCATAGTGTGGGCCCTAAAGAACTTGGAGCCATACTTGTATGGGCAGCATTTTGTGGTGCAGACTGACCACAACCCCCTAGTTTGACTGACACAGAAGGGGAAAAACAATGGTCGATTACTAAGATGGAGTCTTGCTTTGCAAGGATATGATATGACCATTCTACATAGGGCTGGAGCAACCAATCAGAACTCAGGTGGCTTGTCCAGGGTGTATGAGGAGTGAACTGATTTGGGAAGCTCATTCCATGCAGGGGATAGACCCCCCCAAATTCAGTCTAGGTGGGGAGGAATTGTCACACCTGGACAGCTGGTTCTGAACCCTGTATAATATTTTGTTGTAAATATAAGAAATTAATGTATGATGGACTGCGGCAGAGGGAGGTGCTGACTGCTGAAGCTGACACTTCAAACTCCCCAGGGATAAGTTCAAAGGAAAGGACATTGTTAAACTGCAGATATCTGGGGTGCAATTATCTTGTCAATTTGCTTTGATCCCAGGAAGTGAAATTAGCCATTCATGGCATCCCCAAGGAAATCCTTTGATTTTGCTCTAGGTGTCATAATGGAAAAAGCATGCATGTGTTTTAGATATCAGCCCAGGAAACCAGTTAATTTCATGAAAGAGATCTTTGATATGTAGGTACCAAAGCCCAGATGGAATTAAGGAATCAAATACACTTTTGCTTTGAATACTGTGACTTATATCAAAGAGACTTTGATGTGTGGGTAAAGCAAAGCACAAACTGGTTCTGACCAGTCAAACATAAGAAGAGATTTATTATGTCATCTCTTATTTTTTTAAATACCTTAGTAAGCCATTTTGGTGTTATAATAAATATAGATTTTGTTACACCAAGGCGGAGTTTGGTGACCTCAGCGAGAGTCCCGGCTCAGGACTGGTTTTAAAACAAACTGAGAAAATCTTGACAGACACACTTTCATAATTCTGATTGACAGAAGAGGAATATCAAAGCACAGAAGTAAGGACCTTAGACAAAGATTAGTCTGAATGTTATTATTTGTAGAAATCTGCTCTTTTACCTGTTTGTTTTCAGGCTGCATGTGTTGGGATATTTTGTTCTGCAATATTTTCTGTTTTCCTATTTTAAAGTAAAGATATATATTTAAAAACGGAAACTGCCTAGAGTGCCTTGACATTTCTTTTTATTTAAGTGAAGCTTTTAAAGGTTGCCGTTAACACTGTGTATGGGCTTATTGATATACCAAACTGGGAACCGGATAGAGTTCTCTAAAGTCTTGCATAGAGTGCTAAGGGTTCATTTTGTAGACCTGGTTAGGTGCTCGTAGGCAAAGATATCTGGCCACCGAAAACAGAATTATCTGAGCCTGATAATTGGGTATGCTAACAAGAGGCTATCAGTTTGAATCCCTCCAGAACCTGAGACTAAGGTGACTCGAACCCACAAAACAGACAAGAGGGTCACCTTGTTCTGTTCACTGTCCACAAATCGTATGCTCAGAGGTTGGCACTTTGGGAGTAGAGGGCTGACCAGTTGAGTGAATTTGTGACATACCACCCCCAAATACAATTTCTCCTGCAGTAAGGAAAAGAAGTTAGCATCAAGGCAAAATAAAGCAAAGCAAAAGCAAAATGGACACTCAGACTTCTTAGTGGTGTACTACTGTGTCATCCTTGCCACACTGAAAAATAGTTGCAAGCAACATTTGCCCAGCAATCCAACACACAAGCCTGAAACCGTAACAGCACACTGTGCAGCCTACAAAAGCGAGCCACAGAAGCCTGCTGCGAGCAGTACACTTCAGCATGAACTGAAGAATGTACACCACTCCCACAGCAGATAAGTCTGCTAGCAATAGTGCTGTGACAGCATCAAAAGTGTGTTTCACAAAGTGGTGGTAGGGAGTAGGGCGGTTGACAACTCTACATTGGGGTGATGACAGTAGGACACCTGTACACAACCAGATAGTGAGATGAGACATTTGTCCTTTTTAATTTTCAATTTTGCCCGCATTGTTCTAGAAGGTCAGGAAACTGGTTGGTTGACCACAGTACACTTGGGTGGAAAGGCAGTGGGTCACCTGGGCTACCAGGTACTGACTAGCCATGTCTGCAGAGGTCTTCACCGGAACCACACTTTTGTTTTTGAAATCAGGACAGTCAAACAAACCTCCTATAACTTGGAGGAGGGGGCAGCATACCACTTGTGGTCACACATAAGTATGAAGCGTTGCGATATACTACCACGGAACAGTTTCCTGTGGTATTGAGATTTTCTTTATAGCACCCAGTGGCATGTCCATTTTTTTTATAGGGTGGCTGGCACGTCAATAATGGAGAATGATAGCTGTGCCATGACTGACACTTTGCTGAACCACAATTAATGCATGCCCTTACTACACCGTGCAGTTCTCAGGTACCAGAAGTCTCAGTAACAGTACCAATTACAGTACATGATGGCTGCTGTAAGTGACACCCCATTCTATGCACATGGTGGCCATTTCACAGTCCCATTGATTGTGATGTGGCAGCACCACCATGAAGGAATATCCCCTGTGATGGGGTCCATCACATGTATCACACTCATGGGGACCCTTCCTGTATCCACATCCTTCGTGTTGGAACATGGAAAAATAAGGTTACCTGTTCAGCCACTGATATGTGGTACTGTGTACTACATACAAGCCTGCAAGCTATGCCATACACCTGGTGCATTAGAGGATATCAAACCAGCTATAAGCTGATGATAGACAGGTGTGCAGAAGGCAGCAAGGGAGGGGGGATGGGGGAATAAGAGGTGATGCAACTGTGGGTGACGGGTCATGGCTATTTGTGTAACCCAGGCCCAGCAAGATTTTCTTAGTAGTAATACAAGTTTGGTGTTTTTTTTTTTTTTTTACTTTCTTTCTTTATCCTCCTTCCTACCTCCGGAACCCCCTCCTTCCGTCCGCTCATGTCTCCCATGCCCACCTTAGGGATCTGCCCCTAGAGTGCCCATCCTCCTCTCCTTACACAGTGGGGTCTGTCCTGTAGGTGGTCCAGGTGGACTTAGGGCGGCCTTCATCTAGGGCTGCCGGAAGGGATTTTTTCCATTTTCTCCCCTTACGTCTCCTTCCCTCTGGGACGCCGAACGCTTGGGATGTACATCCCGAGTGTTGGCGTGCTGACGCATGCTACAGCACTCATGCATCGGCAATGTCCCCCCTCCCCGACTCCGTTAGATGGAGCCACCTCCATCCCCTCTATTGTCGGTGCTTCCACCAGCTATGAGGGTGATGTAGAATGCGGAAGCGTTCTTGGTTCCCACCCCTGAGGGAGGAGAGCATCTGTTGGGATGCTCAATCCTCCCTCCCCCCTGCCGACCCCCGGCCACCCGAGTCCGTTCCTGAACCTGGGTCGCCGGCGCAGCGCGAGGTGTGGCGTCTAGCGCCTTCAGCCCTCAGCGCCACCGGGCTGGCTAGGACAAGTTTGGTGTTTTATTCGATTGGCAAGATTCAACCATCCAGTCTGAGAATAGAGGTCACAGGTGTGAGTTATGCATTGGGAGTCAGTGACAAGTCGACAGGCCCTGTTGAGGGCAGTGGATACATGTTTGAGTGCAGTGGTTGTAGCAGAGCCATAAATGATAATGCCATAATCGATATGGATACGATGGAGCTCTGGACAGCGACAACGAGGGCTTCGGGTGTCAGGTGTTTCCTATGACAGAAGAGCAGGCCTAGCTGGGAGTTAGCGGCTTTGGCGACATGGTCGATGTGGGCAGTGTAGGAGAGGTGAGGGTCAAGGGTGATCCCGAGGTATTTTAAGTTTTTGACCTGTTCCAGTGCGGCACCTTGTCTGGTGATAACGGAGAGTTGGAAGTGCTTATGTTTGTTATGGGAGCTGCTGAAGATCATGGCCTGCTTTTTTTTTTTTGGTTAAGGATCAGTTTGTGCTTTGTGAACCAATTCTCAACCAAGGAGAAGCCAAGCTGGAGATTTTCTTGCAATTTCTTCAGGTTCTGATGTGTGGCAAGGATTACTGCATCATCGGCATACAGGGTGATATGTTCAGTGCAGGAGTCCGGTAGGGTGTTAAGGAACAGGCTGAAGAGTAGGGGCCCAGTATTGAACCCTGGGGTACTCCAGAGAGGACAGATTTGGAATCAGAGTGCACATCCCTGATTATTACATGCTGGGAGCGGTTTTCAAGATAGTTTTTGAACCAAGAGATTGAATCATTGGAGAGACCAGCATTTTTCAGTTGGCTCAGCAGGAGGGAGTGGTGGACAGTATCGAAGGCTTTGGTCAGGTCGCTGAAAATAGCACCTGTTAGTTGTCCATTGTCGAGGGAGCTGTGAATGGAGTCGGTGAAGTCGAGTAAGGCAGAGGATGTACTATGACCTTTTCTAAAGCCGTGTTGCTGTTTACAGAGAATATTATAATTGTCCAGGTGCTTGGTAAATTGATCTGCTAGTATATGTTCCAGTGCCATCGATAGGGGAGGCAGAATGGAGATAGGGTGGAAGTTCACATGGTCAGTCTTATCACCACTTTTGTGAATCGGGGTAACAGTGGCCATTTTCCATTTGTCCGGGAATTGGCTAAGGGAAAGAGACAGAGATTAAAGATCTTGGTGAGGAGCCCAAGTACCTCGTCAAGTGTTAGGGCCAGTAGCATGAGGTCAAGATTGTCATTGCTTGTCCTAGATTTGCTGACGGCTTTGGCAACATAGTTTCGGACTTGATGTTTCTTTAGTGCTTTAAAGTGGAAAGGTGGGTGACAGGCGTGGGAGGAGGAGTTGGGGGGTGGGAGTTGCCACATCTTGAAAGAAGTCAGAGGGGAGAACACTGGTAAGGTCAGTGAAAGCGATATTAAAAGTGTTTGCAATAGTTTTAGGGTCGCGTGTAGTGTGCCCATTTATGTTGAGTATGTTCGGCAAAGATTTTGACTGCTTCCCAGTGACATCTTTAATGTTTGTCCAGAAATCCCTCCCATTTCCCCAGGAGTTAGTGAGGGCATTTTTATAGTAGTCAGATTTCTGTTGCTGAATGGATTTGGCGCAGTCATTCCATGCCTGTTCCCTGCATTGAACCTCAGCTTCCACTTTCTAGACCACCTTTCCAGAGCCTCCAGGTCCCCCTGTAGGGCCACCCTCACCTTCTCCCCATCCACCACTGCCCCCAGTTTTGAGTCATCTGCAAAGAGACTCATCTTACTCCTGATACCCGTCCTTATGTCAGAGACATAGGCATTGAACAGGAGGGGCCCAAGGACCGATCCCTGCGGGACCCCACTAATGACTCTCCTTGGGGATAGAAACATAGAAACATAGACTTTGACGGCAGATAAGGACCACTTGGCCCACCCAGTCTGCCCATTTCCCTACCTACTGGATAAGCTGCAGATTTTAGTTAACCAACAGCCTATTTTCTGCAACCCCCCACTATAATTGCCTTATGTCTGTCCCATGCATGTTTGAATTCCTCCACTGCTTTAGACCCCATAACCTCTCCAGGAAGGTGGTTCCATGCGTCCACCACTCTCTCCGTGAAAAAGAATTTCTCCACATTACCCTTGAGCCATCCCCCCTCTAACTTTAAATTGTGCCCCCTTGTTCTTACACATCTCTTTTTCTGAAAGATGCTACCCTCCTGGACTTTGTTGATTCCCTTGAGGTACTTAAAAGTTTCTATCATGTCTCCCCGTCCCTCCTTTCATCAAGGGTATACATATTAAGCTCTCTCAGTCTCTCTTCATATGGTTTCTGATGTAGACCCTGCACCATTTTAGTTGCCCTCCTCTGGACGGCTTCCATCCTGTCTATGTCCTTGCGTAGATGAGGTTTCCAAAACTGCACGCAGTACTCCAGATGGGGTCTCACCAACTGTCTGTATAGAGGGATAACCACTTCCCTTTTTCTACTTGTGATGCCCCTCCCTATGCATCCCAGTATCCCCCTGGCTTTCCCTACTGACTTCTCACATTGCATACCCACCTTTAGGTCATCTGATATGACTACACCCAGATCCCTTTCCATTATTGATGTTGTCTATCCTGCCAACCACAACCCTCTGGATCCAGTCCTGGAGCCAATTGCCCATCCATCTGATCATCTGGTTCCCCAACCCCATTTCTCCAAGCTTATCCAACAGGACCCCATGAGGAACAGAGTCAAACGCCTTGCTGAAGTCAAGAAAGAGGATGTCCACTGGTCTACCTAGGTCCAAGGCACATGTCACCCAGTCATAGAACTCCACAAGGTTTGTCTGACATGATTTCCCCGGGACAAATCCATGCTGTCTATTGTCCAGGCACCCCAACTTTTCCAGCCCCCCCCCAGCCTCTCCTTGAAAATGCCCTCCATCACCTTTCCCACCACTGATGTCAGGCTCATGGGCCTCTAGTTCCCTGCCACCTCCTTTGAACCCCCCCTTCTGGATAGGCACTATATGCACCACCTTCCAGTCCTGTGGCACCCACCCTGTCCTCAGAGAGATGCTGAAAAGCTCTGCCAGGGGTTTCGCCAGAACATCCGCCAGTTTCTTCAGCACTCCGGGATGTAATTTATCCAGCCCCGATGCTTTCTCCATCTTAAGAGACCTGAGAGCTTCCCTCACTCTTTCTGCCATGATTTCCACCTCTGCTACCTCATCCCCCTGCTTAGCCTTCCCTCCTCCTGCTAGTGATGCCCCCCCAGACTCACCAATTGGTAAGGGTCCCCTCTCCTCAGTTTCATCATCTACTCCTACGTATGATGCAGCTCCCCCATTTTCCTTGGTGAAAACTGAGGTGAAGTACCCATTTAGTACCCCAGCCTGCTCCCCCGGGTCTTGTGCCCATCCCTTCCATTTTAATCCTGCTAATCTGCCCCTTCACCCTTCATTTTTCCCCAACATATCTAAAGAACCCCTTGTTCCCTCTCCTAATTTCCCTGGCCAGGTTCTGCTTCTTCCTTGCCTTAGCCGCCCTCACCACCCTAGTGGCCCTTCTGGCCATCAGCTCGAACTCCCCTCGATCCCTTTCACTCCTTGTGCACTTGAATTGCCTATAGGCTGCCTTCTTTCCCCTCACCACCTCCTGAACCTCTCTGGTCCACCAGCAGGGTTTTCAGGCCCTACCACATTTTCATCTTACACTTGCACAGGTGCTGGTAGCCTCCTGCACCCCGCTACTAATGATTTCCCACCTACTGTCAGCGTCCATGTCTGGCCCAAACCCATCCAAATGCTCCTTAAGGATCCTTCCCATTTCCTTGAAATCTGCCCCCTGAAGTCAGTTACCTCCATCTTTGTGCAACCTTCTACCCCTCCTAGGTCCAGGCAGAACCAGACCGTGGCATGGTCGCTCCCTGCCAATGGGTCCCTTATCTCCAGACCCCCAATCTCATCACTGTCTGCCAGGACCACATCCAGTACCTGCATCTTCCTGGTCGGCTCCCTCACCTGCTGAGTTAGAAACACGTCCTGAAAGACATCCAACAACCTCTGTTCCCTGGCCACTGAGGATGTCATAGTCTCTCAGTCTGTTCCTGGCATGTTTAAGTCCCCCAGCACCACCACCCTTCCCCTGCCCAATCTGCAGTGTCTCCCAACATCTGCCACCAGACTCTCCTCCAGCTCCTCCACCAGTGCAGGGGGTCTATAAACCACTCCTATTTTTACTCTCTTGCTACTCCTTGTTATCAAGGTGACCCAAATCGCCTCCACCATTCCCTCTGCCTCCTCTACTCCTCCTATGCCAATGCAGTTTTTGACTATTATTGCTACCCCAACTCCCCTTCCCTCCCCCCCGTCCTTCCTGAACATGGTGTAACCCTCCAGTTTCAGGTCCCAGTCATGCCCTGCGGAAGTCCAGGTCTCAGTGACCGCTACCACATCCACCTCTCCCTCAGTTAGCATCGCCAGGAGCTCGGGCATTTTATTGCCCGAGCTCCTGGCATTTAGCAGGACTACCTTCCACCCTTTCCCTATGCTTCCATTTCCCCTGCTCGTGTTCCCATGAGAATTCCATCTTCCCCTGGTCTGCACCTTACCAGTCGGCCTTTTCCCGCATTCCTCTAGCTCCCCAGGGGGGTGGAGACAGAGTCCCTCCTTGACTTATTTATTACTTTTTTAGGAGCTAAAAATGGGACCTGACTTGCACTTTCTATGGCATTGGGGGTGGGGTGGGAGGTAAGCATTCACAGTGCCAGAAAGCACCACAACAAAGTTGAGAAAGAAAACACTTTGTTTATCTCCCCACCAACTAACGAGTGCTGAGGTCATCTTCTAGGACACAGTACTGATCAGCATCACAGAAGAATCAATTTAATAAGCAGTTTGCGGCTTGGAAATAACCGCAATAGAATACTGCTACTGCACTTGCCGATCACCCATAGACATAACATCGGGTCGGACTCGAGAGTTTCCGGAGTGGTGGTAGTGACATGTTAGCTCATCACCACTGATGGAAACTCCCGATCAGTGACATGACTCCTTGCAGCTCTACACAGCACTATCAGAAATCAATGCAAATGCTCAGAAAACAACAAAGGTAGGAAACAATGATAGAAAAGTAACATCATGAATAGACAGGGAATGGGGGCACACTGATAAACAAATTAGTGAACTGGAGGACTTTGCAGGTCGCCTTTAAGTTCAATATCACCAGCCAGGATGATAAGCAGAAGCAGAATTAAAACACCTGAATCATTTAGAAAATGTCTGCTGTTTGTCAGCATCCAATCTATAATAGCTCCCCTCCCTAGTTTTATAGTGTTCCCTAGTTTGTTCTTTAATAACTTGATAATATCCTCTCATAGCTGCAGAACTCTTTACTTCATCAGTATTTTTGACAGCTGTCCAGTCTAAGTTAAAGTCACCCATAATTATGTATTCTTCATTGCCCTTGCTCAGAGTTACCAGCTCATCTAATATAGCAACATCAGTTTTTGTTGATTTTGATGGTAAACATACGTGAAAAATAAACCTCAGCTCCATGAACTTCACATAATAAAATTTTGATCATGAAATAATCAGCTGTGTTATTGTAATGTCCTTCCTTTAATTGTTCAACAATAAAACTGTCTTTTACGTAAATAACTCCTCCCCTTTACCCTTACCTCTATCATTTCGATACAAGGTATATCCCTCAAGAGCGATATATTCATTTATGATTGTCTGTTCAAGCCAAATCTCACTTATTGCTATGACATCAAATCATTCAACCCACAATTTCAATTTGTCTAGAGGAGCTAATATACTTCTAATATTTAAATGAACAAACTTAATACCTATTTTATTGGGCATCTCAGACATCATTTTTTTATCATTTACCACAGGTCCAGCGTGTAAGCAATAAGACACGATAGGGTGTGCATGGAACAGATTTTACCGCATGCCCAGGGGTGTAATAAGGAACGAGGCCTTGGCCGAGTGCCTTTAGCCCCTGGCGTGTGGTAAAATCTGTTCCATGTTCTCACCTGGAGTGTCTTATTGCGCTTATAAAATGGTCTTCTTTCTTTTTAAAATGTTCATAGTTAGAAAATTTTTTTTTATATTAAAAAAAAATTTGCTTATGTGGATTTATGAGAAAATAGCCCTTCCGCCTTTCACAGTATGATGTCATTGGTTCGTTGATAGCATGGCAGGAGTAGGAGAAGTAGTAGTCAGCACATAGGGACACACACACACACACACACACACACACACACACACACACTGTATTGGAGGTGCATCTTTACTTCCTTTTTCCACCCCAGAATAATGAGTAGACCTAAAACACCCAGCAGCTCCTTCTCTTCCGGGAAGTACTTCTCCCAGCACCTTGTCTCCTGAAAGTCAGCGTGACCACAAAAAAGATAACAACAAGTTACTTACAAGAAGCTCCTTTTGGTTTACCAACAACTGGGGCAGGAGTGCGATTGCTATTGAGACACAAACAGAGGCAAGATTTTTTTTTGTCAGTTTCACGGTTGCCTCGGGAGGATCATTGCTCACTCTTGTTTCAAGGGACCATCATTTACTGCTGCTCAATGTCGCATTTCATCTGCTGTGACTGCAGTACCACAGAACTCAAAAAAAAGACTAGTTTTTTTTGACCCCGGCCCCTGCCTATTGCCAAGCCACAGTACCTACCTGCCAGCCATCCTGTCTCTCCTAGTCTCTGTCTGAGTCCCGAATCTCTCCACTGGTCTTCTCCTCTCCCTCTAGTCCTCCTCCCAGCCCAGGCTGCAGTGCTGGGATGTTAGCGAGAAAATAATAATGGTAGCATTTTTAAATGCCAATGTTCTACGCTTCATGATTTTAGCCTGTTTACTGCCATCCTTTTTTTTACCCATGCATGGAACAGAATTTATGTATGGTAAGCCCGGTCTCTCACTGGCTGGTTTAGCCTACCCATTTTACAGTTCTCTTTATGTCACCTCCAAACAATAGAAACATAGAAACATAGAATTTGATGGCAGATAAGGACCGCTTGGCCCACCCAGTCTGCCCATTTCCCTACCTAATGGATAAGCTGCAGATCCTAGTTAACCAGCAGCCTACCTCTTCCTACCCCCAACCCCTAGAATTGCCTTTATGACTGTCCCATGCATGCTTGAATTCCACCACTGTTTTGACTCCACAACCTCCTCCGGAAGGCCGTTCCATGCATCCACAACCCTTTCTGTGAAAAAATAGCCATGTAAATTACCTCTGAGCTGCCCCCATCTTCAAATTAGCCCCTTGTTTCTTGCACACCTCTTTTTGAAAGATGCTACCTCTTGGACTCGTTGATTCCCTTGAGGTACTGAAAGTTTCTATCATGTCCCCTCTCCTCCTTTCCTCGAGGGCTATACATATTAAGCTCCTTCAAGTCTCTTCATATGTCTTCGGTGCAGACCCTGCACCATTTTGGTTGCCCTCCTCTGGACAGCTTCCATCCTGTCTATGTCTTCTTGGAGATTGGGTCTCCAGAACTGCTGCAGTACTCCAGATGGGGTCTGACCAGCTGTCTGTACAGAGGGATAATAACTTCCTGTTTTCTACGGTGATGCCTCTCCTATGCATCCCAGTATCCCCCAACCCTCCTTGCTGCCCTCTCCATTGCTTGCCCACCTTTAGGTCATCTGATATGACTACCCCCCAGGTCCCTTTCCATTTTGTTGTTGTTAGCATCTCACCCCCATTGTGTACTCTTCCCCTGGGTTTTGTTTCCCAGGTGCATTACCATGCACTTTTAGCATTGAATCTAAGCTGCCACACATTTGACCATTCTCTTACCTTGCCAAGTCCCTTCTCATCCTTTCCACCCCACCTTGTGCATCAACTCTGTTGCAGATCTTTGTGTCATCTGCAAAGAGGCATCTTTCCTTCCAGTCCTCTGCAATGTCACTTATAAAGACATTGAAGAGGACCGTCCTAATACTGAACCCTGCGGTACTCCACTTAGTAACCCCTTTCTTGGAATGGACTCCATTTACTATTACTCTCTGTGTCCTATTCTCCAGCCAATTCTTTACCCAGGCTGTCATCTTGGGACCCACTTCCAGGCTGGCTAACTTGTATATTAATCTTTTGTGTGGGACTGTATCAAATGCCTTGATAAAGTCTAGGTAGGCCATGTCCATAGCCCCTCCCTGATCTACTACTTTGATCACCCAGTCAAAGAAATCTATCAGATTTGTCTGGCATGACCTTCCCACTGTGAATCCATGCTGCCTTGGGTCCTGTGCCTCTCTGGCTTCTATATACTCGACAATTCTTTCCTTCAGAAGTGATTCCATCATTTTCCCTACTACTGAGGTTAAACTAACAGGTCTGTAGTTTCCTGCTTCTGCCTTGCTCCCACTTTTGTGAAGGGGAATCACATCTGCCCCCCTCCAGTCCTCGGGTACCACTCCAACCTCCTATGATTTGTTAAAGAGGGGAGTCAGTGGTGTCACTAGTTCTACCCTTAGTTCTTTTAGAATTCTGGGATGAATCCCATCAGGCCCCATTGCTTTGTCACCTTCAGTTTTAAAGTTCTTTCAGAACCCTTTCTTCTGTAAATGGGCTGGTATCAACTTCTGTATCCAGAGTGTTTCTACTGTTTGTTTTAGGTACCTCCCTCTTCCTTTGTGAATACTGAGCAAAAATATTTGTTTAGTATCTCTGCCTTTTCACAGTCACCCTCTGCCCATCCTCCCTTCCCTTTATTAAGCCTCACTATCCTCTCTTGGTCTTCCTTGGTTCCCTGATGTGACCTATAAAGGGTTTATCCCCTTCTTAACTGAGTTGGCTATCTTTTCCTCGGTTTGGGCCTTTGCTGTTCTGACTGCCTTCCTTTTGCTTTTAACGATACAAGTTCTCTGTCCTGCTCCTTCTGTGATTCCTTGTACTTCCTGAATGCCTTCTTTTCTCTTGAACCTTCCACCCACTTCCTTTGAGAACCAGTAGTGGTTTCTTACATCGTTTTGTTTTGTTTATTTGCTTCACAAAGGCTTATTACCTCTGTGATGGCAGTTTTATTATTCCCATTGTTTTCCACCCTCCTTCCTGCCCATTTGCTAGTGCATTCCTTGAGGCACTCACCCATTTGCAAAAGTCAGCCCCTCATAAAGTCCAGTACTTTTGCCTTTGTATGGCTTGACTCTATTGCTGTGTTTATTGTGAACCATACTGTTCGATGGTGCTTAGTTCCCAGATGGCTATCCACTTCTACATCTGTGAGCTCTCTTCATCTCCATTTGAGAGAACCAGGTCTAAGATTGCTCCTCTTGAGTGGGCTCCAATACTAGTTGTCTAAGCATGCCCTGTAGGGCATCTAGAACAACCCACTCTTTGAAGTGGCTGCTGCAACTGCACTCCAGTTAACATCTGGCATATTCAGATCACCCATCAGCAATATCTCCCCTTTTCTGCCATTCTAAGTATACTTTCTATCATTCCTTGTCCATTTCCTCCCCTGAGAAGGAGTCTGTATACAACCCTGTGCGGATTGTGGTGCCATTGCCGTCTCCAAATATACCCACAGTGCTTCTTCTCCTCCCTGTTTTCCCTTTTGTTCTGTTGCTTTGATTCCTTCCCTTATCGAAGAGCTTCTCCTCCTCCTCCTCCTCTTTACCCTCCCTGTCCCTCCTGTAGATAGTGTGTCCTGGTATGTTTACGTCCCAGTCATGGTTTTTGTGTACCATGTTTCTGTGACTGCACGATATCAGATGTTCCTCCTCCATCAAGGTCACTAATTCAGGAAGCTTGTTACTCAGACTACGGGCATTGGTACTCATTGCTCTCCATTTTTGATGGCTTTACCTTCTGTTGCAGCATCCCCACTGACCTTTCTACCTCAGTCTTTTCTCATTTAGTACCCTGTTTTGTAGGAAAGGCTGGGATTTTCCTCTGCCTATCATGCTCCCTTGACTAGCTTAAAAGCTTGCCAATGAAGCATTTAAACCGATTGCTCAAAAGACTTGTTCCTTCCTGGACAGATGCAGACCATCCTGCCAGTATAGGCTGATGTCCCTCCAGGTGGAACCCCAGTCCCCAATGAAGCCAAACCCTGTGCTCCATCATTTTTTCAACCATTCACTAAACTGCATGGTGCAAAGTACCCTCACCTCACTCATGCCATTGACAGGCAGCACCTCTGAGAAGGATACTGTGTGTGCTACTTGTCTTAGGCCCCTCCCCAATTCTACAAAGTCCTTCTGCACTGCTCTAATCTCATGTTGAGACAAGTCATTTGTCCCTAGGTGGACAATGACGTCCAGCTCAGATTCCCGTGCAGCTGTTCTCATAATTCTGAGGATGTGCTTCTTGTCCCTCCAAGCCATGGCACCAGTCAGGCACCTTACTTCAGTTTTCCCTGCTCCCCCCCGGTTCTATCCCACTAATAATTGAGTCCCCCACCAGGAGCTGCTTCCTTTCCTTGTGGTGTCCTCTGCCTCCTTCCTGTGGGCCTCCCTTGTGACAGTTTTCCTCAGCCTCCTTAGTCTCCTCTGCAGGTGCATCCATAGAGGAGCTATGCTCCCCCAGAATGGTGTATGGATTGTGGAGTGGAACAACTGACTGGGTGTGCCTCTGTTCCACCATCCTCACCCTCCCTGAGCCCACTGTGGTCCAACTGCTGTGCTTTCTTCACAACCTCTGAGGTAGTGGTGGTGGCTTTGGTGGTCCCTGGATGGGGGGGCTCCCTTCCTACCATCCAGTGTGGCCTGGGGGAAGGTTCCCTTACTACTGTCCAGTGTGGCCTGAAGATGGGCAACTTCCTCCCTCAGGGCAGAGAGTTGTCTGCAAATAGGGCAGCATCTCAGCCTCCAGAAAGACTCCTGGAAGACTGCTGCCCCACAGCCATTATATTGCACTACTCCCACATGTTTGTCTACTTTTTGTGTGTGTGTGTGTGTGTGTGTGTGTTTGTGTGTGTGATTGGTTTGTTATATAGAAATATATATATATTATACAATGTGTATGCTTATATTGTCAGTGCAGTTTGCTAGAGAGGATATGACAGTGACATGCAACTTGCACTCTTGAAATGATGTCAGAACCCCAGGTATAGGAACTATTTCCAGGGTGGGTGGGGTGAGGGTGGGAAGGGTTGGGCCTAAACTGTGCCCTCACAAAACAATCAGCTAAGAGCTCTGACCCACCGGCCACGATGAGTGCCTTCCTGTCAGCAAGATGCCTACACAACAATTTGACAGAGAAAATACCCTGCTAATCAAACAGAGAAAATCCAGACATCCAAGTACGACACAGGTAAACTCCCTAGCCCCAAAACAGCCTGGTAGTTTGTACTTCTGAAAGCAGTCAGTCCCAAAATAAGTCAGCTGTGCTTTAAACTCTTCCTGCACTGAAAATCTTAAGAATTGTAATCAAACGTAAGCTAGATCCACCTCCCTCTGTTGCTTGAAAGACTGTCTTTTCCTGATAATTCTAAGTTCCTTATTTCACCTTTCAGTTAGAAGTAGCCTCCACCTGCAGAATATCTGCTACAAACCAAACACAATTGTAAGGTTCACCTCCCTCTGTTGTGAGCACACCTCGCTCTCTTGCAAATCCTATGTTCAGTATTGCAGCTTCCAGCCAGAGGTAGTTTCAGTTGAAGAATATTAGCTGTTCGTATAGCATCATCATATAAGGTATTGCTTTCATAGCACCCCGTTTGTTTGTAATTTTCTGATATTGTGTTGTTTTAGTTTTATACTTTAATCCATTAAAAACATACCAATTACATTTTTGAAAGTGCACTTGCATTGTTTGGATACCAGCTAAAGGAAAGAGCCAAGCTGACATACATTTCATTGGCTTATTTCCATCATGGAGACTGCCACATGTAGCTTTGATGTCTCCTTCTACTGTTGTCAAGAAGTGTCTCGCCGAGAGACATCCCCATAAACATAATGGGCATGTGAATTGGGTCATCATGGACAAATATTGATAAATAAACCTAAGAACACTACAGCCTCTAAGTTCTGAGAATATTATTTTGGATAATTTAAAATACCTCTATATGTAAAATGTTAAAATTATAATCCAAAACTCCCCAATCTTTACCTGAGGTGCAGATCCCAAGCCCCCTTGCCTGCCATATATAGGTTTACACACAGTGTTTAAAAACAGTCTGCAGTTCAAAACAGCACCTGCAAGGAGTTAGCTGTTTCACTCTGGCTGCTGCAGTTTAACTGGGAGAAGATGTCTGGCATAACTTGCAGTTTTAGCTGACACTTGCCAGGACTGTTCTTACTCACACCAGCTACTGCAGTCCCCCCAAATCACTGTTGGTTCGGCTGGCTTGTTATGTCCCTTCTGTTCCTGCCTGGGGTGCAATCTGAGGGTACATTCAGGAGGTGGCATCCTAGTTCAGCAAGGGTACCACTGGGTAGGAGTACAACTGAGTCTGGAGTTGATCAGAATACAAGGGCATAAGCAGAAAGTAGCAAAAAAACAAAAACAAAACAAAGGTGAACTTAGTGCATTGCAACTTTCAAATTTTAGAGGCTAGGTGACCAGGAAAGTAGCATTGCTAGCAGAACCAGCCTTATGTTTATTTTGGGGGACCCAGCAGGGTTAGTCATTGGGGGTCCTTGAACGTACCTTAGCAAGTATTCTTATAGTAGTTGAAAGGGTCTGCTGAGCCTAGTGATGTCCCCTGTGTTAACTTTAATAGTACATGGAAATGAACACATAAATTAAAACAAACATGAAATTTGAATGAGTGATGACCTGCACACCTTCTCTCTGAGGTCCCCATGATAGAGAGCTCCCTGCAATGAATGGGAGTGAGGGTGCCTATGGCCATTCCTGTTCACTAGCCCTGGAATGAGAAGGGGTTCTGGTGAGAAGGTGGAGAGAGACAACAACTTGGAGCTGGGGGAAGCCGCAAGGAGCAGCCTGGTAGAGGGGCTCCATTTCATTTAATTTCATTTCATTTATTCATTTTGGTGGGACTACACACATTCAAGTTCCTGTTGCACCAGTTGCTTACGGAAGCGTGCAACTGCCACTCCTAACCTACACTACAAATAGATGCTCCCAGAGCAATTCCTGCAGCACTTGCACATCTCACAGCAGTCTGCTACCACTCTGCATTTAATCCCACTTCCCTAACTAGCTTTCACCACTCTCCAGTTCTCCTGGCCCATCCTCCTTTGGTCCCCGATCTTGTTTCACTTCTACCTTAACTTTACTCTCTTGATGCCCAGTGGTTTCTCCCACTGTGACTCCTACCCCTATACTGTGTTACCTATGTATTTTCTTCTCGGTTTACCCCCTCCTAAGTGCACCAGTGACTTCTGATTAATGTATGTATGTATGCTTTTTTATTTACCACATTGCGATAATGTCCAACACGTATGTATGTATGCTCTTTTATTACTCTGTTACAATATTTCAACATGTTATGGCTTTGTTAAACATATGCATTGTTACAATGTCCTGTACTACTTGTGTTACGTCCACCCAGGAGCACTTTGTAAATGAGTTCACTCAGTGATGCATTCCTGGTTAAATAAAAATGGAATTGAATTGAATTTGTTGACCGGGTTGGTGCACTGATACAAGGACCATTTTCAGGCATGACCTAGGCCACAGAGGTGGAACAAGAATACAGCAATAATACATCAGGGGACAAATACAGTACACCAAAGACAATACAATGCACTAGTTAACAGAACAATGGGGGCAGTTATGTAGTGGTTGTGTAAAGGGTGGGTAGGGCATAACACCCAGAGAGTACAAAAGAATAAACAGAAACAGCAAAATAGCACAATGCATGTAATACAAGTTCAATTGTAAACTTCCAATATTGGCAGAGGCTTAGAATGCGTAAACAGGGGAATGCTACATCACAAATAACCCAGGGGAGCAAAAGCAAGTAGTAGTGGTCAGTAGTGGTCAGTAGTAGTCAGTAGGTACATCTTGAGGAGACAGCAGAAGTGCTGCGGTGGGCTAAGGGCTCTCAGGGAGGATGGTAGGCTCTTCCAAAGGGTAGGGATGGCAGAACAGAAAGCCCTCTGACCCATGCAAGTGGAGACTTGTGGGCATTCCAGCATGAGGCTTGCAGCATGGTGGAAGTGATGGCTCAAATCTTCAGCCAAAGTAGGGGGGAGAGAGGAGACATTGTGGGATTATGCATCACCATAACTACATTGCCAGCCAGGAGGTTGCTTCATCTGGCTTGAAGGGGGAACCATCCAAGTATCTGCTATAGAGTGCAGTGGTGGGAGGAGTATGGAGCCAGAAGAGTGAAGTGGCAGATGTTATTGTAAGTGGTGTTTGGTCTTGATAGGTCAGTAGAGGAAGTTTGTAAGTAGACGGGGGGAGCCATAATCCATTAGTAGAAGGAAGTTGCTCTGAGCAATAGTGAGACGGGCTTCAAGAGTGAGGTAATTGATTAGTCAGTGGCTGATCCCCAGTTTTTGATTTATGTGACATATTAAAATCTCAGTATGGTCAGAGAAGGAGAGGGTGGGGTTGAGGGTGATGCCCAGGTATTTAAAGGAGCTGACATTCTCGAGGGGTGAGCCATCAGGGGAATGGATGTTGAGTTATTGGCTACAGTTAATTTAGCAAGTTTGGGCTTGGAGCCAAACAGCATTGCCTTGGTCTTCTTGGTGTTAACCAGCAGTCTGTTTATGGTGAACCACTTGTGAGCATTACAGTAGCTGGTGGTGAGCATAAGGAGAGACTGGTCAAGGATGAGTCACTATGGCAGAGGATTAAATCATCTGCATATAGTAGGGAGTGGCAGGAGAGGCAGTCAAAGGGGGTGAGTTCACATAGAGGGAAAAGAGAATGGGCCTCAGGATAAATCCCTGGGGAATGCCAGTGGAGACTGGCAAGGCAGAAGAGGCTGCACCCCCGGAACAGACCATTTGGGTGTGGCCAGTGAGGTAATCTCTGAGCCAAGCAGGGGGGATAAACCCAAGTTACCAAATTTGTCAAGGAGGATAGTGTGGTTCACCATGTCAAACACTTTGGAGAGGTCCACAAAGACGGCTCCAATAAGCCTCTCAATATCCATGTTCCAGAGAACGTGGTCAGTGAAACTGGACAGGGCTGTAGATGTGCTATGTCCCTTCCTAAAACCGTGCTGGTGAGGACTGTGGCTACATTCAGGGGGTGGCATCCTGGTTCGGTAAGGGTACCTTACCTGGGGACAACCCCATGAAGAGTTCTTTATTTATCTATCTATTTATTTATTTATTTATTTTAACTTTGTATTTATGGATGTTGTACATTACAGCCAAGGCCCCTACTTTTCTGCAGCACAGTGGGACTAAGTTCTGCGGCAAGACTACCATTTGGCGCAGAACTTCTGCGGCGGTGGTTTGTAATTTCTGCAGAAGTTCTGCGGCACTAACAAACTACCACATTAGAGCATCAGCTTGTCATCCTGACTTCACTTTCATGGCAGTGGTTATAGCAATCAGGATGGTGGAAAGCACAGTAACACTAGTTCAAAAATTAACAGACTTTTAGAAATAATTTTGTGCCTAAAAAAGCAAAACAAATGTCTCTCCCTTAAGGTCCTAGCCTATTGCATAAATGGCACATGCAGAGGGAACCTTATGTGATAAATAAGGTACTTCTATACGCATGTTATCTATCCTCCAACTAATGAGGTCTCTACTGTCTAGCACTTATATATTTGTATGTGCTTTCTACACCACTCATGAGGTTCTCACTGTGTATCACATATATCTATATGCAATCTGTAACATACATACAAATGTGTGTGTGTGTGTGTGTGTAGTGAGACAGAGATACTGTATGTGTGTGTATATAGATATATATAGATATATATCTATATACACACATATAATATATATATATATATATATATATATATACTGTATATATATATCTATATATAGATATATATATATATTTTTTTTAATTTCCATGAAATTGCATCCTCATTCATACAGGGAAATGGAATAAACGGAATAGAGGAGTTATTGCAAAACTCATTTTTCATGTCAACCTGCTTCCCCTGACACACTACGTAACACCATCAGGCCATGACATACATGTGAACCGATAGTGAGATACAGCTCTCCAGCCCATCACAATGTGACCACCATGTGACAAAACACTGCACAATGCCTTCCCAGACTCCGAGCAGTGATGTGTTCCACCAACCCTTGTGCTGCCCAGCCAGCTCCCAGAGCTAATCTCTGAACCTGAGTTGCCAGCACGGAAACACAGCAAGCTACCCTCTGGCCCAACTGCTGTCCCTGTACACAACATTTCTCCATAACCTTTAGGTGATTCTATCAACCAATGACAATATGTAATCAATAACCCTGGCAAAAATGCATATAGTGCAATTATTTAACAGGTCTATTCTTTCAACAGGTCTACACATTATTCCACTTTTCTGGGCATAGTTATTTTATTTTTCTTTAAAATGACAGTTAAATTCATTTTACCAGTCATTCATGTCATATGACATCGCTATACCTTAAAGGCACAAATAAGTTTGTACAAAGTAAGGTATGGACTTACTTTGTCTATGCTATTGTCAAGGTTTTATTTATGTTGGCCCTAGTGTAGTAATGTTAAGGCTGAAAATTGTATTAGGCTGTAGTGCAGGTTGAGCAAATATCACCATGCCTGATGTGCTGTGCCACAGTCTCTGGCAGTGGGAGCTGTGGTAGATAAGTGACTGTTCATTTCTGTTGCAGAATACAGCCATTTCATTAGCTAATGTGTGATGTTATAGCACTGATAACATCACATTCTGAGCATAGAGGGGTTCTGGATATAAAAAGAGGGGAAGGGAACCAGATTCTATGGATAAACAGAAATATTAATAAAAAATCACTAAGAAGAGTGAATTCTGCGGCACCGCAGAAGTTCTGTAGTAGATTGCAAGTTCCGTGCAAAATTCTACGGCCGCAGAATTCTAGGGGCCTTGATTACAGCATAGTATCATGTCAGAAAACAGTACTAGAAATGCATTTTATATTATTATCATACATAAAATTGATCAGTTTTCTGACTGCAACCTAACAGAAGGGAAACAGCGACCACTTATAGGACGTCTGTATTAACATACAAAATTATTTATGTAGGAGCCATTGCTGCCAATGAACTGGAATCTAAATTCAATACAAATATCACCTAACATTATTGAGTAGGCAGCATCAAGACTGCATAGATACCTCAGGTACCTCCCATTACAAACAGTAGTACAAGTGCACATTTCTAGGCTGGCTAACTTGCCAACCATGCTCCCATCTGGAGTATAATTGGGAGAGACTGGGTAATATAGTGCATTCCAGGTGCTTCGGCAGGGAGTACTGGGAGTGGATCTTGGGAGTCATCAGGGAAGAGGGAATAGGGAGGGAGCTGGATGTTTTTATCCAGCTGGGGATGAACGATCTGACAAGGGAATCTGTAGGGGTAGTACAGGATAGATTTAGGGAGCTGGGGCGGGGCTTGAAGCAGGTAGCTCACACTGTGGCCTTCACAGAGGTGCTTTCCATGCACAGTCAGGGGAAGGCTAGGGAACTCTGCACCAGGTCCTTCAGTGAGTGGTTGAAGGCATGGTGCATGGAGCAGGGCTTTGGCTACATCAGTGACTGGGGTCACACCTGGGGGATGGAGGCCTGTACAAGGGAGATAGTCTCCATCCACCCATGAGGGAAACAGAAGTCCTGGGTGGAAGGTTTAAATGCTACTTTGACAAGCATTTAAGCTAGCCAAGGGAGGAGGCAGAAAGACTGAAGGAGGCAGAGACTGCCTTCCCTAGAGATTAGTAGAACAGGGAAGGTTAGCACAGGGAGAAGAAATTCCCTGGAGGTTGATAGAAGCAAAGAGAAGGGCAGGGCGGGCAAGTCTAGGGGAGGAACTTCAGATGAAAGAGAGGGGAAGGAGAGAATGCAGGAAGACAACGTAATAGGGGAGGGCAGAAGCAGGATAGCAGTGGGGGCAAGGGGGGAGCATGAAGGGGAGGCAGATTAGAGGAAGAAAGGGATGAAGAAAATGTAGAGCCATGTGTGCCAATGCAAGGAGTCTGGGAGACAAAATTCCTGGCCCTGAGGAAATCACTGCAGAAGTAGACTTGGATCTGGTGGCCATAATGGAATTATGGTGCATGGACAACTACAGCTGGGATGTGGCCATTCCAGCCAACACCATGTTCCAGAAGGACAAGTCAGGAAGGAAAGGTGGAAGGGTTATTTTTTCTGTGAAGGAATGTATAAGGACCACTGAGATACAGAGGCAATAGGGGGATAATGAAGGGCTGGAGGTATTGGTCAGCCTAAAGACGAGGTCAGGGGCCGTTATTTGCAGGGGGGTGGTGTGCAGGCCTCTGACACAGGGGGAGGATTTAGACAAAGCCCTGAAGGAAGTCATTAGCAAAATGGCCAGCAAGGGGGAAGTTTTGATTATGGGGGACTTTAATCTGCTGGATGTAGATTGGGGCATTCTGGACACAGCTATGTCAAGAGGAAGGGCCATCCTTGACTCCATACAAGGGGCATTTCTCAGGCAGCTGCTTTTGGAACTCACTAGGAATGGGGCAGTGTCATCCGTGCTACCCCAATCATATCCCATCCCACCCAGCATGTTCATTTTAATCTAAAACAAAGCTTTGGAACATTTATTTATTATTTATTTCATAGGTTTCACCCGGAAAGACATAGTGAGCTGATAGCAGCTTGTTTCCAGATGCATCCGGGGGTTAGAGGAGGTTCATGAGTAACAATAGAAACAGAATTTACATAGCAAGAAGAAGCAGAACTAAGTATCAAAAACAAGCTACAGTAGATGGACAGCTTACACAAATAAACACAATTGGTTAGGCATCACATACAAGCTACTGTAGATAGGCTAGGCTTAGATAGGCTAACAAGTATGGTACAAAAATAAACCTTAATAAAAGATATAATTTGAAAAGTTAAAATAGGTATTCTTGGGTGCATAGATCCTGCTTAATAGAAATAGAGGTGATAAAGCTTCATGCCTAGGTCCTGTTTCTCCAGGGCTGATAAAAGGATAATGTTTAAAAAATGCTGTTGTTGAGTGCTTCCGGTGACTTCATGAGCTAACCGGCAGCAAATTTTGACAGCTCCGTCTAACACTCCTCAATACCAGAGAATTTTTAGATCTTCTACTTCCAATTGAACAAAATAAACTGCCTGGGAGAACAGGAATATGTCCAGTCGTCAGCTGAAAGGAGGAACGGGGACTCCAGCGGGTAAACTGAGACAATTAGTTAATGAAGAAAAAGCCAGCACGAGGGCATTCAGGCTCGGGACTTCCCTATCTCAATCCCCGATGTCAATTTCCTCACTAGAACCTAAAGGAGACTATGATGAGGATGGGATGTCAACACCAACAACTGATGCCACAATTTCTAAGGTGATCACAACAGTTAATACCATTGAGTCAGCCCTGGCAGACTTGAAAATGCACCTCAAGGTGCTGGATAAAAATATCAATCTAACACAGAAACAAGTCAGCGAGCTGACAGACACACAGGGAGCGCATGGTAGGGTGTTACTGTGCCCACTAAATAAAGACCAGGAGACGTAAGCTTGACTGGAAGATGCTGAGAATTGGGCACATCATAATAATTTTCGAATGCATGCTGTGAGAAGGGGCAGAGGACTCTTTTAATTCCATGCTGCACTTTGTCAGTCACGTTCTGCAAAACATGTTAACAATACCTAAAAACATCCCTCTTATGATCGAAAGGGCTCACAGGTCTCTTGTGCCGAAGCCAATGGATCCAGCTACTAAACCACGCTCTGTTATAGTGAGACTATTACATTTTCAGTCAAAAGAGGCTGCATTAACTGAAACCTGGAAGCAAAAGAAAGTGTTGTTTGATGGCCAACAGATTTTTTTCGAGCAAGACTTCTCATCAATGCTGCAGGCAAAATGACAAAAAGCAAGATGGATCGTGAAGCAAATAAGAGATAAGAAAAATCTAAAGACACAGGTCCTGTGTCCAGCATGATTGAAGATCTTTATGGAAAATGGACCAAAAATCTTTGAATCCACGCTGGCAGTGTCAAAAACGTTAAAAGACTGGGGTATTGAGTGTCCAGATACTAAGATGGAAGAATTAGAAGAAGAACTTAAAAGGAAGACATGGCAGCAGGCGGGCAACAACAGGAAAAACCAAAGAATGGAAGATGGTTTCCCAAGTCAGATGGAGAAGGACCTAAAGACCCTACTTGCAGGCGACAACCAGGACATTCGGAAGAGAAATGGTTGAGGGGCAGCCTTTTTGATATGGTTAGACTAAGTGGACTAAAATGTTCTCCAGTATGCTGGCATTCACACTAAGAAGTTACAACGTGGAGGTAGCGTAGCAGCATAAACTTATTAGAGGTATTCTCGGATTATACTGTAAAGTTTGTGTGAGGAATGGGGGATGAACAGAATGGAAATTATTTGCTTTGTTAATTGGGGAAAATGCATAAAGCTGCGAGAAATAATTGGGAGCAAATGATAGAGTATGCACGAGGGAGAGGATGAATGGACTGGGAATTAACTGCAATTCCGTTGTTTGTAAATAATTAGAAGCAAGGCAGTGATGGCAAAGGAGAGCAGACATTTGGTTTATTCATTTTCAAACGCTGCCTTAAACGGGGGGGGGGGGGCAAGATGGAGGGTCCGTAGTGTGCATCAGGGAACCAAATGACAACCTTAGAGGGCGGGAAATTAACTAAGGAGAAGATGGACCAGAATGGCTGTCCTCATGTGCAGTAACTGACAAATGACATCAACGTGTAATTAACAAGTCAGTTGGTGAATCTGGCCCCCGATGTACTCATGAATGGAAATCTGGGGAAGGGAGGCTGGTAAATAAGAGGAGAGCAATCTAAATAGAACAGCCTTTCATTGGTGTCCTTCCCCTTTTCCCCTTCGGGGTGATTGGGCAATTGTGGGCTAAAGAATATGAATGAGACAAACACTTTGTGCTCTGGAGATGGCGGGTGCTAAATTGGATTGGAAGATAAGTGGGTTATCTGAGCTGTTCACAATGTAACCAGTTTGTGACATCTTTCCTCACTCTCTGAGGGGCTTTGGCAGGTGGAGCATCAAATCCAGTGGAGACTCCAAATATGGCCAAGAGTTACTTATAAATATATAATAAATAAGGGAGCCACAAGGACCCATAAAGAGATTGACAGGAGGGATGGCAATGGCAAGGCAAGGCAAAATTTATTTAAAAGACGCCCAATCCCAGAGGCTCTGGGCGCCGTACAAAATTTAGAACAAGCATTTAAAATATAATAAATATGAACATTACACATAATAAATACAAAGCTTACAGAAATCAAACCATAACTATGAATATACATCTAGACATTAAAAGCTTTAGAAAAGAAAAAAGCTTTAAGCTGGGCCTTAAAAACATCAACTGAGGAAGTTTCTCTGACCATAGTTGGTAGGGAGTTCCACAGAACCGGAGCCACTGTGCTAAATGCTCTATCGCCAGCGGGTTTCAGCCTAGTTCTGGGAATGGTCAGGAAGCATTCACTAGAAGAGCGAAGAGGACTCGAGGAAAAGGCAGGTGACAGAAGGTTTAACAGGTAACCAGGGCCCTGCCCGTGTAGGGCCTTATAGGTGAGAAGACCCACCTTAAAGAGGACTCTCCACCTGACTGGTAGCCAGTGCAACTCGTGCAAAACCGGTGTAATATGGCAAAACTTTTGCTGCCCGGTCAGCAACTGGCCAGCTGCATTTTGCACCAGCTGCAATCTGCGGAGAGATCCTCCTGTGACCCCGAGATAGCGAGCATCACAGTAAACAAGCCTAGATGTGACCAAGGCATGTATCAAAGTAGGGAGGTCCAGAGGCGGAACAAGGGACTTAATCCTGGCAATGTTTCTGAGATGGTAAAAACAAGTACGAACCACGGAGGATATTTGAGCCTCCATGGTTAAGTCTTTGTCAAGAATCACGCCAAGATTTCGCACCCAAGAGGAGGCCTTCAATGGTACTGATCCTAGGACAAGCCCAGTTTCTGTGTCAGAGGCCATCCTATTACGGACTCTGTTTGACTCCACTACTAATACCTCCATCTTATTGGGGTTCAGCCGCAACCAGCTGGAGGCCATCCAGTCGTTTATCTCAGCCAGACAGATATTAAGCACATCCACTGCATTAGATGTTCCTGGGGCAAAGGAAAAATACAGCTGAGTATCATTGGCATAACAATGAAAACTCAAGCTGTACTTCCTAATGATCCCACCCAGAGGCAGCATATACACTGTGAACAGCATCGGAGCCAATACTGATCCCTGAGGAACTCCACAAAGAAGTAGGCTGGGTGTAGATGAGAGATTTCCCACCATGACCCGCTGCCTCCTGTTGGTAAGAAAGGACTCAAGCCATTTGATGACATTACCGGTGAGTCCTCATAGGTCCCCAAGGCGAGCAAGCAGCACACAATGGTCCACAGTGTCAAATGCTGAAGAGAGATCGGGGAGAACAAGGAGTGTCTTGTCTCCCGCTCTCTAGCCCTGAGAAGGTCATTCTGCACCTGAACAAGTGCAGTTTCAGTGCTATGTCTGGTGCACGAAAAGCCGACTGGAAGGGTTCATACAACTCATGAGATATGAGGTGCTCTTCCAACTGAAGCGCTACCACTTTCTCAATAACCTTTCCCAGAAATGGAAGGTTAGAGATTGGACGGTAATTTGCCTTGACCTCCGGGTCCAAAGATGGCTTCTTTAGGAGGGGTCTCACCAGAGCCTCCTTCAAGGCATCCGGAAAGGCGCCCTCAGAAAGGGAACACCGTACAATCAAGGCAAACACCAGGCCAACAGAGTCAGCGCATCTCATTAAAAAACGCGTTGGCACCGGGTCCAGTTCACAGAAGGTATGCTTCATATTGGTTGCTACCTCAATAACCTCACTAACCTCCACTGGTCTAAACTATCCCCAACCAGACGGAGTGCACTCAGAACACATCAAGCGATCACTGCCAGCTATGTCATTGCTGACTGAAGGAACCACCCGCCGGATCGCGGACACCCTATCTGAGAAGAACCGAGCGAAATCCTCACAATCAGTATTAGAAAAAACCCTCCCAGGCCATAGACAGACTGGATGTAAAAGTTTATCAACAGTCTGGAAAAGTGAGGCCAGTCGGTTCCTACCAGCAGCAATCTCCTTAGACAGAAAAACTGTCTTCTTACGGTTGATTGCCTCCTGGTACCCAGCATAATGGGCACACAGGGCCAGTTTGTCCACATCCAGATGGGATCTCCTCCAGCAGCGCTCCAATCTCCGACCCATCTTCTTCATCTCCCTGAGATCACCATCGAACATGGGTGGTCTCAGGTACTAAGTTCTGGGTCATACACGGACAGGTGCGAGGGAGTTAATAGTGTCAGATAAACACCCCATTATAGGCGTTAACCCGCCACAACACCTCCCGCGCATGCATCACCCACTCTAGACAAATCCGCTGCCGCCAAAACCTCAGCTGCAAACCCCGTAGCGCAGACAGCAAATTGTCTCAACAGAGAAGGGCTTATGGCAGGAGCCCTGCGTGAACTGCACCGCAATGATCGGACCAAAGAACTGGATTGATCTCAAGATCATTGATATCAAGTCCAAGTGAGAACACCAGGTCTAGTATATAGCCATCACAATGGGTCGATCAAGTAACTGCCTGCATCAGACCCAAGGAGGACATAATCTGAAAAATTCATAACTATGTCTGTGATTCACGCTGTCGAACCAAACATTGAAATCCCCAGAAAAACACATCTGGGGATTCCAATGATCTAACGATGATGAAATCAGCAATCTCCTGCAGAAATTTCCCATCGACCGGGAGGGTGATAGATGAAAAGATCCTGCAGCCCGCATCAGGTCCTCCCCGGATGGCCACACACTCAAAAGAACCCGGAGTTCTCACCAGATGCATGGTGAAGGTCAGGCTGGATCTAAAACAGATGGCTACACCGGCACCCCTGCATTCCACTCTGGGGCAGTGCACCACAGTATACCCAGGGGGACTGCGGCCTCAAAAATTGGGCCTGCATCGTCTCCCACCCAAGTCTCCGTGATAAAAGCCAGATCGACTGACGAAATCATTGCAGCAATAATTGCTGTCTTATTTCTGATCGATATGGCATTACAAAGCACTGCCGTCAGGGGATTTAGGGGTGATGCAGCCCCACAGGTTACCTGGCCACTCGATCTAGTGGGCTCCCTAGGGATGGGCACCAACCACATCTGGCCTCTCCCATATGCCCATTGAAACCTAGGGCGCCTTCTGGACCTGACAACCTCAATCCTCCCACCCATACATGAGTTACTCAATAAACCACAGTCAACACCATCCCTTCCAATCCCCACCTCCCAGCAGCGTCTAGCAATAGTATCTGATACTGGGAGGGGGATAAAAGGGCATAGGTCGTGAAGCATTAAACTACCATAGGTAATTTTAACCCCCTTTAATCCAACAATATGGGCCATATACATCTAGAACAACAAATAATTCTTAGTTATCAGGCTGATAACCAAATAAACAATTTTAAAAACCTAAATATCCCGCCTGGCCTATTCATTTATCATACAAAATTACAGACATTTAAAATCATGGGGGAAGGGCAGAAAGCAGCTCCATGCTAAAAGAAGGTGGTGGAACTAAAGGGCTTCGTCAACATGGATTAGTTAAAGATACACAGGTAAAAGGAGACAGAAGACCACCCATTATGATGATCTAATTCCTTGAAGGGGAAAGCTGGGCACAGCAAGTGATAAAAGCAATGGGGGCAAGAGTAAGAAAAACTGTACAGTCATGTGGAGAAGCCCTTGACGGGGGTTGGGGTAGTGTGAAGTTATAAGTAGTATAGGACAACGGACCTTGGGTGACCCCTCAAACCCATAATTACAAAACATTAAGTGGGTAATTGTGAAAGATACTCAGACTTCATCTGAGGAAGTGATCAATAATGGGGGAAGGTAATACTAGACAATATAGGGGTTGAATGCACTTCTCCCCTCATCTCCTTTTTCCCATTTCTGCAAAACAAAAAAGAGAGAGGTGGAAAAAAGAGGAGAGGGTGGAGTGTCTGTCTTCTGACTGCCTTTGGGCTTGTGGGAGGTGGGTTGACTTGCTTCACGGGCTGAAGAGTCACCCCTCACAACACCAACGTGAGGGCTCATCCAGGTCCAGGAGACCAGCTTTAGGGAAACCTGAAGTGGAACAGAACAATCCTAAAGTCACCTTAAAGTCACACAAAGATGAAAGAGAAATATTGGTACTCTAAAACTGTTGTACAAAGTGTATATAGTTTACACGTTCACTGTGTTATGTTAATATTTAAACCTGCTCAACTAGACATAGAAAAGGCACAGAAAAGTGATGAAGTAAGGTACACAGGGAAGGACTGTTGCAGAAATAATAGTGTTGTACTCTCAAATAATTATGGGTAAACTCACTATCACATCCCTAAATGTGAAGAGGATCAGCTCTGTGGTCAAGAAGGCAAAGAGTCTGGCAGAGCTTAAACATTGCCATAGTGACATAGTGTTCATGCAGAAAACACATCTCTCAGGCATAGAACACCAGAAACTGAAAACAAGATGGGTAGGACAGGTGGCAGCATCCTCACGCCTGTCAGCTAAAAGGAATGGAATGGGTATCTTAATAAGAAAAGGGCTGGGGTTTGAGATCCAAAATATCAAACGAGACACAGAGGGAAGATGGGTCCGAGCATAAGGTCAGATCCAGGGTTTGGTGATGCATCTCATAAACATATATGCCCCAAACACAAGGGCGACAGCATTCCTGAGAGAGGTGTTCCAAGAGGTAGCAAGCCTGCCACCCGGATGCACCATTATAATAAAATAATAATAATAAAATTTATTTAATTGAGCGCCTTTCAAAATTTCAAGGCGCTGCACAGCAAATACAAAACACAAAAACATATTCAAATACATTCAATATAAAATCAAATACAAACACATAACCAGAACCCAGGAAAGACTGTAACACATAACCAGATACATTCAATGTAAAATCAGATTAAAATAGGAAACGCCTTTTCCCATAAAAAAGTCTTTAGTGCCTGCTTAAAACTCCCCACTGTCCTGCACTCCCGGAGCTGATGGGGCAGAGAATTCCAGAGGATAGGTACAGCAAAACCAAATGCTTGAGCACCTCGATGACTTCAAATTTACCCTCGGAATCTCCAGCAGCCCCTCGTCAGCCAAGTGGAGCTGTCACAGAGGGGTGTAGGGCACCAGGAGCTCTTTCAAGTAGTCGGGACCCAAACCGTGAAGGGCTTTGTAGGTCAAGAGACCTACTTTAAAGGTGATCCACCACTGTATTGGCAGCCAGTGCAGAGTGCGTAGCACAGGGGTGATGTGAGATCTTCTAGAAGCCCCAGTCAACAAATGTGCTGACGCGTTCTGCACTAGCTGCAAGCGGCGGATATCAACCCCAGGAAGCCCTAGGTAAAGGGAGTTACAGTAATCAAGGCGTGATGTCACAAAGGCATGGACCAAAACCGGCAGGTCACTGGGTGGAACAAGGTGCCCAATCCTGGCAATGTTCCTAAGATGGAAGAAGGCCAGCTTGACGAATGCAGACACCTGATGTCGAAGGGTCAAACCGATGTCAAGCTCCACTCCCAGGTTACGCATCCGTTCGGAGGTGAGGATCTGGTCCTCCCCCAAGATTAAACTGGAGGGAAGCCCAGTCCTCAATCCCTCTACCCTATGACCCAGGTCCACAACCACAACCTCAGTCTTTCCTGGGTTCTACCTTAGACCGCTGGAATTCATCCAATCTTGGATTTCTGCGAGGCAGTTGTTCAGTACCGAGACAGCACCAACCTGGTCAGGTGCAAAAGACAGGTAGAGCTGGGTATCATCAGCATAGCAGTGAAACCTCAGCTCATACCATCTTAGTGTCTCTGAGGGGTAGCATATATACTGCGAATACCATGGAGGACAGCACCGAGCCCTGAGGCACCCCACATGGCAGAGAGAAGGCCCAAGATGAAAACACACCCTAGACCACTCTCTGCATTCTCCCTGCAAGGAAAGATGAAAACCGTCTGAGGACTGTACCCGACAGCCCACAAATGGACCTCAGGCATTCTAGCAGAACCCCATGATCCACAGTATCAAAAGCTGATGATAGATCAAGGAGAACCAATATAGAATGGTGTCTCTGATCTCTCGCCATTATTGGGGGGGGGGATCTTTAACTGCGTGATTGACCCACAATATGATAGAACCTCAAAGAATAAAAATACAAATAGGTCAGCCAGCAAAACTCTGAAAGACCACATCACAGAACAGGGACTGGTAGATATATGGCAAGAACAAAATGGGGGGAAGGGACTGCAAGTTTTTCTCTTACCCGCAGCAGGAATACTCCCACATCAATATGTTCTCTCCTAAAAATGAGATGCATAGAGTATCACAGAGTAAAATACACCAGATTATTACCTCATATCATGCCCCAATATCTATAGAAATACATTTAAATGACACACAGAAACAAACAATGTAAAGATCTAATACCTCTTTAAGGAATGACAAGTTGTTTAAAGAAATAAATGATAGAACAAATTAAAACATATAGGCAATTTAATGAAGATGGAGAGGTGCAGGAACCAAATCTGTGGGACATGTTGACAGCAGTACTGCAAGGTCAGATAATTAGCTGGTCCTCCATGAAAAAGCAGCAGAGAGTGGCACAACAAACCCTGGAAAAGAAATTACAAGAGTTAGGAAAAACAAACGCAACTCAACAGAAAAATACTTCAAGAAATGTCAAAGATTAGAAAAGAACTACAAGACTTGAATGCTAGAAAAATAGAGGGGCAACTTAGATATACCGCCCACAAGTACTATGAAGTTGGGGGAAGGGCAGCGGCTCTGCTTGCCTTCAGATTGAGAAAAGAGGCAACTGAGAGAACCGTGACTAAAATCGGGAAAACTAGTGGGGGCACACAGGTGGAAACAGACCCAAAGAAAATCACACAAATGTTTGCACAATTTTACTCTAACTTATACAAGGGAGAACAGGTGCCACACAGAGCAGAGAAGATACAAGAGTTCTTGCATAAACTACAACTACCCAAACTATCACAACATGACTGTACATTCTTAACAGCCCCAGTTAGTGATGCAGAAGTGAGTAACACAATCACAGGTCTCCCATCCAATAAATCCCTGGGACCAGATGGTTTCAACACAGACATCTATAAATTATTTAATAAACAGATTTCACTCCTGTTAGGGAAGCTTTTCAGACATTGCCAGGGAGAGGGAGCAACCCCCACACTTGGGAAAAGCACTGGTCGCAGTGATCCCAAAACCAGGCAAAAATAAAGAGGCAAGTGAATCATATAGCCCCTTTTCCCTTCTCAATCAAGACCTGAAAATCTATACCAAAATAATGGCCACTAGAGTACAAAAGTTATCCCCAAATCTGATACACACATACCAAACAGGCTTTATACCTGGAAGACACTTGAGGGACAACATAAGAAGGATGCTGAACATTCGGACAGAGGGAAGGTCATGCAGGGAATCCCAGACTGCAATTTTCTTTAATATTTACCTCACTTTCTGTCCTCTTGCCATCCATCAGAGCTCCACCCTGGTCACAGTGCCCCCGAGGCTTCCACCACCACCTGTTGAGCCTTTCACTCCTCCGGTCACTCCTGGCTTGCCTCCCAGGAGGTAGGGCACGGCACCGCAGCAGGTATCAGTGTCATGTGACCATAACTGGTTGGGAGAGCCCTCAGCCAGATGACTAATTGAAGCTTGGGAGCAGGGCATCATAGAGATGTCCGACGAGGAGGGATATTTTGTCCAAATAGGCTGGGGCGGAGATGTGCAATGACGCCTGCATCTGTCCTGCCCCAGTGCCCATTGACCGAGCGTCGGTGCTCAGGGTGATGCACCTAGCTTCTGCTAGGTGTCACTCCTGCACCGAGAGCAGAGACCCCCTACCCCCCAGAAAAGGAGAGCAGTCCTAGGGACACTCGATTCTTCTCCCCCCGGCTGGCCCTCCAACAACCCAGGCCCATTCCTGAACCCAGTTCGCTGGCTTTGCAAGCGGAAATCCAACCGCTGCGCTGGCAGGCCTGCTCCCAGACTGCAATTTTAATTGATGCCGAGAAAGCATTTGACAGGCTGAACTGGGAGTTTCTACAAGCCTCCATGAAATACATGGGGTTCCTGGGGGAATTCTTGACATCAATAGGCACACTATACAAAGCACCACAGGCCAGGATGAAGGTGAATGGTACAACATCCAAGAAATTTAGCATTGAGAGGGGCACCAGACAGGGTTGCCCTCTATCACTCTTTTTATTTGCAATTAATTTGGAGCCTTTGGCAGAAACTGTAAGAGCCAGCAAGGAGATACAGGGAATTACGTGGTGGGGTGGGGTGGGGAAATAAAATCTCCTTATATGCGGATGAGACTGTCATTTACCTTAGGAACCCCCAGACCAATCTTAAACAACTCTTAAAAATGATATACCAGTATGGGGAAATATCAGGGTTCAAACTGAATGGGAATAAAACTGAAATAGTACAAATTAGTGGTAGGGGGAACAAAGAGATGAAAAAGATACTGCCAGACAGATGGGGGCAGAATCAATGAGATACATAGGGATTCAAATTCCTAGGCATTTAGACCAGCTATATCAAAAGAACTATGGTAAGCTGAAGCAAGAGGTACTCAAAGACATTGAAAGACGGACATCTTTGCCCTTATCCTTTACTAAGAGAGTGGAAACTTATAAAATGAACATATTACCCAGATTTTTGTTCTTTTTTCAAAACATATCCCTGCATGTACCTAGTCAATAGTGGAAGGAAATCACTGAGAGCATGAAGAGATTCATCAGGCAAGGCAGGAAACCCCAGATTAAAATGGCATGTTCTGATGAGGCATAAAACAAAGGGGGGGGGGTACAGCGTCCCAACATCAGGGAATATTATGCTTCAGCCCAGTTGGGAGACCTGATAGACCTGTTAAACCCAAATAGTGAGATGGTCTGGAAATCCATTGAGGAATGAACTAATAGAGGGGTATACCTGGATAGTCTAGCATGGGAGGTTAAATCTATACAGGACTAATTGGGCCTAACAAACAGATGGACAAAACAAACATATAAAATGTGGATCATGACAAAAAAAAAGACTAAAAATCACAGAAACCCAAATACATTGGATCCCACTCTGGAAGTATAAGAACTTTATTCCTGCACGGATGGATCACACATTTAAAAGATGGGGATGTAGGGGGGCTAGTATTTACTCAACTCATCATAGGCCAGACTCTGAAACATTTTATCAGCTACAAAGAGAATCCCATCTCTGAAACTCAGACTTGCTCAGGTACTACCAGCTGAAAGCTTACATACTAGATAAGATAATGCAGCAGGAAGGGATGATACTTACAGCATGAATTAGTGAAGAGGTTACATGTGTTGTCTCAATCCAAATCTAAGAAACAAATAATATCTAACCGCTACGCTATACTTAATTCAGACACAGGTGTGGTGGAGATGAAAAAGATTCAATCCCAGTGGGAGGAAGAATTGCACTGCACAATATCCCCTAAGGAGTGGGTGCAGATTTAGCAAGCTACCCTTTAAAACCACCCTTTCTGGCAGCTGGTGAGAATTCAGGTGGAAAGTGGTAAGTAGATTCTTTTTCACACTAAACAGAACTAAATATTTCAGGCTAGGTGCCTCACATAGGTGCTGAAGGGGCTGTGGGGAGGTCAGCACGCCAACATACATTTACTGGTCATGCAAAATGCTGGAGAAATACTGGCAGGAGGTAAAAGAATGGATAGAAAAAGTATGGAACTAATCCAAAGTTTGGATGGCTGGAACCTGGAGATTTATCCACACATATAAAAAGGAAATGCCAAGAAAAATATGTACAATAATCTTCATAGCAGCTACAACCAATGCCATTACACAGAAGTGGCTTACAAATAGATCTCCCACTACAGAAGATTGTATCAAAAATTGTAAAAAGATCAAAGCAATGGAATTAATTACAGCCAGACTAAACCTTAAAATGGAGCAATCTAACACCAGATAGCTGCCATTCACCCACCTGATTGAAGAGCTGGAGAGTATATCAATACTAGATCAATTAGTGCATGATTAGAAGAGTGGCTTAGCCTATATAAGATAAAGGCACCCTGTAGTGCCTGCTAAGGTAACAACACTTATTTTTTATTTTAGTCTTTGGTAACCAGGTAAGGCCCACTAGACACAAGTGCCTGTTTTCAGGGGGACCTGGGAGCGCTGGGCGGTTAAGTGACTTGCTCAGAGTCATATAGTGTGCAGGTAGAGGTTGTGAGAATCAAACCCAGGTCTGGTCTGCTAGGTGTACCAAGCTTGTTCACAGCTCATTACTCTAACCTCTAGGCTATACGGCTTATGTCTAGTCACTGTTAAATGCTGGTTGAAGGTTTGTTTACATCTTTATGATTTCTCAAGACAGTGCATGAATGGTCAATAAGTAGTTCATATTTTATTTATTTATTAATGTCTTTGGCTACCAGGTAAGTGCACTGATCCTGAGGACCTTTTTCAGTCATGACCCATTCCACAGGGTGGCAAGCAACACAGAGAAACACAGCAGCACACACAGGGAAACTCAATTTATACTGTAAATTCACACCTCAGGCACGAGGTGGTGTGGAAAAAAATTAAAAAAAATAACGTAATAGTATAATGGAGGCAGGGGAAGTCAATGGCTAGACACACGAAGTGTGAAAAGTGAGCCATACATAGCAATAGAAATAACATGAGATACAGGAGCCACGTTACATGGTACAGGCGAACATATGTAGCATTATAAATATGACATGAGACCAGTTTAGTACAGGGTCATCAGTAAAGTTGTGCGGGTTCATATAGTCAGATTCTCACATCAGTTTCAGGGATTAGAGGTAATGAGGGAAGGAGGGTTATAGATAAATACAGAGATGAGGGAGGAGATAACTGGAGGGCAGGGGAAGTGGAATGGAGACATGGGCATTAGGGTGGCTTAGAGTTCATTACTGGGAGCAGTGACAGTCAGCAGCTGCTAGGAGCCAGGTTTTCATGTCCTGTTTGAAGGCAAGGTGTGTGGGGGAGGTGCAGACGAACTGTGGGAGCTTGTTCAATAGGGAGTGTGCAGACACGGAGAAAGCTCTATTTCCCATTGCCATGGAGACTTGGGGTGCCTCCAATGGGGGGACTGAAGATGCCCTAAGTGTTCTAGGAGCCACTCTGTCTGTCAAGAGGAGAGAGTAAGGGGATAGGTGTCTGTATCTTAGTGCATTGTCCACTAGACAGCCCATTGCATAGTCAAAGCATCCTTACACAGAGAGCCAGCCCAGGGACTGGTAAAGAGTGCAATGGTGGGTCCGGTGGGGAACTTGAAGGACAAAATGACAGATAGTTATAGGTTGTGTTTAGTCTTGATTTCAAGGTGGGAAATACCAGGGAGTAGATGGGGGAGCAGTAGTCAAGTATAGGCAGTAGGTTGCCATGGGCAGTGGCAAGGCGTGCTTCAGCCGATAGAAGATATTTGAGTCTGTAGGCAGCGCCAAGTTTTTGGTGAATTCTCTACACAGTGTTGTTAACATGCTCAGTGAAAAAGAGGGAAGGGTCAAGAGTGACACCTAGGTATTTGAAAGATTGGACATTTTCAAGAGGGGGGCCTGCTGGGGTGCGTACGAGGAGGCAGGAGTCGGATTTGGCAGCTTTGGCGAGGAAAGGTTTAGAACCAAAAAGCATGGACTTAGTCTTCTTTTCATCGACTAGCAGCCTGTTGGCGAGGAACCATTTATGAGCAGAGCCATAGTTGTGTGTGAGGATGGAAGAGGTGGACTTGATGGATTTATTACTGTGGTAGAGAACCAGATCATCTGCATAAAGGAGCACTTGACAGCTGAGGCTGCCCCTCGGGGGTGCATTAATGAAAACGAAGAAGAGCAGGGGTCCAAGTATGGAACCTTGGGGGACTCCAGTGCATACAGGGAGGGCAACAGAGGAAGCATTGCTGATGTTGACAGACTCACTGAGACTGATTGGATAGATAGCTGCTGAACCAGGCTGCAGTTCCGCTGGAGCAGCCAAAGAGAGACAGGGTTGAGTGGAGGAGGTGGTGGTCGACAAGGTCAAAAGTCTTTGATAGGTCTATGAAGACAGCTCCTGTGACTTTGCCTTGGTCCATATTTTTCAGCACATGCTCTGAGAAAAGGGCCAAAGCAGAAGAGGTACTGTGGTGCTTGTGGAAACCATGCTGGAGAGGACATAAGAGGTTATACTTTTCAAGATGCTCTGAGAACTGGAGGTGTACAACTTTTTCAAGCAGTTTGCTCAGATGAGGGGAGTAGGGAGATGGGCCTATAATTATGAGGGGATTGGGGGTCGCTGCTTTTGAAGATGGACACGACATTTGCATGTTTCCAAGAGTTGGGAACCATAGAAGATGTAACGGCGAGGTTGAAGAGGAAGGTGAGGGGTTTAATCAATGCAGGGCAGATGAGTTTAAGAAATGTGAGGCATAATCCATCACTGCCAGGGCTGTCTTTGGCAGAGAGAGACTTCAGGAGCTTAATTGTGTCTTTATGCCCAATGGCTCTGAAGTGGAAAGGTGGGGGCAGGGTAATAGCTGAGGGGGGTGGGAGGTGGGTTGTTCAGGGCTGAGGACGCCTGTGGTGGGAGCTTGCTCAGATAGGGGGAATAAATCCGTGAACTTCATGTTGAAAATATTAGCAATCTCAGTAATTTCAGAAAGTGACAAAGAGGTACAGAGCGTAACTACTCATGTATAGAAAATAAGGATTAAATACAGTAGTATATGAATATTAGGTTCTGCTCTTGTTGAGGATAGGAGGGGGAACGAATGTGGTGGGGGAGATAACCTCTCTCTGATACAACTGTTTCAATGAATGTAACTGACATAAATGTACTGTGCTTGATGAAATCAGTAAAAGAAGTTTAAAAAAATGCTGTTGTTGTGGGGCAAGGCATGTTAAAATGTGTACGTTTGTGCCTGGCATAATATAAAAATATTGCAAAGTTTTCTATCTAGATCTGCCCCTGATTCGCTTGACATTGTATGAAAAGTTCCAGAACAGCAGGTCTCTGCTTCATCACAGGGTGGGGGCTGAGAGTGTTTTGCCCTGCCTAACTGTTCATTGCTCTGTGGGTAGGGGTGAGGATGTGGTGAGGTGCATGACAATGTTGGCTATTGTGTGTGCAGAGCTAGGGCAGCTTGACTGAAAATGTGCTGCTCTAGGATCCTTTGGTTCAGTGGGGTGGGGGGCAGGAAAAGGAAGAGAGGGGGCCATGGTACAAAACAAGGGGGGCACGCTGTGTGTGATGGCATTTTTTGTTTATTTGTTTCTGCTGTTGCAGGAAGCAATGTGGAACAAGGATAAATGTGCAATAATCAGAATATTTCTTGGCTTGCAATTTTTTTGTGTGTAAGTGATCAAATTCACCATTACAATTGTGGACTAGAGCAACCATCAGCAGGCTAAACAAGCATTTGTCAATGCCGAATGTTGCTTGCTTGTATGTGCTATGTAGGTATTTGGAAGTCAGTGGAGTGCAAATATTGAAAATTTGAAAACTTCTGGCGTCTTAAAGACTGCATAGCATACGTTAAATGGCTGATCATTTTAGGAAGTTTGTGACCAAATTTTCAACATAGTCATTTTAAGACCTCTGCTCATGAACAGTGTCACTGTGATTTTCTTAATGTCCCATACATTGATTTTGCACCGACTACGACATTGTGTGCTAGATGGCGAAACATGTTTTGGGCAAGATGTGAAAAATGACAGCTGTACTGCTCATAAGGTGTGGTAAAATGACAATGTTGAAAACTGGAATGAAAATATTGAAATCATAAACCTACGAAAGGCAAGAGAAGGCCAGAACGCAGGCCTCAGAAACAGTCATTTTAGGAATTTTTCCACCAAATTTTCAACATAGTCATTTTAAGACCTCTGCTCATGAACAGTGTCACTGTGATTTTCTTAATGTGTCCCATACAGTGATTTCACACACCGACTGCATATTGCGTGCTACATGGGCGGAAACACGTTTTGGGCGAGATGTGAAAAATGACAGCTGTACTGCTCATAAGGAGGTGTGGTAAAATGACAATGTTGAAAATCTGGAGTGAAAATATTGAAAATTCGTGAACTTACGAGCGTGCGTAGGAACTGCGCAACGCACACTTGTAAAACAGTCATTTTTAGGAATTTTTCCACCAAATTTTCAACATAGGCTTTTTGAGAGCCCATCTTATGAACACTGGCAGTGTCATTTCATTAATCAGTGTGGAAAGGTGATTTTGCATAGTAACTGCGAAATCACCCTTCTGGCCCGATTAACGCCATGACAATGCAAGAATTCATGAAGAGGGGTCCCAAAAACCCCATGTTGAAAATTTGGTACAAAAATTCCCAAAAATGCCTGAGATATGCAACAAAGTTGAAAAAACCCTACCTATCTCATTATACAGCTTACCAGCATTTCCTCAGTTCGCGGTCGGCTTTGAAGAATGCAGGCGTGGTCGGTCCACCGAAGATCATGCACGAGGCTCGGAGGTAAGTATGGGGTGAGGGGTGAGAGAGGCAGGGTGTGTAGTGGGTGGGTGTGGGTTGTTGGGGTAGAGAGACTGTGAGGGACCGTTTTTATTTACAGTTTTTTGTTTTAAAGAGCGGCGAGGGGCGTTTGCCGTGCTGCGGTGGGCTCCCAGCGTGGCAGCTGGAAAAACTGTTTGGGGCTGTAGTCGGACCGAAGATTAGGCACACCCCATCGGCCATAATGCTTTTGCCACGCTTGGGGTGGGCTCTCAGCGTGGCACTGTGTACTGGGGACAGTGGAACTGGCGGTGGATTGGGCACCCCGTCGGCTCTCGATGAGTTGCCACACTGGGGTGGGCACCCAGCGTGGCATGTGCAACGTGTTTGGGGGAGCGAGCACAGCCGGCGGGGGATTGGGCACCCCGTCGGCTATAACAGTGTGGGGGCGAGCACAGCAGTGTGTGTGTATGTGTGTAGGGGAGTCGCATGAGCAGGCGATATCTTATCGCTGCTCACCTGAAGCGTAGCTCCCTTCAACTGTACTCACTGCATTTTGGAGCTGCCATAGACAGCTCCAGCATGCATTGGAGAACTGGGGCCGCGCCTGCAAACACACTGACTGAATTGGAAGAGGGCTACCACACCTCCGAAAACTCGGATGATGGCACTATGTTTCTTGCACATGCATGCAAGCAACATAAAAAAGGCTACAGTTGACCCATGCGTAAAGGTAAGCCCCACATTTATTTATTTCAAAAGTTTCACCAGGAAATACCTACTGAGCTGGTAACAGCTCATTTCCAGATGTGTCCTGGGGAGAGGGGAGCATTCAATAATACAGGATGTGCAAGCGAACATACATAATGTGAGGTGCAGAAGTAATATAAACAAGAAACAGTTGCCTTTCAGCTATCTTGATGTCTAAAGGTGTAACTGTTGTGTGATTAGTAAGACATGTAGAGAAAACATAAAGAGTAGCTGTATAGACCCCCCCCAACCCCCTGACTGCTGTGATCCAGGAAACAGAGGTTTTCTCTTTTGAGAAAATGTTAGGTAACATTTAGGCACCTTTGACTCTCAATCTCCTAATGCAAAGAAAGCCGTGCAGACCATTGTGGGTCAGAACAACAGTGTCAGCCATAGTTTGTTTGTTTGTTGAATTTTGTTGACCCGGTAAGCCCACTGGGCCTAGAAGTCCCTTTTTCAGGGGCGACCGGGGATACAGATGGTAAGCAACTGAAACTGAACCAGATTAAGCTGTTGGTGGTAATTTTAGTGAATGAGGGAAATTTGGCCAGGACACCGGGGACATTCCCCTACTCTTTTCGATAAGTGCCATGGGATCTTTAACATCCACCTGAACTACCACCAATCCAGGCAGATGGGACCTCGGTTTAATGTCTCATCTGAAAGACGGCACCTCAGAAGTGCAGCATCCCTCTCATGCTGCACTACAGTGTCAGTATTAGGATATTAACCCAAGTGCCAGATGTGGGAACTGAACCCACAGCCCTCTGATCTCCCGGCCTCAGAGGCGAGTGTGCTACCTACTGAGCCACTGAATAGAGACTCACTGACGCTGGACTTCTCCATATACAGCCAGTGGGGAAAATCAAAGAGGGCAGTTGAGTGTCAGGGCTGTCTGTGGTGCTGGGGATTCGGTTGCTCACCCTTACCTCTAGCTGACCTCGCAGGGACCATGTGGTGGTTACCACCATGGAAGGTGTGTTGGAGGGTAGCTGGACTGAATGTGTTCTTTGTGTAGGGAGGAGTGTTGAAGTTGTTGTTCATGATTTAGACAAAGTGGCTTCAGGGGGAGGTGTGAGTGGTGTACTGTACTAATCTGATAGAAAGTGACTTGATAGATATGAAGATCTTAGCCCTCACCCTTGACGAACTTGCACTCCCTCTTACTAAGCTAGTCAACATTTCCCTAAGAACGGGGGTATTCCCTGAGAAATGGAAAATAGCCTATATTACCCCAGTGTTCAAAAATTGGGATAAAACCAATCTAGGCAACTACCGGCCTATTTCTATACTTCCACCCCTCTCCAAAGCCCTAGAAAGGGTTGTCTCAGATCAGCTCATGGAGCACCTAAACAAATACAGTTTGATCTGTCCCCAACAACATGGCTTCTGCAGAAACCATAGCACTGTTACTGCTCTCTTGGCCTTCACCTCCCAGTTATACAATGCCCTGGACACTGGTAAGTCAGTGGGGTCAATATTCATTGACCTCACCAAGGCATTTGACACTGTGAACCACCAGATACTATTAAACCTCCTGACCCTAGGCTTGTCACAAGCCACTGTTTCTTGGTTCTGCAGTTACCTGTCTAACAGGTCTCAGAGGGTGAAAATAAACATGACCATGTCTGAGCCCAGGGCCATATCCTTAGGGGTCCCTCAAGGATCCATTCTAGGCCCGCTGCTGTTCAGCCTTTTTATTAACTCTCTCCCATCCGCCTGCCCAGCCAAAATGTTGCTTTATGCCGATGATGCCATGATCTCGGTTCCAGGTAATCATGCCACTGAAATTACAGCTGCTCTGCAGAACAGTTTCAAGCAACTTGAAAACTGGTTCTCGATCCACAGACTACTCCTAAACTACAAAAACACAAAGGTAATGTATTTCACTACACCTCATAACAAGAAAAAATCTGATCCTCTATCAATCCTTAGTCAGAAAGGAGACTCCCTTGAACAAGTAACTTCCTTCAAATACTTAGGCATTCTCCTAGATGACACCCTATCCTATGCATCACACATAGATTATGTAGTCAAATTAGCGAATACCAAGCTTGATATACTTTACTGTCGTAGACAAGCTATGTCTTAAACGGCCCTTAGCCTTGACACCCAGAGTTCAATATTATCAACTATTGACTATAGGCTCATCATCTGCAGTGCTGGCACTGATACTGCCCTAAAAAGAATTAAAGTGATACTAAACAAGGCCTGTAGGCTAGTCTTAGGTGTGCATAGACTCACCCATTGCTGCAGTCTTTAATCTATAATGGGTTGGCTCCCGCGCTGAATCTCCGGATCAAATACCTGGCCTGCCTTATTGGGAAGAAGGCTATGCTTGGTTTGACCCCTAACTCAGTAGCAACACTTTTCCAATGCTCTATAATTTCTCAGACTACAAGAAGTACATCCAAAGGGGCCCTTAAAGTCTCTGTTAAACACACCTCATTTGCCCAGCATACCCTCGCATATCGAGGCCCACAGTGGATAAATGAACTCCCAGCCCCACTTGAATGTGAAAAAATTGGTCCTTTAAAAGAGGCCTCCCGACTCCTTCTAGCTGAGACCAATCACTGTGACTGTGCACCCTAGACAGTTGCTTTCTCCCCTTGGTATGCCCTCCCCACCACCCCTCAGATCCACTAAATGTTCCCCTCCCACCCTCCAGCTAGACAGTGCCTACTGGACTGCTCTAACCTAAACTTTCCATCCCTCCCATAGCTGTCTCACTATTCCCCCTCCTCACTCCTCTCCACTCCTCCCTACTTTAAACAATGCATGCATGGGCTGCGCCTGCACCTGTTTTGCTTCTCTGTCTGCTCACTCCCTCTTTACTGCCACCCCTGCCCTCAATTCCCTGCTCCTCCTACTGTTCTATGCTCTCCTAGGCAGCTACAATCCACCTACTCTTGCACTTAGCAACACTCTCTGTTGTCTACCTTGTAATGGAATTACTACTGAATCCTGCCAAAATCCAGCATTTATTGTAATGGTCTGTGTTCTTGTACATCCTTGTAATTGTAACACTTTGTATATCCTTATACTGTGTAATATATATTGACTTCTTGGCTTTGTACTTTGATATGTGTATTGCCCTCCTGACTTGAAGCTTTGTAAAGGCTTTGTACTGTACCTTGTAATGTGTATTGCCTCCTTGACTTGGAACCTTTGTAAAGGAGCCTCGCAGCTCAAAGGTTGTAATCCAAAGCCGAAATAAATAAAACAAAACTGAATAATGCAGTCATATGTCCCAGACTTTTTTATTTTGTTAATCACAGACCCAAATCGAGGAACAAAAGCTTTGGCTGCCAAGAATGACATAAATGACATAAGGGCCACAGAGATCCAGGAGGAACAAAATGGGGGAGATACTGTGGGTTAAGCTGGAAAGGAAAATGGGGCCAGCCATCCGCACAGGTGTGGTCTATAGACCACCAGCCCAGGAGGAAGAAACAGATAGGGAGCTGATGCTAGCCATCCAAAGGATGGCAGACAAGGGGGAGGTAGTACTGGTTGGAGACTTCAATATTCCAGACGTGGACTGGAGCATCCCAGCAGCAGCATCAACTAGGAGCAGATATATCCTGGACTCCTTCAGGGTGCCTTCCTCAACAACTGGTCATGGAACCAGCTCGCAGAAGGCAATACTGTACCTTGTGCCTCACAAACAGGGACAGTGTGATGGGGTAACAGTGGGGAGCACCTGGGGAACAGTGACCACCAGTCATTGTGGTTTGAAATCACAGAAAGAGCAGAACCAAACCACACAACAACACGTATCCTGGATTTTAGGGGGGCAGACTTTGGGAAAATGGGGAGATACTTTTGATTGAGGCATTAAGGGGATTGGGGCAGGAATCAGGGGTTGAGGAACAGTGGGCAGTATTTAAAATGGGGATTACAAGAGCATCAGAATTATGCATTAAGCAGGTTAGCAAGAGGAAAAGGAAGAGGAGACCATTATGGTTTTCCAAAGAGGTAGCAAAGAAAGTGAAAGCCAAAAAGATTGCATTCAGGCAATAGAAAAAGACACAGGCAGAAGGGGATAGGGAGAAGTACCAGGAGAAGCAAAGGAGGCAGGAGGTTGGTAAGGGAAGCCAAAGCTCAGACAGAAGAACACATTGCAAAATCAGTGGGTAGAGGGGACAAACCTTTACAGGTACATAAGTGAAAAAGAAAGGCAAAGGGAGGATGGTGAGACTGAAGGGGAGGATGGGGGCATGGAGGATGACAACAGTAAAGCTGACATACTGAACAGGTATTTCTGCTCAGTCTTTACTGAGGAAGAGGAGGGTAATGGGTCTGAAGGAGTACAAGGGGTGAGAATGGTGCAGAAATGGACGCAAGTCCCTTTACACGAGAAAGGGTCCTGAAGGAACTGGAAGTAATAAGAATTGATAAAGCAATGGGGCAGATAGGTGCACCCCAGGGTCCTTAAAGAACTAGAGAGGTGGTGGCTGAACCTCTGGCCATCCTGTTTAGCCGATCACTGGAAACAGGGAAGGTACCCAAAGACTGGAGGACAGCAGATGTAGTCCCCTTATACAAAAGTGGGAACAAAGAGGAAGCGGGGAACTACAGACCAGTCAGCCTCACCTCGGTAGTGGGGAAGATCATTGAAGCACTACTGAAGGAGAGATTGGTGGAACATCTGGTTGTCAATGGACTACAGGACCCAAGGCAGCATGGTTTCACCAGGGGGAGGTCATGTCAGACCAACCTCGTTGAATTTTTTGACTGGGTGACTAGGGAGGTGGATCAGGGAGGGCAGTGGACATGGCCTATCTGGACTTCAGCAAGGCCTTTGACACTGTGCCACATAGAAGACTACTACACAAACTGGGGAATATGGGTGTGGGCAGGACAGTAGTGTGGTGGGTAGGTAACTGGCTGGACGGCAGGACACAGAGGGTGGTGGTAAATGGCTGTCACTCCACAGAGGAAGAGTGACCAGTGGGTACCACAGGATCAGTGCTGGGCCGGTCCCTATTCAACATCTTCATCAGTGACATTGGCGCAGACCTAGAAGGCAGAATTTCACTGTTCACTGATGACACAAAGCTCTGTAATAGAGTAGACACACCAGAAGGTGTAGATAGAATGAGAAGGACCTGCAGAAACTTGAAGAATGGTCAGGGATTTGGCAGTTGAAATTCAATGCAAAGAAGTGCAAGATAATGCATATGGGTACAAAACCCTGGCACAATATATCAGTTGGGGGTGAGGATATAGCATGTACCAAGCAGGAAAGGGATCTTGAGGGTTATCATCTCTGATGACCTCAAGGTAGGAAACAGTGTAGACAAGGCAGCAGGTAAAGCAAATAGGATGCTGGGATGCATAGGCAGGGGCATCACCAGCAGGAAAAGGGAGGTCATAATTCCACTATACAAGACACCAGTGAGGCCCCACCTGGAGTACAGTGTACAGTTCTGGAGACCTTACCTACGTAAGGACATAGACAGGGTAGAGAAGGTTCAGAGGAGGCAACAAAGATGGTGCATGGATTGCATCACAAGTCCTATGAGGACAGGTTGAAGGAACTGAACATGTACTCCCTGGAGGAGAGAAGGAGAGAGGGATAGATAGAGACATAAGTATCTTACAGGAGGAACAGTGTGCAGGAATACACTATTTTAAGCCAAAAAGATGTTCCAGGACTAGAGGGCATGGGATGAAGTTGGAGGGAGGACTATTCAGAGGAAATGTGAGGAAGAATTTCTTCACAGAACGGTGGTGGACAAGTGAACACCCTGCCAGAGGAAGTGGTGGGGCTGAAACAATCACGGGATTTAAGAATGCATGGGATAGACATAAAGGAATTCTGGAGGTCAGGGGTAAGGGGCACCAGACTTCTAGGAAAACATAAACTGAACTTACAAGCTGAAATGGGCAGACTGGGTGGGCCATAGGCCCTTATCTGCCGGCACTGTCTATGTATCTATGTATCTATGTAAGAAATGGTAGCTTTGTGTGACAGTGACATTAGCTCTCTGTTTCTCTATAGGCACGACTGAGAACAGTTTTTGGGTTGTTGGTTGAAAAGGAAATGCTTTGCAGTTATTTAACATATTGTTATCAATGGTGACAATAGCTCTTAGTTCCTCCTTAGGATTAGTAGGGGCTAGGACAGGGTTTGTGGAATGCATACATTTGCTGTACACAGAAGTATTCATGTTACTACTGCTGTCACTGTAACGTAACTTATAGTAAGCTACGCTAATTTGATCTGAACAAATCTGCCCTAATTTTGTCAGACAGCTTTAAAAAACTGCATGCAAAATAGTCTAGATTTTGAATTTCATTAAATACAGTTTTTTTTTTTACATTTTTCATTCATCCTTGATTCAAGCATTTGAGGCCCACTCTGTTTCATACATTTAGTTTTACTTGCACCATGTCCATATGTTGTAAGTGCCTCCTTCTGAGGGGGTGCTAATGAGCTACGCATGTGACGGGACATATTTTTCAACCACTCCAACAGAGCTCCATTTTGAGCTTTTATTTTGCTAGTAAAAGTTAAAATTTTTGATTACTGCTGACATTCATCGATAGAACTTATTCCGCTGAAGATGTAGATACCAGGGGTGCTGCCTGATGAAGAATTGTGAGATTCAGAGCACTGGGGTCTGAGCTGCAACAGCAGATTCAGGCTGTTAGACCTATGATTGAATTTTATTCAGCAAATAAATTCCTTTTGATGCAAAAGTTATTCTTTTTATCGTTTGAGTCCAGAGTGCCACTACCATTGATTGATTTCTTGCTTGTTTTCTTAGACTGGCAATTGTGAGAAATGCAGTAGAAGAGGCTGATGGAACTGTAAATTCTCTTGGGCAAAGAAAACCATAGAAGGCTAAGCAAATAGCTGAAGATATCATGATGTTGGTTGTAGGTTTGAAGGGATCAGAATGAAGCAAGTCCTGTAGCTTTTGAACTATAGGTCCATTGATAGGCTGATGTTTTGGAGTTTTTGGGATAGATGTTCTTTTGATTACAAGTATTAGGATCCTTTTTCCCCTTCTTTTTCCCTCTGGACACTGGTTACCAGAACTCCCTTTGTCATCCAGCTGATCCTACCCTGTCTGAGTACCTCCCTGCCAGTAACCTCTGACCCCTGACTCACCCACAACAAACCCTCAGGTTAACCCCCCTGTTTGTACCCCCAGGGGCAGGGCCACCTTCTGCTCCATGGTGCTTCCATCTATGAAATCTAGTACCTGAGGGCGGAGGTTAAGACCAGAGCCATTGGGCTCCAGAAGGGCAGGAGCCAATGGTGGGTGTGGTGCTGGTGCAATGGCATCCGTCTGACAGCCAGGGCTTTTCCTTGTTCTGCATTCCTTCTTCCCCCCGTCAGTGAGTGCAGAAGTGCAGTGATGTCCTGGGAAGCATGCATGCTCCTGTGCATGCCACTCTGATGTCCGCCGTGGCCCACCTCCATGAATGCAGAAGTCTATTGGCTCAATACCTCCCAGTTGCTGCTGGGAGGCATACTATTACCAAAGTCTTCAACCCTTCCCTCCCCAGAGAAGGTGAGCTGTCATCGGACAAACTTTCTCTTCCATGTCCAACCCTCAGTGACCCACGCTCATTTCCAAACATGGGTTGCCGATATGACGCGAGGTGTGGCATCCAGCACCTCAACCCTCAGCATCACTGGGCCGGCCAGTAATAAGATCATAATGGAGGTATTAAATAAATAAACAGAGGTCATGGATGGATTTGCTTGAGAAAGGAAATATTGAAGTCTGGATAGATATTGTTTTATTGTCACGTAAGATAATTTGTTTTTTTAAGAGCTTGATGGCAGTAATATATTATAGTATGTGATCAATTGACAATGGAATGGTATGGATTGACTGAAATGTACAAAACAATGTGTATTTCTTCCAGGCGACGGAATATGTTGCTTCAGTACTGGGAGATAGCACTGACCACATAGGGGCTTTGGCTTGTTGACAGTAGAAAATCACATCATGATGAAATCTGATAATTGAGAAGTCATGATTTAGACTGCTGTTGGATAGATGCAATGGAATTCCTGATTCTTGATGAGATGGCAGATAGGAGTTGATGGGGTGTTGGAGGAAGGAGGAATGCTAGCCACGACCACTTCTCCTTGAGAATAGCTAGAAGACTGGAGGATGGTGGAGTAGCTGAAATGGATGCCGAAGTAAACTGTGCTGGAAGGCAAGCTTCTAGAGAGGTGAGGCAAGATTGGACATCAGATACTAAAGTAGCGAGTTGAATTATGAGATCCTGTATTTGGGAGAAAGCAGCAGAGGTTGGGTGAGGAACTGACTGGTTAGGCGCAGGAGTTTTCGACATGCCGAGATTTAGCTGCTACAAATAAATTAAACAACTCTTACTTACTAGTTGTAGCTGAGAAGGAAATGCCAAGCTTTTAAAGTTTGGAAATCAGGCATGGAATGGTCCATTCTTTTAAAGAATATTTTGACTTAGGAGATCGTTTCTGAGGAGTTTGCATGTCAGAAGATGTGTGAGGGAGCTCTGAAGGGCCTTCTTCATCATCAGGAGAGGATTTGTCAGAGGCAGCAGAAACCATAGACCAAACTGTTGTAATAATAGTGATTTAGTAAGCCTTGAGGAGAATGAGGACTCCTGTCTTAGGTGGACAAAGTCAGACCCTGCCTATGCCCAGACCACCACGATGGTACGAGGTAGGGAGACAGAGTCTGTAATGATAACTTAAGCTCTGAGGAGAATGAGGACTCCCATCTCAGGTGGATGAAGTTGGATCCTGCCCATGCTCAGACCGTCACGATGGTACGAGGTAGTTAGATGGAGTCTGCAATGATTAATTGAAGCTCTGAATGGAACTCCCGTCCTCTGGTGGATGAAGCTGGACCTGCATGCTGCCATACCACCACGATGCAGGAGGTAGGGGGATGGAGTCTCCAAAGATAAATTTTAAGCCTTGAGGAGAATGAGAACTCCCGTCTCTGGTGGACGTAGTTGGACCCTACCTATGCTCAGACCACCATAATGGTATGCGATAGGGAGATGGAGTCTGAAACACTGCTGGTAACAGCTGGATAAGAGGAAAATAAAGAAGAAGCTAAGAGAGGAGAATTAGAGCCGAAGTAGAAGAGAGTCAGAAGGAGATGGGTAATACCCAGAAATTTGTAGCCTGAAGGGGAGACAGAGGAGAATGCAGGGCGATAGTAAGCTAAATGAAAGGAAGACAGGAATGAGATGCTGTATCTTTAAGCCAGGCAGTGACATCATGAGTCACTAACCTGGAAGAGAGAGAGAGAGAGAGAGAGAGGGAGGAGCTTGAGGAAGCATGACAGAGCACTACAGAAATAAAAAAAAAAAACCGAAAGGAAACCCCAAAAAACAGACAGAAGAGGACAAAGAGCTAAGGACAGGAGGACCGGGGGGGGGAGGGGACAGACAAGCCGCGAGCAGCTACAGAGCAGAAAGGGACTGGGGGGAGGAACAAGAACAGATATCTGAGGAGCGGCAGATGGGGGGAGAAACAAGCACAAATGAGCTGAGCGGCTACACGGAAAGAGGGAGAGGGTACAGGAACTGAGAGCAGCAACACAGAACTAGGAAACAGGAGAGAAAGAAGGTAAAGGCAAGCAAGTAGGGAGGAGATGGGGAAGGAGGCAGGTGCAGATGACAAAAAAACAGCAAGAAAGGAACATAGCCATAAGGACAACACAGCGGCTGAGTTATTGAAAGTGAAACAAGCATAGAGGTAAAGGAAGGGCAGGTTTAAATAGGGCTAGTGGGAAGAGTTATTCCTGCACATTGAACCACAGGCAAAGTCTTCCTATTGTTAAATTGTCATCCTGTTACAGTCCAGCTCCCTGCTTCCCTTTCACCAAGATGCATCTGGAAACAAGCAGGTATCAGTCAAGCATGTCTTGTCTGGTAAAACAGCTTAGATAAATACATAAACATCGGAGGGGAACTGGAGAATACTATTGATCATTGCTTTGTTGTCACTGCCAAGCAGCAGCTTTGTTGTTTCTGTTCTCCTTCTGCTGGGGGGGACTCGAGATTGCAGCTGAGCCATTGCTTTGTAGTTTCTGCCCCACCTCTGCTGAGCAGGATCGGAGATCACTGCCAACGGTGGCTTTGTTCTGTTATGTCAGAGGGTGACTGGCACATTTTTTAATTTCTATACATTTGCCACTTGATATCTGCTGAATAAAGCCACATGAGCCTGGCATGATTTTAAATGCTTGCTAATTTGTGACCAACTAAAATGTATGCCATCATGAAGACGAGAATGGGATGGAGTAGGAAGCTACATGCATGTTGCTACTGCTATTACTGTGATGAGGCATAAAAGTACTGTAGTTCTCACACGACAGCAACAATAGTAACATGAATAAAACACCTCTTCCAGTTCTGGTACCGTCATTATACTAATCCCAAGAAGTCTGTCCTAACTATGTCAAGCAGCCTCAACCAGAAATTAATATGTAATGAAGAATCCTTCATTACATTTATTTATTCTTTTATTAAGTGGTGTCTTTCAAATACTTAGGGATACAGCTTGACCCTAATCTCTCCTATGGACTTCATGTAGATAATGTAGCTAGAGCTGCTAATACACGGCTTGGTCTCCTCTACAAACACAGACCACACCTCATGCCAGAAGCTTTGAAGGTTGCAGTCCTGAGCTCTGTGATCTCTGTAACAGACTATGGTCTCATCATTTATGGCTCGGCCACAACCACAATCCTTAAACGCCTCTCAACTGCCTTAAATAAAGCATGTCGGCTCATCACTGGTGCTCACCGTCTTACCACATACTGACCTGTACACTCAGACCGCTGGCTCCAACTATCAAACCACAGAAGTTTCTCACCTGCTCCATGGTCAAAAATCTACCTTGGCCTTGCAACTTCTTGGGTCTCAACTCTGTTACAACACCAATTCAACAAATGGTGCCTTAGGAGATCCACTCACAGCTACTGAAAGTCCCCCACTGTCACACTTCACAGGGACAACGCTCTTTTGCTTATCGAGCACCACTCTGGTTCAATGGCCTCAGCCCAACCATCTCCTCTGCCCCAACTATCGGTATGTTTAAAACTAGGCTCCGGGACTATCTCACTACCAACAGCTCCTGTGACTGCCCAACTTAACCTTGTTTCTCCACTTCCCTTTCTGCTCTAGTTGTCCCCCCTCCCCTCCCCTCCTCACTGGATTCTACCCTCACATCTTGGTATACCCAATGCTGCACTTTTCACCCTCTCGCCACCATTCCTACATTCCTTCTCCCCTACCCTCTTCCCTCTCCCTATGACTCTGGCACTACTTATCTATTGTCTGTTTTCTCTGACAAATGCCGCTGGCTGCCTTGTTACAATGCTACCCTTGAACTGTATTAATCTGTACTCTGTTTGCAATGTCCACATTGTTGTAATGCCTGTCTTGATGTTCCCCATAATTTGTATTTCTCTGACGTGGAACCTTTGTAAAAGAGCCATGGCTCAAAGGTATTTGTAATCCTAAACTTGATAAATAAATAAATAAATAAAATCCAAATGCAAAATTTCTGATTTATTTTCCCAAAGACTAGATTCGGAGTTTCTCATTTGTTGCTCTTTGATACTAGCTACAATAAATGTATAGTATACAGTGAGGGTTTGTTCTGCATAGATTTCCATGCCAGCTGAAACTTTATTGTACCACAGTTCAAAGGTTATGGAATGCGGTTGTACCCTTCTGTGGTACAACATTGTTCCAGATGACTGGAAATCCTCGAGACAGCTGGTGCTTTTCACAGCACTGCTGCACGACAGCAATCCATTCATGTTCTGAAATGAAACCGCGCAAGTTTGCTGGTGCACCAGAGCATTGCAGAAACACTTCATTTAAAAATAATAATAATAAATGTAACCCCTCCCTTCCCGCCCTGTCTAGGAGCATACTTTAACTCATCGCAGGTGGTCCAGGCAGGAAGGAAGAAGCTACTCAAAGACCTAACATTCGAGACATTGAAATACTGGACCATGGGAAACTGGTAGTTCTTATCTGATGATGTCTTCACGTTTCCGAATTACCTCCTGCGTTCCCAGGAAAATGAATTCTCTTACCAAGCCACCCACAGGACCTGGACCTCCCAATTCTTCCCTGGAAATCCCAAAGAGCCCTTGCAGCCCCCAAGGGTCAAATTCTTTCCCCTGGAATACAACTTGTGAAAAATCAATCAGTCCACAAATGTGAGAGGAGACAAGCATTTCATTCCACCAAACTCCCCTTCCACAGGAGAATAAGACACCAACCATGGTTTCTCCCCAACTTACTTTTATTGTCACCTGCAGGGGTCACCATTCCTTTTTAGTAAGTATATATATATATATATATATATATATACACAGCTCCATGGGGCTACTAAATTTTTACACCTGCCTGGACGGGACACACAGCAGGACAGCTGATCTGACAGACACCTGAAGGACACTCGCTTTTCTACCTTGTCCCTCTCAGGTGCTGTACCTGAGAACCTGGATCCCTGCAATATCCTGGCATATCAGGATCCGGTAAGCCAATGCTTTCTTTACTTGCTTTCCTATGGGTCCTCATTTCCTACTGCGGCACTGGTCGACCCCCTTTTCTCTGGCACGGGAAAGCGAGCAGCCTTCCCCACCTGGACCCCTGGGTGCTGGCCCAGCCCAAGAGGCATCCAGGAATTTTCATGCTGACACAGACCCCGACCCTGACCCCTTTTATCTGGCTGGCCAATCTGTACTTCTGCTGAGGCCTCTACTGCCACCTTATATCCTGGCTACTCCCTCAGTGCCCCCATGGCACCCACTTCTACAGGGAGTCTCTGCCAGGTCCACATCCCTTGCAAACATTTCCTGGGCTTGAGCTAAACCTTCGCATGGAGACCCCCTCTCTACGGCCTACACATTTCTGTGGTCCATGACCCGCCCGGCCTTCATCTGGACTGACGCCCCAGGATGTGTCCCTCCAGACAGGCCCCTAAATTGGGTGGAGGGCTTCCCAGCTCCCTCAACACCCCACAGGCTGCCCTGCCATGCTGGGTACAAGGGAAACCTCTGCCACTGGCTCCCCTCCTGAGAGGGCCCTGCCACATCCCTCCCAGGCCTCGCAACCTGGGAAAACACCAACGGGCTTCCTAAAAGGCTCGTTAATCTTTGGATGGGCTTGCTAAGCCTCCCTAACTCCCTAGCCCCCTCAACATAGGACCTGGCTACCTATGTCCCCACCGGAGCTCCATACCCCCACTCCTCGTCGGACATGGTGCACGAAATCGCACTGACTACCTTTACTTTTGGGGGGGTTGTTCCCCTCTGACTATCCTGGACCTCTGAGCTCCCTCATGTTGCCCACCTTGTCCTTGCTCTACTTTCCAGCCTCCCCCCTCCAGCCTCAGGTCTAATGCCCGGGCTGGAGAAGCCCAGATACTTCCTGTACACTCCCTTATATACCCTATTTCTGCCCTCTGCTGCCACCTTGAGGCATCCAGAGCACTAACCCCCAAGCACTAAACCCATTTCCCTAGCTCGGGGGTAGGAGGGAAAAGGGTGCCTAAAACGGGAGCATAAGTCCCGCTTTGCAGGGGCTTACACTCTTCCCCCACCCAGAAAATCATTCCCTCCTGGGAATGATGGCAAGGTTCCAGTGATTGTCCCCCTCCCATCAGACCGAGTATGCGCACTCCTCAGCCCTCTGGAAACGAACACACCATGTCTAGCCACTAGACACCACCCAACCTACCTACCTACCTAGCCCAAAACTATTTCCTAAAACCTAATTCCTAAACCCTACCTACGCCAGGAGATAAATCTAAAGTGCTAGTCACAACCATCATTATTTCTTTTTAAACAGTAACAACAATCACTTTCTTATAATGATTATGCATTTCAAAACTTTCCTTAGCTTTAGGCTAAATATCAATAATGGGGTAGCAGACAGCCCCCTAGATACCTCCCATCAAAATTTTAAAATAAGTTTCTCTGTGTACAAACCCCAGTCCATAAATTCACTCACGTACACACCTTCCTCTCACCAGTCTCTTGGAAACATATTTTGTCATGTTATATAGACATACTGTATATATAGCAGTAATTTATAACATTTTCAGTTTAAGAGCTTAATTAATACATGGAATTAAAGTCACCACATCAGCTCTGTAGAGCAAAAGTCCTGGTGCAGTCCACAAGCTTTTTAGTCTCAGAGGCCTAGGTTGTAGTACCCCACCTGGAGGGAATAAATATGCTGGGTCCGACTTAGTGGTCACACCTCTCCAAACAAATCTCAGTCCAAAATGTAATACTTGGTCTGAGTCCCAGTTAAGTCCTAGACCATAGCAAAATGTTTGAAAATGGTTAATCCTAACCAAGTCCCTGTATGGCACACCAAGCGTGCCCTTTGGAACAACTCCTGAGACGGGGCATTTCCTCCTCCTGGGCAGTTCTTCAGCATCTCCAATTGCTCTTTAAAAAATCCAGTCCTCCCGCACCTCCTCTATAATGTCCCAAATCTTTTCTGGTATGTAGGAACAGTTCAAGTTTGGATATTCTACCCTCAGCCTCCTACGAACCCACATTTCGGCCTGGCTCCATTCGGGCAGGTCCCTCACACTGGTTCTCCTTGCTTGACCTCTGGGTGGCCATATCCGCTGTCAATATTTCAAATTCAGTAGGTCACTTGGATTTAACCCATCCATCCAGGTCTGGAGGGTCTTGGACTGGACCGGGAGTTGTGGGGTGGTATCACCGAAGGTAATCGAAAGGCTTGCCTGTAATTATGTGGGGGAAGAGCTCCTCCCCCACAGCCTATTTAAATCAATCAGCTGACTTCCGCTCTGCTTAGAGAGAGTCACACTTGCTGCACTCACTCCGTGCTGCGTGTTGGGGCTGAGGCTGCTCCCCCGCCCATCCTGTCCTGTCCTCCCTGCCTCGCTCCGTTGCCTCCCTTGTTCCATCTGCTCCTTTGTTTGTCTCTCCCTGCCCACCCTCCCGTGCATTCCATCTTGTTCTCCATTTGCTTTAGGGTGGAGTTCTACCTCCCGGCATTGAGTTAGATTGCCATCTGTCCTTAGTCCAGCTCCCTCAGGATCTCCTCGGACCACAGTTTACACCTCATGGAGCCCTTGCTGTCCTGAGTTGCTCCCAGTTGCACTTGGATTCCCTCCGGCCATCTGCCTTATTCCAGACCTTGGGCTCCTTACTAGCTGGACTTCCAGTCCTGCGTACCTCCATGTACTTATGGCTCCTTATGGCATCCCTTGCCATTTCCTTTAGTTTTTCCTGGGATTCCGAGCCGAACACGGTCCAGACTAGTTTCGCTGTGCAAGACATCACACCCACCTCAGGCCTTTCCATTCCAGGATACCCTTATCTTCAGGTTTATGGCTCATACCATTCTACCCTGCTGTGGTTGCTATTCAGTCCTGACTATTCCTCGCTCTGCCCTGCTTTTGCAGCATGTAAGCCATTCGAATCGGACCTTGCCACTCACAATGCGGAATGCAGGTCACCTCTACTACTTGCTTGGATTGCCTTACGATATTATATGCAGATTTAAATTCTCCCTGGCTATCTATTATGGTTTCCTAAAAATGTTTATCCCAGACTTTCTTTGGGGAAGGGGGGTGTTACTTCAAGTTCTACTCCAGCTGGGTTATTATGCTTGTATTGCTTTGTGCATTTCTCAGAGCGCTCAATATAAAGGGAGCTAATTCCATCGAAGACACTTCTAGTCGTGGCTCTTCTGGTCTTTGCTACACTAAACCCCAGTTGATTTGCAGTGGATACTCAAGCAGCTAGCAGTCTTTCATCAGTGTGTATTATTTCACTGTACATGTTACACTGCTAACCATGGATTATTTCCCATCTCCATTTTTCTATTAGCACTCAAGTCCTGTTTACTTTGTTCATTGCTCTCCTCTGCTGCAAGGGTGCAGACCCCTACTATGTACTTGCATCTGCCATTCATGCTTTGTTCAGCAGCCCTCTTGGGCTCCTCTCTCGTCCTGCTGGCCGTTTCTCATGCCATACATGGGTATAGTTGCTACCTGCCTGCGACATCTGACCTCCGGCCGGTTACTTTGCTTAATTTGTCTCAATATATCGTCTAGAGCTCACTTCATATCCTTCCTCTTACCAACTTCTCAGCAACCCATCGATTTGAACATTCCAGGACATTGGTTTAGTCAAGCCCTCCAGTACTGGTTGCATGCAGCTCCTACTTGCTGGTTCTCACTTCTCTTTCAATTCATCGTTATCTGTACATTGTGGATCATCTTCAAGCCTTGCCCCGAGACTTACTTCATTATTCTTGGACATTTACCATGCCGTCTAGCTCCGGTCGTTATCTGCTCCTACCTCACTTTGGATGACTACTCGCTGCCGTGGCAGCCTGCCAAGAGCTCCCTACTATGGATTCACATTTCGATGTTGGCCATTTATCATAAACTCCTTGGATGCTTTCGCCCTGCTTTCTGCTACCATGCCTACCTTATGCAGCTTACTCCTACAACTTGGGCAGGTTCATTTTTACCTTGCTTGCTTATGCTATCTCCTTCGCCTTTCAGGGCTTAGGGGTCCTTACGACCACCATGCCATTACATTATACTGCGTTCCTCATGAATTTGGCATCCTTCTAACCTATGTTTCTGTATTTACTGCAATCTACTTACCAGACCGTGACTCTGCATTGCATGCAGTTCATCCATTCCATTGCTACCGTTCTGCATCCTGCCTCGCCCGAAGAGCCAGAGGTTAGCCATCGCATTAGTCAGGCATGTGCTCCTATGGGCCCGGAAGTCCTTGTTCCTATATTTTGCAACATAATCACCTGCTTCTCCGTCCTGCCTTCGCCCACTGGGCTGGGAGGTTTCCTTCTACTAATTTGTTCTGCGACCTGCCTTCGCCCATCGGGCTGGGGGGGTTTCCTCCTTCTGCTGTACTTCTGCCCTACGCCCAGCAGGGATGGATATTCGGCGCATTCTACTTACACTGCTGCTGTGTTGGTCAGCTGGAAGCTCCCTTCATGGTTCGCATCTAGCCGTTTCTTGATCATCATCTATTCTTGGATGCTTTGCTCTGTCGCTTCCATCGTATGGCATTACTGCTCTTCGTCCTCCAGCACACTTCGTTGAGCTTCTCCTGAAGACCTTCCTTATACTGCTTGTGCTTACCGCTTCTTGGACCCTGTGACGATACTCCATTTGACTCAGCTTCTTCAGTTATCTCCATCTGGACTCCTCTGCTCAACTCTTTGGGTCTCGTCTGGTTTTCCTGTTTGGAATGATGCATACCTTCAGTTTTGGATGTTATTCCTCTCGTCCTGTTGCCCTATCTCTGTCTTAGTCTCTTCCATGTGATCCCTGTCTTCATTGATTTGGATACATCGGTTCTCAGCATCATTACCTTTCTAAGTCTGCCTTACAGCTGCAATACTACTGTGCTCAAAGATGATTCAAGATGTGTCTCATGGAGGCTCCATGCCACACTTATTTTATTGGCTGACCTTCGTAGGTATAGCTGCATTCACCCTAGAGCTACTTGCCTCTCTCATACCTCTCCAGCTTATGGATTGCTGCTCATCTCTTTGAAGGACTATCTACCACGCTCGATTTCTGCCAGCAGACATTCATGGGTCTGGCTGCGCTTCACATACTGGAATCAGCCACCTCTCTCCTACCTCACCAGATATTGGTTCAGGTGCGCTTTCTTCAGGGGCTGATTGCCACGTCCTATTCCTTCTCATCTGCCTTCGTTGGTGCAATCCCTGCTCCTACTGCCTCTCCCTTCGGATTAGCAGTCCAACTAACTTGCTTATTTTTGGGCTCGCCATATTCTACTACTTGGATGCTTCATAACCTCGCACCAGTGTCTATGATTATCCTCTATAGCCTGCCATTATTCCAGCTCAGCTTTACAGCTATTGCTTTCATATCAATTCCTAAGACTATACTTACTTATCAGAACTGGATTCGTCAGTAGGTAGCCTAACTCCAAGCCTTCTCTCATTCACATACTGTACAAGCCCTCTATTATTAGAAACCTGGAAGTCGTACTACTTCTATTCATCCTGCCTCGTTGACGTCAAAGCCTGGATGCAACTATCTGCGTCTGGTCTCCTGTTTTGAGTTCATCTGTCATCAACTTCGTCTCCACCATCATACATCCCTGGATTATGCCCTCTATCAACTGAAGTCCGGAAGATGGTCCTTCAATATATCCACTCTCCATCATTCTGAATTGTACATGGATTCTTGGACTCAGAGTTTATTAGAAGGAAATTACTTCACTGGACATTACAATTCAGTTCTTGCTCAAGCTCCATTTATCTGGATTAAAATTCTACAAATTAGAATTCGGATAAGCAGATTAATTTAGCTTAATTAGGATCTCTCTCCTTTAGTATGCCCAGAAGGATGGGCAGGTCAGTAGCCATGGGTCCTCAGAGGTTTTCCCCAAGGGGGGGGTTTTCCTCTCCTGAGTGCTGCTGGTCACACTCTCTGGAGTTGGAGGAGGTGATCGTCTATTCCTATCATTATTAGCTGTTGTCATGCAAGTCTTCTTCAGCATTCAGTTACAGAACAATCGTTGATATATTATATTCTTTTTGGGGCTTTCATAATTCTAAACTAAGATTCCTTCCTACAGGTGGGATACAGAGAAAGGCCAAAACCATCAAATATTATTAAATGACTCAATTCAAGCATCCAAGTACCTAAGCACAAATCATTCTATTCTACTACCTAGTAAACATTGTCCTCTTAATGCTGGCCTCTGTATCCAGCAACCATCTACATCATTCAACTATATGTTACATAAGCACTGAGCTATGAACCACACATAATCGAAAGGCTTGCCTGCAATTATGTGGGGGAAGAGCTCCTCCCCCACAGCCTATTTAAATCAATCAGCTGACTTCCACTCTGCTTAGAGCGAGTCACACTCACCCACCATCCTCCCCGGCACCTCCTCCTTCTGTGGCACTCTTATCCCACTGGGGGGCTTTCATAATTCTAAACTAAGCTTCCTTCCAACAGGTGGGATACAGAGAAAGGCCAAAACCATCAAATATTATCAAATGACTCAATTCAAGCATCCAAGTACCTAAGCACAAATCATTTTATTCTACTACCTAGTAAACATTGTCCTCTTAATGCTGGCCTCTGTATCCAACAACTATCTACATCATTCAACTATATGTTACATAAGCACTGAGCTATGAACCACACATAATAACCGGGCGGTGGTAGGGCTTTGGGATTTTCATGACCACCATGTAGTCCTGGAACTGGAACTGGCTGCCCACATATTTCTCCTCATTCAGCTCCCTTGTATCATGGGGGTCACCAACCTTTCCTCTGGCTGATTCCGGTGTAGGGACTGACTCAGGGCACCACTTCACTGGATAATGCCTGCGAGCTACCACCAGACAGGGGCTGTGGTGAGGGTCCCCGGGCCCTGGAGGATCCCCATCCGGTTGTCTGAGGCCCATGCCCTTTCTCCTGCCAGTGGGATAGCCAGTAGCCGGTGGTGGAGAGCTGGGCAGATATCTATCCTCTCCATCACCTCTGTCTCTTTCTGGTACTCCTGCACCCTCCTTTTCCACAGCCTCCACTATCACTTCTGGGGATTCGCTTTGGGTCTCGTCCACCTGGACACATGGACACGTGCTTTCTCCCAGGGATAATCTCTCAAATCCCTCCAAATCTCCACTAGCTGGTGACCACGGGATGAATAAGCTGGCGGTGGAACTGGGAGCATACATCCTGCTACATGACATGGGTGCTCTACCTATACAGTAAAGGCATATGCAGGGTATTAAATAAGCATTTTCGATTAATTAGCACTTTTGCGCATAAAAGTGATAATCAATTTAGCAAATGTGTAGTGTTCAGAACAAATTGACTAGCACATTTACGTTATCATACTATTTTTATGTGATAAAATAGCATGTTTTTTTCTCACCTAAATGAGCACATTTATGACTTCCTTTGGTGTGTGGTGCATAAAAAAGTACTCACAGTTTGTCAGTTTACCCCAGGTTTGTTTATTCACACAGTTCAACCTCGAGGCACTTTCACTGACTACAAGATTCAGATGCCTAGAATTAAAAGAACAAACATGGACACTATGATAGTTATATGTTTGTGTTCCAAGGTCCAGAACTTGTTTTCAGTAAATTAGCAACCCTTAATATTTAGTAACTGACTGTTACCATGCCTTACTAGGAAGCCACAATGAGGCATGCTGCATGACACTTTAACTTAAAGTTAATAGGTTCTGTTCAGGAAGAAAGTAGGGAGGTGTAAGGGATGAAATGGGCATTCAGCTCCAGATATGATACTGCATCTCTCCTGCACAGGATCTGATATAAATACTCTCTGCCAGCAAAAGGGTAGCACTACTGACTTAGAAATTCTCTTTAATAAGTTTAGCTCTCTCATTTTACAGGGGCTCGCTGTCATCATCACTGTCTGAGGATGAAGCAGATGACAAAATAACGCTAGTATCTGCTGAACAAACATTACTTGTGCTGACAGTGTGTGGCATGTTTGGTGTTGTACACTGTAGTCTTGGTTTAGAGCTAGGTCTTCTTGGAATGCTGAAGAATCTATCTACAACTGGGACAGCATCAAAAGATTCAGGACTGTCACCCTCAATGGAAATCCTCATCAGATGTTCCAACATAACTTCACTAAGTCTGTTTCTCCAATCAGTTTTTGCATGCTGTACCATAGAAAATTACCGTTCTAGCTTTGCATTGGATACCGGAATGAGCTTACAAATAACTGCACGGTAGAAGTTAGAAAACTGTTCTTTGTAAGACTTCAGGATACAATTCCAAAAATTCCCCCTGTTTCAGTGAGCTAAAAACTTGTGTAATGTTTTAAGTTCAGCCCATTCTCCTGACATAGCAGCAATGTCAACATTATGTTTTGTAAGTAACTGTTCACAGTGTTATAACAAATTCATCCAACTCTACATTTCCAAAAGTTTCAAGTTCCTCAGCACTCCTTGGCCACTGTTTTACATCATTTTTTTTTTTAATTTACTCTCTCTGCTGCCCATTAGCCCAGTCATGGACCCCTGGACCCCCACTTACACACAGGCTGCGTCTCCCAATACCCCTGGCTTTCCCCCTCGGGGTGGGGTTGTGACACCTGAGCTCAGTGCTGCAATCATGGGACCAGTTTGTGAGCCAGCCTGGAAGCTAATCAGGGGCAGGCATCATTCATGGTGGCTGCAAGTGAGGAATTTTTTCCTTGAGTCCCCAGGGGTGGAGGTGTGCAATGACTTGCAGCATCTGCCCTGCCCCTCAATGGCTTCAGACACTGGTGCTTGCGAGTCCTCCGGCCTCCGCCAGGAGTCCTACGCGTGCTGGGAATTCACCCAACCTCCCTCCCCCGGAGAAGGACAGCAGCCCTGAGGGCACTTACCTTCTCCCTCGAAGAGCCCTCCAGCTCCCAGGTCCGTTCCCAAACCCTGGTGCTGGCGTTACAAGTGTAATTCCAACCACTGCGCCGGTGGGCCATCTGGCCACTGTTTTACATCTAATAATTTCAAAGTTCTAAAAATTGGATGTTGGTCCTGAGACTGACAGTCAGCTATATCTGCAAATCTATCAGAAATGCACCTTTGTACTTTACTAACATAATCTGGCACCTCATTTCTAAGGTGCCTGATGCTGGCAGTAGCATTTGAAAGCATCACAGCTTTGAACTTGTAAGGAACTGAATCCTCACCATGGTCCTCTTCCTGTTGCAGTAAGAGGTTCTTTAGTTCAGGGTTGCAAGTTACAAGAAAGATTATCACTGAGATGCTGCAGTTGCCTTAATGTTGTTTCAACACATGACAGCGCTAACATCATGTCTACTGAGGACCCCTGCAAACTGAATGAGAGTCATGAGAGTGGCCTTGGAAGGTCAAGATAGAAAAGCAAATGAGTGACAAATGTGGCTGATTTCAGTTTGGTCAACACACCCTTAACTCTAGCTTTTTCTGCTGCTTGAGTTGTAGACATTTCTGCAAGATTTTCTAGATGCTGAACTGTAACTGTATATAATTTAACTAATGTTTGAGAAGCACAAAGTTTGTGATCTATCCACCTTGTTCCAAATGCTCTTTCTGGTTTGCTGACTTCACTTCCTAAAATGTTGGCCAATTCTCTCAGCTCTCGAAGTTTCTTAGGACTGTTTTCGTAAAGGTAGTACAATGTCATGAGATTATCATTTAGCTGATCAAAAAATTTCCCTTTCAATGCATCTTTGATGGCCAATTCATGTCTGTGGTTCAGACAATGAATAGACAACAACCATGGCATTTCTGCTTTTAGCAGTGCTGATAAACCTTCCCCCCCTCCCCCAGATTTACAGCAGCCCCATCTGCACACATGGCAACCATGCAGTTGTTAAAGTCAGAAATGCCTAACTCTACAAAGGATTCCTGAACTGTTTGTACAGTAATAATCCTTCAGCAGTGGCATGCTGCACAACTTTTAATCTGAAAAAGCTTATCTCCGTACAAGAAGAACTTTCATTGTAGTACATAATATAGAGCAATTATTTTTCTATACAGCTTTCATCTGTTGCTCCATCTAGCAGGACTGCTAAATATTGACTTTTAGTAAGAGCACAGAGCAGATTTTCCTTTAATAATTCACCAATAAGTGAGGTGAACATACAACAACCATTAAGGTCTGAATAAGCAGTTCTTAGTTCGACGTCATGTCTTTTTTCAAGTTTAACAAATGCTTCAAATTTGGCAAATGAAAGTTCTTCTTTATGAATCAGATAAGCTATTTCAATTAGGCGTTGAACTACAGCTATCTCTTTTACTTCTGCTCCTCTTACTGCACGTCCAATTGGTGTAATTTTGTATAGCAAGGCAATTGTTTCTGGTTTTGTATCAAGTGTAACAGCTCGCTTATGAGCGTTACATTGGCTGTGTTTAGCAACATTGTCTTTTTTCAGAGCTGTACCTTTGATACCAATGATAAAACTATCACTAAAATTTTTTGAATATTTTAACTGGTCTGCCCATTTAGTACACAATGAATATTTTATCTTGTCTACAAATTCACCATTGTCTGAGTCATACAGTAACCAGTTATGTGGATCTACTTCCCGTTTCCATTTTTCTACTGTGTGCTTTCTTACTCTTTTGGTAGCAAATGAGGCCATATCAAATGAAAAGTTTTAACAATAAAAAATGAATACCACTAAGTCTGGTGTCTATTTTTTGTGTGTGTTTACAACAGGTAAAGTTAATGTCCAACAGAGACAGTCACTTTGCTTAGTTTATGTGCTCTAGGCAGCCCTTTGATTTCACAACCACATTTCTCATCTTCAGCCCACTGTCCACCTCCACTCTTCTGCAGTCCACTGTCCATCTTTGTCTCCTCTCCAGGTTACTTTACGTCTCCTTCTCTTCTGCAGCCTGCTTTTTCTGCTCCTTCTCCTCTCCAGCCCACTTTATCACCTCTCCTGCCTGCTTCTGTTCTACTAGTCAACCTAGTCCGTCTAAAGAAATGGTCAGATCCTGCCTGATCTGACTCCTCTGTCAATTTCACGACCACCACCAGCTCTTTGTCCAGTCTGTCTTCTTTTTTTTTCTCTGATCCAGGACCTAATTACAGAAAGGAGATGTCAACGCTTCTACTATGACCCTTAGTCACATAGAAACACAGAATCTGATGGCAGAGAATGCCCACTAGGCCCACCCAGTCTGTCCATTTTCAATCAATTAATCAATCAATCAATTAATCAATCAATCACTTTATTTAACCAGGCATAAACACCACTGAGCAAGCTCATTTTCAAGGTGGTCCTGGGCATAAATACAATACAATACACTTCATAAGATTACAATTATGGTGGACAATGGTGCAAAAAAAAAAAGAAAAACATTGTGAAGGTGCCTGGTCAACATGGGCCTATACACTGGTCAACATAATTAACATGCAAAGGTACATAATGATAAGCTTTACTGAAATGAGAAGAGACAACAATCCCATATAGTCTCCGTTGAGTAAGAGCTCATACCTAAATGATAAAAATAAGGAGGTATTAAGGAATAGGGTAGAAATTGGGGTGAAAGAGTAGGCAGCCAAAGGGAGGCCAGAATAGGTAAAGGTAGAGAACAGGCAGGGTCATCTTGGATTAAGGGAACTAGGCTTGTAGGTCCTAGGTTTCTGTTGTTAGGAATGTGGGGTGGATGAGATACTTAGGCAAGGGATTTGAGAGTGGCACCCGAGGCTTAGGGGTCATTGGCATCTGAAACAGTTGCATGATTCCTTCAGATAATCCATTAATAGAGCTTTGAATGTGAAAATGTTTGGAAGTGAGAATAATTTTAGTGAGTCTTGCATAGTGTTCCAAAGTGATGGAAGTGAGAAGTTGATGCTGCTGAGCCAAGGGTAGTTTTCACTCTAGGAATCTGGAAGCAGATTAAGGAGAAGCGTCTCAGGCCATAGGAACCTTTAGCCCATTTGAAGATGTTCGAGATGTATGCAGGGAGGTTATCAGATAATGCTCTAATTGAGAGTGAGGTCCATCCCGAAACCTGGTATAGATGACAGTGATGAGTATTACGGGGTAGATTTAAGATAAATCTTAAAGCACGGTGGTAAAGGGTGTCCAGTTTGTTTAGCATCATTGATGGGCAATGACTGTAAAGGAAGTCAGCGTAGTCCAGTATAGGTAGGAATGTAGTTTGTACTAGTCTCATTCTGGCTTCTAACGTGAGTAGGTGTTTAATGCGATAGAATAAACCTAATCGCTGTCTTAGTTTCTTCAAGGTTTCATTTAAGTGACACAGAAAGTTGAGCTTGTTATCCAGCCAGAACCCTAGGTATTTAAAGGTATCAACTACTTCTAGGGGTTCATCTAAGAGTGTTCAGATCTGTGTGATATGTGGACATCCGTAAGTAGACTTTGGTGAGAGAATCATTGCTTTAGTCGTTTTGGCATTGAGGAGGAGCTTATGAGTGAGAAGGTTGTACTGGAGGGTGACGAAGTCTTTCTGTAAGTACTCATGGGCCAGATCCAAGGATGAATTTGTGGTAGAGAGTACAGTATCATCTGCAAATAAGTGCACATTTGCTGTGCCCAGCTGCAAGTCCAGATTATTGATGTATATTGCAAAGAGGATAGGGCCCAGGATGGAGCCTTGTGGGACTCCTCGTAACAAGGATTTTTGTGGGGACAGATCTCCTATGGCTTTGACTTGTTGTAACCTATTGGTTAGGTAGCTGGTGAACCATTTAATGGCAGAACTATCAAGTCCGATGTTACTCAGTGCAGTAAGCATGATGGTATGATCCACGGTAACGAAGGCCTTACTTAGATCAAGGAAGAGGGCAAATACATGCTTCTTAGAGTCCAAGGCCATTTGCCAGTCTGTAGTTACTTTGGCAAGAGACGATATTGTACTGCGTTTGGCTCTGAAGCCAGACTGAGATGGATTTAGCAACTTTTGTGAATCCAAATGTTCTCTAAGTTGGATGTTGACAATTTTTTCAAGTAATGTAGAGAGGACGGATAGTATAGAAATAGGCCGGTAATTGTTCAGATCACTCGGATCCCCAGTCTTGAATAATGGTAGGATGTGTGCAGTTTTCCACAAGACAGGTAGCTCACCTTGAATCAGAGAGGTGTTGAATAAGTGTGTAATGGGGGCGGTCAGATAGGTATGGCCAAGCTTTAGGAAGTATGGTTCAATATTATCTGCACCCACACTCTTTTTGTATCCTGAGAAAGGAGGAGGTCCTCCATTTGCTTGAACGTAATTGTGAGGAAGCTAAAGGGGGTGGAATGCTGTTGGTTATGGTTGTGATTATCAGTGAAACCAACAGTGTAGTCTCTTGCCGGGCTAAGTTTACTGATAGGTGAGGTGTCAAAGGCAAACCCTGCAGTGGCAAAGTGATCATTAAGCTTTTCTAGTATATCAGCTTTGCCTCGTGATAGGTGGTACCATCAGACACAATTTTGTTTGGAAGGGTGTTGCAGTGGACTGACCTTCGACTTCTTTGAGGATGTTCCAAAATTTGGCAGAGTTGTTTTATTGTCTTCTAGTTCTTTTTGGAAGTAACTAGCTTTTTCTGCCTAATTAGCTTGGTACAAGCATTCCTATTGGTACGGAATGCTAACCAATCAGCCTCCAGGTGGGATTTCCTCGCTTTTTTCCACCAGTAGTCCCTATCCCTAAGTGCTTTCTTCAGGATGGGAGAGAACCAGCCAGGAGTTTTATTTTTTGATTTGATCAGTCTTAGTGGGGTGTTTTTGTCTATTAGCTCCAGTAAGAGGCTGTGAAAGATGTTAAATGCCTCGTTAAAGGCTTTTTACCAATGTTATTCTTGCCCCATACCCTAGCTGTCCTGTAGCCCTTTCTCCAAACCCCTTCTACAATTGGAGGCAGTATAGCACAGTGGTTTAAGGCTCTGAGCTGCAAACTTGGAGACCTAGGTTTGAATCCCACAGCCCCCACTTGCATACTGTGTGACCCTGAGCAAGGCACTTAACTTTCTTGTGCTCCCAGGTTGCACCGATCCTGTAAACAAGCTTTCAGCTTTAAAGTATGTTTCACCTGGTAAAACAAAAGGTAAAAAAAAAAAAAACATTCCCTTGTGCCTGTCCAAGGCATTTTTGGAACTCACCACTGTTTTTGCCCCTGCCATCTGCATTAGAAGGCTCTTCCAGGAATCCATCACTCTCTCTGTGAAGAAATACTTCCTCACATTTTCCCCTTGAATCTACCCCATTCCAGCCTTGACATTGGATGCCCACGTAAAAACACTGCTTTTTCTGCAAAATATCCCCTTCTGTACCTTATTTACCCCATGAGATATATATATATATATTTTTTTTTTGGTCGACCTTCTTTCACTCCGGTCACAGCCCGAGGAACCTTCTCTCAAGCATCTCTGTCCTTGTCCTGCCCGCCTGAGGCTACCAGAGCTGCATCTCCTCTCTCCTCCACTCCCCCACTGCCAGCACCCCTGGTTTAACCCATCTGGGGTGGGTCACCCTTTTCCTTGTGGGCGCTCTTACAAGGCAGTCTCTGGCTGCAGGCGAGGGCTGGGCAGGAGGAACTGGAAGGCCAGTCTGAGTAACCCCGGCAGAGGGCATGGGGACAGGTGCCATCGTCTGTTCCTCAGAGCCGGGGTTTTCTTCAGACCTCCCCCCCTGCGTGGCATGTCTGGACGTAGCGGGCGACGGCAACCCCTGCCAGCATCAGCCATGCTGTGTAGTGTGCAGCTTGTGTACTGCAGTGCTCCTGATCTCCACCGGGAGCTGCTGATGTGCTGGGCTAACCCTCACCCACCCACCTGGAGAGGAGAGCAGCCCGAGGGTGCTCAATCCTCTACCACCTCCTGCCGACCCCCCCGGCTCCCAAGCTCACTCCCGAACTCAGGTTGCCGGCATGGTGCAAGGTGCGGCGTCCAGCGCCTACACCCTCAGTGCCACAGAACAGCCCCCATTAGGTCTTTAAAGGTCTAAATCAGATCCCCCCCATCTGTCAGGGTGCAACTTTAGGCTCTGTCCTCATTAGGTTGCTAATGCAGACCCTGCACCATTCTTCTTGCCATCCTCTGGACCACTTCCACTCTGTTTGTGTCCTTCCTGAGACATGGTTTCCAGAACTCGACACAGTACTCAAGGTGGGGTCTTACCAGATCAAACTTTAGAGGGCTAATACCACCTCCCTCTTTCTGGTGTTCTCCATGCCTTCCTCATTATATCCCACTGACCTACCAATAGCCTTGTTCCACTGCCAAGTCACCTTTAGGTCATCCAATATGATTTCCTCCTGTCTCTTTCTTGCTTGGTCACTGTCATTAATCCACACATTTTATATTTCGCCCCTGGTTTTTGGACTACAAAAGTTCATAATTTTGCATTCAGTGCAAGCATCCATACCCCTGACCACCCCTTCAGTTGTCTGAGTCTCTCAGCTCATCCGTTCCATGTCCACCCCCCTCCCCCTGGAGTGTCCACCATGTTGCACATCTTGGTGTCATCCTCCAAGAGGTAGACCTTCCCTTACACCTCCTCTACAATAAAGACATCACAGATGGATCAGTCCCAGCATTGAACCCTGAGGTACTGACTGGTCACCTTCCTTTCCTCAGAGTAAGTTGTGTTTACCAGCACTACTGTCAGTCTACTATCCCCCAACCAATTCTTACCAAGTCTTCACCAGTTCTTGCACAGTATTGTCCACCTCCATCTATCTGACTTGATTTGTCCTAAGTGAAACATTGAAAGTCTTAATGAAATCTAGGTAGGCCACAGGATGGTCATGCCAATCAGTCTAAATGATTACTTTAACTGGTTGACTGAGGAATTAAATCAGGATGGAGCAGTGAATGGGATCAGGGCGAAGTGGTGGAGACTTGTGACATTTGATCCAGTGCTCCTCCCTGATCTAATTCCTTGGTCACCCAGTCAAAGATGTATCAGAGTTCCTTGGCATGACGTATCCCCCATGAATCCATGCTGCCTTGCATCTGTAACTTGTGTGGATAATTCTGCAATCCCTTGCTAAGTGCAATTATTTTATCTACCGTCAATGTCAGGTGTGAGGCCTATAACTGTCTGTTCCAAAAAATAGGAGCACTCTACACAAGTGAACACAAGAGGGCTGGAAATTGAAATTCAATTTTAAGCTTTAATAAAATTCCAGATGACCCACCCCCACACCCCTAAACAAATCACATCACCAGGAAGCAGTAGCACCTCAGCGCTTTACCTTTGCAGGCTTCGTCAGGAGCCCTCCTGAAGTGCCTCTGTTACCCGGGGATTGTGATGTTTTTGTTTGGACTTGTGAATTTCTAATAAAGCTTGAAATCAAATAAATCAAGTCATTTTGTGCTCAGTATTATGGAGTGATCCTATGTTTTGGAATGGTTTGTGAAATTAGGGGTTACCAGCCCCATAAGAGCACCTCACTCTGATCCCTTGTGGTGCAGCTGTATCTCTGAAAGAGGCCTATACCTGCCATCTTCATCCCTGCTACCATTTTTCTCCTCCACCCCATTGCCCCAAATTGAAAATAAATATGTCACTTACCTCTAGGGTCTAAAAGCCACACAGTCAGGGTGCATATCAGTCAGCTGCTCAAACACCACTGGCAGTTCCCTGTAATTAAACAATGATGAATGGTTATTCCACATTGCATCTAAATGACTTCAACAAGTCAAGTCAAAGTTTTAATAGCAGATTAAAAAAGAAAACTTACCTCTGTGTGCCACATTGGAATCAATAGAGGTGGTCTCTGCTGCACAGGATGACAAAAGCACCTGTATGGTAAAATGAAAAATGATCAGGCCACAAGGCTCCACAATTTCATCCTCCTCATAAAGCATACAACCCAAATCTCTGCCTTAAAACATTTATAGTCATTTGGAAATTTATGGAAACTCCCTCCCCCCAGGTGGCTAGCCCAAGAGTTACTCAACTCGGAGTTAATAACGGCATGCCTGCCTGACTCTGAAAAAATATTTTATTATAACTGGTGTTTTCCATGGTGGACTTCAGTATGCAAAAAAATTCCCCTCCTCCTGGAGGCAAGGCCCAGTGTTCCTTGACTTGGTCTCAGTGAATAGCCCACTTGCCCCTCCTAAAATCAGTGAACTGGTTAGGTGGTTACAAGTGTGCCAAAAATCTTCTCCCCCCAGTGGCAGGGCCCAGAGTTCCTAAAACTCAGTCTCAGTGCCCAGACTTGACCCAGATGAAAAGAACTGGGTGGTAGGGTGCACTTTTGCCAGTCACCCCCATGTTGTAGGGCCCAGAGTTTCTTGGTCTGTGAGCACTGAGGCCACCCTCCCTGATTAAAACTAAACAAAGTAATCAGCAGAGAAGACCTTCAACTGTTTAGGTGGTGAGTCATAATAGGTCAGTCTGTGTCCCTCCCCATGAGCTCAGAGGAGTCTTAGTACATTGTTAGCCCATTTGACCCTAATCTGCCTGAATCTTGACTAAATATACACTGTTGGATGGTGGGTAAAATAATGGCCATACTTTTGACAGCCTGAACCAGCATTATAAAGTGCAGCTCATTTACTGCTCCCCTTCCCCTTGCTGCAGTCCGGCTGTACTGATTGGGTGTCAAAAGAGACAGTTGGGGGGCAGTGACATTGTCCAGATCCTAAATTGGGCAGGATGCAGGATGCAATGCATATTAAGGAGACAAGACATCAAAGGCAAGTTTTTGTTATAGGGAGCTGAGGGAAACAGGACTGAAACAAACAGCAACCTAAACTGTGTCTCCCCCCTCAACACACACACACTCACTCCTTGGGCTGTCCCTCATATGTCAGAAATGTGAACAAAGTTGGTGGTGGGGGTTGGGCAGCCCAAAGGTGAACTCAGAAGCTTGACTCATCATGGTGCACAAAAAGAGGGTGCTTTTACATTTATCACTTACAACCTGTGTATGACAAAGCAGGGATATGGCAGGAATAATCTAAAATTATATTCTGCTAAAATTGAAGTAAACTGTACCGTCTCCGCCCAGCTGCACCAATCTGACTTACTACCTCAGTAGTGCCCCCTGCAAGTATTAAAAAACTACCTGACCTTGTGTTAGAAGTCCGTAAAATGAGATACCTGCCATCAGTAAATTTTGCCAGGCTTCAGTATTCATTTAGATTAAGCGATTGTGTTTGACAGTGAGTCATTTAAAATGTGACACAATCTCTTATACTATAAATGAATACTGGAGCCTGGCAAAACTTACTGAAGGCAGGTATCTAATTTTACGGTCTTCTAACACAAAGGTCAGGTAGGTTTTTTAACAATTGCAGGGGGCAATGAGTGAGGAAGTCAGGTGCAGTTGGACTGAGACTGTACAATTTACTTCGCTTCACAAAGATGATATTGGGAACCCTCCCCAATTATGTCACCTCTACTATGAGTCAAATCTTATTAATTTGCCATCATTGTGGGGCTGAATGACTATCTAAACAGAGCAGCTGCATCTCAACCAGGCTGAATGACAATCAGAGCTTGTCTACTTATGTTTTTTTCTTGATTTTTTTTAGTCTCTGCACTTGTATTGACACTGTGAGGCAGACTGAGTTGTAACTGAGAGAGATGGTCTCCTGGTGACGTCGGCAGCTGAATGGTGTCTTTGCCCTGAGCTCCACATCACCCTGAAGCAAATCCAACAGCATCCACAGCCTACAGGATGCAATCCCCTGTGAAGGCAACACGATTGAAAGGGCTCCTTGTCAAGAATCTGCAACCCCCTGTACAAAAGCTCCACACCATACTGCAACTGGAAAAAAGGGGGTCATTCGACGAGATGTCCAGTGCGGAGATGGAGGAATGCTCCCAGTTAGTCACATCGATCCTGCAAACAGCCTGGACAGTCAAGAAATCGATGACACCCTGGAGGAGCTGCAGGAAGACTAATAAAATTGAACACTGGGCAGGTCAGATTGAAATCGGCCTGTTGAATGTCACAGAACAGGTCGACCATCCCGATTGTCTGATCCTATACTTGCTGGCCAGAGACAGAGAATTGACTGACAAATTGGACGACTTAGAGGGACAAAGTCGTTATCAAAATATTCGTGTATATGATGTGCCAGAGGGCTTTGAAGACGGGGCCAAAGTCCTGATCACCTTTCTACAGGGAATCCTCCAGGAGGCCCTGAATCTCCCCCCGGACTATGATTTAGCCACGGATAGAGCTCACTGCTCACTGGTACGGGGACGGCAGCCTACAAATCCTGGAGCTCGGCCCCAATCCTTCGTGGCAAAACTCACATCTTATGCCACCAAAGAAGATGTGCTAAAGCGAACCTGGAAAAAGAACATGATCACCTATAACGGGCATCACATACAAGTGGATAATGACTACACAACAATGGCTCAGGAAAGCAGAAAAGTCCTATGGCCTATAATGAAGCAATTGCGGGCCAAAAACATAAAAGCCCAAATACTATATGCAGTGCGCATAAGAATTGAGACGGAGGGAGGCACCAAAGTCTTTGAAGACCTTGCAGCAGCTTTACAATGCCTGGAGAACAATTAATATAATAGACTTGATAAACAGACACCACACCCCCACATGCCTCCTTGGACTAGATGCCGAGAAGGCATTCAACAGAGTTAACTGACATTTTTTATTTGCAGTACTGGAGTGGATGGGCTTCCCGAGACCCTTCCTGGCAGTGGTGCAGTCCCTCTATGCTAACCCCCAGGCTCATGTGAGAATCAATGGGGGTATTTCTTGGAGGTTCTCACTGGGCAGAGGTACTAGAAAGGGCTGCCCAATGTTCCCACTCCTGTTTGCCATTTATATTGAACCTCTGGTGCAGGCAATTAGAGAAGACCTCACCATTAAGGGCTTTGTCGAGGGAGAGAAGGAACACAAAATTTCATTATATGCAGATGACGTCTTACTCTACATGACAAACCCAGAAGAGTCTCTGCCAAGAGTCTGGGACCTCCTAAATAGATTTGGAAGATTATCTGGATATTACCTGAACAAAAGATTCTTATGTTCTTCTACACCCCCCTGACACAAAAAATGGACTTCTTCTCCTTAAATGGAACACCCCAAAAATTAAGTACCTCGGAACTCATATCCCTAAGAATTTAAGTCAACCTTTCACAAGTAACTTTGACCCCCTGTATACACAAATCAAGCACGATATTGGTGTAACCCCCCTACAAATGGGGGTTCCCAAAAAGTCTTCCTCGAGCTTGCCTAAATGCTCACTGCCAGGCTGGTGTCCTGCGTTTTAGCAGTTTAAATGTGATTACTAGAGCCTGTATAGCCTCTGTGTATTTTCTCTTTAAGAGCTGCCTAATTGCAGCTTAAGTAATCTGAAAGGGAGCTCTGTTGAAAGATGTAACTATTTACTGAAAATCATTTAGAGTGATAATGATAATGTAGTTTGTCTAACCTGCTTTCTTTGCAGCAAGGACTGTTTTGTTTGTCTCCACTATCTTGGTCCTGGACTGCAAATTGGACCAAACAGTACTGGTGGGACCTAAAATGTAACTGGACTACAGGAGCTGTCTGAATCCAAAATCTGTAGGAACTGTAGTTTGAACTTTTTGTGCCTTTTTTGCAACTGAAGGGGGAGCTTTTGCTTTGACTGACAGCCAAATCAGCCAACCAAATCTTTTGGATCTTGGGGAAGTCCCGGGCTGCTTGCAGTTTTCAGTTAGATCTAAGCTGGAAGCTGAACAAGAAGGAGCTGAAGTGATTCTTAGCAGCAATCCTGAGTGGATTTGCATGGGAGAACTCTGAAAAGGCTAAGTTTTTGGCCTGCATGTCAGTGTGCTGCTCCTGAGAGGGATAGAAGAGAATTATTTTGGACTAAATCCAAGTTTGTGTGGCTAAAGTAAGCTACTGAAGTGGGCCAGGCTCAATCTGAAGAAGACCGAAGATTTTGCTGAATGCGATCAGCCTGTCAGGAGTTCCAGCTACCCCTAAGCTCCCAGTGTGTGCAGAGACTTTGCGACTGTGACCGGGGAGCACTTTGCCTGGTACAGTAGAATTCCCTTACCTGTAAATGTGCTATGAGCTGCTAATGGGTCGTGAGTTAGTCCCCCACTGTGTGAACTGTGTTCTGCTTGCTGGAAGCTGTATCCAGCCCAAAACGGACTGCTTCCGAATTTGTCTCCATGCAGTCTGGGCCTTGCCAGACTGGCCCAGCCAGACTACCCACTGCACAGAGAAGCCATCGATGAGAGATCTGCCTGGGTATCAGCCCCCTGCTCCACGCTTGAACAGGAACGACGCCTCTGCGACTCATGTGGGCCCTGCTTCTCCTGGCATTCCAGATCAATCACCTGCAGTCTCGATTTTCATCCAGCCTGTGTCCAGTCTTGGGTATTGTGAGTAAATACCAGGGTAGCTCTCTGCAACAACAGCTTAATCTAAGTATGTCATCCGATTGTCTTGTTGTTTTGTTTCCTTTATGAACTGAGCCCTCTGGCTCTGGATTACAAATGTTGTGTACTGTGCATGTTGTGTTTTCCATCACAGGGCCCCAACCAGCTGCAACCCTGGGCAATGGTCCAGTCTAGCCCATCTCTTCTCCACCTGGGTACCCAGAGGTGGACTGTGTGGGGGGACTCAAAGCGCATGCATAACTGCTTAATTGATATAACCTTTAAGCTAATTAACCTGATTTTGCCCCTCCCTTGTTCAAGTCCCCTGAATAAATCAGATCTAACTTTTTCTGCATGTAATCTGACTGTGGTTCCGGTTTGTGCTCAGGGTGCTGTGCTGTTGCTATTTGCTGTGCATAACCTTGTTTTACAGGGGTCCCCAGGGTCGAGCCAGAGGAACCAGCCCTGGTGGTAAGTGCAAACAGTGTAGGTACTTGTGTGGTGTACCAGGGGTATTGTGAAAGTGATTATTGTACAGTGTTCAGGTTACTAGAGGGGAAAGAGGAGGGTTACAGTATCCCAGAGGGCTGTGCCCAGGTTAGCTTGACCACTACCAACCCTGATCTCTGGGTGGAGGCACCCTTTTTAGAACACAGGCCCCTTAACCTGCTACTAGCCAAGCAGGCAGGGGTAGTAGCCCTTGGGATAGCACCACCTAGGGGTTACATTAGAAAATGGGAGCTCCTGAATCTGCCCCAATCACTCTCATATAGAAACGGTCACTATGAACATCTTACCAAGGTGCCTGTACCTTTTTCAGTGCCTTCCTGCCAAGATATCACCAGAACAATTTAAGACATGGCAAATGTAACCCCCCTGCAAATGGGGGTTCCCAAAAAGTCTTTCAGGAGTTTGCTTGAATGCTTCAAGCCTGAATAGTGTTTGGCGTTTAAGCCGTTTATCTGTGAGTGCTTTTAAAGCCTCTGGTACTGTCTCTTTAAGAGCTGTCTGCTTGCAGACATAATTAGTTTCTATGGGGGGACTGTGTGTTTCCCTGCTTGAGTCCCACTCAAGCTGCTGCCAAATTGCTCCGTTTCTGCCGTCACTAAGTGGGCAGAGTGAGCACTTTTCAAAGATGTAACTGTTTGCCAGAAATCTTTTAGAGTAATAATAAAAATATAGTTTGTCCAACCTGCTTTTCTTTGCAGTCAGAACTGTGTTTGCCTAGCCCTCCATTCTGGTTGAACTACTGAACTGGACCAATCAGTGTGGGGGGACCTTTGAAATGGAGCCTGCTGCTGGCAAATCAGAACTTGGACTCTCATTGTGGAGCCAGCCACCTATGTACTGTATGGCCAATGCCTCTGGGAATTGTAGTTTGGACTTCGGCACCTTTTTGCACCAACAGGGGGAGTCTGATTGTGAATGACAGCCAAACCAGCCAACTGAACTGGGAGGAACTCAAAGGAAGTGCCTGGCTCTGTCTACTGGAAAGATCAGATGAGGTGAGACAGTGAAGAGAAAAGGAGCTATGTGCTTCTGCGGTGTATAGTTTTAGCAAGGTAAGCACGTGCAAGGCCCTGAGTTTTGGTCTGCAGCCTGTGCAAGCACCTGTTCAGACTGAATCCGACCTGTGAAGAGAATCAAGGAGATCTGAAGAGCAGAAACTAGGCTCACCCTGTAGAAGACTGGAGAAATTGCTGAATCGCGCTCGGTCTGTCAGGAACTGAATCTGCTGTGTGTTCTCCCGGGTATTGTGCAGTAATTGCGATCGGGATCGAGAAGCAGCCTGCCTGGTATAGTACTTTCTTTTTACATATAAATGTGTGTAGTGCTTGTGGAGAATCACGTTTCAAATCCCCTGTACAGTGAATTGAGTGCATGAAGCTGGAAGTAAACCCCAGCTTAATCCAGACTACATCTATTTGCTCTAAACTGCAGTGGAGTCCAGTCACAAGGACCTTTTCCACATGTTATGCTCCTCCTGGCAATCCAGGACAATCTGCTTTCCATCCAGTTCCTAGCATTGAGTCTGTGAGTACAAAGCAGGGTAGCTTCCTACCATCTGTTTATCAAATTGCAAGTGTGTCATCTATTTGTTGCTGTTTCATTTCTTCACGAACTGAGCCATCTGGCTCCGGATTACAATTGGGTAGTGTGCAAATGTTTTTCCATCACAGGACCCCATCCAGCTGCACCGATCCTGGCTAGCCCCCCCCCCCATCCTGGGTACCCAGTGAAAGTGACAATTTGGGACTCTGAACATGCGCACAGTACTGTGATTATTAAGCTGTCTAAACTAATTAACCTGATTTTCCCGTCCTTGTTATATTCCCCTAAATAAATCAGATCTGTTTGTTTCAGCAAAGTTACATTGTCTGATGCAGTCATTTATGTTAAAGTGTTGTACGGTGGCTTTTGCATTGTATCATCTTGTTTTACAGGGGGTCCCCAGAGTCAAGCTGATCGAACCAGTCCTGGAGGTAAGTGTATACTGTGAAGGTACTTCTGATATATTGTGTAGGCCACTAGTGGGAAGAAAGAGGGGGTTGCAGTGACCCAGAGGGCTGAGACCAAGTCATACCAGACTGTCTTAACCCCGACCTCTGGGAGGAGGAGGCACCCGCCATTGGACCTAGGCTCCTTAACCTGTTAGCAGTTATGCAGGCTGGGGTAGTAGCCCTTGGGATAGCGCCACCTGGGGGTTACACAAAGAACAATAATGAGGTTTATTTGGGCCAACAGGAAACTAAGAATTAAAAGTTCAGTCCTCCAAACCAACAAGATAGATGGCGGAAGAGCAGTACCTAACCTAGAGGACTACTACTTAGCATCCCACCTAAGGCATGCCCTCTTCTGGTCGACAATGGGGTATAATGCACTATGGAAAGACATAGAAAGGGAGGCTATGGAAGGTGTCCCCCCGGAGGTGAGGGTGTTCACTCCCAAGCTGCTGATTCGAGACACAAGCACAACATTGTACTCGATCAGGAACACCCTAGCAGTAGTCCATAGACTATGGGTAAAACATAGATGTCTGGGGGAGCTTTGGCCACATAGAAGATTTGCATGGGATGATGACTTTGAACCAGCAAGGCAGGACCTTACTTTCAGGAGATGGAGTAGGCTTGGACTGAATACCCTGGGATAACTACTAAATGGGAATATAATCAGAAAATTTGCTGATGTTAAAATGCAATTTCAATTGAGGCACTCAGATCACTTTAGATATTTACAACTTAGGAACCATATACAAAATATACAAAATAAATATGGAGTAACAGTAGAACAATGTAGGCTACAAGTGGCTATGGGGGAGAGTTTGGGTTCCCACAGGAAGAAAGGACACATCGCTACCCTATACGAGGCTCTTAGGGATTGAGGAAGGGGGAGCTCAGCTCCTCTCAAGAAAAGGTGGGCGAGGGAATTAGGGCAGCAGTTAACAGAGGGAGACTGGGAATCTATCTTCTCTCAAGCCCACCGAACCACATACTCCCAGAGATGGAGACACTTTGAGTGGAAGATAAGAGCTCAGTATTTTATCACCCCAGTAGTGAAAAACAAATGGGATGCAGGACACAGCCCAGGGTGTTGGAGAGGGTGCGTAGAGGAATGGTTGGCATACCTCCATGTTTTGGGACTGTGCCCAGAGTTGACCCAGTTCTGGTTGGGAGTGGCCAGAGCCCTAGACAACATCTTCTCTATAGAAGAACCCCTTAGTGCTAAACACCTGGTGTTAGGCCTGATCCCTAAAGGGGTAAGGGGCAGAGATCAGACCTATCTGTGGAACATATTGGTGGCAGCTGCTCACAAAGCGATAGCCAGGAGATGGCTTCAGCCAGCACCTCTGATTCTGGCACACTGGTGCGATGTGGTTGCTGAGATCCAGGACATGGAGGAATTGATCCACAAAATTAACTTCAAACCTTCACTCTACACAAACAGATGGGCCAGATGGGTGATGTGGCAGGGGGGCAGGGAGGCCAATGTGCAGGCAGAGGAGAATCCACTGGCAGAGGAGAGGAGGAGAGCACTTTGGACCGGTGGAGACCCTTCGAGCCGCGACACCACTTGTTAGATAACTCCCAGATGAACTGGAGGGGGTAGATAAGCTATTGTACCTGGGAGAAGGATTCGTGGTACATGGGGACTAAGATATCACAATTAATCAGTTTGTCCATAAATCGTTGCTGATGCACTGTGCCTGGTTATAATTGCCTATCACTTGAATGAATAAGAAAATGATTGTAAAAGAGAAGATGAAATATGCTTGTATGCCTGTATTTTCAATAAACTTGAATTTAAAAAAAAAGTAACTGAGAGAAACAAGTCATGGCCCATAGCATGACTGATTGTGACAGCCACTGACAATGCAACTTTAACCCCCAAAAAATAAAAAAATAAAACATTTGTGAACATGGCTTATTTGACAGCTGAGAGCCAGCTGACACTGTCTGGACTGCTCCCATTGTTATGCAGAACAGTCAAGATGCAGCTGACGTAAGCTATGTAGTCAGGCAAGTGAGTAAGTGATTTCAGCTCACTTTAGGACCATTGTAACATCGTGCAAAAGGGTCCCATTGGTAAAGGCATCTGGTTATCCATTGCAGATATGCCCTGGAAAATGAACCTGCTGGACCAAATAAGTCTCTACCTCTCGTGACCTTTCCTTTATGGGGATCACCAGGCATAGAGGTCTTTCTCCCACCCAGAAATCGCAACCCTGTCTAGTTCAGTAAATTAATGAGCACAGTAAAATAAAACCCCATTTATCTCCGCTCCTGAGAGAGTAAACATTGGGACAAATGGGGGTTCTGTCCAATGAAGGTACTGCAAGCTGGCCCAGTTCAGACAGAGAAGATCTAAATATTGCTGCACAGATACTGTTCCGAGATCAGGATACGGGAGAGAGAGACTTTCAGTGGGCCCAGTGGTCGGTATATTCCAGGGTTTACAGGGGCATCCAGCATACCTCTCAACTGTACCACATTACGAGGAACGTTCCTCATTTTACTTCACAAAAGCTCCCTGTTCCACATTGTGAGAGCTTGTTCCACATTCAAAGTCAACATTTCATAGCAAAAATCCATAGTAAATGATGCAAAAAGTATATTATTCAATTAATAACAGACTTTCTGAACATAAATGCAACATGTTAACAGTGTTTTGAGCTCCTTAGGTAAAGATTTGATCAAGTGTTCCACATTTTGCCCATTTGTTCCACATTTTCACAGGCAATGTTCCACATCTGGGGGAAAAAAGGTTGAGAGGTATGGCATCCAGTAACAACTACAGGTACAGCCAGACATCCAATTTGGACATAAATGCTGTGGGGGGATTCAGCAACACTAGGAATCAGATCATTAAAGGGCACACAGCACCCACCAGCAGTCTGCATCTTCTCTCTCAAGCCCACAGCAGGCTCCGGGGACCCTAGGGGAGTTTAAGAACTCCAGCATGGATTCGCAGTTTATGGGGGGAGGGACTCCAGGAGCAGAATACTTTGTCTGCTTTCGGCTTTGGTTCTGGGGGGGTGGGAGTGGCAAGTTAGTGAAACACAACAACTAGCACATTTGAGGCACAGAGCATCTACCTGCAGTCTGTGTCTTGACTGCCACAGCCCACACAGTAAGTCGGCTCCAGAATCCATCGGGGGTGTGTGTGAAATGTACAAACCAGGAAAAAAAACACATTTATGGGACACATGGACGCAGCATCCACCTGAAGTTGTTCTCAATGCCAACCCGCATGGTAAGTAGGATTCTGGCAGCTGCGGGGGGGGCGCAATGTTTGATGGCTTGCATTAAAAAGAGTTGGCTGATAAATTCAGCAACAATAACAACAAAAAAAAACCAACACTTTCATTTTAGCAGACAGTGTGTACCCACCTTGCATTTCTTTGCATTTGCCCTCAATCTTCAATGCCGCCGGCAACTACAGGAGCTCTGTTGTGTGCAGTGCAGCTTCTCCGTCCTACTCCAGCAGTGCGGGATGCGGTCAGACAACACTTCTCCGTTTGGGCTGAGCTTTCAGGAACACATCAAAAGAGGGAAAGAGATGCCCATTTTTAACAACTTTTATGACCGGGAGAAGTGGATAGCTAGTTTAACAACCCAAGTCGCTGTGGAATGGATCGCATTATTTTTTTTTGAATATTCTGTTTATTAACAGTTTTCTAACACAGAAAGAAAACAGCTTATACATACTACATACAACAAAAAACAGACACAGTTACAAACATACAAAAAACACACTGGTTAACCCCACAATACATCTAATACATTCCATTCGTTTATGATACAGTTGATTTACCAAAATAAAATACGATACAGTGCAATACAGTCAAGTGTGCAGTATTATCCTTTCATCATCTATGCATTCACATCTCCCTGGATGGCTACCCCTTATTATATACAATGTAGGAAGCACAGCAAACAGAGAGCATCCGGCCTCCATCCATTTATGTTATGCTAAAATATTATAACCACCTAAAAAGAAGGGGACGACTGCTACACCCACACTTAACCACTGATCCTCCCCTTTAACCATCCCCCCCAGCTGGGGGGTGCCCCCGTGCTCATCCTATACACTGATGCCTAAATATTCAACCCTGAGCAGAGCATTAAATTTTCAGATAGGCTCAGAGTCGCCATAAAGGGGGTCCAGTCTTTTAAAAACATCTCCTCCCTATCTCTCACTATCCATGTGAGCTCTCTAAAGCCAGTAAAAGGGACATTAATCTCCGCAGTCAGTCACAGAGTCTACCCTAGAAACCCATGTATTCTGAAAGAATGCCTAGCTAGCACCAATGACACCCTTGCTCAACTGGGTAATAGTTGCCACTCTTCTTCTCCTTCTATTCTTTCCATACCAAATAGGCAGATTAGAGGATCACGGATCAGTCTTCCCCCATCCCCTTATTCACCTCCTGGATCACCCCCCCCAATACCTTGTCAGAACCGGGCATGTCCAAAAGCAATGGAAGAAGGTGCCCAATCCTCCACCACACCTTCTACAGTTCGGCGACACAGCAGGATGTGCTCGATGCACAGCCACTGGGGGCCAATATATTCTGTGTAAAAACTTATAAAAAGCTTCCTTAAATTTATTACATATCATAATTCCCTCCGGCAAACCTAGCACCAAGTCCCAATTTCCCTCCGAAATCTGGAGCCCTAGATCCCTTTCCCACAAGGCCTTAGTAGGGCTTATTAGGTCTGGCATATTCTGTTTATCCTGTTTAACTATTTTCCCATCAAACCCTTTTATGTTTTTCCTAGCCTGACAGACCATTTGCTCCATTCCGTTTGGATGTATTTTCCCTTCCCCCTATACCTAGTCGCCCCACATATGTTTTCAGCTGCAAATATCTAAATAGATGGGAGGTCCCCAACCCTATCTCCCGCCTAATCTTGTTGAACTCACTCATCTCCCCCTTCTCCAACAGTATCCCCATACACACCCCCCCCCTTTTCCCATTCCAGGAACCCCCTATCCTCCATCCCAGGGAGAAAGAAGGGATTCCTCTCAATTGGGAGCAGGACAGTCTCCCTCCGGGCCACTCCCCTCTATCGCCAAGAATGGTGCCATGCCTCCAGCATCTCCCGGACTAAAGGGTTACCTCTCCCTATATCCCTATATGCTCGCAGCCCTCTACTATGGAGGTATGCTGTGAGCCTCCCAGGGGTCCCCTCCTGTTCCAGGCCTATCCAACTAGCCACTTCAGGTTTATGGACCCAATCTGCTACTGTCCGGATTTGCACTGCCCTATAATACGTCCCTAAATCCGGGAAACTAAGTCCACCACTATTTCTGTCTGCCTTGAGCCTTGCTAAACTTATTCTGGGCTTTTTCCCCTGCCAAATGAAGTCCATGAACCCTTTCTCTAACCATTTCATATCCCTCAGCATAAGCCTCAACTGTAGCATTTGCATAGGGTATAGGATATGGAGGATGATATTCATTTTTATAAGATTTATTCTCCCTTTCCAGGATACTGGTAATTGTATCCATCTCTTCAGGCCTGCCAGCACCAAATTTATCATAGGGTGATAGTTCAGCTTATATAACTCCTCCCACCTTCGCCCAATATGTACCCCAAGATACTTGAAATCCGACCTGACAATTCTGGATCCCCTCTGCCTAAACTCCGGACCTACTTCTGGGAACCCCATGACTTCAGATTTCCCTCACATTAATCTTATACCCAGAGAATCCAGCAAACTTTTCAATTATATCCATTAGGCATCCCGTAGAGCTACTCAAGTCCCCTAAGAATAATAACATATCATCAGCATAAAGCGCCACCTTATGCACTCTTCCTTCTCCATCCCCCACTCCCACCACTCCCTCATAATGATGTATCGCTGCCGCCAGCGGTTCAATCACCAGGGCAAACAGCAGAGGGGATAGAGGACACCCCTGCCTTGTCCCTCTACCCAAACTAAACTTCACAGACAGGCACCCATTCACCGATACCTGTGCACTCGGTTTATGGTACATGGCCCTTACCCACCCTATGAACGGGTCCCCCAGACCAAACTGGGTCATCACCTCGAACAAATAGTCCCATTCCACGCTGTCGAACGCCTTTTCAGCGTCTAATGAGATCACTCCCACCTTGGTGCCAGCCTGCCCAGCCCTCCATATAATATTTAACAGCCTATGAACGTTATGGTAGGACTGCCGCCCCTTAATAAACCCAGTCTGATCTGGGTGAACTACCTCTGGCAATATATTCTCTAGCCGGGTGGCAAGCACCTTTGCCAGGATCTTCATATCAACATTGAGAAGGGAGATTGGTCGATAGGAGGAACATTCGAGCTCATCCTGGCCTCCTTTATGTATTAGGCAAATATTAGCTTCATAGCATGAGTCAGGCAATACTGGGACCTGTCCCTCCTCCCCCCTTTCAAACACCCTCCCCAACACATCCGCCATTTGTCCCCCCAAGATCCTGTAGTACTCGACAGGGAAGCCATCAGGCCCACTGGCCTTCCCCTCCTGCAGCTTCTGTATGGTGCCCAAAATTTCCTGCCTTGATATGGGCTGGCTCAGCACCTCCCTCTGCTCATCTGTAATCCTCTGTAAAGGTACTCCACTCAGAAACTCCCGGATATGTTCTTCCTGCCCTACATATTCTGCCCTACATAACTTTTCATAAAAACTCCCAAAACGCTCTGCTATGTTCTTTGAGCTTGTAATGACTTGCCCCCCCCCTTAATCCGCAAGATCCTAGTTGGGCACCCGCCCCCCTTCATCAATCTTACTAACATGGGCCCAGGCTTAATCCCCCACTCGAAAACCCTTCTCTGGCAAAAAAACCAAGCCTTCCCTGCTTCCTCTTTTAAGAGAATTAAGGCCTCCTTGCCACTGTCAACAACTTGGGGCTTCTCCCTTTCTCCTCCACCTACCTGCTTCTCCAGCTCTTTCACTTGTCTTTCTAACTCTTCCTTTTACCCCTTTTCTGCTTTTTAATCTTAGCCACATAGGCATTATGGTTCCACATATAGGCCTTTACCTGCCTCCCATAAGACAGCACTTGGACACCTCTCCTATCATTTACCTCTTCATGAGACTTCCATTGTTCTGCCAAGTATTCCCTAAATGCATGTCCCTTGGCTAAGTATGTGGGAAATCTCCATATTGAAGACCTACTCTCACCCCCCCCCCCCACAATACACAACATGACCATAGTGTGATCCGAGATGAAGATAGGGCGGTGACTTATCTCTTTTATCCTTCCCACCCAACTTCTAGGTAGAAAAAAGTAATCTAGCTGGGACCAGGTCTTATGGGGGTTAGAATAAAACGTATACTCCCGCACAGTGGGATTAACCGCCCTCCAACCATCCACCATGTCTAGGTCTGCCATCCCAACTTTCCACTGTCCCATAGCCTCTGTCTCCCACCCCTTGCCCTCCGAATGATCCATTTTTGTGTCCATAGTCCGATCAAAGTCCCCTCCACCATGAGCCCGAGTTGCTCCTCACAAGCAGGCCCAGCAAAGAGGTATAGAAAACTGGGTCATATACTGCCGGTGCGTAGACACCGCCAAATGTAAGTGTCTCCCCCCTCTCCAAACTCCAGTAACAAAAATGTATCTGCACTCCTTAGGGTCTCTCACTACCCTTTTCACTTTGAAGAGCAGATTCTTATGCAAGAGTATTGCTACCCCCTTTTATGCAAGGAATAAGAGGCCACTAAACATTTCCCAACCCAATTTCGTACCAATTTGGCATGCTCCAGTCAGTCAAATGCGTCTCTTGCAGCATTGCCACCTGTGCCCCCTTACGCCTGAGCACAGTTAAAAGTGCGGTCCTCTTCACTGGGCTTGCAATACCCTTAACATTCCAAGATATAACATTTAAATTGACTGGGTCACCCATCTCGTCCTATGCAATTTTACCTTTTAAGGGGTATTACCACTCCACATTGCATTACATACTTCGGCTTTCATACATTCTTATGCACACATTTTAGCTTGCCTTGATTTCTGCACACTCACTGTCAGCAATTGTTGGTACAACCAGGTGATTACACTACTACAACAATCAGCAAACTATCTATTCTAACACTTATAACTAACCCTCCCGCCCCCCAACCCCACCCTCTCTGCTCCTCCTTCACCCCTTTCTCTTATAACCCTTCCTCTTCCACCTTCATCCCACCACACTAATTGCTAACATAGCACAAGTGTAGATTTAATGACAATGAAAAACGAACACTGCTCAACCATAACCAAGATGCGCGTCCCGACGCTCCCACCACCAGCCAGAATATTCCTTCCGAAACTCTTCCACTCCCAGTGTTCCCCTTAATCTCCAACCTGAGCAGGAGCAATAACCCACCTACTTCGCTCTAATCTCACAAGTCCCCCCCCCCCGATCTACCTCTGCGTCTCATCTGACTGCCCCACCCTTTATCTCCTATTCGCCCCAGCCCTTATCTCACTTCTAACCCAGATATTCATTTATTGTGAAAAACACTCTCCTCCCCAAATCCTCTCTTGAACATACCGCCCCCCTCAGTACCCTTTATCCCCCCAACATCGCCCAGCCACAGCCTGCCCCTCCCTCTACCTCTAACCATCCTATCTATGGTCTCAGTACTCCCAGCTTTTCTACCAATCCCACCCCCCGATTCTGCCGGCGTGAGCAACACGCGGCATCCAGTTCTTGCATCCATCAGGCCAGAAGTGAAGAAGAAAAAGAACCCACCTACATATCGCCCTCCAATTCACTCTCCACCCCTCATGCGTTCCTTCCCCCATCCCCACGGCCTTCACCTTTCTGAATATCCCAAGGAGATTCCCAGCCACATGGCCCGATGAGGGTGCTAATCATCACTTTAAGACCCAGGCTTCCAAGCCATCACCAAAGAAACCTCCCCCTGCTCTAATCCGTCATACCTTCGCTCTCCCCCCAGCGAAAAAGCAAACCCCCAAATCCCCCCAGCCCCCATCCCTCCAACTAGATACCTATCCGTCTCCCCCAGCCCCCGAACCTATCCTCTTCGATCCCCAAACAACAGCAGCAGATGACACATTTGGAATCAATAGTATCAGAGAGAGAGCGCGCGAAAACAAACGCGCCATCAAAAACACATGCTAGCCCTCCCGCTCCTACCTCACCAGCGTTGGAACTCTCCTCATCTCCATGGCCCTCAGGCCTCCATTTGAGCTTCCACACACCGCCAGTCCATAGAAGAGGGCCCTCCATGCAGGTGAAAGGGAACACACATCAGAGTTCAGTCTTCAAACTGCTCAGGCCCCTTTAATCCACAATTCTCCCACCATGTCTAAGCCAACCACCATGTCCTCCAGTATCCGACCTCCTCTGGTAAAAAGTGGCATAACGACACCAGCCAGGAGCAAGAAAACACTCTCACCATAATTCAGTCCATAATCGATAGTCATAACATCCACACCCCACCAGAACACTTAAGTCTAGATCTCTCATTGCCATCTTTCCAGTTCTTTATATTTCCCCACGATCATTCAACTCACTCTTCTCTTCAGGCCCTTTACAAACTCCTCAGCTTTCTCAAGCTCCCAGAAGGAGTAGGTCACACCCTCATGTTTGATTCTCAGTGTGGCGGGATACACCAGGAAGTTTTCCACCTTAAGACCCCTCAACTGTGCCATCAGCCCATTGAAGACCTTCCTTTTTTTCAGCAGACGGGCTGAGTAGTCCTGCGAGAGGAATAATCTATGGCCCTTGTAGCTCAGGGTATCCTGGGATCTGTAGGCCCTCAATACTGCTTCTCGATCCTGGAAATTGTGAAAGCACATAATTATCTGGCGTGGAGGCTGATCCGCCGCAGGCCGTGGCATTACCGCCTGATGTGCACGCTCCAGTTTAATCTTGCCATTTTTCATTTCCAGACCCAACAATTCAGGTAGTATCCTGCTGAAAAATCCAGGCGTCCTTCCTCCAGTTCCTCAGGAGCCCCTAAGGCATAAGTTTAACCTCCGATGATAATTTTCTTGGTAATAGTAAGCTCCTTAAACTCCTCGAGTTCCCTCTGCAAGCAGGAACACCCTGGGACTACCAATGCTTGATCACCTCCAGTCTGGAAGTTCTTTCTTTGGCCTCGGTCCAGCTGGGTGCTCTGTTGCCTGCTGCCCAGGACCTCCTGCAGTTTCCCATCCAACTTGTCCTCCAGCTTTATTAAGCGTGGTTCTAGGGCTGCAATCACCTGCCCTGCAAGCTCCTTCCCCAGAGCCGCCACCTCCGCCGCCGAGAGCAAAACCAGGCCTGCATTTTCTCCTCCTGGACCCGCCATCCCCTTTTTACCCCCGGTTTTCCCAGTTGCCTGCTGACTTTTGGAAGACATCGAGGTCAGATACTCATCCATTAGTCTTTCTGTTATTCAAACCCACCGTTTTATTTGCTCCGGGGTGGAAAATTCTGTTTATTAATCTTTATATTTTGGCTATCTAAATCCGAGACCAGCGGGAAATGACCTCTCGTTGGCTGCTCATTAGTGCTCCCTTGGATTGCATTTTTATGTGATCCATTGTAAAGATTGATTCATGTGAGCAGTGGGATTGCATCGCAAAGTATGATATGACACTGACTATTTAATACACTGATATGAGCAGCCTGGTTACTGCTTCTTCCACAAATCCACACCTCACACGATGTTCAAGTCTCTTACATTGTCCCCCAGCCTTCCAAAGCCAGGAAAGAAATGAGGCTGGAACTGTAGTTAGGGGTTCCTCCTGAGGGATTGCTTCAGGCCTTCTGCATCTCCCCCTGCTACTACTTGCTGCAAATCCATTGGAATGCCTGCACGTGCGCTTCCTTCCATCCCAGTCCCACAGTCACTTGGAGCCCACAGTTCTCTTCTCCAAAATAATGCAATGCCAGTTCACTTGCCTGCTTCTCAAATAATGTGCTCCCAAAGCAATCTCTTTTGCTCTGCTCTCACTAGTGCTATTTGCCTTTTCTGCTTCACTACTGTTGTTGGTCGCTCTCCCTCAGCTCACTTTCTCTGATCCCCAAGATGGCACTTCTTCATGCAGCTGCTATAGCTCCCTTTGCCCATCCTCCAAACAGGACCTCTTCTGAGGGTCAGGTGACCAGCAAGTCACACACTTACACTACACCAGCAGGCCAGGCCTAATGCCTGCTCCAGGCCTACCCCACAGCAATTTAAAGTGCACAACAGGGCCCAACCAGGCTGGGAAGCCTGCACACCATGGACCGCAAGGATCGGGGTCTGGAGGTGATTTTTAGGGTTTGGGGAACATCCCGGATGAGTAGTCCCCACAGTGTAACCCCTTCCTTCGCGCCTCGTCTAGAGGCATACTTTTACTCATCACAGGTGGTTCAGACAGGAAGGAAGAAGCTACTCAAAGACCTAACGATCATACGAAATTTGCCAGCAGATGAAGGCCTAGAGGTCTATCAAGTCTGCTCGAATGTGCAGCTAGCACCCCTTATTTTGCAGCTGCCCCTCCCTTCCACCCTTCCCTTCTATTGACCCTCCCTCTTGCCCTGTCCCAGCTCCTTTTGAAGCAGTCCACTGTTCTACTGGATACCACTTCTGCCAGTAATGTGTTCCATCCAGCTACCACCCTCTCTATAAAAAAGTGTCTCCTCATCTCCCTCCTGAACCTTCCTCCCTCCAGTCTCATATGATGGCCCCGGGTGTCCCTCCCCTCCCATACTTTGAAAAGCCCCTCTGTACCTGTCTTGTTTATTCCTTTCATGTACTTAAAGGTTTCAATCATGTGCCCCCTGTCCCTCCTCCAGCAAGTACATGTTCGACTCCCTCAGCCTCCTCTCATATGATAAGTCCCCCAGCCCCTTGATCATCTTCATCGCCCTGTGCTGCACCCCCTTCAGTAACTTAATGTCCTTCTTCAGCTATGGACGCACTGCATGCAGTACTCCAGGTGTGGTCTAACTAATGACCTATACAGTGGCAGAATCACCTCCTCCCTCCTCGAGGATATACCCCTTGCAACCCAGCATTTTGTTGGCCTTTGCAGCTGCCCTCCTACATTGTGCTGAGTTGTTCATTGACCCTGTAATGAGCAGCCCTAGATCCTTCTCCTACTGTTTGGACTAGCTGCACTCCCCCAGCTGGTAACTCCTCCTTGGGTTCTTCACCCCAAAATGCAGCATCTTGCACTTTTTGGCATTAAACCCCAGTTGTCAGGTGTCTGGCCAGGTTTCCAGCTTTGCCAGATCATCCTGCAACCCCTGCCATCCTCCTAGGTCATCCACCACCGCTCCCATCTTGGTACCATCAGCAAACAGACTGATCTTGCTCTTGATGTCCAATGATATGTCTGCAATGAATATCCCAAACAACACTGGCCCCAACACTGACCCCTGTGGAACACTGCTCGTCACTACCCTTGGGGATGAGAGCTCCCCACCCACCACCACCTTCTGTTGCCTTCCCTGAATCCAGTTCTCTACCCATCTCACCAGCTTTGCACCCACCCCAGTGCCTTCTAACTTACTTCCCAGCCTCTCATGTGGCACCGAGTCAAATGCCTTACTGAAGTCCAGACACAGGACATTCACTGTCCAATTGCCTAGCTACCCAGTCATAGAACTTCACCAGGCTGGTTTGCAGGATCTGCCAAGTATGAAACCATGCTGTCTGCTGTCCTGCAGTCCTTTGGCCTCCAGGAGGGCCACCATCCTCTCCTTCAGGATAGTCTCCATCAGCTTACCCACGATCGATGTGAGGCTCACCAGTCTGTAGTTCCCTGGTTCATCTTTTGGGCCCACTCTTGTGGAAGGGCACCACATTAGCCATCCTCCAATCCTGAGGTACACACTCTGAGTGTAGTGAGGCATTAAATAGGTCTGCCAAAGGTCCTGCAAGGAAATCTGCCAGTTCCTTCAGTACCCTGGGTTGGATGCCATCTGGGCCTGGTGCCTCGTCCACCCTCAGTGCCTTCAAACCCTCCAGAACTCTGCTCTCCATGATTTCCATGTCTGTCACTCCCTTTCCCCCTGTTTCTGCTGTTCCCCCCTTCCCTTGGGTATCACCCCCCCTCTTCTTAGTAAATACCGAGCAGAAGTAATCATTTAGCACTTCTGCCTTATTGCACACTGCTTCCACCCAACCCCATTCCTTCCTAATCCTTACTATGTTGTCCTTACAGTTCCTTTTCTCTGTGATGTACCTAAAGAAGTCCTTCTCCCCTTCTTAATGCCTTGTGCTAGCCTGAACTCCGTAGATGCCTTGGCTCCCCTTACTGCCCGTGTCACCTCCTTCAATTCCTTCAGGTACTTCTCCCTGTCCCCCTCTCCCTGTTTTCTTGTACCTCCTAAAGGCAGCTCTTTTCCTCCTTACTTTTATCATGACCTCCTTGCTCACCCAGCTCAGTTTCTTAGCCCTAGCCTTCTCGTTCAGAGGCTTGCTGCAGGTTCTTGTTGCCTCCAATATCCCAAAATGCAAATGGAAAACTCTCGGCTACTCTCCGAACAAAAGAGCTAGTGCATCTGTATAGCAAACAATTACAAAATTTATTATAATAAAATACAGAGTAAGCACCCCCTCACACACTGTGAAACCTCGACGTACGTTTCACGTCACACTGATGTTTTTTCAAAACCTTGACCTTTTTCAAGACCATACAGATGCAATGAGTGTTTTCTTTGGAGAGTAGCTGAGAGTTTTTCATTTGCATTTCGGTATACGGTGCTTGTATTTCGGCTCCTCCCGTGGTGCTCTTAGCCGTGTTTCTTTTCTTTTTTATTATTGCCTCCAGTATCACCAGTTTTATGAGCCCCTACCTCTGGTTAGTGCCCATACTAGGTTGAATTCTGGCCAGGTACCCTTTTACCACTTCCCCCATCCTCCCAAAGTCGGCCCTCCTGAAGTCCAGCACTGTTGTGCCAGATTCCACTCCTTCCTTGCCCATATCCAATGTGAGCCATACCGAGTGGTGGTCATGCCCTGACAGTGGTTCTTCCACCCTAAGTTCCCTCACAAACTCCCCATTTGCCAGCACAAGGTCAGGGTATTCCCTAACCTGGTTGGTTCACTGACCATTTGCATCAGGAAGCTGTCTTGGAAGGCATCCAGGAGTACCTGCTCCCTTCTATTCCTGGTTGTTGGGGTACTGCAGTCCACTCCTGACATGTTGAAGTCCCCCACAATCACCACACTACCCTTCTTGCAGGTCCTCCTGATCTATCCCGTTAGTTCCCTGTCTAACTCCTCCATCTGAGAGAGCGGTCTGTACACCACTCCCATTCTGAAAGTCCTATTCTTGGAATCCTGGATTTGCATCCAAAGTGACTCTGTACTACCCTCCTCCCCTTCTCCCTTACACACTTCAGTACTTCCTTCACATATAGTGCCACCCCCCCTTTCCAATCACCCTATCCTTACAAAATTACCTGTACCCTGGTACAGACAAGTCCCAGTCATTTTATTGGGTGGCCCATGTTTCTGTGATAGCTGCAATGTTCACCTCTCCCTCTGCCATGAGCACCTGTAGCTCTGTTGTTTTCCCCCCAAGGCTCCTAGTATTAAGGGTGACCATCTTCCAACCCTTCCCCCCTCCCATCCTACCCTACTTTACTAGCATCATTAATAGTACTTGCCATTTGTCCTTTGTCACTGTTATGTGGGGTAAGCTCATATGGCTTCCCAACCTGTAGTCTCTGCATGTATCTTGCCCACTTGCCACCCCCCGCTCCTAGTTTAAATTCCCAACTTCCTCTATGTACTCCTCCATCCTCTGTTTCAACACTTTCTTTCCCTCTTCACTCAAGTGTAGTCTGTCCTTGGCATAGAGACTACTGTCCTCCCAGGTCCCCCCACCCCCACCAGCCTATACCCTTTAGCATGACACCAGGTTCTTAGCCATCCATTAAATTCCTCTATTCTCAGCTTCCTTGTTGTGCTTGCCTTGGGCACTGGAGGTATCTCTGAAAGTTACTGATCTTCCTGCCCTCTCACATAATTGTCCTAGTTCTTCAAACCTCCTCTGGAGTACATCTACTGTCTTGTCAGCCAACATTGAAATACTGGACCATGGGAAACTGATGGTCCTAACCTGATGATGTCTTCACATTTCTGAATTACCTCCTGAATTCCCAGGAAAATGGACTCTCTCCCCGAGTCACCCACTGGACCTGAACCTCCTGATTCTTCCCGGGAGATCCCAAGGAGCCCCTGCAGCCCCCAGGGGTCAAATTCTTTCCCCTGGAATACAATTTGTGAAAAATCAATCAGTCCACAAACATGTGAAAGGAGACAAGCATTTCATTTCACCAAACTCCCTTCCTACAGGCGAATAAGACACCAACCACGGTTTCTCCCCAACTAACTTTTATTGTCACCTGCATGGCAAATGATTTCGTCGATGCAGCGGTCACCATTCTTTTTCAGCAAGTATATATATGTGTGTGTGTGTATGTATGTATATATATATATATATATATATATATATATATATATATATACACAGCTCCATGGGGCTACAAACTTTTTACACCTGGCTGGACCTAACAGACAGCAGGACAACTGATCTGACAGACACCTGAAGGACACTCACTTTTCTACCTTGTCATCTCAGGTGCTGTACCCGAGAACCTGGATCCCTGCAATCTCCTGGCATACCAGGCCCCAGTAAGCCAATGCTTTCTTTACTTGCTTTCCTATGGGTTCTCTTTTCCTACTGTGGTACTGGTCATCCCCCTTTTCTTTGGTGTGGGAAAGCGAGCGGCCTTCCCCACCTGGACCCCTGGGTGCTGGCACAGCCCAAGAGGCATCCAGGAATTTTTCTGCTGACTCACGCCCTTTTATCTGGCTGGCCAGTTTGTGCTCCTGCTAAGGCCTGTACTGCCACGTTATACTCTGGCTACTGCCTCAGCACCCCCATGGCACCCACTTCCTATGGGGAGTTTCTGCCAGACCCACATCCCTTGCAAACATTTGCTGGGTGACCCTCTCTAAGGCCTACACATTTCTGTGGTCCACAAACCCACCCAGCCTTCATCTGGACCAGCACCCAAGGACCTGTCCCTCCAAACAGGCCTCTAAATTGGGTGGCGGGCTCCCCAGCTCCCTCAACATCCTACAGGCCGCCCTGCCATGCTGGGTACAAGGGGAACCTCTGCCACTGGCTTTCCTCCTGAGAGGGGCCTGCCACAGCCCTCCCAGCCCTGGTGACCTAGGAAAACACCAATGAGCTTCCTAAAGAGCTCCTACATCTTTTGGATGGGCTTGCTAAGCCTCCCTAATGCCCTAGTCCCCTAGATGCAGAACTTGGCTACTTGTATCCCCACTGGAGCTGCATAGCCCCGCTCCTCGTTGGCCATGGTGCATGAAACCTCATTGACTACCTTTACTTTTGGGGGTGTTCCCCTCTGGCCCTCCTGGACTGCTGAACTTCCTCATGTTGCCCACCTTGTCTTGGATCTACTCTCCAGTCTCTCCCCCTCCAGCCCCAGGCCTAATGCCAGGGCTGGGGAAGCCTAGATGCTTCCTGTACACTCCCTTATATACCCTGTTTCTGTCCTCTGCTGCCACCTTGAGGTGTCCAGAGCACTAACCCCAGAGCATGAAACCCATTTCCTAGTTCTGGGGGGTGGGGGGTAGGAGGGGTAAAGGGGTGCCTAAAATGTGGGAGTGTGAGGGGGCTTACATAAATAAAAACTAAAACAAAAATATTCTACACCATAATAAATACTGGTTGGGCAACCACATGCCCACCAACCTGTGCTGCCATCTTCGGCTTCTGATTATAGTGGACCTCCTGAGCTTCACTCTTGAAGTCTGATGTAATCAGAATCCCCTCTGGGGCAGCACAGGCTGGGTTGCATGGTTGCCCAACCAGTATTCTCTATTACTTAATTTTGTGTAGCATCTTTCATATAAAATATCACACAATAATGCTTTACACACAAGTACCTGCTGTTACTTCACAAAAAGCTCTCTCTCTCGCAAGCACTCCCCCTCTCTCTCAGTAACTGTGACATAACTTAAGGAATTGCAGCCTAATGCTACAGAGTGCATAACTGAACCAAGACACTCAGATTCAGATCCCACTAAAGTCTCTTAGTTTGTGATCATCATGACAAACTCATTTGAACTCCCTGCCCCCAATCCCTGCCTGGATGAGGCAGATGGTTGATTGTATTTTAGTTACATAAACAAAACCACTAATTGTCTTTCCCACAAGTTTTTAGCCTCCTTGGCAGGTCTTGGGTGGCTGATCAGCCCTATCCCTGCTCCTGTCAGTCGTCCTTTACCTTCCTCTAGTTGTAGGCGTGTACCCCAGCAGATTCCCCCTGTGGTGGGGTGAGAGGGGGATGGCCATCTCCCCCAACAGACATATCCAGTATGGCCTTGAACTGGAGTGGCAGTGCGGACTGCTGGGACTTGGGCAGGGCTTCACGAAGACCAAACCTCCATTTTTTCCATTTTAATTCCTTGGCCCCTGCGGCAACATCACATCAGTACATGTGCATGGAGGCAGGCATGTCCTGCAGATCCGCTGCTTCACCCATTCTAGTTGCTTGCACCTGCACTACCAGTAGGCCTCCACCCAGTGGCAGTCATGGGTTGAGATGACTTGGCCACCCACCCCGGGAAAAGAGAACAGTCTTTAGGACCCTTGATCCTCTGCCACCCTGCTGATCCCTGACAACCCGTGCTCTTTACTGAACACAGGTCGCTGGCAAGGCAGGAGGTAAGTCATTCAATGCCTTAGCCCTTCATGCCTCCATGCCAGCACCACCAATTTATTTATTCAATTGTCCTACGGAACCAGAGTAGTGCTTGTGCAACTGTGATAACTGTTTGGCTGTTTGCACTCTCTATTCCAAGGAAATTACCACCCTGTAGGGATACTGAAGGCAAGGAACCCTTGAAGAAGGTTCCTTCCCTACAGATGCCATGGGAAGATTCTCTTGGCTAAAGGAACTTTAGGGAAGAGCTCCCCTAGGAGACAGATGAGCCACTGGAGGAGGTGGGGAGGATGGTGGGCCAAGAAAAAATGCTTCAGAAGGAAGCTGTGAGGAACTGCTTATATAGCTCAGGAAGGGGATGTGGCTGGTTGCTCACCCCATTGAACTACAGGCATAGCTTTTCAATTCAGTGGGCCTATGCAACCAGAGTAGTGTTATGCTTGTGCAACTATGATAACTGTTTGGCTGTTCGCACTCTGTATTCCATGGGGAATTACCACCTAGTAGGGGTACCAAAGGAAAGGAACCCTCAAAGAGGGTTCTACCCCTAGAGGTACTGTGGGAAAATTCCGTCAGCTAAAGGTACCTTAGGAAGGAGTCCCAAAAAGAACATTAAGCAGTAAACATTGACTACAAGGTAGAGAAACAGATTGACAGAAATGCAGATTTACAATTCTTAAGTAATATGGATGCAATTGTAAAAATCTATGTGTAACCCCCCCACAAATAGGGGTTCCTAAAATGTCTTCCTGGGCTTGCCTAATGTCCACTGCCAGGCTGGTGTTCTGTGTTCTAACCATTTAAAAGTGTTTGCATGTGAGTGTCCTATTAGCCTCTGCGCCTGTCTCTTTAAGAGGCATCATTTTTGTGGGTTATAATTGTCCTGGGTGGGGGCCGAGAGGTTTCAGACTTGAGTCCTGCCCAGGCTGCAATACAGCCACTTCATTCTGCCATCGCTAATTGCGCAGAGGAAGCCCTACTAGAATCTATGACTGTTTGCTGATTATCTGCTTTAATAGTAATGATATAATAGTTTGTCTAACCTGCCTTCCTTTGCAGCATGGATGTTCTGTTTTGCACCACCATCTTGGTTCTGGACTACCAGTTTGGACCAATCAGTACCTTTGGGGACCCTAAAATGGAAACTGTCCCCAGAGGTCTTGTGGTAGTGAATTTCTGTAGGAATTGTAGTTTTTACTGTTTGGCACCTAAATGAACCTGGAGGGGCAGCCCTTGCTGTGACAGACAGATATATCAACCAACCGAACCTTTTGGATCACTGGGAAGTCCCAGAGCTGACTGCAACAGTAAGTCAGTGTGTAGTTGGAGTTGAGAGAGTGAACAGCTCGAGACATTCGGGCAGCTGCTCCTGTGTAGTAGTGCCGGGGAATTGGTGGGAAGGCTGTGTCTGTCCTCCCTGCTACCATCTTCTCGAGTGAAGAAGTTTGCATTAATATCTCAGACTTTATCCAAATTTGCTGTGACTGTAACCGGAATTCTGAATTGTGACACAGTGAAATTTGTCTGGTGTGCACTGAAGATTTGCCTCGGTGTAATTGGCCTGGCAGGGCTTGAGACAACCGCAGAGTGTATGGTTTGCGCAGAGACACTGTTGATTGCAACTGGACTGTCATCCGAACTGTGGTATTTGCCCATCCTTTACTATAATTGTGCTGAATGTGCAGTGTGGGTCGCGATTTGGTTCCCCACATTGCTTAAATGTGTCACGCTAGCTGGAAGCTGTATTCAGCACTTTACTGGACTGTATCCGAACTGTTCACCTGACCTGGGCCTCACCATCTCGGCCTAGATTGCAGTTCATGCTGCAGAGAATCATCTGATGAAAGACCTGCTTGGGGATTCGGCTACCTGCTCAACACCATCAAACAGGATTCGACCACCACGGTGCGTTGTGTGGGCTCTGCTTCCCCTAGCAAACCAGCAAATCATCCTGAGGTCTTCATTTCGTTCATCCTGCATCCTGATCTGGGTAGCGTGAGTAAACCTCAGGGTAGCACCCTGTAATAAAGCTCAAATCAAAGTGTCTCATCCGATTTAATTGTTTTGATTGATCATTATGAATTGAGCCCCCTGACTCCAGAATACAAATTGTGGGGTAAAGTGCATGTTCTGTTTTTTTCCTTCCTAAGGGCCCCAACAACAGCTGTAATGCCGGGCTACCCAGGACAATGCTTCAGGCTAGCCTGCAGACCAACTGGGTACCCAGAGTGTGTGTGACTGTGTTAGAGGGACTCTTAGAGGCATGCATGCTTAGCCTGATTAAATCAGATCCAGAATCAAACACCAGATTACTGCCCCTCCCTTGTTCACGTGCCCCAATAAATCAGATCTAAATTTTTTTGACTTTACACTGGCTATTGTGTACCTTTGTGGTGGGGATACTGTGTTGCTATTGTCTTTCTCCAATGCAGGTCTTGTTTTGCAGGGGGTCTCCAGGGCCAGTGCAGCTGATCCAGCCCTGGTGATAAGTGTGCCAAGTGTGGGTATAACACTGCATTCTGGTGTTCATTGTAACTGTCCGGATCATGACTCATATAGTGAGCTGAAGCATATACTTGCAAAATGTAAAAATTTATTTGCAACAAACAAACAAGATTGTGGCAGGATGAAAACATCCATTGAAGTAACAGGCCCAGACCCTGTTAGACAAAAACAATATCCTTTACCTGCAGAAGCCCTGCCATCATTGAGAGAGACTATCCAGTCTTTACTTCAACAGGGAGTGATTAGACCGTGTGTTTCAACTGCAAACACCCCCATTTGGCCTATGAAGAAACCAACTGGGGCCTGGGGACTCACAATTATTGATTATTGAAAACTTAATCAAGTAACCCCAAGTTGTGCCCCAACAGTGGCATCAGCACCAGATGTGTTAAGGATGTTAACACCTGACCGCAAATGGTTCAGTGCCTTGGATATTTCCAATGGATTTTGGTCTTTACCATTGGCTAAGGAAAGCCAATATAAATTTGACTTCACTTTTAAAGGGCATCAGTACACATGGACCTGCCTCCCTCAGGGGCTTCTCTTTTTGTATGTCTTCCTAGAGCTTGCCTAAATGCTTGATTCCCAGTTGGTGTTCGACGCTATAGCCATTTAAATGTTGTTGCCAGTGAGTGCCTTTAAAGCCTCCATGTAAGTGCTGCCTGATTGCAGATATAATTAATCTGAATGGGGGGATGAGGTTTCCCTGCTCGAGTCCCGCACAGGCTTCTGAATAATTGCTCCGTTTCTGCCATCGCTAATTGTGCAGTGGCAGCCCTGCTGAAAGATGTAACTAATTGCTGGTAATCATTTAGAGTAGTGATGATAACGTAGTTTTGTTCTAACCTGCCTTCTTTGCAGCAAGGTTTGTTCTGTTTAGCTCCACCATTTTGGTCTCGAACAGCCTAATTGGACCAATCAATATTTGGGACTCTAAAATGGAGCCTGCAACTGAAGGGGATATGTGGAGCCAGAATCTGGGAATTGTAGTTTTGGACTGTTGGTGCCTTTTTGCACCAACAGGGGGAGCATGTTGTGGCTGACAGCAGAACTGATCAATCAAATCTTTTGGATCTGAGAGAAATCGCCTGAGCCGTCTTCTGGCAAGCCAGATCTGTGTTGGCAGTTGAGAGAGAGAAAGCTCGTGATAGTCCGAGCAGCCTCTGCATAGCAGTTCGCACGGGAGAATTGTGGAAGGCCTGATTTCTGGTCTGCTTGCCAGTTTCCTGCCCTGAGAGGAAAAAGAGAATTATTTCTCGGACTAAATCTGATCTAGTGAGAACGAAGAAGCTACCGAAGTGTGACCAGGCTAAACCTGTAGAAGATCGAAGATTCTGCTGAAAGCGATAGGCCTGTCAGGAACTCCAGCTACTTCTGAGCTCCCGGTTAGAGCAGTGACTTTGCGATTGGGACCGGGGAGCAGTGTGCCTGGTATTGTAGAACCTTTTACATATAAATATGCTGTTTGATGACAGTGGGTTGTGCTGAATTTCTCCACTGTGCGAACTGTGTGCTGCTTGCTGTTACATATAAATGTGCTGTTTGAATACAGTGGGTCATGCTGTATTTCGCCACTGTGTGAACTGTGTGCTGCTTGCTGTTACATATAAATGTGCTGTGTACTGAATAGGGATCACAGTTTAAGTCCCCTTTTGTGTGAACCGTGTGCTGACTGCTGGAAGCTGAATCCAGCGCAAAACGGACTAAATCCACTGTTAGCTATATGCGGCTGGGCCTTGCCACAAGGGTCCTGCCAGATCACCCTGCTACACAGAGAACAGCCATTGATGAGAGACCTGCCTGGGGAGCATTCCACTTTCTCCACTCCTGAATAGAAATGACGCCTCGGCAGATTGTGTGGGCCCTGCTTCTCCTGGTCCTCCAGAGAGTTCATCTGCTGTCTCAATTTTGTCCATCCTGTGTCCAATCTTGAGTACCATGAGTAATATCCAGGGTAGCTCCCCGCAACAGATAGCTAAATCAAAAGTGTGTTACCTGGTTGTCTTGTTATCTTTTTCTTCATGAACTGAGCCCTCTGGCTCTGGATTACAAGTATTGTGTTGTGCAAGGTGTGTTTTTTCCATCACAGGGCCCCTACCAGCTGCAATGCCGGCTTACCCCAGGCAACGGTCCTGGCTAGCCCACCTCCCATTCACCTGGGTACCCAGAAGTGTGACTGTGCTAGGGACTCTAACTGCTTGCATAACTGTGTGACTGTTAGGGAAAATAAGCTAATTAACCTGATTGCCCCTATCCTTGTTCAAACCCCCCTGAATAAATTAGATCTACTTTTTCTGCCTTTTATACTGTCTGTGGGTACTGTTTATGCCTGAAGTATTGTGTTATTGCCATTTGCTCGGTTTTACCTTGTTTTACAGGGGGTCACCAGGGTCGAGCTGGAGAAACCAATCCTGGTGGTAAGTGCAAAGGGTTTGGATACTGGTAAAGCATATTGGGGTATTGTGAAAGTAATCATTGTGTATTGTGTGGGCCACTAGCAGGATCAGAGGGGGGTTACAATGTCCCAGAGGGCTGTGCCCAGGCTAGTTTGGCTACTACCAACCTGGACCTCTGGGTGGAGGCACCCGTTTCAGAACTCAGGCCCCTTAACCTGTTAGTAACCAAGCAGACAGGGGTAGTAGCCCTTGGGATAGCACCACTTAGGGTTACGTGTATAATTGTTTTATTGATTTTAAGATTATAACAACAGATACAACATAGACAATACAAATAGACAGACAGACAAGTACATTCCATAATTGATTACTGTTACATTCAAGTATTAATTAACAATAGTTTCCCCCACTCATTTAATTCCTAAAGCTGTAAGTGAATACACATTCCAGATATCCATCAATGTAATTAATGACATTTATGAGTGTGAAGAATTTATAGCTCTCCCTTTAGCCCTCCTCAATCCAGGCCACTACGCAGAGTGGTTTCTTCCTCTCTGCTGAGCGAGGCCAGGAAAGGAGCCCATTCCCTATAAAAGACTTCCACTCTATCTCTCATCACCAGTGTCAACTTTTCCAGTGCCAGAGTTTGGATTACCAGTTTACGCCATTGTTGAATGGTGGGAGCAGCACAACTAACCCAGGTATTCTGAATAAAATGTCTTGCTAGTACCATTAATACCCTGATCCACCGTGGCAGTGGTTCCCATTCCCCCTTCTCTCTCGGGTTCATTCCAAACAGGCCTATTATGCGGTCTACCTGAAAGGGATATCCTGCCAACTTTGTTATCTCCCTAAACATTCCATTCCAAAAAACCTGTAAAACACTGCATTCCCAAAAAGAGTGTATATATGTCCGCTTATCCTTTCCACACCGACCACAGGGGGGGGACACTGAGGGATGTGCTTTATGAACTGCCATTGGGGATAACAAAGCCTATGTAGAAATTTATAAAAGGCCTCCTTTAACCTATTACATATCAAAGGCCCAGGTGCCCCTCCAGCAGGAGTTGCCAGTTCTCTTCTGAGATTTCTCTTCTTAAGTCTCTTTTCCACAATTGCTTCACCTTCTGTGTGTGGTCTGGGTAATCCTGCTTCCCCAATTTCGCAGTCTTTCTAATATAAATCCTTTGGGATCCCTCTGTGCCCCATATATCAATGTCTCAATTGAGCACCATCCATGAGATTCCACCCCCTCCTCTTTCCATTTTCATCAGGAATGCCCTAAGTTGTAAATATCGGAATAGTTGGTGCCTCCCAAGTTTCAACCCCTGAACAATATCCCCCAGTGGGTTTAATGTACCATTCCGAACCAAAGCTCCCATACTATGCACTCCCCCTAGTTTCCCACTCCTGAAATCCTCTGTCCTCCAGCCCTGGAAGGAAGAAAGGATTCCTTGCCACCGGTAACAATAAGGTTTCCCCTTTACCAATCCCCCTATTCTTCCTGATATGGCCCCATGCCTCCAGCACCATTTTAACTAAGGGGTTACAACCACCTTGGGCGGAGTATGCCCTGAGGCCCCTGCTGTGCAGATAGGCAGAAAGGCGCCCCTTGCACCCCCACTGTTCTAGGTTGACCCAGCTTGCCACCTCAGGACGGTGCACCCAGTCTGCGATGTATCATTGTTGGATGGACAGGTAATAATTGGAAAGGTCTGGGAAATTAAGGCCCCCCTAGCCATTTCAGATTTTAGCCTCTGGAGGTGTGCTCTTGGCTGCTTTCCCCTCCAAATAAACTGGGCAAATAACTTCTCTACCCGAGCTATGTCCCCTTTTACGAGACTCATAGGAATCATTTGCATAAGATATAATATCCTAGGAAGGATGTTCATTTTTATCATATTAATACGCCCCAGCCAAGTTATAGGCAGTTGCATCCATCTTCTCAGGTCTGCCTCCAACGTTTTAATAAGTGGTACATAGTTCAACCCATACAACGATCCAATTGTCCTACCCACCTTAATACCCAGGTAAGTGATGCTTATGGCCACACTCTGGATTCCCCATTGCTCATCCACCTTCTCCAATCCAGGAAAACACAGCATTTCAGACTTATTTAAGTTAATTTTATACCCAGAGAAAGTGGCAAAAGCCTCTATCAATTCTAACACATGCGGCATAGAGGTCTGCGGATCCGTGATAAATAAGAGCATATCATTCACATATATGGTGATCTTGTGCATGGTATTCCCTGTTCCCTTAATACCTCAAATCCCAGGGCACTGTCTAATTTCCGTAGCCAGTGGCTCTAATGCCAAGGCAAACAGTAATGGGGATTGAGGGCACCCCTGCCTGGTACCTCTCTCCAGAGCAAAGGGGTCTGTAGGTATCCTATTAACCAGAATCTGAGCTCTGGGGTCTTGGTAAATGGTTCTGATCCACTGAACATACGAGTCACCCAGACCAAACTGGGACATCACCTTAAAGAGTTATTCCCATTCCACCCTATCAAATGCTTTTTCTGCGTCCATAGAGATGACATAAGTTTTCTCTGCTACTTGTCCTGTTCTCCACACCACATTAAGAAGTAGACGCATATTATGATAGGAAAATCTCCCTTTTATGAACCTGGTCTGGTCTGGGTGAATCAGGCAGACAGGTGATCCTCAAGCCTCAGGGCCAAATCTTTGGCCAGAATTTTAAGATCACAATTCAACAGAGAGATCGGTCTCTACGATGCACATTTCAGCACATCTTTACCCGGTTTTGGGATTAGACAGACCATAGCATCATAACAGGTATCAGGCAGATGTGGGTGCTCCTCTCCCCTCTCTACCCGAAATACCTTGCTCAGCACTTCTGCCATCTGACCTACCAGAATGTTATAAAATTCCACAGGGAATCCATCAGGGCCACTCGCCTTACCCTGCTGCAACCTTCCTATGGCTTTTAAAACTTCTTCCTTCGTGATGGGTTGGTTTAACTGCTCTCTTTGGGTTTTTGTGAGACTAGAGAGTTTTACTTTATCAAGGAATTCCTGCATCTGATGCCCCTTACCCTTACATTCTGCCTTATACAACTGATCATAACACTCCCGGAAACAAGCTCTCAATTCCTTGGCTTCTCTATGTATTGTGCCCCCCTTATCTTTAATCCCTGTTACTCTAGTAGAGCATTTACCACCCTTCATAAGTCTAACCAGAAGTGGGCCTGGTTTATTCGACCATTCAAACATCTGGGCGTTTACAATAAAACCAAGATGTTCTGGCTTCTCCATGAACTAAGGCATTCAGGGCCTCTCTCGTAACCATTAGGAGCCATCCCACCTCCCCTTGCTCCCCTTGGGCCGCCCGCTTCTCTAGTTCTTTAAGTTGTTTCTCCAGCCCCTGTCTTTTCTCCTGCTTCTCTCTCTTAACCTTAGCCATATATGCTACTATAGAGTCTCTCAGGAAGGCTTTCCTGGCATCCCAAAATATGGCCCTAGAAACCTCTGACCCTTCATTAGTTTCTTTATAAAATTACATAGATTACATAGACAATACTGAGCATAAAGACATTCGTCCGTGAGCTCGCAAGTAACACCTAGTTATATCCTTTTTATAGTCTTCCTTTCCAAGAATTTATCGAGCTGTGTTTTAAATTCCTGCATTGTACTGCTTTCCACAACCTCTCCTGGTAGCATATTCCAAATTTCTGTTACCCTATTACTTACCCAGTATTTCCTTCTATTTGTTTTATATCTATCCCTAACCAGTTGGTAACAATGTGCTCTAGTGTCATATATTTGAGCCCTTTTAACCAAGCCCAGTAAGTCCCATAAGTTAGTATCGGTCCATGCCCTATATATCAAACACATATCGCCTCTCATTCTACAATATTCCAGGGAATACAGCTCCAAATCCTGCAGTCTCTGCTCATAACTCAATCCATCCACTGATTTAACAGATATTCCTTAAACTCCTTATTTGAAAGCATATATGAGGGGGAATTTCCACTGGGGAAGTATGTCCCTTACCATGTGCATCCGAATCCGCCCTGTCACCATAGCATGATCTGATATATGGATGGGGCCATGCATCACATCTGTCACCCTATCATTCCACTCCTGTGGTACAAGGATTAAATCAGTTCTCGTCCACGTTCCATGTGGATTTGAAAAAAATGTGTACTCCCTAGCCCCAGGGTTCACCATCCTCCAGCTGTCGACCAAATCCAAATCTGTCATGCCCTCCCGCCACTGACTTAATGCTTCCGACATCCTGCCTTTACTCTCCGAATGGTCCAGTACTGGGTCCGGAGTACTATTCAAATCCCCACCCAAAACCAGTCCTGGAAACTGTTCCCTAGTAAGCAGGTCCAGAAGCTCAGAGAAAAACTGTGGATTGTATGTGGCCGGGGCATAGACACTGCCAAATGTGATATATTCTCCATACAGCTGTCCCACCAAAAAATATACTGGCCCTGCCGATGGTCTTTCACAACCCTCTTAATCTCTAGTGGCAAATTTTTATTCAGAAGGATAGCCACTCCCCATTTACAGGAGGATTATGAGGCAGCAAAGCATTTACCACCCACCCACCTGCAGGCGAGCTTGTCATGTTCTATATCAGACAAATAGGTCTCCTGGAGTAGTGCTACTTGTGCCCCTGATCTTTTGAGTGCTGTCAGGAGCATCATATGCTTAACCAGATTGGTATCCCCTCGCACGTTCCAGGAGACTACTGTCAGCTTTTGTGCATTAGCCATATTCAGGCCCCTTCTGTTCTTGAACATAGACATTTACCACCAAACCCATCCATACATTGCTAATCCACCCATAAATACAATAATCTGGAATCATTAGCAATCTTTTAAGAACATGGAATGCATTAAAAAACACATAGTAATAACAATATATATTCAACAAGAAAATAGGAACAACATACCCATCCCCCCTCCTCCCCCAACCTCCAACTGTAACATGATAAACAGAATCCCTCAGTCCAAGCCTCCCCCTTCTCCCCCCCACCTGGAACCTATCCTCAACAGACCTCATATAAGTTCTTACAGAACAGGCCCCCCAAACCAACATTAATTGCAATCTCAGCATGAGTGTCTAGTATCCCACTGCTGATATGGTTGCCCCGCTACTCCGACCATGGCCAGTGCCAAACTCTTCTGTTTCAAAAGATTAAAAGAAAAAAAAAAGAAGAAAGTTCCAACACCAACTTTAACTTTAACTTTGTCCTCTCCCTGTACAACATTACCCCGCTGCCAGGATCTATTGAGGTGATAAACATTATTATTATAACATAAACAGCCTTTATATTTGGCTTCAGACACCCTCTAGAGAGTTGCACACCTTATTAAGTTTAATCTGACCCCATTTGATCCTCCACTAAAGGAAATAAAAACATAATATGGGGTAAATTTGTTTGGTAGGTACTCGCCCTGAGAGCTTCCCGCTGAGCGTATCAACCCCCCCCCCATCCCCGGCATCAACAGTCTACAATGGACTTTCCTCAGACTGTGCTTCTATGTGCAGTGACTGCCAAAACAGCGCGAGGAGGGAAGCAGACTGCGCCATGAACACATGTGCTAGGCCCCTCCTCCCCAGTCTCTCCTACATGATGTGCCTCCACCTTGGCCCAATCTACAAAAAGTCCATTTTGATATTAAGTCCAGCACTGCAGACCACTCGTAGATCCCAAAGGGCACCCTTGTTTCTGCTGCACCAGTCCCTACACAAAAAAAAAAAGGGTGAGAAGAAGGGGATGAGTAGTCCCTCATCTAAGTTGCTCAGCAGCTCTATAACAGTCGCAGCACATCTTCCACCGTAGCAGCAGTACCCAGTCCAAACTCAGGGGAAATTCCTCCGGTGATTGAACACAGTATTTAAGCAACTGTATTCACTCTTCTATGATTCCCAGTGAGCCAGGATGTCTTATAATAAACAGGGAGGAAAGTAAGAAACTGCAATAGGGTAAGCAAACAAGGCTCGCATCAGCAGATTAGAGCTAGCATGCAGAGGCCAAACCCTTTACTTGGTCAACTTCTTTTGCAGGTCAGATACGAATTGCTTTGCTTTATTGAGTTCCCAGAAGGAACATGTCACCTCCTCATGACGGATCTTGAGTATTGCCAGGTAAATCATTAAATTTTCCACCTTTAGATTTCTTAGTTGGGGCATAAGTGGATTAAACATCTTCCATTTTTGAAGGAGTTGTATAGAATAGTCCTGAGAAATAAACAGGTGCACCTCCTCGTATTCCAAGGCCCTTTTTTCTCTGTAGGCTTTGAGAATCGCCTCCCGATCTTGAAAGGCATGGAATCTTATAACTACCTGCCTTGGAGGCAGATCTCCTGAGGATGAGGTATCACTACTTGATGGGCCCTTTCCAGTTTAAAGCACCCATTTTTCAGTTGTAGCCCCAGGAGTTCTGGAAGGACCTTAGCACAGAAGCCCATCATGTCACCTTTTTCAGCACCTTCTGGCAGGCCTCTGAGGTACAAGTTGAGGTGCCTATAATAGTTTTCCTGATCGTCAAATGCCTCTTTTAGATCTTCCAGCTCCTTTTGTAATCTCACAACTTGACCTGGGACTTCCATTGTTTCATCTTCCAGCTTCTGCAATTCTATTTGTGTGTAAAGTTTACTGCTCCAAGACCTCTTGCAGCTTGAGATCTCATTTGGCTTCCAATTTTAATAGCCTGGGCTCCAGCACTGCATTCACTTGCCCGGTCATTTCGTGGCCTAACGCACTGATTTCAGCAGCCGTGAGTTATATTATGCCTGTGTTTTCACCTGCTGTGGAGGCCGCCGACTTCTTTCCCGCTTTGCCAGCCAGCCGTTGACTTTTCCCCGAATTTGGCATGAGATACTCCTCCACAATGCCGTTCCACAGATACTTATTCTATTTGTTGCAGTTCAAAGTTAGTTTTAATACTCTAAATTTAATTCTGAACCGGCCGTTAGCACGGAGCAGCGTGTAGGCACATCTATCCAGCTAGCTGCTCATCAGTGCCCCCCCAGAGGCTTCTTAAGAGGCCCTCCCTCTTTCATTTACACATGAAAGATGCAGTACGGGGATTTTCAGCCCCTGAATGCCTTTTGCAGTACATGGATGATTTGTTCTTGTCCACAGCTACCAAAACAGAACATTTGGTTCTACCTGATGAGCTACTGACCCCTTATGGAGGGCAGGCCTCAAATGCAACCTTTATAAAGCACAATTGTGCCAGAAAAAAGGGACCTTTCTGGGCCTCTACATGACAGAAAAAGGCAGAAGCGCAGATTTGAATAAGATTCAAGGACTACAAGACTTGTCCCTACCAACTAGTGTGGCAACACTCAAATGTTTGCTAGGCATGGTAAACTACTCTAGGGATTTTATTTGTGATTTTGCACAGAAGGCCGCGCCTCTGTACGAGTTACTGAAAAAGTTCTCTGGACATGGGGTCCAGCACAGGCAGCAGCTGTAACTAGTCTAAAATAGCTCTTGCTTTGGTTAATCCAAATCCATCTTTGCCCTACTATTTGGAAACAGCAGCTACAGATGTAGCCATTTCAGCGGTTCTAGCACAGAAATCCAATGGGCACATTAGGCCTGTTGCCTATGCATCACAAATGGTTTCTCCAGTGGAGAGAAAGTACAATCTCTGTGAAAGGAATCTCCTTGCTATTTTCTGGATTGTGAAACACTTTTCATACATCATTGATTATGCTCCCATTGTTCTGCATACTAGTCATACGTCCACTAATTTTCTGTTGTCAGATAGAATCAAAGATGGCTCTGTCTCTAACACCAGACTTACACACTGGTCTCTTCTTTTACAGGATTGTAACATTACTGCACACTCTATGAAATTACCATCCCTATTGGCCCATGGCCTGTTATATATGGGTGACACACGTGAGTGTTCCCTCCAACCCCCTGACCTGCCTGACCCAGGACCCTTTCTTCCTGCAACACCAGAAGTACTAAATGACACCAACTTGTGTCATGCTTTGACTGATGTCCCAGCTTTGTATGACAATGGGGATCAGGCAGCAGGATTTGGGGTACTCATTGTGCACCCTGATAATAACACAGTCCGCATTGCTCGAAACTGTACTGTCATTTCCTCATAGTATGCTGAATTGGCAGCTGTGGCCTGTGCTCTGGAGTTGCTAAAACAAGGCACTACAGACACAGTCATCTTTATAGACTCTAACTGGATCTGTTCCTCCCTGTCTGAATTCTTGCCATTTTGGGAGAAAACAAACTTTGCATCCTCTGATGGTACACCTGTAAAATACAGAGACTTGTTAGTGTACATCGCAACACTGGCACAACAGTTTAAGCATAAATTGTACATCCATAAAGTTCGTGCCCACTCTAAGAGTAAGCCCTACCATTCTTTCAATAACCATGCTGACTCTCTTGCAAAAGCCAGCACTTGAGGAGGGGACAAATGGGAACTGAAAACCCCCTCCACTACAGGCACTGTATGCGTTACTGCTGTGAAACAGAAAACACCTTTTGTGCTGCTAGATCTAGCATCTGCACAAAAAAGGACCCTCATTTGAGGGCAGCATTCAAATTCCTCGACAAAGGAACTGAGGAAGAACTTCCACCACACAATCCCTACAAGTGGGTGAGGGATCACCTTCACCTCTCCATTGATAACCTACTCATATGGTATCATATCCCCAACAATTCTGAGAAATTGTGGATAATTCCAGGACAACTGAGAACAGATTTTATCCATCAAGTGCATTACACTCCTACTGGAGGGCACCAAGGAGTGGACAAAACCCTGGATAGACTAACTACTTTTGGATGGTGGCTACACATGAAACATGATGTGGAAGACTACATCAATAATTGTTTGGTCTGTGCACAGAACAACTCAACTTTGGCAAAGAAAAATGCCAAATTGTTACCCCAGAGGCACACGGGCCCCTGGAATTCCATCCAAATTGATTACATTTGGCCACTCCCAATAACCAAAAACTACAACAAGTTTGCATTGGTGGTCACTGATATGTTCTCTAAATGGGTAGCGGCATTCCAAACGAAAAACAACACTGCAAAAATAACTGCCAGAGTTGTGGTAGAACATCTTTCACAAGATGGGGTCTCCCCTTGAAGGTAGACTCTGATCACGGTTTGAGTTTCACAGGTGAACTGATGCAGGAAACTCTGAAACTCCTAGGAGTCAGTCAAAAGTTTCAAATCCCTTACCACCCACAATCATCAGGACAAGTGGAAAGGGCAAACAGGCAGATCAAGCTTATGCTATTCACATTTTCTAAGGAAACCCCCCAAAACTGGGATTCCTTATTGTATTTGCTCCTTATGGTAATAAGGGCTATACCCTCAACGAGTACAAAATGTACCCCATTTGAGGTCATGACCAGAAGGTCGATGAGATTACCAAAACATCTATGTCTGGATTTGTGTGCTCCTACTAATGATAGAGTATTAGTAGACAAATATGTCCAGAAACTGAAACAAGACATCCAACTGATACACTTGTTTGCTGTGAAACACTTGGTCAAGGCCCAAAAACAGTCAAAGATACAATTTGACAAGACAGTCCATGATGTCGACTTGCAGGTTGGGGATCAAGTGAGGTTCTCAGATTTGATGCTCCTACTCATGCATTCAAAAACAAATGGGAATGTCCCTATCCTATTGTAAATAAGCTCAGTCCAACAGTCTACCAAGTTAGACTGCCATATAATAATAAGCTCACTGACAAATGGCTATATGCCAATCAGATGAAGTTACGTAAAGGAGATTAAACTACTTTTCCTAACCCCACAGGGTGGAATAGTACTGAACTAATCATGTTTTTCTTTTCTATTTTCTTCTAGGTACCTAACTGAGATGGTGACCCAACACCTTCTCCTTTATGGAGTCTTGTTCATGACCTCACATTGTGTGATCTATCATAAATCTCCCCATGACCCTGATTCTGGAGTGTCCAACATCAACATCGAAACCAATGAAGTGATGCCTTGTGGAACCCAAACTGATGTCACAAGTCCAAAGATCATCGTTCAGGAGGGCAAGGAAGCACCTCTGAATGTTATGGTTACTGCCTCAGATCAAAGCAGCCTTGATATTGTATGGCATACAGATCACAATGGCAAAAAAGTACAAGTAGCCCGCCTGGTTAATAGCACTTTTGTAGGATTGCCCAATACCAAATTGGCTCCTAATGGTACTCTTTTCATCCATCATGCAAACCCCTCACATTCTGATCTGTATAACATTACAGCTTGGTTCGATCCTAGCTCTTGCAATACTTTTAAAAATTATGATGATCAAAAATTCTGTATCTTACATTTCCTGGCACATTCTAGTATTCAACTAGAAGTTATATCCAAAATTGAATCTCTTAGCGATTAAGATTGGTTTATCAAGGCAACTGAATGTCCCAAACAAACACCGGGTCTACCCAGTGGCTTAATTGTCAATTCCTTAGTGGGTGTCTTGATTAATAATGTACAGTTCATGCACATTCCTGTTCTTTTGAACCTCTCCTTGTGGGACATGAAATTGTTTGGTTTATGTTCTGAAACAAATGTTTCAAGTTTTTTTCACATTTTACTTACTGAAATGATTGCTGCATATCAAACACGCATTAGTGACCCCTTAACTGGGATCCTTAGCACTGAGCGTTGGGGAGTCCTTAGACCCCATCCTAAATCTTCTGTGAAAAAAGGTAAGCCAAAATGCTATAAACGTTTTAATATGACATCTGCTGGTGCAGCTACTGGCACTGTCACAGGCCTCTTTGGTTCTGGTATGTCAATTTGGAATAGGGCTGATATAGCCAGTTTAAAATCCCAGATTTCTAAAACTGATGAAGCATTTAAATATAACATTTTTCCACCACTGTTACATCATGTAGATGGTCTAAGCCAGGAAGAATGTTTCACAGTTTATAATATGAAAGAAATATTTAAAAGGTTTGAGGACATGAGATTAAAAATTAATCAACTGATTTCTGCTTACAATAAGGAAGCAGTAAAGCATTCAATTGGAAAGGTAATTTTATGCACAGCGTATAGTTCCCACATCGAAACTACGATTAAGGGATTGTTATTTGATCTGGAATCTGGAAGTATTCTGGATCTCATCCATGATAAACATCTTGGATGATGGTATTGCCCTCAGTATTCCTCTATGTCTTATGAGGCAATATGTTTGAAACAAACTTTATCTATGCAGTTATCAACAGCATGAAATCTGGGATATATAACCCCATACCCGAACATTTCTCCATGCTTTGCATCTCACTCATGCTCAATCCAGGGTACGCTTTATGTGACTTTTACCATCTTCTTAGCACAATTTGATTCTTCATCAGTGATTTTTGACTGTCTGGCAACTGTCCATTCTATTGGTCATCTTGATGGCAACATTTATCGTGAACATTTTGGATCTTCCTCCATTGTTGGTGTTCCACCCTATACTCAGTGCTTATGCTGCTCCCCACATGGATTGCTGTGCCTGGAAAGGGTATCATCTTCTCTGCAGATGTGATGTCTTTGATGTCATCTGCCCGTGTTTGTGGTTATTCACCAATGAACTTGGATTGGCCATATGCCTCTGATTTGGGTCTTCTGAACAACAGAATTTTGAATGCCTCTTTATGGAACTTTGATGTTAATACTGATGGTTTGACACCTATTGATTCTTCTTTTGACACTGGAAGAAACTGTGGATTTATCCCTGGAACTAATTTTGGTGCATGGATTGTGGACAGTAACATTGACCTTGTTTGTCCTGTTCGCCTTTGCAAATAGATTTCACCTTTGGTTAAAGTGACTTATTCATCCGATGGAGAATTTTGTGTTGTATCCAACCTGAAAACATTCTGCTATGGTGACAAACATTGTGACATTCTTCAATCAAACTTTTGTCTCACAACCCATCTACATACTATTATTGGTCACACAGTGATCACACCTGTCCGTTCTATGGAAATGGACATCATTGAGTCTGACTCAGATTACGTGGATGCTCTATATCAATATTTGCCTATCATCTTGTCCATATAGGACCTCTGAATCTGTCTCTTCAATCCCTTCTCAATCGTACTGATACTCATTTAATTTACATTAATAATGATATTGCAAAAGCTACTGAATCTTTGAATTATTTAATTAACAATGATATTGGTTTCTTTTTAGAAAATCCTATAGTTGAATTTACATTTAAAATGTTTGTTACAATTCAGTCCTGTTTGACACTCTTCGAGGTACTAACTCTTTGCTGTCTTCGGCGAACCTTACGACAACACAGACGGCAACTAGATTTCCTTTACAAGTCCCATACCTTGGGCTTGTTATCAAAATAAACCATACCATTGCTACACCTAACCATCTTCTTTTTGTTGTGTTGCCTTTTGAGCAAGGCAACAAGGAGGGGACTGTTATGCCTGGGTTATATACCACCAACTGACCCACATGTAACCGTAACCTTATACACCTGCAAGTATTAGTGCCTTACCACAGTCTTATAATGTTTCATTACTTATATTTGTGTTCTTTATTATATTTGCTATGCTCATATTTGTCTGCAATGCATTTACCTATATGCTATGTTTCTGCCATATATTCTGCTACACTCATAATCACTCATATTCTGTAGTTTTCCACTATTGTGACACATTGTGTGCTTTTATGATTATGTTGCACACATTTCCAGACTAACTGTCTGGAAATTAGTACAGATAATGCTTATTCTTGCTGAACTATGATTTTCTAAGATATATGCCAACCATGCAGGCTTGCTTCCTTGGGTCCATCCAAATATTACACTCTGTATATGATATCCAATTGTATTTGTCTGCCTTATCCAAATGTTGTATTCTTATCAGCAGTGTATATATGTAACTGCTGGACAGTCCCTCCCCAGTCTCTGAGATTTTGGTGTTCTTTCCGTACGTTTGTTCGTTTTGTGTTTAGATTTATTTAGCATGTGTAACCCCGGGGCTGACTGGTGGAAATCATCTTCTTTGCAAATTCTTGTTACATGCTTTGGTGTGAGCATTATAGTAATAAATATTTACTTTTATTACTTGTTTGCCCTGTGTTTTCCTTACTCAGCACACACATACAAGAACCTGAACTAGGAGCAGGACTCAGAAGTAACAGCAGCAGAGGATGACACTGGCAACTCTGGTGGGTGGTGGGGGAGTAGTCAAAGAAGAATGTAATGTGCAGTGGCAGAGCATGACACCAGCAGCTCTGATAGGTAGAGGGCAGTGGATGAATGAAAATGTGCTGTACCGCAGCAGAGGAGTACACTGGCAGGTCTGGTGGGGGGTAGCCCAAAGAGAACGTGCCGCATGGCAGCAGAAGCACAGGATGACATCAGAAGCTTGGAGGAGAGGCAACAAAAAAACCAAAAAGAAAGTGGTGTTGTGAGGGGAGTGAGAACACAGAGATCGTTTGGGGGAGAATTTTTTTTTTCTTCTGAAAAGTACTTTTTTCCCTGTGCTGCTTCCAGTTGCTAGCTTTTTTCTTACTGTATTGCAGAATGATTCAGATGCCCAATGTGTTCTGAATTTGATAGCATAGAGAATGGAAAGCAGTGAAGGTGGAATGCTCGTGCATGTTACTTCTGCATTTTACTGTGATGAGGTCCTCACACAGTAACTGTGGTAGTAACATAAGGTAATATTCTTCCCCTGGATTTGAAAGACTCATTTTAAGAACCCCAGGATGTCTGTCCTGACTTCATCAGGCAGCCTTAATAAAATGAATCTCAGAATCCAGCACTACCCATTACTAAACAAGGCAACAACACAAAATATATGCCAAAAAAGTTTGCAGTTTAATAATACAGCAGAATAAACAAATGGTGCAAACCTCACAAATGCTGATAACACAGGTTGGGAGGGCAAGACAGAGCCCTACTGACTTCTACTGGTTTTGCTGCAGCCTCTTCAGGAAGTGGTGGGTAGTGCTAGATTCTGAGATTCATGTTGTGAGTATTCCTGGAGCACACTCAACTGTGGGTTGGCTGCTTGCAGAATGCTAGCCTTAATAAAATGCAATAAAAAATACTTACAATGGCTGTGATTCACTAAGGTGCATTGACCACATAGAGCAGCTGTGCTGCTCCGCACCCATGAACAGGTACGCACCGGTGGTATACACTATCACCAGCTGCCTGTCTGCAGTCCTGCCCCACTGGTATGCAGGTGCTTGGAAGGCAGCCAGGGGTGGAGCAGTGGACCCAGGTAGGCATCCAATTAGATGACCATCCTGGGTTCCGCAGTGGAGCCTCTGCTCCATGGCATGTTTCCGGGGGGGGTGAATAGCACATGTGGCTGTATGCCATGTGTACAGTACCACCATAGTTTCCACCACACTGATATCTACATAAGCTGGCATCTGGTGGCTGTACTGTAGGTCTCTGATGGCTAGTGGTCCCTCTCCCCATCTGACCTGGTGTGCCACACAGTGCCTGGTGCACAGCTGCCCCCTCACAGCACAGCCCCTGTCACTAGGGCAAGGGGCAACATTGGGAGGGTGGTAGGGTGCAATGGATGTGAGACAGCCACGGTATTGGATATAGCATGGAGGCAGGGGGGGATACATGGTGTGTAGACAGCTTACACAGCTAAAAGAGGAGGTGGGGTGGTTGAGGTGGGAGTTAATCAAGGTGGAGGAGTGGAACAGAAGAAAGGATTGGATGAGGGCAAAAAGGAGCACTAGCTGGGTGAGGGGTGCAAGTGAGAACAGAGGAGAGGGCACAGGGGCCTTAAGAACAGGTGTAGAAATAGACAAGAGGGAGCAAGGGGAATTGCAGATGGTCAGATCAAGAAAAGTAAGGCAAGCACAGGCAGGGAATAGGCAAAAAACTGGAGGGGGCACATCAGACAGTAAGCTACAGAACAAGGGTACACTGCAGGTGAACAGATTCTCACCCTTGGTGGCCCATGAAGATGAGAGTAAGGAGAGAAAGGGCCAGAAGACCACCAGGGATGAAGGAGGGGTTAAGGAAGAAGAATGCACTGGTGAAAGTGGTATAGAGGATGCACCTTTGGGGGGAACCTCAAGGCTAGATGCCAAACGACAACAGGGATGAGAGTAAATACACTCATAACTGGGATACACCCCACAAAAGCAACAGAGAGGGAACCTATAAAAACCTCAGTGAGTGGGAGGATTCGCAGGGGGGAGGAGGGTACATGTTCTCAAAAGAAAACAGAAGGTAATGAGGCAAGGCAAACACAAAAGGAGGGGAAAGGGGTGGAGCTCATGACACAGGAGGCCAGGATGATAGGGAGCAGTGGTGACACCAACAGAAGTGGGAAAGGGGATGAATTCCAGGATGTGGCAGAACTCAGGTGAAGAAGGTGGAAAGAGGGGGAAAGGGTAACAAGGAGGAACATGGGATGAAGGGAAAGAGGTGGGAACAGGAAAACCAAAAGTACAAGTAGAGGGAAAGGGGTATAAGGGTCTTGCTAATAGGGGACTCAGTAATTAAGGGAATCAGATGAGGTGGCAAGGGGGATAGAAGTAGTGCAATTTGGGTTGAGTGCATGCTAGGAATGATGGCACTTGAGCTGAGGCACAACATTCCCTCATGTGGTAAATGGCAAAGCAGGATGCCTCACTTGGTGCAGCCCCTGGGCACCAATGATCTGGAGGGGAACAGTCTGAAGGAGGTGCAGGCAAGATTCAGGGAGCTTGCCAGGGTATGTAGTATGGAGTTCCAATCTATTGCTTTCTCAGAGGTGCTGCCTGTGCCAAAAGTAAGTGCATCAAGGAAGCAGAAGATTGAGGAGTTCAACTAATGGCTGACAGTTTGGTCCAAGCAGATGGGGTTTGGGCTGGTAGGGGTCTGGGGATCACTGTGGGAAGATGAGAGCCTATATGCCCCAGACAGACTGCACCTCAACAAAGAGGGATCTGCAGTACTAAAGAGGAAGCTAGGGGAGTTTATTGAAAAACATATAATTTTAAACTATAGTCGGGGAGGGGGTAAGCCAAAGTCGACTCAAGGAGACAAAATATATGGGAGGCATGCTTCCTCCCCCAGAATGGAGATAGAGAGCTAATGAATAGATTGACCAATGGAAAGTTTAGGGGCCAAGAAGGAAGTAAGAGAAGAGCAGAGTATGGTTGGAGGGTAGAAAGGGATGGCAGGGAGGCAGGGGGTATATGGTGGAAAGGATTATCTGCAAATGCCAGGAGTTTGGGGAACAAAATGGTGGACTTGGAGGCCATAATGGTGGCTGAAGTCCTGGACATTGTAGCTATAACTGAGACCTGGTGGTCAGAACATCATACTTGGGAGACAGGTATTCCAGGGTACAGACTTTTTAGAAAGGACAGGGTTGGAAGAAGGGGGGGGTGGTAGCACTGTACATCAAGGATGACATTAGGGCAATGGAAGGGCAGGAGGAGCAAGGGGAGACAGAGGTCCTGTGGGTCACACTGGATAAATGGACTGGAGCATCATTAAGCTTAGGGGTAATTTACAGACCTCCTAAGCAGGGAGAGGAAGGGGATAGGCAGCTGTTGCAGGTGATTAAACAGATGGCTCTTAAGGGGGAGCTACTGCTAATGGGGGACCTAAACCTCTCTGATGTGGACTGAGAAATCCTGACAGCAGCAGCATCAGCCAGGACAGGAGAGATCCTAGAGTCACTACAAGGTGCTTTCATGCAACAGCTGGTTAGGGAGCCCACTGGGGGGGATAACATACTGGACGTGGTCTTCACCAATGGGGAAAGTATGGAAGAGGTGGTGGTGGGAGACAGCCTAGATACCAGTGACCACAATACGGTGAGTTTCAGGGTGAAGATGGAGAGGGGGACAAAACAGACCAGCATGAGGGTTATGAACTTCAGGCAGATGAACTTTACCAGAATGAGGAAGATATTTAGGGAAGAAATGGCAGGAAAAGGGGGTGTAGGAGATGTGAAGGAATTATGGGGATCTATTAAAGGGGGGTTACTGAAAGCCACTGATCTCTCTATAAAAAAAGTAAGAAAGAACAAAAAAAAGAAGGAAGTCACTCTGGTTTACTAGGGAGGTGTTAGGGGCAATTAGGGCAAAGAAAATGGTGTGTTCTGCTAATAGCTTGGCAGAAGACACCAGGAGAAAGGACTGCTGTGTGACTGAACTTCTCTGCTGGGACTAAAGTAGAGGAACTTTTGTATTTGGACCTTTAATTTAGGGTAAAAAAAACTAACATACAAAAAAAAAGTGTGTGTTTGGGTTAACTGAACTGAATGGGTATCTGAAGAGTTATCTAGGTGTAAATCTCAGGTGACAGAAATGACTTAACTGCTGTGAGGTTTAAATTACTTGTAGAAAGATCTGATAAGTAGGGGGGAGTGGCTTAGCTAGAAGGAAGCTACATTTAAAGACTGCCTTAGAAAGATTCTGCTAATAGCTTGACAGAAGACACCAGGAGAAAGGACTGCTGTGTGACTGAACTTCTCTGCTGGGACTAAAGTAGAAGAACTTTTGTACTTGGACCTTTAATTTAGGGTAAAAAAAACTAACATACAAAAAAAAAGTGTGTGTTTGGGTTAACTGAACTGAATGGGTATCTGAAGAGTTATCTAGGTGTAAATCTCAGGTGACTGAAAGGACTAAACTGCTGTGAGGTTTAAATTACTTATAGAAAGATCTGATAAGTAGGGGGAGTGGCTTAGCTAGAAGGAAGCTACATTTAAAGACTGCCTTAGAAAGATTCTGCTAATAGCTTGGCAGAAGACACCAGGAGAAAGGACTGCTGTGTGACTGAACTTCTTTGCTGGGACTAAAGTAGAAGAACTTTTGTACTTGGACCTTTAATTTAGGGTAAAAAAAACTAGCATACAAAAAAAAAGTGTGTTTGGGTTAACTGAACTGAATGGGTATCTGAAGAGTTATCTAGGTGTAAATCTCAGGTGACTGAAAGGACTTAACTGCTGTGAGGTTTAAATTACTTGTAGAAAGATCTGGTAAGTAGGGGGAGTGGCTTAGCTAGAAGGAAGCTACATTTAAAGACTGCCTTAGAAAGATTCTGCTAATAGCTTGACAGAAGACACCAGGAGAAAGGTGTGACTGAACTTATCTGCTGGGACTATATTGCCCTCCTTCCCTCCCCTCCACTCATAGCTAGATCTATTTTTATAGGCACAGGATTTGATTGACAACAGGAACTTCCTGTTTAGGGGCAGGAAGTGAGTGATCACAGAACCACCAAGGACCCACCATCCTAGAAGGGCAAGAGTAGCTCTCCGGCCCCCTCTAGCTGCTGGAGGTCTGCCTCTGAGCAAGTAAATGGTCTACTGAGAAATATAGGATATTCTTGTCTCAGAACAGGACAATCAGGAGCTTAAAGGGCACACAGGCAGAAAGTAAGGAGAGAGAGAAAAAAAACAGAGGAAAGAGTAAGGATTGCAAACAGTTAAGGGGCCAGAAATAAGACATGATTGGAGTGGTGCAGTGCAGTGGCTGTGGAGCAGCAGTCTTCCGGGAGATGTTCTGGAGGATGCGGTGTTGTCCCATCTGCAGGCACCTCTCTGGGCTGAGGGAGGAGGTTGCTCATCTCCAGGCTGAGTTGGCCAGGATTTGTGGGACCTCCTCTTCCATCCAGGGACCACCAGTGCCACTGCCGTTGCCTCAGAGGTTGCCAAGAAAGAGGTGCAGTTGGACCACAGTGGGCTCAGGGAGGGTGAGGGTGGTGGAACAGAAGTGCATCCCTCCAGTTGTACCTCTCCACAATTCCTATGCCATTCTGGCAAAGTGTGGTTCCTCTATGGAGGCACCCACAGTGGAGACCAAGGAGGATGCTGGGAACCTCCACAAAGGAGACCCACAGGAGGGTGGCAGGGGACCCTGCAGGGGAAGGAAACAACTCCTGGTGGGGGACTCCATTGTTAGGAAGGTAGAACTGGGGAGGAAGGGGAGAGGGAGGTAAGGTGCCTGCCTGGCGCCATGGCTTGGAAGGACAGGGAGCGAATCCTCAGGATTGCCAGAGCAGCTGCACAGGGGAGGGAGCTGGATGTCATTGTCCACTTAGGGACAAATGACCTGGCTAAGAAAGGGATTAGAGAAGTGCAGAAAGAGTTTGTGGAATTGGGGAGGGGCCTTAGTCAAGTAGCATGCACGGTAACCTTCTCGGAGGTGCTACCCATCTATGGCATAGGAGAGGCTAGGGTGTTCCACACCATGGGATTTGATCAGTGGTTGAAAAACTGGTGTGGAGCTCAGGGATTTGGCTTCATTGGGGACTGGGAGTCCACCTGGAGTGATGCAAGCCTATACTGGCATGATGGGCTGCATCTGTCCGGGAGGGGAACCAGGATCCTAGGTGATAGGTTTAAATGCTTCATTGGCAAGCTTTTAAACTAGCCAAGGGGGGGAGGCACTGGAAAGGAGCAGGAAAATGCTAGTCCTCCCCCAAATAATCACTGTAGTAAGTGCGGCAAACACCAACATAGAGGTGTCGATAGGGAGAAGGGCAGGGGTAAATGGAGAAAGTGACAAAGGCAAGAAGGACAGGGATGGAGCAAAAGGGAGTAAGGCCATCAGGAAATGGAGGATAATGAGTACCAATGCCTCGTAGTCTGGGCAACAAGCTCCCTGAGCTGATGGCCTTAATGGAAGAGGATGCCTGGATATTGTAGCAGTCACAGAAACATGGTACACAGAGAACCATGACTGGGATGTTAACATACCAGGGTACATAACCTACAGGAGAGACAGGCAGGGAAAAGAGGGGAGGAGTAGCTCTCTATGTAAAGGAAGGGATAAAAGCAACTGAACAAAAAGAGTAAACAGGGAGGAGAGGAGGCACTGTGGGTCACCTTGGAGACTGGAAAGGGCACCACAATCCGCACAGGGTTGTGTACAGACACCCATGTCAGGGGAAGGAATGGACAAGGATATGATAGAAGGCATTCTTAGAATGGCAGAGAAAGGGGAGATACTGTTGATGGGAGACCTGAATATGCCAGATGTTAACTGGAGCACATTTGCTGCAGCCACATCCAAGAGCAGGGCCATTCTTGATGTCCTACAGGTGGCAGGCATTAGACAGCTAGTTTCGGAACCCACTCGTGAGGGAGCAATCTTAGACCTCGTACTCTCAAACGGGCAGTGAGAGGATCTCAGATCTAGAAATGGGTTGCCATCTGGGGACAAGTGACCATCAAACAGTGTGGTTCACGTTAAACTCAGCTACAGAGTCAAGCCATACAAAAGTGAGGGTACTGGACTTTAGGAGGGCTGACTTTGGCAAGATGGGAGAGTGCCTCAGAAAAGCACTTAGCAAACAGGCTAGAAGGAGGTGTGGAGCAACAATGGGGAATGATCAAAACTGCCATTACAGAGGCAACAAGCCTTTGTGTGAAGCAAATAAACAAATCAAAATGAAAGAAAAAGCCACTATGGTTCTCAAAAGAGGTGGCTGTGAAAGTCAGGAAGAAAAAGATGGCATTCCGGAAGTATAAGAAACACAGAAGGAGCAGGACAGAGAGCTGTACCAGTTAAGGCAGAAGGAAGCAGGAGGGGAAGTCAGAATAGCAAAGGCCCAAACTGAGGAAAAGATAGCCAACTCAGTTAAGAAGGGAGATAAAACCTTTTATAGGTACATCAGCAAGCGTAGAAAGACACAGGAAGGGATAGTGAGGCTGAATAGAATGAACGGTGGTTGGGCAGAGGGGGACAGTGAAAAAGCAGGAATACTGAACGAATATTTCTGCTCAGTATTCACAAAAGAGGAGGGGGAAGTGCCTAATCCAATTAACAGAAGCACTCTTGATAGGGGGATCGATCCCAGTCCTGTCACAGAAGAAAGGGTTCTGCAAGAACTCCTAAAACTGAAGATGGACAAAGCAATGGGTCCTGATGGAATTCACCCCAGAATTCTAAAAGAATTAAGGGAGGAACTAGTGAAAACACTGGCTATTCTTTTTAATAAATCATGGGAGGATGGTGTGGTACCCGAGGACTGAAGGAAGGCGGATGTGATTCCCCTTCACAAAGTGGGACCAGGACAGAGGTAGGAAACTACAGACCTGTCAGTCTGACCTCTGTGGTAGGGAAAGTGATGGAGTCACTTCTGAAGGAAAGAATAGTTGAGTACCTAGAGGCCAGTGGAGCACAGGACCCAAGGCAGCATGGGTTCACAGCGGGAAGGTCATGTCAGACGAATCTAATAGATTTCTTTGACTGGGTGACCAAAGCAGTAGACCAGGGAGGGGCTGTGGACATGGCCTACCTAGACTTTAGCAAGGCATTTGACACAGTCCCACACAAAAGATTAATAGTCAAATTAACCAGCCTGGGAGTGGGACCCAGGGTGGTAGCCTGGGTAAAACATTGGCTGGACAACAGGACACAGAAGGTAATTGTAAAATGGACTCCACTCTGAAGAAAGGGGGTTACTAGTGGGGTACCACAGGGTTCAGTATTGGGTCCAGTCCTTTTAATGTCTTCATCAGTGACATTGCAGAGGGACTGAAGGAAAAGTATGCCTTTTGCAGATGACACAAAGATCTGCAACAGGGTTGATACACAAGGGCGTGGAAAGGATGAAAAGGGACTTGGCAAGGTTGGAGGAATGGTCAGAAGTATGGCAGCTAGGATTCAATGCAAAGAAGTGCAAAATAATGCACCTGGGAAACAAGAACCCAGGGGAAGAATACACAATGGGTGGGGAGGTAGTAACAACAACAAAAAAGGAAAGGGACCTGGGGGTAATCATATCAGATGACCTTAAGGTTAGCAAGCAATGTGAGAAGGCAGTAGGGAGGGCTGGGGGTATACTCGGATGTATAGGGAGAGGCATCATCAGCAGAAAACAGGAAGTTGTTATCCCTCTGTACAGACAGTTGGTGAGACCCCATCTGTAGTACTGTGTCCAGTTCTGGAGACCCCATCTTCACAAGGATATAGACAGGATAGAGGCAGTCCAGAGGAGGGCAACTAAAATGGTGCAGGGTCTGCAAGAGAAGCCGTATGAGGATAGACTAAAGGAGCTTAATATGTATACCCTTGAGGAAAGAAGGAGAGGGGGACATGATAGAAACTTTTAAGCACCTCAGTGGAATCAACAAAGTCCAAGAGGGTAGCATCTTTCAGAAAAAGAGACTTGCAAGAACTAGGGGACACAATTTAAAGATAGAAGGAGGGTGGTTCAGGGGCAATGTGAGGAAGTATTATTTCACAGAGAGGGAAGTGGATGCATGCAACAGCCTTCCTGAGGAGGTTGTGGGGTCTAAAACTGTGGGAGAATTCAAGAATGCATGGGACAGACATAAGGCAATTCTTGTGGGGGGTAGGAAGAAATATTCTGTTGGTTAACTAGGATCTGCGGCCTATCCTGTAGGTAGGGAAATGGGCAGACTAGATGGGCCTAGCGGTCCTTATCTGCCATCAAAGTCTATGTTTCTATGTTTCTATATTTTTATGTAAAACATATAAGAAGACCCAGAGGAGACCCAGAGGAAGGAGGACAGGGAGACTTTCATGGAAAAGCTAAGGGTGGAAGGGCAAAAGATTAGAAGGGCTAAAGCTGACGCAGAAGAGAGGATTGCTAGGCAGGCCAAATGAGGGGATAAAACTTTTTTTAGGTATGTGGGTGAGAAGAGGAAGGCGAGGCAGGGGATAGTACAGGTGAAGGGGAGGGGGGAATACAAGTGGAGAGGGACTTTGAGAAAGCAGAGGTGCTTAATAGCTACTTCTGCTCGGGTTTCACAGTGGAGGGGGAGGAAAGGGGACCTGAGTTAAGAGGGAGGGGTAGCGAAGACAAAAGGGTGGATTCTAGCCTGTTCAGCAAAGACAGGGTAAGTGAGGAGCTAGGTAGTTTGAAGGTGCACAAGGCATTGGGGCCAGAAGGCTTGCATCCGAGGGTACTCTGGGAACTGAAGGAGGAGCTGGCAGCACTTCTGATGATGCTGTTTCACATGTCCCTGGATACGGGGTGGATGCCAAGCAACTGGAAGAAGGCTGATGTGGTGCCACTGCATGGGGTGGGGGGCAGCAAGGAGGAGGCGGAGAATTATTGCCAAGTCAGCCTCACCTCAGTGATGGGTAAGTGATGGAGGTAGTAATAAAGGAAAGGGTGGCAAACTACCTTGTGAACAGCAGACTGCAGGACAACAGGCAGCATGGCTTTACAAATGGGAGGTCATGCCATATAAACCTGATAGAGTTTTTCAATTGGGTGATGAAGGTGGTTGATCAGGGAGGGGTCGTGGAAGAAGCCTCTCTGGACTTCAAAAAGACCTTTAACACTATCCCTCAAAGGAGGCTGGTAAATAAGCTGGAAAGTTTAGGGGTAGAACAGAAAATAACTAGGTGGGTGGAAAACTGGTTGAAGGACAGACACCAGAGGGTGGTGGTTAATGGGATACATTCCAGGGAGATGGGATCGACGTGTGGGGTGCCCCAGGGGTTGGTACTGGGACCTCTCCTTTTTATGTTTGCTTGCGCGCACAAGAAACATATTGAGATTAGTAGGGCATTGCAGACGTGTGGCAGTGTTGAGGCCAATGCAGGGGATGCTTTAATGAGTGTGTCCCTCGGCCTCCAATCAACAGGAAAGCTGCCAATGACTGCAGTTTCAGAGTGAACGCTGCACTTGAAAGAAATCCACCATTCCAATCAGGGACAGTTTCGTCATTGCAGCTGCAGATCTCTTCCCCCCTTCCCGGCAACCAGGCACATTCCAGCCATGCTCATTACAGTGCACAGTAATGCGCATGGCTGGCGTTAAAAGCAACTCGTTTGCTCAGTGTGCCTTTTCTGGTGAAACATATTAATAAATGTCAAGCAAACATAATAAATAAGCCCCCGCCTTGGCTTTGCTTAATTGGTGACTCCTACTGCCCACCACACACTCCCCCCAAAGCCGACATCGAGGTGCCCAGTCCCCATGTCGGTATGTATCCCCCCACCCCCATTAATGTGGAACACTGGGAGCTCACCCCAGTGTGCCAAACTAATTATATTTCTGACATCGGGATGCCCACTCCCGGTGTTGGATGACCCCCCCAAGCCAGAACATATCTTTTGTCGATAATGGGGTGCCCAGTTCCTGTGTCGGCATGCCCCCCCACTATTGTGGCACACTGGGAGCCCACCCAGGGTGCCAAAGTAATTCTTTATCTTTTTCCAACACTGGGATGCCCACTCCTGGTGTTGGATGCACTCCCATGCCCCCTTTTTTTCAGCTGACCTTGGGATGCCCAATCCTCAGGTCAGCAGTGACCCCCCTTCACTAGTCTGGCACACTGGAAGCTCACCCCAGTGTGCTGAAATGTATTTTTCATACTATTTCACCTGTAAAAAGGAAAACCATTCCCCAAGGTCTTTTTTCTTTAAAACCTAAAGAAAAAGAAAATGGTTTCTCGTCGTCTTCACCATCCCTCCTCCATCCTGACCCTCTCTCTGGCCACCCCACCTCCCCACAACCCCTCCTCACCCATATGTACCTCCGGAGGTCCAGTGCTGGGATCTTCTGTGGACCGGGAACATGTCTGCACTCTTCAAAAGCCAACCACAAACTGAAGAAAATCACGGTAAGCCCTATAATGGCAATCAATGGGGGGTTTCAACTTAGGTTGATATCTCAGCCATTTTTGGGAGTTTTGGTCCCAAATTTTCAACATGGGGTTCTTGGGATCCCACTTCATGAACACTGGCACTGTCATTTTGTTTCTCAGTCCTGAAACATGATTTTGCAGTTGCTGCATGGAATCACCTTTCGGGACTGATTAATGAAACAACAGTGCCACTGTTCATGAGGTAGGGTCCCAAAAAGCCCATGTTGCAAGTTTGGTGAAAAATCTCCAAAAAATGACTGTGTTTCAAGTGTGTGTGTTGTGCAGTTTGTACGCATGCTCATAATTTCACCAATTTTTAATATGTTCACTCCAAATTTCCAACATTATCATTTTTTTATACTTCCGTATGAACAGTATAGCTGTCATTTTTTGCTTCCTGCCTGAAATGTGTTTTTGCGCAGTGGTGCAGAATGGTGCAGTCACTGTGTGAAATCCACCTTTGGGACAGATTAATGAAATCACAGTGCCACTGTTCATGAGGGGAGGTCCCTAAAAGACCATGTTAAAAATTTGGTTAAAAAATTCCTAAAAATGACTGCGTTATGCACGTGCGTTATGTAAGTAATAATACCCGACAGGGTGGGCGTTATTGGGATATAACGGACCTCCCAGGGGCGTATTGAGGCCCGACACCGCAGATGGAGGGGCCTATACCCTGGAAGGTCCATATATATCTATAGCCACCCTGGAGGACTATTACACTATAGATAATGGGTTAGAAATTAAATATTTGGGAAAATATATAAGAAAAACATTTATATATAATAAGTAAAAATTAAGAAGTAATGTTTGTTGTAAAGTAGTTCCTATAGTGTGAAGTGCTGGAATCACCACAGGAGGTCACTGCTGTGCATTGTTTTAATGCCGTTTCTGATTACCTTGCCCTCCTGTTTCTCTCTCTGTCTCTCTGTCTCTCTCTCTCACACACACGCACAGATCCCGATTGAAAAATACTGAGAACGGGAGAAAAAGTGCGAGTGGTGCTTTTTAGTAACAGGTACCTGTGTTCTAATGTGATGCAGCTTAGAAGTGTGGTACGAGTCTGTACCTTTGTTTAAAAGTCAGCACGGGCTTCACAGGGAGCGCGACAGTCCAGGGAAACGGAACATGGAAGACTATGAAGTTTACGTGATGGGAGGTTGAACCAGGTGGTATGTAAGCATTTAGAAATGGGTGTGTGGGGTTTTTTTTCTGGTCGCAAAGAGGAACGCAGTGAGTTCGGGAGGGTGTATGAGGCTGTCGGGATTTCATTTCTTTAGCAGCGTGGTGGGTTTCGGGTTCGGGCTGCCATCTTGGTAAGTGAATGCTAAAATGGCGTCTGGCAAGTCTGGGGTGCCGAATGATCGAGCTGGCACTTTTTCTCAGGGGGTGTTGTTGAGAAATAACAGCCCAGGTGCCAGGCTCTTTTAGCCAATCAGGATCTTAGTTTTGTTTTCAGCATTATCTAAGCAGTTTCTACGCATGCTCGTAACTGTGCCACTTTTTCATATTTTCACTTCAGATTTTTAACATTGCCATTTTTTCCACACCTCCTCATGAACAGTACAGATATCATTTTTCACATCCTGCCCAAAATGTCTTTTTGCACCTGTTGCGCTGAATGGCGCATTCACTGTATGAAATCACCTTTCGGGATTGAGTAACAAAACAATAGTGCCACTGTTCATGAGGTGGGGTCCCAAAAAGCCCATGTTGAAAATTTGGAGTGAAAATACCAACAAACATCCAGGGCGTTATGGTTTCCAACCGTAACGCCCCACCCTATACAGACTGATAGGTGTCAGGGGTGTGGCTTGGGGTCGTCGGCCATAATTTATTTATTTATTTGCTTTTGTTAACCGGGTAAGCACACTAGACAGCCAAGTGCCTATTTTCAGGTGCGATCCGGGAGATTACAAGGTACATTACATGGTACATACATGAACATCAGGCAAACACAAGTGGAGGATTGCATTACATAGAGTTAGCACAACAGGGACTTTATAAGCATCAGATTGCATCAGGCAAATAGTAGTGAAGAGTTAATATAAAGTGACCAGAACACAGGGACATTGTAAGACAACATGCTCATGCTATTCAACCCCACCCCCACCCTGCAGTTCCAGCGATGCTACATTCATGCAAACCACACAAAAAGAACCACACAAAGCAATTTTAAATAACAAAAGGTTGTATTAAATATATCCACCTTATGAGAGCCCCTAGTGCCTCGGCTTAGTGCCTTCGTGCCTACATCCTGGTCATCAGTGCATCCTTAAATACAATACAAAAGTTGTGACATTACAATTAAATAACCAATCACCTTTAAATAACAGAGTTTAAAACTCATGTATAAAATCAGTGTGTACTAACTTCTAAACATATTCATTTTATATCTCATATGCATCACACCATTGTTGAAACTCAGTTGAACAAAAACAAATTATCTTATGCTGAAAAGGAAGCATACACTGGAGGTCATGACTTCTTAACAGTTATTCATTCATTTTTAGTTATAGTTTCTTATTAATTTACATCCTATCGTTCATTAGACAGGTTCTCCATAATTGGGAAACACTGAATATTAATTTTAAATTTAGATTAAATAAGATGCTATAACAAGTAAATAAATAAATGCAGGCTTTTAGCAGCAAACAAGGAAAGAATCTTTACTTGCTAACTAAGTTCAAGAATACTGCAAAAGAAGCAGGAGAGCGATAGAGGTAATTGGTTTGTAAGGTCTGTCCAGAGCCTTTGCATCAAGATCAAGATCTTACAGGCCATCTGTACCGGAAAGTAGTCTAACACATGCCTGAAAGGAAAAAGAATATCATTTATGTAGACTGCACAAAGAGAGACGGCCTGGTGACACTGAGGGTTGAGGTGCTGGATGCCACACCTCACGCCACACCAGTGACCCAGGATTGGGAACAGACTCAGGCTGCCAGGGCTCAGCAGGGGAGGGAAGAGATTGAGTGTCCGGAGGACTGCTCTGTCTTTCCGGGGTGGGCTCTAGGGGCTGCATCGCACAAGCGTGACCTCTGGCGGTGGCTGAGGGAAGCCAAGATTGCGTCATCATGCATAGCAAAGGGGCAGAGCTGTGGCAGGTGTCAGCATTAGTACCAGGATGCCATTGCACATCCAAGCTCTGGGGGAAATGGAAAAATGGAAACACCCTCCTCTGGAGGATACGCGATGGCACCACCTCCTGCACCACACTCCCAATGCTGGGCACCTCACTCTCCCCATGGCCAACATTCCAACTGGCACTCTATACTGTAGATAGAGTGTCCTGGGAGGATAGGGCAGCCCTTCCCCATGGGGGTTCGGATCCGGGGGTGTAGCTGGTTGGAGTGAGGGGAGTAGCTGAGACTGTCACAGCGGGAGGTAGAGAGCAAGTTAGGTGACTGCTGGAGAAAGTTCCTCCAGAAGGGGTGCAGAAACAGTCAACAACAAAAAAAAAAAAGACTGCACAAAGAAATACAGTTTATAAATAAAAAATGCATATCAGTATCTAGTAGCAAGTGATTATTTAAACTTTTAGGAAAGGTTTTAGGTCCCACCTTTCATTAAGACCTATTGGATTTACTGTTTCAACTTTAAATATCCAAGAACTTTCTCTCTGTAACAACAGGTTGGGTCTATCACTTCCTCTTGGGGGCCACTTAACTTGTTCTATTCCCATAAATTTAAAGCCATGTACATCGGATCTATGTACATGAAAAAAATGTCTCCCTACCGGTGTATCCAGTTTTTTATTCAAAATTGATCGTACATGCTCTTGTATCGTTCTTTAAATGGACTTATTGTTTTTCCTATGTAGTGCATATTGCAGCTACACCAAAGTATATATACAAGGAATGTCATGGTACAGGAAATACAATCCTGTATTTCAATATGTGTACCATTTGGTAATGTCAATTCTTTTCCAGTAACCATACATTGGCAAACATTACATCTTTTACATTTATGGTTGCCCACAGGTTTATTCGGTAGCCATGTATTCATTTGTGTTTCTTTTCTGCAAAACTGGCTTCTAACTATTTTTTCTATAAGATTTGCAGTCCTTCTAAAAGTGATTCTGGGTGTGTCTGGTAGAATCTCTTTTAATTTTGGGTCTCATTTTAGGATAACCCAACATCTCCAGACAACATTTCCTACTGTTCCAGATACCTTATTATGTTCTAGTGAACATGCAATTTTCTCATTAGCAGCCTCAGATGTGTCATTCTTGGTTTTACTGTTCAATATATCTACTTGATTTTTACTCTGTACCTGTCTCAGAGCCTCATTCAATATTTTAGTTTTGTAACCCCTTTCTTTAAACCTTTTCAACAGTTCACCCTGCAGTCACTGCCCAGCAGTGAGGTATGCCTTGAGGTCTTTGGCCCTAACGTTCAACCCATTCTCCTATACTGCACCCATCTTAGCTTATTTCCTTATAGAATGGGGTGAGCGTAAGGGCAGAAGACCCCAAGGCACGCCGTGACACCTGTCAGTGTCTGCAGGGTGGGGTGAGGTGGAATGGCATGAGCGTTATGGCCGATGACCCAAAGGCACACCCAACGCCTGTTAGTCTCTGCATGGTGGGGGTTGGGGTTGGCGTTAGTTCAATACTTCACTGTCATTCCTGTTATGCATCTCTGTAACTCCTGCAGTACCAATGCCAACACCAGCAAGCAAACATTCGGCATTGGCAAATGCTTGTTAATTTCTATATCAATGATATAGCGGAGGGTCTGGAGGGGAGGGTGTACCTATTTGCAGATTATATGAAAATCTGCAATAGGGTAGGCACCCTGGGGGGGATGGAGACCATGAGGAAGGACCTGAACATTCTGGAAGAGTGGTCGGAAACTTGGCAGCTGAAATTAAAAGTGCACAGTAATGCACACAGGGAGTAAAAACTCACAAGCCACTTACACACTGGGGGGGGGGAAGGGGGAGGTAATTAAGCCAACTGAGCAGGAGAGGGATCTGGGGATTATAATATCAAACAACTTAACCAATGCTGCAAAGCGGTGGGAAAGGCAAATGGAATGCTGTCGTGCATAGGGAGGGGCATAACTAGCAGAAGGAGGGAGGTACTGATGCCTCTTTATAAAACCATGGTGAGGCCTCACCTGGAGTACAGGGTCCAGTTCTGGAGACCACACCCATGCAAAGACTTAGATGGGACTGTGAGGGTTCAGAGAAGGGCAACCAACATGGTGCATGGTATGCATGGGAAGACATATGAGGAGAGGTGGAGAGACTTGGATCTGTACCCATTGGAGACTAGAAGGGAGAGGGGAGACATGATAGAAACATTTAAGTATGTGAAGGAAATTAATAAGGTGAGGGAGGGGAGCTTATTTACAAGGAAAGTGGGTGCTAAAACAAGAGGTCATAGTCTAAGATTAGAAGGATGAAGATTTAGAGGCAATGTGAGGGGGTGGTACTTCACAGAGAGGGTGGTGGAGTCTTGGAACAAACTACCAGAGGAGGTGGGGGGGGGCCAAAATAGTGGAGGGATTCAAGAGGGCATGGGACAGACACAAGGGGTTGGCCAGTAGGGGGAAGGGGAGGTCCCTTGACAAAGATGACGAGTGTGGTGTGGGGTGGGTAAGGGGCAGACTTAATGGGCCAAAGGGGTCCTTTTCTGTCGTCAGATTTCTAAGATCTATGATTCTATGCTCTATGTCCCTCCTCCCCCGGGTCACACCTGGAAATGAGCCTCAGCTCAGTTTGCCTTTTCCAGTTACCAAATTTTAAACAAATACATTAGCGCATCTACAAGATATCATATGTACAAAACTATGGAAGTTACAAGGCTACTACAGAAATTAAAAATAATTGGTTTGCACACAGCAGAAGAAACAAATAGGGAAAAAAAAGAACCTTCCTATTACTTCTTAAAACTACCAGAGCAGAAAGACTCTTAACACACAGGAACTTTAATGAATCATGGCAGACTTCAACCTAAGGTGGTGAAAGTATGACGCCCCAACATTGACTTTTTGGGGTCTGAAATGACCTCAAAAGTCTTCAGCTGCAACAAGTGATGGATGCCATTAAACAGACTATAGACGAAAATATGACACCAGATGTAACACTGTCTCTACTATGGGATACGTTAAAAGCTATACTGCGAGGGAGGTTGATATCCATAGCGGCATACAAGAAAAAGCAATGAGAAAAGAAAATGGAAGCTTTAAGGGGGGGAAATGGATAGCCTGGAAACCCAACTAAAAAAGAAGTATAATAAAGAGATTTTCAAAAGGTTAAATAAAATTAAACAAGAGCTAGATGGAGAACTGGATTACTATATTGAACAAACATTTTTATTTATTAAGCAGAGAGATTATGAAGGAGGGCCAAGAGCCACTAGGTTGTTAGCAGCCAGATTACATATTCAGAGGGTGAAAGCCCATATTGCTAAGATAATACATCCCCAAAACAAATACATTTTACAAAATACACCAGAGATTGTAGAGGCCTTTAGAACGTACTATAAAGAATTATATACGGCCCCCCCCAACCTGAGATGAGGTGGACATGGAACAATATTTACAGGATATCCCACTACCCAAAGTCCCAGAATTGGCAAGAAGACAGTTAGTGAAACCTGTGTCTAGAGAGGAACTGAAAGAAGAGATGCCCAGACTTAAAACAAATAAATGTCCCGGGATGGATGGATGTCCAGCCGAGATGTACACACATTTCCAGAAACAGCTCACCCCTTTATTATTAAAAGTTTTCAATGAAACTCTCACACTAGAGGGACGTCCCCCAGAGTCGTGGGCACAGGCAGTTATCTCTGTAATACCCAACGGAGGTAAAGACCCAAAATTGTGTCCCTCTTACCGACCAGTCTCTCTCCTTAATACAGACTACAAGCTATTTATGGCAGTTCTGTCACGTACACTACAACAAACTCTTCCGCTGTTAATACAAGTGAATCAAACAGGGTTTATCCCAGGAAGACAGGTGCAGGATAACCTAAGACGGACCACACATATATTAGACCATTTAAATCGCACTGAGCAACCTGCAGTCCTTCTCAGCCTAGACGCCGAGAAAGCTTTTGATAAAGTCTCTTGAGCATTTCTGTGGGTGGTATTAAAGCGGTTTGGGTTTCTGGAGCAATTTATTAATCTCATTATAAAAGTCTATGAGGCTCCCAAAGCTTATGTAAGAGCAAGCGGACATCACTCAAATGCATTTGGTCTAGAGAGGGGAACTAGGCAGAGGTGCCCACTTTCCCCACTGTTATTCGCTCTATATTTAGAACCCCTAGCCCAAGGAATTAGAGATAATTACAACATTAAAGGTGTACAACTTGGAGGGATGCAGCAAACATTAGCTTTATATGCTGATGATATTTTACTTTATTTAACTTATCCAGAAGAATCTATTCCAAGTTTATTCGAGCATCTGAAAACATTTTCAGCCTACTTTGGATATATGTTAAATAATAGTAAAACAGAGGTCTTGAAACTTAATTATACGCCGATTTCCCAGCTTAAAAATCAATACCCTATGAGATAGGAACTTCCCTGCATGAAATACCTAGGTATAAAATTGGACACCACATCTACCTGTCTAACCCAGATAAACTACCCCTCACTGGTAGACCAGATACAAGAGGATATGCAAAGGTGGAGGCTTCTGCCCATGTCTCTATCCACAAGAATACAGACAGTTGAAATGAATGTCTTGCCATGTTTTTTATTTGTACTTCAACGTGTTCCTGCCCCAATATCACCTAGACAACTAGGGACATGGCAAAAAATGATATGGAGCTTCATTTGGTTGAATAAAAAACCCAGAATTAAGAAACAAACTTTATATCTCCCCAAGAGACGAGGAGGACTTGCGGTCCCCCTACTGGCTGGATATTGGATAGCAACCCAGACTAGAATAATATTATTAATGCAACATATGGAATATATGGCTAGATGAAGAGAGATAGACCTAGAGGCTGTTTTGTCTCCTTCACTGTTAGCACAGTGCACTACTCTGAACCCCAGAGATGAGTGGGTGAATACACTCTACTTAGGGACAGAAACAGCAATACAGGGATATAGACAGGGACTTTCTAAAGGTGCTACTAAAATATACCTCTGGAAGTATATATGGCGGTCTATAAACACAGAGAACAATCCAGCGGCTGCTGATCCCTGGTATAAAAGGCAGGAAAGACAAGGGTGTAGAGCTCCGTGGCAATTCCTTAAGGGAGACTGTGTAATTTCATTTGCAGAAGCTCAAACCAAATTTAAGTAGACAGGCAGAGAGCTCATCTATTATTATCAGATTAGAGATTTCATAGGGGCACAGATGAATAGCTCAGTTCAGAGATCTAGAGGCTATTTAGCCCCAAATGTATTCGAGACAATTTGGAATTCAAGCAGAGGGGAAGGGGCTATCTCAAGTCTATATCAGAACTATATAGAGGATCTCCAATACACAACAGATTATATCAAATTAAAATGGGAACAAGAATTACAAATTAAGCTAAATGACAGGGAGTGGACAACAGTTTGGCAGAACACCTGGAGCATTACATCGTCCCCAGAATGGAGGGAATTTACATGGAAAGTAAGATCTAGGTATTTTAGAGTACCAATGCAGATGGCTAAATGGCATAAATCAGTAACTGGGTGTTGCTGGAGAAATTGCGGAATGCAAACAGCCAACCAAGCACATGTCTTTTGGGAGTGCCCTGATCTAAAGGAATATTGGGGGGGAATGCAGAGATGTCTGAAGGAAATATTTTGTATAATGACACCATTAGGGCCAGAATATATGATATTAGGGTTATGTCCAGTGGAGCTCGGAGGGAGGGAGGGAGGCAAGGTACCTTTGGAATATATTGATAGCTGCAGCTGGCAAAGCAATCACTAGAAAATGGCTCATTCTAACTGCCCCTACAGTAGCGGAGTGGAGGTAGTTGGTAGAAAGGATAAAAACATTTGAAAGAATCACCTACCCCCTGAGGCAAAATCAACCACAGTATCAAAACAGATGGACAAGGTGGGAATTGTTTGGGACAGGAGAATGGGAGGGGGAGGGAACTTAATAAAACTAAATGGTAGGAACTTAAAATATAAAGTGGAAAACAAAAACTGACCTGAGGGCATATAAGAGAAGTGAATGTGGAATATTGATGGGCCTAGTAGGAGTAATCGAGATGATACCTCTGCTTCCCTTCCCTCCTATACAACTAGGCAGGACTGGATATAAGCAAATAAAAACAAAGGAGAAGATGGGAATGAAAACCAAAAACACAGAGAATGGAATATAATGATTGCTTTATTTACAGCAAAAGGGGAATCAGGATACTAAGTATAGATAAATAAGAAATAGGGAATGAGATGGAGTGAAGATGAGCAGGACGTGAGGAGATGAGATGCTCCCCTTTCTCCCCTTTTTTCTTTCTTTTCTTCTTTTATCAGTAGCTGTATTAATACCTGTAAGAAAGAGATGAATGATAAGTTAATGGTAGCAGAATACAAAATAAATAAATATGGTATAGATAAAAGTATAATGCATTCTGATTTTAAAAATGATTAAATACAAACAAGATAAGAGATATGATAAAGTAAATGGAACTTAGTTTATTGTATTGAAAAGGTTGATGTACAAGATAAATTAATGATGGAGTGTTGAAAATGTGGAAAAATTGAAAGGTATATGTCTTATGGAGATGAAATGTATGAGTATCCACAGTTGAAGAAAATAAAACTGAAGTATAAAATAAAAAAATCTTCGGTTGCTGGCCTCTCCCCTCTCCCCCAAGCTGCATCATCAAATATGAACTCTGACATCGCGGATTTCACACATTCTTTGTCTCCTGTGGGTATTACCTCTTTGGAGCTGGCCTAAACCGGAACTATGGATTTTGCAGAATCACAAACCTGTCTCATTGTTCTGAGCTTTCAAGTACCTCAAGGGAATCAACAAAGTCCAAGAGGGTGGCATCTTTCAGAAAAAGAGATGTGCAAGAACAAGGGGGCACAATTTGAAGATAGAGGGGGACGGCTCAGAGATAATGTGAGGAAGTATTTTTTCACAGAGAAGGTTGTGGATGCATGGAACAGCCTCCCTGAGGAGGTCGTGGAGTCAAGAACAGTGGGGGAATTCAAGAATGCATGGGACAGACATAAAGCAGTCCTAGTGGGGGGGGGTAGGAGGAAGTAAGCTGTTGGTTAATTAGGATCTGCAGCTTATCTGTTAGGTAGGAAAATGGGCAGACTAGGTGGGCCAAGCGGTCCTTATCTGCCGTCACATTCTATGTTTCTATGAGCCATATCTACCCCAGCAGGGGGCAGCTACATGGCCAGGACAGTTTCCTGACATGAAAAATCTTCGGCTGTTTGACGCTCCCTCATTAACTGACTGGGGGAGGGTCCTCTCGTTACAGGACAAAGGGATTGTAATTACTTCCCAGGGACTGCTGCTTCTACTTCTGGCAACAATTTTGATCTCATTTCCCCAGCCTTCCCCTCGTAGAAGAGTTAATTTAAAAAAGAAAGAAAGAAAGAAAGAAAGAAAGAACAGTACAAAATTATTGTTATACAGTATCATCAAGGGAGTGGAAGGAGGGGAGGGAAGGGAGACTGACAAACCTCTGTTAGGAGCCAAAGGGCATGGAGATGGTTTTCTTGGCACTGAGGGACAGGAAGTTGAAACAGAACCGGCACTGAACCAGGCCAAAATCCTATTGGAGCTGGGCAGTAAGGTCAGCAGCAGAGGAAACAGAAGCAAACAGCACAGTGCCATCTGCATACATGTGGATGGATGTAGAGGAACAGGCAGACGGGAGGTCATTTAAGGATATTGTGAATAGTATGGGGCCCAGGACATAACCTTGGTGAATGCCTGAGCAGATAGAAGTGGGGGTTGGGAGGATGTCTCCAACACAGACAGCTTGTGACCTGCTCTCTGGGATGTGGGAGTTGCCAACCTTGAGGGTGGGAGGGAAAGGCTTGGTTAGGGGGAGAAGAGGGAATGGATAACGTTCTAGAACTTGGAGCAGTTCTGGAGTGTGGATGCGAAGTACTCGGATTTTGCATGCTTGGTGGCTTGCATGGGAGGGATTACACAAGAAAAAACAGATACCCATTAACTCATCATGAATTAAACTTCATAACCCTACCCAATTCCCTACAACTGCTAGTAGTTTGTGGAGGCAGTATAGCATAGTGGTTAAGGGCTGTGAGCTGCAAACCTGGAGACCTGAGTTGAATCCCATCAGCTCCCACTTGCAAACCATGTAACCCTGAGCAAGTCACTTAACCTCCTTGTGCTCCCAGGTCACACCTGGAAACAAGCCCCTGCTTAGTGTGCCTTTCCTGGTTAAACAATTTCCCCCTTCCCCTTACCCTAGGAGAAGAACCAACTGATCGAGGAGGCAGAGAGTCCCACTGCTTTAAGTTTGTCCAGAAGAAGGAGGCATCACACTGTGCAAGGCTTTGGCCAAGTCAACAAAGATGGCAGAAGTAAGCCATCCCACTGGCGCAATCGTAGAGCTATCACTTGCAACGCCAGTGACCCGGATTCGGGAAGGACTCAGGTGATCAGAATGCCAGCCAGGGGGAGGAGGATTGAATATCCTATGGACTGCTCTCCTCCTCCGGGGTTGGGGAGTTGCTGGTGCTCATGAAGACCCCATGTGGTAATAGGGGGTCTGGCAGCCGGGACTGTATCTTAGGGGAGGCATGTCTGATGTTTGGCATGCCCCCCAATGCCATTGCATGACATGCCTCTTGGGAAGAAAAAACTCTGAAAATTGGAAATTCTTCTTCTGCAGGAAGACGTCCTCCCATGCAGCAGACCTCACATCATGCCCAGGATCCTGATCCTGTGCTACCTACTCATCTCTGTCAGGGGAATGGGGGGCCCCCCAGCAGCTCTGCCCCTTGGTGGGGTAAGCCAGGGTTGTTCAGGAGTTGGGTTAAGTCTCATGGTTGAAGGTGCGGGGTGGAGTGTGCACTGTGCAGGGACTGATGGCTAGCGGACACAGAGCCCAATGAAAAAAAAAAGATGACAGAATTCATCTGGCCCTGGTCCATACTGGACAGAATGGAATCAGGGAGCCTGAAGAGGGAGGTAGATGTGGAGATGGACTTCCTGAAGCCAGAATGGAAAGGAATAAAAAAGGAGTGGGAGTCGAGGAAAGGGGTGAGTTGTGAGAGGACAAGATGTTCCTGGAGCTTGGCCAGAGTGGGGAGGAGAGAAATTGGATAACAGTTTCAGAGATGGGGATGATAGTAGCCCATTTCCAGGCATCAGGGATAGAGGTAGACTAGGAGAGGAAGAAGTTAAGGAGGAGTGCAATAGGAAGGCAATGGCTGGTGCTGAGAGGTGCAGAAGATTGGAGACAATCAAGGCCATCTGGACTCATACCTTTTTGGAGTTAAGCGCTAGAAAGGCCTTAAGAGAAGCAGGAGTAGTGGTAGGAGAGAAGGAGTGTGAGGGAAGAGGGGAATGGTGAGGTGGAGGAAGAGGAGAGGGGGAGGATAGGAGAGAAAGGGTGCACATGGTAAAGAAAGAGTTGAAGGAAGAAACAATGGAAGCAGGATCAGTGATGTGGGAGTTGCTAACCTTGAGGATGGGAGGGGAGGACTTGGTCAGGGGGAGAAGAGGGAATAGATAACTTTCCAGAACTTGAAGCAGTTCTGGAATATGGATGCAAAATACTCAGATTTTGCAAGCTTGGTGGCTTGCATGGGGGAATTACACAAGAAAAAAACAGATACCAGGGGCCAGCTTGCTGGTGCAGAGATTGGATTTCCATCTGCGACACTGGTGACCTGGGTTTGAGACCAGACTTTCAGCATCGGAGAGCTGGCCGGGGGAGGAGGGGGGTTGATCATCCTTGGGACTGCTCTCCTCCTCTGGGGGGAGCGACCAGCACATGATTGACCCCTGGCAGTGGCTGGGGGGGAATACAGTTGCCAGAGCTGAGCTGTCAGGGAGGCATGCCAGACGTTCATTCGTTGGGCACTACTTCATTGCACGCCATGCCTCCTGAGGAGCCCATTGTTGAAAAAACTGCTGCCAGCTCTGTTCTTCATGCCCCATCTCTCCAGCCCCTGCGTCACCCTCCATGATACTTGGCCAGCAACTGAGCTAGAATCTACATCAATGCAGCTTTGCCCCTGCAACTCTGCCTTGGGGGGTAAACCAGGGAGGCCTCTCTGTGGTTCTTCTGCTGTGAATTTTGTACAGTCTTTCATGGGGGCCATGCCTGCCTGACGGCACTGCCCAGAGGGGGAAAGCCTGGGTGGATCACCATTCTGAGTAAGTCCGGGGATGTGCAGAGGTCCGAGGAGTCAGGGGCTGAGCACTCAGAGGACTGGCACCCAAAAAACATACTAAAAAAACAAACCAGATACCGATTAACTCATGATGAATTAAACTTTATAACCCTACCCAATCCCCTACAACTGCTAGTAATTTGTGTTTCCTTTGTTAATGCCTGCTAAAAGACAGATTTGCTTAGCTTTACTGCATCTGTTCTACTGTCTCAACCCATATCTATTTGTCTTGTTGTATAATATGTAAGAAATAACCCACACTTGGGTGTTTGGCTTTATTGTAATAACCAAATGACCTGGTTGTTTATGAGACCTGAGGTGCCACTGAGAGCCTTCAACCATCCAGGAAGTGCAGCTATTACAGCACTGATGCACACCTGGAGTGGATTATTACACATATTCGTAAAATGGTCAGAAGTGTTATAAATGCAATTATTAAATAATCACATTGTATTAAATATTATGTGAAAAACTGTTCAGGGCTGCCTGCTGTGGATTGTTTGCTATCTCCCTAGGACCTTCATGAAAGCAAGAATCTGCATGTCATGGTTTCGTGATGGAATAAATGTTAAATTAAAAAAAAAAAAAAGTATTTTTTCCTTCTTATGCCACCCCCCAGCATCCCACTCCTTCTGGTTCCCCGTTGCCTGCCAGGATCACACCCTGCTGCGGAACTCCCCCTTCAGGCTCCCCGAGTGGCCCATCAGCCCTTGGTTCCAATTGTGAGGAGGGGTCCTGCTGGGGGGTGTTGGAGTTAGTGCCTGGATTGAAGTTGTTCTGGGTTGAGGGCATGAACCTTAGCTGCTAGCTTGCTGATGGATCGGAAATGGGGTGCAGGACTGGGAGAGAGAGAGTGCTGGGGTCTCAGACGGTCTATTACAGCGAAAACATTGATGTTATTGGCATCAACATTTTCGCTGTAATAGTGTTGCCTTTTTGGGCGCATACTGCTTGGGCAGAGGATGCCCAAACACTTGGCACAATGAGAATGGCAAAATAATAATTTTTTGAATAAACAACTAACAGCAACTGATTAAAAAAATAATGCCACTGTTTTTTGCAATAGCAGTCATCCCATTGGTTCAGCAGTTAAGTTTTCTAGTGGGAAACAAATAATGGTGATGTGGCAAGTGTTAAAAAAATACAAGGTTTGCTTGAGAAGTTGTGAAAATGAGACTTTGTTTTAGTGAGAGGCCTCTCTGTCTGTAAGGACCCTCTGAAAGTTCTCTGAAATGTCTCAAGTACTGTCTGGGTAAAGAATGGCATGGTCATGCTAAGTTGGGTAGCAAACTGACTAGAACTGAATAGAACATAAACTAGTTGACTATGTAAATAATGGAGGCAAAGTTGCATGAATGGAGCTCTACAGATCCACCGGCTAGGTATGCTAATGCTAGCTCGGAAATCACTTGAAATAATGACTTCCTGATGCTTTCCTTTCTTTATAACCAAGAGCTGGAACAGAACAAGTCCTACCCCTGCTGCTTGGGACAATTAGCCCTCTAACAAACTAAAGGATGTGACTGTTACCTGCCTGTAGCATACCATGGTTCTTATTCACTGTTCTTCTAAAGGACAGATAAATCCTCACTGGTTTCCTGCTGTTCATTGTCTAAATCTTAATTGGATAACTCTGTGTTGTCTCAATTTGCTGCTACCCTGGGTCCCCTACAAAAATATATTTTTAGTTAGTTTTTGTTGACCGGAAAAGGAGGGCCTAGGCAGTTCTGCCTATTTTCAGCCTTGTCCAGGGTGGGTGGGTGGGGGCATACAGATGGAAACCAATTGAAAGTGAGCCAGATTAAGCTATTAGTGGTAATTATTCTGAATGGGGCAATCTGGCCAGGACACTGAGAAAATTCCCCTACACTTTTCGAGAAGTGCCATGGGATGTTTATCATCCAACTGAGCAACCACCGGAACAGACAGATGGGACCTCAGTTTAACATCTCATTTGAAAGACGGCACCTCAGTGGCACAGCACTCCCTCATGCTGCACTACAGTTTCAGTACTGAGATTTTACCACATGTTCCTGGGCTATAACCCACAACCTGATGAAAATTATGTCACATCCCATAGGACTAGCCCCGCTGATGAAAATTTCAAATAAGTAAACATAACCCCCTCACAAATAGGGGTTCCAGAAAGCCTTCCCGGAGCCTGCCTAAAATGCTCCCTGCCTAACTGGTGTTCAGTGCAATGCCACCTACATGTGGGTGTTGTGAGTGCTTCCAAAGCCTCCAGTACTGTCTCTTTAAGAGCTGCCTGCTTGTAGGCTCCAGCGGGTTGGTATTGGGGGGAATGGTGTTTCCCTGTTTGAATCCCGCCTGAGCTGCGGTGAAATCGCTCCCGTTTGGCAGTCGCTATATGCGCAGGGGGAGCCCCTTTTGAAAGATGTAATTGTTTGGGTATAATTAGTTAGACTGTTGGTGGGGTTACAGCTTGTCTAACCTGCTTCTTCTGCAGCTGGGACTGTGTGCTGTGCCCCTCCATTTTGGACCAGGATGTTCTGAAGGGTCCAATAGGGGTAGGGGGTGTCCCAAATGGAGTAACTGGTGACCAACCAGAATGAGGGCTCTCTAGGGAGCCGACAGACCAATGAAGATACAGCTAGTAATTGTGGGAAGTGAAGGCTAGACCATGGCGCCTTTTTCGCACCACGGAGAGCAAGAGTAAGTGACTGGCATCTGTAGCCAGCCAATGGGATTGGGTGGCGCCCGAGCTAGAGGATTGCCCCACACTGCCAAGGGGCAGAGATGTTGTGGCTGTGGATGAGGAAGGAGCTCTGAGCTCTTGCGCCATTGAGTTTTCATGTGGGAAGCGCGTGAGAGGCTGGAGGCGGCTGTTTGAATAGCCGGCGAGCTTTGGACTAAATCTGTGGGGCAGCGGTCAGAGGAGGCTGTGTAAAAGCACAGCTACCTACCAGGCTCACCCTGTAGAGGACTGGAGAATCTGCTGAATCGCGCTCGGTCTGTCAGGAAGGTGAAGCTGCAGTGAGACTCCCGAGTAACTGTGTGTTCGGTCGGGCCATAGGAGCAGCTGCCTGGTATGGTACCCCTCTGTTGCTTTCCATATAAATGTGTGGAGAAGTATCTGAAGTGCAGGCTCAGCCCTGCGAGTGGTGTGAGAGCGGTTTTCTTCTGGAGTTGTGAGTACTAAAGCAGGGTAGCTCCCTGTCACATGTTTCTAGCAATGGCAAGATCTTCAGGTTGCTTTGCTGACTGCACTAGTGAGCCTGCTGGCTCCATCTAATCTTCGTGAACTAAATGCTGGATTGTGTCCAGGGGCCCAACCAGCTGCATCGAGGAACTAGCCTTTAGGGCTTGGGTACCCATAGACAGTAACTTATAGGTTAGGCCTGTGAACAGAGCCCTAGGTAGATACTCATATATTGTAATGGTAAGCCAATCATTCTGATTCCCCCTGGTCCTTGTTATTCCCCCTTGAATAAATCAGATTGCCTGTTTTGCAAAAGTGCACTGGCTAGTTTGTGTTTCAATAGTGACTTACTGCACAGTGAACAAAGTGTAACCGTACCTTACTTTCGAGGGGGTTCCCGGAGTGAGCTGAGTGGTTTGAGCTGGGGTTAAGTGTCTATGGTGAGTACACTGAAACTAAACTGTGTGGGCCACTAGTGGGATGAAAGGGGGGGTTGCAGCAACCCAGAGGGCTGTGACCAAGTCAATCTCGGCTGTTCTAACCCCGACCTCTGGGTGGAGGCACCCGCCAATGGATCTGGGCCCCTCACCCTGTTACAGTTAAGGCAGGCAGGGGTAGCAGCCCTTAGGATAGCACCCCCTGGGGGTTACAAAGTGGAGGCACTGCTGGGATTAGCATCCCCTAGTGGCCGAGTGGGAAAAGTGCATAACTATGGATAACTTAAAGGAAAAACTGGAAGGGGATATCATGGCTAAGATTAAGCTGGACCCTATTAAGATGATGGTACATAAACTGATGGGGTGGGGTGAAGCCGAAGAGCTGGACTCTCAGAGAATTGTGTTACTAGTAGATGTACCTCTGGGAACAATGACCGCTGACATTATTTCTGCCATGAAGCGTGTCAAATGTTTGGGCAGAGTAGAGGTGAAGGGGCTTATGGCTGACCTGCTCGATCAGACTTTGCAAGTGTTACTCTTGTGTAGCATGGCTATCGACCCTGAGAGAGTTCCCCCAGTGATTTACCCGGAAGGTGCCCAACCGGGGTGGAGGGTCATTCACATTCGAAGTGGGTCAGTCACCCCCGGGGGGCCTCCCCAGACTAATAGTTTCAAAGATAAGCTACTTAAATTGTTAGCTGCGGAAGGGAGGACTACCCAAGAGTTAATGCAGGCCCTGGACCTTTCCAGTGAACCCACCCCTCAGGCTTCCCCTGGTACTTCTCCAGAGCCCCCCAAGAGTTCTATCTTGGCTCCACCACCCGTAGTGGTTCCCTCTACACAGCTGGATTCTTACCGTAGACTAAAACTTTTCTCTGGCACAGTGCCCGTGCCTTCAGGGGAGGATGATTTGGAGGTGTGGATGGACTACGCCACCCCCCAGTCCAGGAGTGGCAATGCTCTGAGGGGGAGAAACGAAAGAGACTGATGGAGAGTCTGAGGGGTCCAGCTTTAGAAGCCATTCGGTTCTTGCGAGCCACTAACCCGGAAGCTACCACCGCAGAGTATCTTTCTGCTCTAGAGGGAATGTTTGGGAGCACAGAAACTGGGGAAGACTTATTATGGAAATTCAAGTCTGCTAAGCAGTGGAGGAATGAGAAGCTTTCCGCCTTTGTCACTTGGTTGGAAAGGGCTTTACAGAAGGCCTACCAAAAAGGGGGGATCGCTGCCCCAGCCTTGAACCAGGTCAGGTTGGAACATGTTCTAAAGTCTGCCAGATTTTCCAGTGTGATACTGTTAAAACTTAAGTTGCGCAATCAGCGAGCTGCCCCACCTGAATACTGTCAATTGATGAGGGAGATTAGAGAAGTGGAGACTGATGAGGAGGGGTTGGAATCCTATGTGGGGGCTGTGAATTTGAGCCAAACCCCTGAGTCTAGTGAACCCGATGAGACCCACCCTTCAGGAGGGCCTGATGTATCCCCAGAGTTACAGGGAGGGGTGGGAGTGCATGCCATTTCCTCTGATCCCCAAGTAGAAAGTGAATTGAGGGCTGAGGTCAGGAATTTACGAGAACTGGTGAGGGACTTGAAGCGATCCACTACCCACCCTGTTAGGTCTGGGGAACCTGAGTTATCTAGAAACCAATGCCCTGGCCCAGGGGAATCCCCTCGTCCCCTAGAGGGCCCCCAGCAAATGAAGTATCCCCCTTCAAATAGAGACCCCTGGGACCCCAAGTTCTGTTACCATTGTGGGGCGGATGGACACTTTCAGACTGAGTGCCAGTTGCCGGAGAATTTAAGGAAGGTCAACAGCAGACTGATCACTTGGCATCGCAGGGCCCACGTCCGACCCCCCAGGAAGGGTTTTGTGACCTGGGCCAATGCCCAAGCAACTGTTAATGCTGTGCCCCCTGAGTGGTCCGATGTGTTCGGGCGCTCGATAGAGGCCCTGGTGCGGGTAAATGGGATTCCCACCAGAGCTGTATTGGATAGTGGCTCTCAGGTGACCATTATGTTTCAGGACTGGTATCAGACACATCTGCCTGAGGTGCCACTACAACCCTTGGATGGTCTACATCTATGAGGACTGAGTGACAAGGCTTATCCGTATTTGGGGTATATCCGGATCTGGTTGTTATTTCCTACTTCTGTGGCTGGAGTGGACGAGCAGGTGGAAACTTTGGCCTTAGTCTGCCCCCCCCCACTGGACTGTATGATGGGGTACCCTTGTTGATTGGGACCAATGCTCATATGTTTGGCCGATTAGCACAGTTGTGTTCTGAAAAGCAGGTGTCCAGGACTGGGCGAGCTCTTAGGATACCCGTTTTGATCCAGAAGGCCTACGAGACTCAGAGAAAAGCTAGTCAGGATGAGCCTGAAGGCCTGGTGGGTGTTGTCTGGAGGAAGGATCTGGAGCCATTGCTATTAGCTCCAAATGCCCAGTGTGTCTTGCAAGGGGAGATTCGGTTTAAAAAAGATGTCAAGAATAAACTATTGATGCTGGATGTGCCTGGGGAAAGGAAGTTGCCTGGAGGACTGCTGGTTAAACCCAGTATCTTGCTTGCTAGAGCCCATGCTTATGCCAGGAGAGTAATGGTTCAAGTTCATAATGTGTCTGACAAAGAGATTCGGGTAAATAGGGGCTGCATCTTGGCTAGTGTGCATTGTGCGGACACTGCAGTGCTCCCTCATAGCAAGGGTTTGGGGAAGGATGACAGAGTCATGCCAGACTTGTTTGATTTCAGTGACTCCCCGTTGCCTGCTGAATGGAAAGTAAAGGTCAGTGAGAAGCTTGCCCAAACAGACCAGGTTTTTTCCCTAAAGGAATGGGATGTGGGGTGTGTGCGGGGGGCCGAGCACCACATTTGACGTATGATGGAAGGCCTTTTCGAGAGAGGTCTCGGCACTTAGCCCCTGCTAATATAGATGATGTGAGATGGCATCTGCAAGAGATGCTTGCTGCTGGTGTGATACAAGAATCCACTTGCCCTTATGCTTCCCCCATTGTCGTAGTGAGGAAAAAGAATGGGGCTGTTTGGATGTGTGTGGATTACCGTACCCTGAACCGGTGGACCATCCCTGACCAGTATACCATGCCACGCATAGGACTGTCTGAACAGCAGTAAGTGGTTCTCTGTGTTAGATCTCTGTAGTGGGTACTATCAGATCCCAATGGCTCGTGAGGACCGAGAGAAGACTGTGTTCATTTGCCCCCTAGGTTTCTATGAGTTTATCCGGATGCCTCAAGGGATTTCAGGTGCCCCAGCTACCTTTCAGCGCCTGATGGAATGTGCTGTGGGGGATATGAATTTGCTCGAGTGTTTGGTTTACTTGGATGATGTCATAGTGTTTGGCAGCTCGTTGGAAGAACATGAACATCGATTGTTCAAAGTCCTGGATCGGATGGAGGATTTCGGTCTTAAGTTATCTATAGACAAGTGCCAATTCTTTCAAATTTCTGTGAAGTATGTGGGCTACATAGTATCCACTGAAGGCATAGAGACTGACCCCAGCAAGGTGGAGGCTTTGACTACTTGGCCTCAGCCAAAGAATTTGAAAGAACTGCAACAGTTCCTGGGGTTTTGTGGATATTATAGGAGGTTTATCAAAGACTATTCTCGAGTAATCCGCCCCCTCCTCAACCTTACTCAGGGGTACCCTCCCACCCACAAAAAGTATAAAAAAGTTGTGCTCTCTGAGACAGAGAAAAAGTATATTCATCCGAATGATGTGTTTGGAAACCGCTGGACTACTGAGTGTGAGGAAGCTTTCTATGACATTATATATCAACTTACCCATGCCCCAGTGCTGACCTATGCTGACCCAGCCAAGCCATACGTTCTCCACACTAATGCCAGCCTAGAGGGATTGGGGGCTGTCTTGTATCAGGAGCACCCAAATGGGCTAAGACCTGTAGCTTTTGCCAGCAGAAGTCTGACTCCCTCAGAAAAAAACTATCCAGTGCACAAATTAGAGTTTCTGGCTCTGAAGTGGGCCATTGTTGATCAATTTCACAACTACTTGTATGGTGCCAAGATATTGGTAAAGACTGATAACAATCCTCTGACATATGTGCAGACCTCAGCCAAGCTGGATGCCACTGGCCATAGGTGGCTCTCTGCCTTGGCCACCTATGACTATGCTGTTGAGTACAGAGCAGTCCTAAACCATATAGATGTGGATGCTCTCTCTTGGAGGCCTGTGCCCTGAACCGACTGGGTCAGGTTGTCAGAGCCTGACATAAGAGCTCTTTGCCAAAAATTTGACAAGGAAGAACTGGAGTCTCCTGATACTGTGTACTGCATGGTGGATTGCTTGGGGCCATCCGAGAACTGCATACCTGCTGCTTACTGTCATTTTTCTGCATTAGAAACTAGTGCACTGCCCCAATTTGACAATGATAGTCTCCAATGGGCTCAATCCCGAGACCCCATGATAAAAACTGCTTTGGAGGCTCTGCAAGCCAGGAGAGATGTGTCCCAACTGCGGTCCGCTGAATTGAGAACTGCCCTGTTATACAAAGAAGGCTCAAAGTTGAAATTGAACAATAGACTGTTATACAGGGAGACTGTGGACAAAGAGGGGCGAATAGACAAACAACAACTAGTGTTGCCCACCGCTTTTAGAGAACTGATGTTGAGGTCCCTGCATGACCACATGGGGCATCTTAGAAACATAGAAACATAGACTTTGACGGCAGATAAGGACCACTTGGCCCACCCAGTCTGCCCATTTCCCTACCTACTGGATAAGCTGCAGATTCTAGTTAACCAACAGCCTATTTCCTGCAACCCCCCACTATAATTGCCTTATGTCTGTCCCATGCATGTTTGAATTACTCCACTGTTTTAGACCCCACAACCTCTCCAGGAAGGCGGTTCCATGTGTCCACCACTCTCTCCGTGAAAAAGAATTTCCTCACATTACCCCTGAGCCGTCCCCCCTCTAACTTTAAATTGTGCCCCCTTGTTCTTACACATCTCTTTTTCTGAAAGATGCTACCCTCCTGGACTTTGTTGATTCCCTTGAGGTACTTAAAAGTTTCTATCATGTCCCCCTGTCCCTCCTTTCATCAAGGGTATACATATTAAGCTCTCTCAGTCTCTCTTCATATGGTTTCTGATGTAGACCCTGCACCATTTTAGTTGCCCTCCTCTGGACTGCTTCCATCCTGTCTATGTCCTTGTGTAGATGAGGTCTCCAAAACTGCACACAGTACTCCAGATGGAGTCTCATCAACTGTCTGTACAGAGGGATAACCACTTCCCTTTTTCTACTTCTGATGCCCCTCCCTATGCATCCCAGTATCCCCCTGGCTCTCCTTACTGACTTCTCACATTGCATACCCACCTTTAGGTCATCTGATATGACTACACCCAGATCCCTTTCCATTATTGTTGTTGTTAGTACCTCCCCTGCTATTGTGTACTCTTCTCCTGGATTTTTATTTCCCAGGTGCATTACTTTGCACATCTTTGCATTGAATCTAAGTTGCCATATGTCTGACCATCCCTCCAACCTTGCCAAGTCCCTTCTCATCCTTTCTACCCCACCTTGTGTATCAACTTTGTTACAGATCTTTGTGTCATCTGCAAAGAGGCATACCTTTCCTTCCAGACCCTCTGCAATGTCACCTATAAAGACGTTAAAGAGGACTGGACCCAGTACTGAGCCCTGAGGTACTCCACTAGTAACCCCCCTTTCAGAATGTGTTCCATTCACTATTACCTTCTGTGTCCTGTTGTGCAGCCAGTTTGCTACCCAGGCTACCACCCTGGGACCCACTCCCAGGCTGGCTAACTTGATTATTAATCTTTTGTGTGAGACTGTGTCAAATGCCTTGCTAAAGTCTAGGTAGGCCATATCCACAGCCCCTCCCTGGTCTATTACTTTGGTCACCCAGTCAAAGAAATCGATTAGATTTGTCTGACATGACCTTCCTGCTGTGAATCCATGCTGCATTGGGTCCAGTGCCCCGCTGGCCTCTAGGTACTCAACAATTCTTTCTTTCAGAAGTGATTCCATCATTTTCCCCACCACTGAGGTCAAACTAACAGGTCTGTAGTTTCCTGCTTCTGCCTTGCTCCCACTTTTGTGAAGGGGAATCACATCTGCCCTCCTCCAGTCCTCAAGTACCACCCCATCTTCCCATGATTTGTTAAAAAGTGTGGTTAGTGGTGTCACTAGGTCCTCCCTTAGCTCTTTTAGGATTCTAGGGTGAATCCCGTCAGGCCCCATTGCTTTGTCCACCTTGAGTTTTAGAAGTTCTTTCAGTACTCTTTCTTCTTTAATGGACTGGTATCTTGGCATAGACTGAACTCTTGACCTGGTACGGACTCGATTCTACTGGCCAAAAATGAGTGCAGACGTAGAGCAGTATATCAAGACCTGTGGTTGCTGTTTGCAAAGAAAAGCCCTACCTCAGAGAGCTGCCCCCATGGTCGATATCACTACCAGTGCCCCTATGGAGTTGGTTTGCATTGATTTCCTAAGCTTAGAACCTGATCTGAAAAATATCAGCAACATATTGGTGGTCACTGATCATTTTACCCGGTATGCACAGGCTTTTCCTACTAAAGATCAGAAAGCAACCACGGTGGCTCAGGTGCTTGTTGAGAACTTCTTGGTCCATTATGGGGCCCCTCAGAGAATCCATTCCGACCAGGGAGGGACTTTGAGAGCCCGCCTGGTTAAGGAAATGCTATCCTTGTGGTGAGTCGAAAGTCAAGAACCACCCATATCATCCTAGGGGATCCCCAACCTGAAAGGTTTAACCACACATTGCTTGATATGTTGGGCACACTGCAACCTAAAGACAAGTCTAGATGGAGCCAGCAGATTAGCACCTTGGTACATGCTTATAACTGCACCAAAAGTGATGCCACCGGATTTTCCCCGTACAGGCTGATGTTTGGGAGAGAGGCTAGACTGCCAGTGGATGTGTGTTTTGGGGTTTCCCTGGATGGGGTACAAGCAGCAAATCATCTACAGTATGTACAGACATTGAAGGCCCAGTTAAACCATGCTTACCAACTGGCCCAGACCATGTCTGCTAAACGAAACCTGGCCAATAAGGAGAGGTATGATAAAAAAGTGAAAGCAATGGAACTGAGAGAAGGAGATAGAGTGCTATTGAGGAATTTGGGACCGCATGGCAAACATAAGATTGCTGACAGATGGCATCACCTCCCTCATATTGTTGTGGGAAAACTGGAAGGTTTACCTGTATATAAAGTACGGCCTGAAAACAATTCAAAAGATGTGAAAACTATACACAGACATTACCTGCTGCCAATCGGACAGATTTTGATAGAAGCTGAACCTCTCAATGCCCGCCCTCTGGGCCTGTAACTAGAGCTGCTGGCAAGAAAAAACTAAGATCGGCGGACTCTTCAGAAATTAAACTACAGAAGCCTTCTCCACCCCCCTCTGATTAAGTTGATTGCCAATCTGTGTTTGAAGATAGTGAGAATAACCTTGAGTACTACCCCTCTTATGAACTGAGCCAACTGTTTAGGGGCAATCCCCTGATTAACTCTGGGGATGAAGTTGGGCTTCCTGGACTGTCTGAGCCCCCAGCTTTGTCTCCAGAGCCAATGCTCCCCGAGGATGAAATGAGTAGCAGCAAAGCCGAGGAGGTGGGATCTTTGTGCCTGGCTGAACTGTCTGGTCTGGCTGAGCTATCTGACTTTTCAGAAGAAGGAAGTGATGTGGGGGAGCAAGCTAGTGATATGCCAGAACCTGAAGAATACTTTGAGTTCCCTGATAGCACCCCAGTAGTGCCAGAAATGTTCCTAACTGAACCAAGCAGCATGGGTCCTGATCTGGAGGGTCCTGTTCCCGAAAGTTCTATGGGCCCTGGGTCCCCTTCCCCTATGGAGGTTCCCACTACTAACCTAAATGAGGCTGAAATGGAATCGGGGCTTGTGGCAGGGTTTTACGAGACCCCTAGATGCACTGGTCGAGAAGTACGGCCTGTAGTAAGGTTGAGTTATGAGTCCCTGGGCCAGCCTGTGGACCTGCCTTTAAATGTAGTCCATAAAGGGGTGTATGTGTCCCCGAGCTCCTTGCCCAAGTTAGCTTTGGGAACTGACTCCAGCCTGCTAGTATTGCCCTCTGAGTATGGTGCCCCTGCCTCAAGTAGCCCACAAGTAGCTGATAAGGGAGGGCCCCCCCCCTTTCCAGGTGTCCTGGGCAGGAAGTAATTACCTGATTTAGAAAGAAAAAGGTTGTCTATGTGTAATATTGCATAAACAATAGTAAACTGTGAATATAGTGCCAATTTATGTAACAAAAGGTCTAATGTGCTGTCAATCTAAACTGTTTACCTTAAAGTGATTTAAGGGTAACTACTTGGTGCGGACGCCAAGTTCTTTCCAGGCCAGGAAGGGTGTAACCCCTACAAATAGGGGTTCCCGAAAGCCTTCCGGAGCTTGCCTAAATGCTCCCTGCCTAACTGGTGTTCGGCGCAATGCCACCTACATGTGGGTGTTGTGAGTGCTTCCAAAGCCTCCTGTACTGTCTCTTTAAGAGCTGCCTGCTCGCAGGCTCCAGCGGGTTGGTATTGGGGGGAATGGTATTTCCCTGTTCGAATCCCGCCTGAGCTGCGGTGAAATCGCTCCCGTTTAGCAGTCGCTATATGCGCAGAGGGAGCCCCTTTTAAAAGATGTAATTGTTTGGGTATAATAAGTTAGACTGTTGGTGGGGTTACAGTTTGTCTAACCTGCTTCTTCTGCAGCTGGGACTGTGTGTGCTGTGCACCTCCATTTTGGACCAGGATGTTCTGAAGGGTCCAATAGGGGTAGGGGGTGTCCCAAATCGAGTAACTGGTGACCAACCACAATGAGGGCTCTCTAGGGAGCCGACGGACCAATGAAGATACAGCTAGTAATTGTGGAAAGTGAAGGCTAGACCATGGTTCCTTTTTCACACCACTGAGAGCAAGAGTAAGTGACTGGCATCTGTAGCCAGCCAATGGGATCGGGTGGCGCCTGAGCTAGAGGATTGCCCCACACTGCCAAGGGGCAGAGACGTTGTGGCTGTGGATGAGGAAGGAGCTCTGGGCCCTTGCGCCGTTGAGTTTTCACGCGCGAAGCGCGTGAGAGGCCGAGGTGGCTGTTTGAATAGCTGGTGAGCTTCGGACTAAATCTGTGGGGCAGCGGTCAGAGAAGGCTGTGTAAAAGCACAGCTACCTACCAGGCTCACCCTGTAGAGGACTGGAGAATCTGCTGAATCATGCTCAGTCTGTCAGGAAGGTGAAGCTGCAGTGAGACTCCCGAGTAACCATGTGTTCGGTCGGGCCATAGGAGCAGCTGCCTGGTATGGTACCCCTCTGTTGCTTTCCATATAAATATGTGGAGAAGTATCTGAAGTGCAGGCTCAGCCCTGCGAGTGGTGTGAGAGCGGTTTTCTTCTGGAGTTGTGAGTACTAAAGCAGGGTAGCTCCCTGTTAAATGTTTCTAGCAAGGGCAAGATCTTCAGGTTGCTTTGCTGACTGCACTAATTGAGCCTGCTGGCTCCATCTAATCTTGGTAGGAACTAAACGCTCATTGTGTCAGGGCCCCAACCAGCTGCACGAGGAACTAGCCTTTAGGGCTTGGGTACCCATAGACAGTAACTTATAGGTTAGGCCTGTGAACAGAGCCCTAGGTAGATACTCATACATTGTAGTGGTAAGCCAATCATCCTGATTCCCCTGGTCCTTGTTATTCCCCCTTGAATAAATCTGATTGCCTGTTTTGCAAAAGTGCACTGGCTAGTTTATGTATCAATAGTGACTTACTGCACAGTGAATATTGTGTAACCATACCTTACTTTCCAGGGGGTCCCTGGAGTGAGCTGAATGGTTTGAGCTGGGGGGCAAGTGTCTATGGTGAGTACACTGAAACTAAACTGTGTGGGCCACTAGTGGGATGAAAGGGGGGTTGCAGCAACCCAATGGCTGTGACCAAGTCAATCTCGACTGTTCTAACCCCGACCTCTGGGTGGAGACACCTGCCAATGGATCTGGGCCCCTCACCCTGTTACAGTTAAGGCAGGCAGGGGTAGTAGCCCTTAGGATAGCGCCCCCTTGGGGTTACATAAATAAAAATATGAATAAATAAACACAAGAGCCAGTGGCTGATGCCTGAGGATTGATTGATTAATATAACCTGTGCCTCTTGGGAGGAGGAATACGCACATGTTCGAGGGCAGCTGGTTCAGGGTGATCATGTTTCTAACAGAAAACTTCAATTATAAGTCTAATTAATTATTCATGATGCTACCGATGTTGCTGATTGGCTGCCGTGCTGGTCTGAAATTTTTAGAAGTTACCGGCTCGGCAGCCTCTCAGCTTTTCCCGCTAATCGCCACCACAGAAAAACCATGCTTGCGCCACCTCAAAAAATGTAATTTAAACACAAATTAAATAAATCATTATTGTGATTAGAATTATAATCGCAATAATGACCTCAGAGCCAGTCATTTCCTTTTGATTAACGACAGACTGGGTGAGGGTGGCTCTCATCTCTGCCTTGGGCCACTCTTCCCCCCATCCGGTCGTTAGTCTCTAGGAAATGACCGGCTCTTCGGGCATTATTGCTTAATTAGAACTCAGAATGATGAGCGCTAGAGAGCCACGCTTCTGACTGGAAGCACCTTTGTGCAACTCTGCCTCACGCTTCTTTATACACAGCTTTACTACAATCCATCAGTATAGTTTGAAGTCTTTTGCCTTTCTGAATCAAATCTGAATGGGTCATCCGAAAGGTGCATTTGTGGCCTGGGACTGAAAACCAGTTAGCAGCAGCAACAAGCCCAACATAGCATTCCACAGAAGAGTACTATTGTAATAGTACAATAGAAAAGAAGGTGACAAGACTTTCTATAGATACTTTAGTGAAAGGAGAAAATCCAGAGGGGGTATTGCTAAGATCAAAGGGGATAAGGGGGCGTGTGAGGAGGAGGACCATGTAAAAGCATGTATTCTAAATAGATACTTCTGCTCAGTATTTACTGAAGAGAAGGTAGGGCAGGGCCCACAGCTCTGCACCATGGACACAGGGGAGAGAGAGGTGTGCATTAGTCCCTTCACAAAAGAAAAATTCCTACAAGAGCTCGATAAGCTCAGGGTGAACAAGGCAATGGAACCTGATGGCATACATCCCAGGGTACTAAAGGAGCTAAGGGTGGAACTAGCAGAACCATTATCAGAACTGTTTAGTGAGTCTCTGAGCACAGAAGAGATCCCAGAAGACTGGAGAATGGCTCATGTGATCCCGCTCCACAAGAGTGGTAGCAGGGAGGAGGCAGGGAACTACAGACCAGTCAGTCTTACCTCAGTAGTGGGCAAGATTATGGAGACACTCCTTAAGGAAAGGATAGTGCAACACCTGGAATCCATAGGAGCACAGGATCTAAGACAGCATGGGTTTACAAAAGGAAGGTTCTGTCAAACTAATCTCATAGATTTCTTTTACTGGGTAACCAGAGTGGTGGAGCAAGGGTGAGCAGTTGGTGTTGCCTATCTTGACTTCAGCAAAGCTTTCGATACTGTTCCACATAGAAGATTGGTTAATAAGCTGGTAGGCTCGGGGTGGGTCAGACGTTGGTCAACTGGATGGCAAACTGGTTGACGGGCAGAAAACAGAGAGTGGTGGTAAATGGTATACAGTCAGAAGAGATGCAAGTCACAAGTGGGGGTACCTCAGGGATCAGTCCTGGGGACAATCCTCTTCAATGTCTTCATCAGTGACATTGCAGATGGACTGGAGGGTAAGGTTTGTCTGTTTGTAGATGACACCAAGATCTGCAACAGAGTAGATGATCCAGATGGTGTGGGCAGAATGAGAAGAGATCTGGATAAGCTAGCAGAATGGTCGGAAGAGTGGCAGCTGGGGTTTAACGCAGGGAAGTACAAGATCAAGCACATAGGGAAGAGAAAACCCTGAAGCCACCTATAGGTTGGGAAGGGAGTTGCTGGCAGTCACAAGGGAAGAAAGAGACTTGGGAGTCATCATCACCGATGACCTGAAATCACCCAAGCAGACCTCTAAAGCAGTAGGTAAGGCTAGAGGGATGTTGGGGTGTATTAGTAGGGGCATCACAATTCAGAAGAGGGAGATAATAATCCCTCTTTACAAGACACTGGTTAGGCCCCATCTGGAGTACTGCGTCAGTACTGGAGGCCACACCTTCACAAGGACATTAACTAAATTGAGGCAGTCCAGAGAAGGGCAACCAAAATGGTGCAGGGACTACATCAGAAAACATATGAGAACAGATTAACTGAACTCAATATGTATACCCTAGAGCAAAGGAGGGAGAGAGGTGATATGATTGAAACATTCAAACACCGTAAGGGCATTAACAAGGTGAAAAAGTCTAACATGTTTCAATATAAGAAAAATAGCTAGACAAGAGGACACATCATGAGATTAGAGGGTGTCCGATTAAGGGGTAATGTGAGGAAGTTCTTTTTTTTACAGAAAGGGTGGTGGATGCATGGAACGGCCTACCTCAGGAAATGGTGGATATGAATGCAGTGCAGGGCTTCAAACAGGCATGGGATAGGCATAAGGGAGCAATACAGATGAGTATGAATAGATAGGCCATTGACAGAATAAAGGCCTATGGCACATTCATAAGGTAGAAAAAGAAATGGGCAGACAGGATGGGCCTTGCAGTCTTTATCTGCTGTCAATGTCTATGTTTCTATGTTTCTATACCCCAGAAGCAGTGGTGTCCCCAGTACAGACCAGTTTAGTGCCCCAGGATCCCCAGTTGTGGTGCCCATCTCAGGTGCCCCTGGCAAATAAAATAAAGTAGGAGGAAAGGAGGGAGTACAGACAGTGACAGGAGGCCCCACACGATAAAGAACGGCTTGCCTGCAGTCTAAAACTTATTTTCTGTCAGTTTCTCCCCTCAGCCTGTTTCTGCCCCTACAGTGGCATAAGCCAGTGCCAGTAATTTGAATGTCCAGCTCACACTGGACCATTGGTTGCACCCCATGTTGCGAGGGACTCGGTGTCTTGAATGTTGTTGGGGGTCTATGAAGGCTCCAGCATGGCAGGAATCCAGGAGTCGTCGTCAAGTCTAGTGGATGTCAAGTGGCTGTCGAGCAGTCCCATGAGTGCTCTTAGGCACCGAAGTGTGGTTGGGCTGTGACAGTGTGGCCGAGGGAGATGGAAAGGATGCAGGGATTAGGGAAAAGAAGGGCTTACTTGTGCTCTTCCTCTCATCCCTCAGTTAGTCCATTTTGGCCAGTATCCCCAAAATCAGCAGTTCAAGTGGTTGTCTGATGGGAGCAGCAAGGTCAGTGGCTGAAGAGTGGAATTAAGTGGCAGCAGTGGTCGAGAGAGAGAGAGAGAGAGTCGGTGGCCATGGTGCAGGCTCTGTTTAGCCCTATTTTTTATTTTACTTATTTATAAGTATCAGTCAGTCACTCATTGATGGCATACAGAAATGGGGCAGCGGTGGTGAGACAGCCAAGCAGGAAGGGCAAAGCGCACTGTGGCGGTGAAGAGAGAGAGATACCATTGGGTGGAGCAGCGAGGTCCTGTCAGAAGGACTACCCACAGGGTCATTGCCCAGTGCCAGCCATGCCAAAATCCCTCCAGCTTCTCAGATCACTACCACCTCAGCAACTTCCTCCCGGCTGGGGTGGTGAGTCAGCGGCAGTATTATGGGCAGGTGCTGACTGACAGATTATTTATTTTAAAAGAAAAAATAATTATTGAAAGCACCAGATGGCACAATGGAGATGGCCGCGGCTGTGATGGAGGTCAGAGCAAGGATCCAGTTTTAGAGATGCCTAGAGGGAAGGCTAAGTGGGCAAAGGGCCCTGATTTAAATAAATCAAGCTGCCAGAGGAGGAGTGAGGGCAGAGCAGGTGCTAATTTAAGTAATAAAATCAGCTGCAGCTAGGAATAGAGGGGTAGGGCAAGGCTCTATTTGAATAATTAAAGTGATTGCCCAGGTGGGCAAAGTAAGGACAAGGCAGGTTCATAATGTGTTTTTTATTTTAAAAACAGCAGCACCTGGTGGCAGGGGCACCTGGCACCTGTCTGGCAAGGGCAGAGCAAGCCCAATTTAATTACAGGAAGCACATGCAGGGCTAGTGATAAAAGTGAGATAATAGCCCAGGTAGCCACCAGCAAGCCCAAGTCAAGGGCTAGTGTTTAATAATTTAAGTGTACTTGACACCAGCTCCAGCTAAGAGTGAGGGGAAGGGAGCAGGCAAGCCCCAGATAGCCATTCTAGCAACATAGCTGCCACAGCCCTAGCCAAGGGCTAATAACTTTTGTTTTAAAGTATTTAACTGTATTCCAGAGCCCCCGAGCAAAGGAGAGACAGTTAGCATGGGATCCCTAACACGCAGGTGATCAGCCCTCAGCCAAGAGGGCAGGACTGCTGTTTTACTGTACAGTTATAGTGTATGCCTGTGGGAGGCAGGGCATAGTCCATGGTCCCTGTGTAGCTAGGTATATTCCAGCCAGCTAACCCAGGTTTCCCCCTCACTTAGTGTCTGCCCTGGTGTAGTGCCCCCTGGTTACCAGAATGCACATTTAAAGTGCAAGTATAATTGTTACCCAAAGTGGCTGTGCTGAATCCTGAAATAACATTTTAAAGTGAAAGTGACAGTGCTGAACTGTCTGTGCACAGTGGTGAAGGGCAAGAATTGTTTTGTTCCAAGACTGCATATTTACAGGGACAGCCCCCAAAGTAAATGCATGCTCCAAGACTGTGAAAGTGCCCTGCATGCACCAAAGTTGCCCTGTTTGCACTGAGTTTGCCCTGTTTTGCGCCAAGGCTGTTAAATTGCCCTCAGTTGCCCTGAATGGTCACTGCATGCTCCAACACTGAGATACTGCCCTTGCATGCTATGAATCCTCTTCAGATTTGATTGCATTTGTTCAAAATTTGCTAATCGCCCTGCATGTTTTTAATTGCCTTTTGAAGGTCACTTGTTCAAAGACTGACAAAACCAGCAACTGCCAAGTACAAAGACACAGACTCAACTGTATTTCTGCCCAACTGCATGTTCACAATTTCTCCTGCATGACTCAGAGACTGATCCATCCAACTGCATCCTGACAATTTTGGGGCCAGTCATCAGAACAGGAGTAGCGTAGTCAGCAAAGGATCTCCCTGTCACCTGCTTTCTTCAGAGTCTTTAGGCCAACCCCTTCCTAACAGTGAGATAGGAAATGCAGGGAACTGAACTGGTTCACAGATAGGGATCCAACGCCCAGTAGGGTTGGGGTTTTTGTTTCAGGTTCTTCAGAGATTTTCCCCAGGGCAACAGCTGGGAGGCGTTCCATTTCTTCAGTTTCATCCAGGTCCAGTTCTTTAGTTCTTCCAGTTTCTTCCTGGGGTCAGTGGTGATGGCTCAGAGGTTCTTCAAGGTGTTGTTCACTACTTCAGTTCCTCAGTTTTTCATATTTCTTCCTGGGGTCAGTGGTTATGGCCCAGGGGTGCTTCAAGGTTTCTTCCATTTCTTCAGTTTTCAGATTTTTTTCCCCTGGGGTTCATGGTGACAGCCCGGAGGTTCTTTAAGGTTTTGTCTATTGGTTTTGTTCTTCCAATTTCTTCCTGGGGTCCATGGTAATGGCCCGGAAGATCTCCAGTTTGCTATAAGTTTGTGGAAGTGCAAATATTCTGTTTCTTTCCCAGAGTCAGCTGTGATGACCCTGTGGCTCTCTATGAAATACAAGTATGTTGTTCAAGCCCCTGGGTTTTGTCAATGGCCAGTTGCCCAAATCTCTTGTTCTTAAAGCCAGCCAATGGAAAGCACATGCCTGGAGGCTCCTCAGTTCGCATCCTTCTTTATCGCATCATCTGTACAGTGCCCAACAGAGCCATATGAACTCTGGGGTGAAACTGCACAATTTGACAGCTACAGAGAATTTTACAGCTATAGCGTACAATACAGTTATACAGTGATTTAGTGATTTTAGAAGTTGCATTTACAGAAGTGGTTGTAAGTAGTTTAGTAGCAACAATAGAGTGGTGGTTTGAAAGTGAAAATTATGTTGTTTGTACCCTTTTTCTCATTCTGATCTCTGGTTCAGTTGCTTAGTAAACTGGTCCCTTTTTGTAAGTTGTGTCTCCTGCCTCTCCATTTTGGTGAAACTTCCATCATGAAGCCAAATAGTCAAAGAACTGCCTTACCCATGTACCAACCAAGATAGCACACTTTACCAGAGTCTAGGCTGACAGGTTGGTTCATCTTATTCAGACTGTACCTAGATGTCTCAGCTCACTTTACTGCCAGCCTGAGTGGAACGGGTTATCCCCCGCCATGGGACTTAGTGCTGCAGGCAATGAGAGCTATGGACAGCAAAACTGAACAAGTTTTGGAATGATATAGCACCCAAGATGTAAAAATGGAAAGTGCAGTTACAACAGCTCAGGAGGCCGACAAACACTCATTAAAAACCCGAGCTGCTTTCTGTAAAATGACATTGGAGACAAACCACATTACAGCATGGCTGGAAGTAATTAGAAATGCTACTTGGACTTTGAATTTTTGTCAGGTATGTCTGTCTAAAGGAGTAGAGAGTGAGGATCTACTGACTTTCTTAAAAAATTGGTTGCAAACTGCTATGCTCGAGGACCTACAATTTGATGTGGATCATCTCATATGGACCTAGCAGGTGAACTTTCAGAGGGCACAGACAAACCAAGACTCCAGCCGGACAATCTTGCTGGTTATTGTGTGACAGAGGTCTGAGACTGTATCCTGCAATGGGCTCAGGCCCACTATCTAGTCTCAACAGAGGATCAAAGAAATTCAAATTTTCTCAGAATGGTCACTTGCCACTGAAGCCTCACAAACTCTTTGATCCCCTCAGAAACCAGCTCCAAGGGCTAGGAGTAGCTCATTCGCTCCTGGCCCCAAACCGGCTAAGAAAAGCATATGGTGGGAAGGCATATGGTGGGAAGGCATACCAGTTTAATGATCCATGGGAGGCAAAAACAAAGAGTTTAAAAATTGTTGCCGAATTCAGAAGAGGACAGGAGCATCATGGGCAGACTCGAGAGAATGGATCAGATGATGGAGACTGAATCTTGAACTTTCTGAACTTTTTACATTCTGGCTGGTAAAGTACCTGACTTGTAAGGGGTTTAAACTTAAGATGGACTGGGTTGAGGAACTCTGTTAATGTTGTATTTTAATATAACTTTCTACATAACCCACTAAATTTGTTTTACTAGTGCATTACTGGAATAAGTAGTTGTTAGCTGCTATAGTGTGTCACAGTTTATTTCTAATGGTGCTGACCACGAGGTGCCCTACACCAGAAGATGACATGTTCCACGGTTCCTCTTATGCAGATTCCCCATGGCTCTTTCTGGTCTGTCTGTATCAGACTTGCACTCTCGAATAATATAACTCAGAGCCTGGTCAATCCCTGGACTACCGTTATTTACTTATTTTTATTATGTGATGCAGTGAGCTTACTGTTTTATTTCTAAATGTTTAAAAGTTGAAAGTTTGAGCTATTATAAGTAAATCTATAATAGTAGTATAAGTTGAAAACTTACACTTGTAATATGTTTGGGGGAGCTTATTTATTTATTCAGTTTTGGTGACCGGGTAGGCCCACTGAGCCCCGAAGGTCCCTTTTTCAGGGGCGACCGGGGATAACAATACAAGTTATAAGAATGAACAAGGACATAAGGAACATTTGAGGCATTGTGAATTACATCATGAGGTGGTTACAGTAAAGAAAAATAGTGGATACAGGCATGGTTACAGGCATGGTAAAAGAAAAGCAGTGGATACAGGCATGGCTTACAGGCACGGTAAAAGAAAAGCAGTGGATGCAGGCATGGGTACAGGCATGGTTATCATCATGACATGTAAGCAAATGGTAGTACTTTGCATATATTCATGGGTTACACGTGGCCTCTGGCGAGCAGTCTGTATAAGGCAGGTAGTAGGAAGGTTAAGCTAGTGTTTGCCAAGGGCGATACAATACCTTACTAATTGTCCTAGTTTCGTGGAAGCAGTGGCTTCCAATGGCCATATTTAACTTTCATCCTAGTGCTCTGCCTTGTATTGTATTGTATCCCACTGGTCTAGCTTGGCTGGTTATCCTAGAATACGACTTTGGGTTTGTTATGTCACAGGTCCTTGGGCTTTTCACTCTGTACCCCATATGTGGAATCAAATCTTCATGGACTATTTAGTTAGTGATGCTAAAATATGATGTTATTCACTTTGGTGTATCATATTCTCTGTATCATTAGGTGTATTTGCCAAAGGCATGTTCATCATATAAAGTAAAAAATAAAGAAAACAGTAAAAAGAATATAGAATGATTTATGTCAAATGGTAAGGCATTTTAAACAAGCTTGACATAGATCACTGCTATGCCTTCATTTTCCGGGAATAGAAAAACTGAAACTTGGCCCATGGGGGTAGGGGAGATATAATGAAAAAACTCCAGCAACGTGAGCCATATTTGATTCGTACTTTTGGAACTGTGATATCAGGTGGACTTAATGAGGAATTATTATAGCACTAATTTCTGATCTGAGTATTGACTGATATAAGCATTATTGAGCTCAAAATATGCTAATATGTATTTGAACTCTGATGAAGGTGAACGTGCCCCTGAGGCCTGCATGGCTGTGAGTAATTACTCTGGTTTGCTATTTTGCATCTTGAAAAACTAAGTATATTTATTGCATAGCCACAGTGTGATAAATTTGTTTTCAGGGGAAGACTGGCCCTGGGTGCTAGGGGTGCTAATTGCATCCTGGTCTGTCAGTTAGTAAAAGACATTTGGCCTGTGCTGACTCAGCCTAGTGGCTTTTTTTTAAAATATATATATATTTTTTATAGCCTGCCACCTGATTATGCTATCTCAGTCTGTGTTTTCTGTGCGTGTGTGTGTGTGTGTGTGTGTGTAAGGGTGAGCTGGGTCTGTTGTTGGGCAGGCTCGGTCCACCAATTAGCTGCTACTGGCCACAAACCCAGTGAATGACTGGTAAATTGTCTGCCAGTCAGACTAGTTAACCGTTTTCGTCCTCTGGCTCCTACCCTGAACCAGCCATCTTGACTATTGTTGGCGCCAATTGCCATTTTCCAGCACAGTGGCAGCAGGAGATAGGCAGCAGCACAGAATGGATGGGCAGTGCACGGACTGGAGGATGGGCCATGGCAATTTGGCAAATAACGGTGTTCAGCCATCACTGGTAGTCAGCAGTTGCCACCTCACCCTCACAAAATTGCACCAAAGCCACCAACCAAAGCTGAACAGACCTGGAGGACAACACCGCCCCAACACATATCTTGAACTCCCTTCCCACGCAGTGGCAGGCAGTGGTCCAGTGGTAGCTGAGGTGTGAGCTCAAGAAGTGGATGTAAGTTTTTTAGTACATTAAAATTTTTTACCATAGTGTATAAATGTGGTAAAGCACTCCTGGGTCGGTTAGCACACACATCCACCATTTGTTTCACAGGGTAGCCTATCCACATCATACTACAAAATGCTTTAAATCACAGCTTCATATCAAATGCAACTGCTCAGAATTATCAGTCAGAGACCAGCCCACCAGCGCAGGGGCAAGGTGACTGCATTGTGACGTGGATGTCCCAGATTTGGGAAGGGACCCAGGAACCGGAGAGCCAGCAGGGCAGAGAAGGATAGAATTTCCAAGGGGCAGCTCTCCTTCTCTGGGGGGAGAGGGGGTGAGTGTCCAGCTTGTTGGCAACCTCTGGCTGAATCACTGGAAAAAGCTGGTGCCTGCTTGTGTGGGAGGTGGGACAGACCCTGGCATCATTGCATGCCTCACCTCCCAGGGGAACACAGTCATAAAAATCTCTGGTCCCCCGGCCATGATGCCCCACTCTGGTGTGGCTCCCGCTGCCAGTAGTGCTTACCGGGAGGGGGTTCTGCTACCATGGTCCTGAACTGGGGGGTAAGCCAAGGTTCACCTACACTGACCATTGGGAGGGGGTACCCGCCCGGCGGCCCCACCCAGGGGAGTAAGCCTGGGCATGGTGGGTCGGTGTATGGGGTGGGGACCGAGCTCCATAAGGAGCATTAGGGGGACCAGAGGCAAAAAGAATGACAAATAAAAAAAAAGAATTGTCAGTCAGACATTTCAGTTTACACATGGGACTTTTCTATTCTATTAATGTCTGCCTTTTTTTATAAAATTGGTAGACTTTTGTATGATTTAACCTTCCATGCAGGAGTTTGCATATTAGGAAAGGGCAGCCCAGGCATGTTACGAAGATGTTGCTCAGTTCATGAACGGTGTACATGACTGACAGATTTCATTAACTAGACAGTTTAACAAACGAGGTATAACAGATACATGAGGCAGGAATACATTTCAATTCCATAATGATGATTTGAATACATTTTGGTCTGTGTTTTAACTGTTCCTTTAAGGAGACTTTTATGTTGTCTGCTTATCATGCTGTATTTCAAGCAGTGAAATAATAACTAGGGTTTACTTTGGGAGGCTTAAGCACATGGGTGCAAAGAGCAAAAGAGCTTAAAATGTACATGACTCTGAAGGTGGCGCTTCAATGTTATTGTAGTTTGACCATGTCAACAGCCAGTAAATATGGGCTGGTTTATCTCTTCACAGACTTACTGTAGATCACCCACTCATTTTCATTGAAGTACAAAAACATATTGATGTTACTAGAATGTATTTCAGGGGGTCTTCTGGCAAAACTCTGTACATCATCACCTTTACTCATGCCACTCAGTGTGCCAACTCTCTTCTTCTTTTTTATTTTCATAAGTTAATTATGGTCTCCATGTTTATGACCCAAAAGTGGCATCGTAGTTTGTTGAAATTCTATACATCAGAATTGCAAACTTCAGAAGTGGCAGCTATGATGCAGTTCTGTACGTGTGGAACTATGGGAATGATTCTTGAAGGCATATGTTGTTTGGTGGATTAAGAACAGGTGTGCTCAGCAGAGCGGAGTCTGGTGCTCTTCACAGGGGTTGCTGACCCCTAAGTGAACAACAGGTACAATCAAATAAGGAAGCATTCACTGGTACCTGTAAGTTAAGAAATGCCATGGAGTCCAAGTTTCACTTTGAAAATCTCCAAATTTATTTTCCACAGGTAAATCCAGATGTAAGTTTGAATTCTGTTGCACCACAGATAACCCCTGCGCTTCGACTTTTGTCTTCCTGAGGGGGCTAGTTAACTGTGACATAGGAGTCCTTTTATATACTTAAATTTACTCACCACTGCCACCTGATGTTCCTATCATGAATTACAAAGTCCTCAAAATTAATTATACTAAGTGGCAAGTGGTGGGACACAAACCTTGACACCAGCAATCATTTTAAAGTATATCAAAAGTAAAAAAATGTTTTTATATAAATTCTGCAAGTATTAGTTGCACAAAAAAGTAATTACAGTAACGACTGCATGAATTTTACATTTTGTAATTTGTAAGTTTTACAATATTAATTTTAAAATTTTTAAACTGGTTGCAAAAAACTGCACTGATGGTGTAAAAAGAGGTGAATTGCAGATATACTAGATAAGTATGGAGATGTGATCACCTAAGATTTTTATTTTATTCGAACATTTTTGGGATCCACTGTGTCCACGGTCACCAACCATTATTTCCAAATGGCTCTGTAAAAAAGAAGAGAGATAGAGAGAAGGTTAAACAATATAAGTTACATGTTTAGATAATCATTATCTTTTTCCAAATGCTAATTAAGAATTGAAGTATGGGGACAACTTATTAATAGATTAAATCTTTTTCCTTTTTCTTAAAAAGGGTTTGAAATCTAGTTCAGTGTTATGTCCTCCTGGCTGTAAGCTCCCAAGGTGGAAAATCTAGTAACTTTCCTGCTGCAGCAGTTTGTTAGTTCTGTCACCCCCTCTCAGTGACCTGGGGATAAATTCTAAGGCCATAAATTTGGTATCATCTGGTTTGCTATTTGTGTTCCAGGTAGTATCTGCCAAGTGGTTTATTAATAAGGCCAGCTCGAATATTCTGTATGTGCTCCTGTATGTGTTTTCTAAGGGGTCTGACGGGGGGAGGGGATCCAGGGATAGACATTGCAATGACCCCAGGTCCTGGCAGCTGTCCAATAGGTAGCCAGTTCAGGTATGCCTGTAAATGGTAAGCTGGAGGTGTAGGATGAGGGATGCCAGTGTTGGCGGTAACATCTCTGGGCACCGCCACAGTCCCCTCATACCCACCCTCCCATGTTGTGACAGGCTGCCTTTTGCCTACAAGCTTATGCAAGCTGGCTACCTATGGAGCAGCTGCCAGGGCTGTGTCCACCTGGAGCTATTGCAATGTCTGTCCCTGGACCCCACCAAATGGTCCCATCCCATGGGCAGTATGGCTCAACAAATGGCACCCCTGTTGGGTGCCATGTCACATCCTACTATGCCTGTAGTCCTTCCAACACCCCTATGGCACCCCGTGACCCTTCTGCCCCCAGCCCCCTCCTGGCATGCAGACCCCCCAACCATCCCAGCCTCTCTAGTGTTGTGCCAGGTGGTGGTGGTGGTGGTGGGGCAGATCCCTGCGTCAATTCCTGCAGGTGCACAATATGTTTGGTGCTAGTCTGCGGCTACAGCAACTCCTGGGATTTTGGCGCAGGGACCCCACCCCTGTTATAAAACTGGGTGTGGGGTCCCTGACACACCCAGAGTTCACTGCAACCCTAGAGAGATGCAACTTGCATCGCTCTAATGGATCTTTGAAAATCAAGCCCAGTAGGTCACATACATTTCATCACAGGTATCACCTTTTTTCACAATATGCTGTGTTGTGCTATGCTGCTAACTGCTATGGTCCTGAATACGAGATGTGTAGTAATGGATTTAGTTACTATCTTACAGTAGTTTGGTTTATGCTGACACTTTGAATGCTGGTGGTGTCCCATGTGGTATTCAGTTTGCTAGGTCAGTACCATGTGAATGATAGCTGATGTGATGTCTCATACCATGTCAGAATGTATCATCTTAGCCTAGCCTTCCTGTTGTCAGTTCAGACCACCTTTCATTCTGGTCTAGCTTTTTGCATATAAAAAGTCAAGTTACAAGTCATTATTCACTTTTTAGTTATATTTTACATGTTAAAAGCCCCAGCCTGGTATACCCCCCCCCATATAGTGACACTTCTGCAGCGACATATGTCAATACCGACAACAGTGACATGTTGCTGTAGAAGTCCGTTCGGGACCCGGCAACACTTTCCCCTGTCCTGCACCCCTTCCTGAATCAACTCTGACTTGGAGTTGGAATCTAAAAGTACGGTGTGGTGTGGGGGATAGAGCCCCCCATTTGGGGAGTTCGGGGGGCAAAGCCCCCTGAAGAAAAAACACAGTCCAATGTGCGCGGCTCCCTGCCGACTGCAAATTACGGTCAACATGGATCCTGGCATTGTGATGCCAGTCGATGAATTAGTTGTCAAACCAGCATCCCTAAAAGCCTTAAAGGAGAACTCTTAACTCCCCAGGAGAAAAGTTACAGGACCTACAGTATAGGTCTCGATTAAGCAAACTGCAATGAATACAACATTTTTAAGCAACTTACTTGCCTGTAGTACATCATTTCATCTGGTTGATCCTGAGACCCCTACCCACAATTAATATCAGCAGCTACTCTTCCTAGTGTTCCCCACAGCAGGCCCCTGATGACGGGTTAAGCTGCGGTGGATGCCTATATGCCCGTAAGCTCTTAGTTAACGTAGGAAAGCACCTTCCTCAGTTGAGCTGCTTGGTACTGGCATTGTAAGTTTGAATCCGTGACAATGCACAGTATAAGACTGTTATATTGACTAAGAAGTTACAGGCATGTAGACAACCATCAGAAGGCTCACCATGGGGGCACTGGCTGGGAAAAGTAGATGCTTGTTGGTAATGATGGGTGGGGGAAGGTCACAGGATCAACCAGATAAAATGATATACTACAGACAAGTAAGTCACTTTAAAATGTTACTTTCTTTGCAGTTTGCTTAATCAAGACCTAGAGGTCCTGTCATTTTTCTCCTAGGGAGCTGAGAGTGCCTTCTTGACCTTTCTTTTATGTATTATCTATTTTCTTCCTTCCCCGTATCTTCCATGTCGGTCTCTCCTTCAGGCCGTCTATGGTCTTGTTCCTCCAACCGTTCACTTGTGCCCCCCACTTATTGCCACCATCCACTGCCACCTCAGATGGCAGCCACCCTTGGGGGTAACCCGGTGTAACCCTTCACCAGATGGGTTCTCCCTCTATGAGGAGAAAGGGCTGGTAGGAGTCAGCCAGCACAACTACTTGGCCCCTCGGGTGCTGCTGAGGTAGTCTTTCTGGGGGCCTGACCAGGGCACTCAAGGTGGTGGAGGGACCAGATGGCTGTCATCCGGTCGAGTGGAGGAGAAATTTTCCAATTTTCTCCCCGTGAGCATGGTGTGCCATGATGTCTAGGCATGCGCCGACATCTGCCACCCCCCTCAGTTAAATGGTCAACACACTGCTATACCTCTGGTCTCCACTAGCGGCCAGCAGATGCCGGACCACATCCCCACCCTCCCCCTGGAGAAGGCGAGCAGTCATTGGACACTCAAGCCTTCTCCCCCGGCCGGCCCTCCAGCAACCCGGGTCGCCGGTGTCTCAAGCGGAAATCCAACCACTTCACTGATGGGCTGCCCCTGCCCCCCCCCTTGGCCTTTTAAATATATTTTTGAAGTATTTTAGTCTGCGATTGCTTCTCATGGATATAGGAATTTTTTCTCATATATATATATATATATATATAGTCTTCTTTTAACTTTGGGACAAGCCAGCATCCTACCAGGTTAAAACTATGCATCCTGAACAGCACCATCTGAACAGCGCCATCAGAACTGTGTTAGGAAGGAATAGCGACAGGGGTAGAATAGTGTCCAGCAACTACCGCTACCCCTGTCGTTATTCAGTCAGCTTACAGGAGGTGGGGAAGAAGGAGAAAAAGGTGGATGCTGGCTAAGCTGCCCCTGTGGCGGAGTGGGTTAAGGCAGCAGCTCGGCCAGTAAAGACTGGGAGACCAGCGTTCTAATCCTGGTCTCCTCTCAACAATTTTAATTTTTTTGGGGGGAAGTTAGTTTTTTGGTCAAAGGGCCATGGAAACAGTCATTCCACGGCCCTATGAATTTTACCTTTTGCCCATGATCCTCTCCCCCTCGGAGCTGGATAATTTAGTTATGGGGGGTGCTGGGACAGAGCCCCCTATGTCGAGGGGTGTGGGGGCAGAGTTCCCTCACATAAAATTGGCGTGTGAGTATATGTATTTTACAGTGGTAGTGGTCATCGCTGTGGTGTCCGACTGCTACCATTGGTGCTGTGTTTACTGGCGGCAATCCTTCCTGGTGCTATATTGGACAGCGCTGTTAATACAGCGCTGCTATGGATGGTGCTGTTATTGACAGCGCTGTTCAAACTTAGTGCCAGTAGCATAACTACATTCAATATAGGAACAATAATTACTTTCAGGAAGGTGGCTGCTAGGCAGCTCAGGAGGACATGGTCTGTTCTCCTCAGGTAGCACCCTGGCATGTGACCCAGCTAGTCTGACCCTGGCTTCCCTCCTCTCTCTGTCGCTCCCCCTTCCCTTTCTCCTTTAGGCACCAGCTAAAACTTCTTCCTGTTCCCTCCTGCTCCTGCCATTCCCCTTCCTGATCCTTCCCTATTTCACTGTGATAAATATTTTGATTGATCCTAATTAATCCTCCATGCTGCAGTCAACAAGGGCCAGCTGGCAGGAGCCGTGTTCATTGACCTCTCCAAAGCCTTTGATATGGTCAGTCACTCCCTCCTGCTTGACTCCCTCCTGCAAGTCAGCTTCTACCAAGGCCCCTTATCTTGGTTCACGAGCTACCTATCCTCAAGGGCACAATGCGTTAAGATCAACACAACGCTCTCCAGTACCCGCCCCATCCACTGAGGAGTCTTTCAGGGTTGCATCCTGGGGCTGCTACTTTTCAATCTGTTCCTCAATGTGCTACCCAACTCGTGTGACGGCAAGGTTCTACTCTACATAGACGATGACGTCCTCCATACATCCCACACCAACCTCACCAGTTTGCAGACCTCCCTCCAGCACTCCTTCAGTCAGACTAAACACTGGTTCGTGGACCATAGACTGATCATGAACCTGAAAAAAAACAAGGTCATGATATTTGGCCACCACCAAAATAAACTTAAAAGCTCCCACCTTGCAGATCCTCTCCAGCTCCCTCCATCCCATTGAACAGGTCACTTCCTATAAATACCTGGGCATAACCTTTGACCCAGCTTTCTCCTTCCGCTCTCACATAAATGCTCTCACATCCACGACCAACACACGCATTGGCCTCCTCTACCACCACAAAGACTGCCTGCCACCTGAAGCTCTCCGGCTAGCCATCACCTCATTGATCCTGTCCTTAATTGACTACGGCCTGTTGATCTATGCAGCTGCAGACACCACCGCCCTCAGCAAGATAAAGGTGTCCATCAATAAAGCATGCAGGCTCCTGTTCGGTGCTGACCGGCTAACACACACCGGCACCCTCTACTCCCTCACTCAAATACTCAACTTCGAGGAAAGGTTCCAATACCAGTCCTACCTCATGGACAAAAAGTCCCTCCTCGGAATAACACCTCCTGGAGTTGCATCATCTCTCCACCACTCAACCCCCACCATCTCCACTCTCAGCACCATTAAATCCTCCCTAGCAGTCCCAAGGGCGAGAACCTCCCTAGCCCAGAGGACCTTCTCCTACAGGGCCTCATCCTGGTTTAACCCCCTCCTTGCGACTGTCACCAGCCTCCCTAAAATTGGTGCATTCAAAGTTGCCCTCAGGAGCCACATTCTCACAACCCATACCTGTAGATGCCCTTAGAGGTGAGCAGCCAGTCGCTAGGCCGCCACCCTGACAGAAATGTATTTATGACCGAATTAACTCCAGTGACAAAGTCTTGCTATTAGACTGCCTCTGTACTCGTCTTTATAGAAATATGTCTGTTGCAATCTGAAAAAATGCTTAGCTAAACCAATGTATAGGCTACTACACAGGCTCACTGCCTCTCCTGTATGCACTGTCTTCAGCAACTAGCAATGTTATGTGTGAGTGTCATAACTCTTGAACTGTAATGTTTACCCATGCCTTCCACACAACCTGATGTTATAGCTGAATGTATGTATTTGTACTTAATGTGTCTTAATGTGTACCAGGACGTGGAGCCTTTGGAAATGAGTCTCTGATTCAAAGGATTGTAATTCTGATCACTGACAAATAAAATAATGGCCCAGATATTCAAACTGCGCCCATAAAGTGCGCAATAGCAGGAGCAAGCGCAAGTCCATTGTGCCCATGCGCAAGAGGCGCGATATTCAAAAAGTGAGCCGGCCAAACTGCACCTACAGCCAATGACTGAATATCGCACCACCTGCACCATAGCGCAACTAGGGAGGGAAAGCTGAGCAGATCAGATGCGCCATAGCACAACAAGGGATGTGCAGCTGAGCAGTCCAGAGGCACCATAGCGCAACCAGGGACACCCCCCAGCAGCAGGGCAATGCAACTGCACAACCAGGGAGGTAGGGGCCCACCACCCATGCCACAGATGGGCACAGGAACACACAGCAGAACAGACATCATCCCCTCACACCCCATGCACTGCACAACTGGGGGAAGGCTGGAATAACCAGTGGCCCATGGAGACCAGCAACCAACCCACAGCTGGGCTATGTTGCCCCATCACACCCCCCGGCAAGCTGTGACTGGCACACAAGGAGGGCTGACCACCCCGTGCCACACCATCCCCCCAATGCAGAGCACACCCTGCACCGTGACCCCTAGACACCCTGCCCAGGAGCAGCATCCACCACTGCAGGAAACCCCATGCATGCCACCACCCCCACTGTGACACTGCAACCCTGTGCCCCACAGATCCATGCAAGGCAGCCCCACCACGAGCACCCATCAGCAGGTGGCAGCACACAGCGATGCAACAATGGCATACACAGTGCCACCATGCCCCCCCCCCGAGGTACTGCTGAGAGACCAACCATGTGTCGGCACACGAGGTACCCCACATCAATCAATCAATCAAAATCTTTATTTATTCAGGCGGACATCATTGAGCAAAGCTCATTTACAAGATGGACCTGATAGGTCGAGGAATAACATGAAGGTACAAAAGCAGACATATACAAAACACTTCTAAATAAACAGATTACAGTAATAGAAACATATATACAAGCAGGGTAGCCGGGGAAAACAGGCTCCAGGGCAAGCTAAACCAGACAGTTATGATTGATGACGAATAAAGTGTTGAAAGCAGCTTCTGAAAAATGACACGGGGGCTGGTGGGAGTTTGGATAGGGACTAAATCAACTAGTAGTGAGTGAATGGGTAGAAGTAAGTGCCAGGGTAGCAGAGGAGGTCTTGGCAAGGGTAGCAAAGCTGCATAGAAAGGGGTAAAGAATTGATTGGACTAGGCCTTGTGAAAGCAATTGCATTTCTCTGGGAAGAGGCTTGTGTAGAGCTTTTTAAAGGATGTTAGAGGTATAAAGGTGGTCAACTTTAGGGTCTTCTGCAGAGAATTCCAAGCCATTGCTAGAGAGTAACTGATTGCAGATCTCCCATGCTGGGTGCAGGCTTTGGGTAGCTTTAAAGTGATGAAATTGTTGCTTCTTAGGGCATATGACCTAGCTGTGGCCAGTGTAAAGCAATCTAAAATATAGGATGGAAGTTTGTTAGACAGAGCTTTGTAAATCCATAATGCAGCATTTTTGTTCCTTCTGAGGTGTAAGGATTTCCAACCAACTGCAGCATAGAGAGAGCAATGATGAGTGTTGAATGGAAGATCTGTGATGAACCTTAGAGCTCTATGGTACAAGGTATCCAATTTACTTAAATAGGAAATAGTACAGTGGCCATAGAGGAAATCTGCATAGTCGATAAGTGATAGAAATGAGGCCTGGATTAGTCTCTGTCTTGAATCTCTGGTTAAATAATGCTTGATTCTGAAGAAAAGGCCGACCTCTGGCGAAGTTTTTCAAGTTCTTCAATATGCTGAGTATAATCAAGCCTGTTGTCAATCCATACCCCTAAATATTTGAATTTGTCAACATAGTCAAGGCTTTCTCCAAGGATGGTGGATAGTTGGGGAAGAATGCTTGGTGAGAAGGCGTTAGTATAGTAATTGGTGGAGAAGAGCATAGCTTTTGTCTTCTTTGCATTTAGGAGGAGTTTTTTTTCAAGTAGTTGGTATTGCAAAAGGGAGAACTCTGATTGTAGTATTTCACAGGCCTTTGTAGGTGATGGGTTACTGACATATAAGACAGTGTCATCTGCAAAGAGGTGAACATTGGCTTTGGTGAGATTAGAGTCAATGTTGTTAATGTAAATGGCAAAAAGGATAGGGCCCAGGATAGATACTTGAGGTACTCCTCTTAGGAGTGGTATGATGAGGATAGGTCGCCTTCATTTTTCACCTGCTGCGTTCTATCAGTGAGGTAACATCTGAACCACTTAAGAGAGGATGGATCTAGGCCTATGGAGTGCAGTGAAGAGAGTAGCAGCTCATGATCCACTGTGTCGAAGGCTTTGCTTAGATCAAGAAATACAGCACAGACGCTGTTCTTTTTGTCTAGCTCAGTTTGCCAGTCATTTGTGACTTTTGCTAGTGCAGAAGTGGTGCTATGCCTGTTCCTAAACCCAGATTGAGCAGGGTTTAGGAGATTATTAACATCAAGGTAGTCTCTTAATTGGATGCTCACTAATTTTTCTAGCATTTTGGAAAGCACTGGCAGGATGGATATGGGTCTATAATTGTTGAGGTCCATGGGGTCCCCTGATTTTAGGAGGGGAAACACTTGTGCTGTCTTCCACAGCGAAGGAATAGAACCAGAGGCTAAAGATAGATTAAAAAGATGTGTTAAGGGAACTGCAAGCACATGTATTGCAATTTTTAGAAAATAGGGGTCAAGAGAGTCTGCACCTGTGCTTTTTTTAGTGTCCAAATGCAACAATAGATCCTCTACTTGCTTCAGTAAAATTGGTTTGAATGAGAATGAAGAATTAGCCCTCTGAGCCTCAGTAGACTGGGATTTAAGTTGTGCCCATGATAGATTAGCTGGAGAGGAATCAAAAGCAAGGCCAGCCGTTGTGAAATGATTGTTGAATGCATCTAGTACATCCTGTTTGTCGGAGAGCAACCTTATTAAGGTGTACTATGAGATGGCAGAGAAGTGCTAGAGTCCTGCCCCTAAGATCCCCTTGATGGTGCCCCAGAATCTAGCAGGGTTGAGGTAAGAGGCATCAAGTTCAGCCGTATAGAAAGCAGCCTTAGCATCCCTTACTTTTTGGTGCAGATATTTCTGGCTTTTCTGAACAGCAACCAGTCATTTGGTTCCTTAGTCTTTCTTGCCATTTTCCATAGCTTATCTCTCTCAAGCAGTGCAGATTTAAGGTCGGCTGAAAACCAGCGGCAAGATTTGCTTTTCGTTCTAACACTAGTGATTGGTGCATGAGTATTGAGGGCACCTATGATTATGCTGTTTAACACCTGAAGTGCTATTTCCACAGAGTATGTAAGGTAGAACTCTTGTCAGCGTGCAGAGTGGCATAGATCATGGAGATATCCCTCGATATTAAGGTCTTTTTTAGATCTTCTTGGGAGAAATTTTGCTGGGTTAGCGGGTTTGTCTGATGATCTTATTCCTGCTATAAGACAGTGATCACTTATGTCACTGAATAGTACTCCAGCATGTGAGAACAGGTGGGGTTTGTTTACCAGCATAATGTCAAGTAGGGTGCTGCTACTTCTGTTCTTTAAATTGATTCTTGTCGGTTCATTTATTAGTTGAGTAAACCCAAATGTATCACAAAAGATATTAGAGGTGCAGCTGTCTTGGAGAGCCAGTTTAAATTCAGATCACCTAAGATAATGGTATCTTCAGGGCCCAGTTTGATTATATTCCCCAGGTGGGTTAGGAGCTTATGATCGGCAGAGGGGGACCTATAGCATCCAACTAGTTGAAAAGCTGCCATGTTGGGGAGAGCTATTTTAAGGATAAACATTCAAATTCTTTGGGCAATGATGTTGCACTAAGGCAAGATCTTGGATATGTTCGATTTTACATAAATAGCTACTCCACCGCCCCTTGACGGGCGGTCTGATCTGAATATTTGGTAGTTGGGTAGATTTACCTCCCTATCAGTTGTTGCAGGTTTGAGCCATGTCTCGGATATTACCAGAAAGTCTGGCATGGTGTGGGCAACCCAGGCTTGTATTAATGAAAGCTTTTTCAGGAGGCTGCATGCATTGATGTAAAGGAAGCTTAGTCCTTTAATGGAGGCTAGATCTGCTGGGGAGGTGATACCCTCTGGAGGTCCTGGATTGATTTCAACATTACCAATACAGATCAGCAGAAAGAATAAGAGTTTTGTGAGGGCTTGAAGGACAGGAGGAAGGGACAGTCAATGGGCCTTCTCTTCTTGCTCGGTGGCCAGTGCCTAGAGATGATCCACTCTGGATTGTGGCTAGTAACCTGTCACAGAGTGCTAATTTGGTGGACAGGTATAAGGGGCACTGTAGATCCAATGGTGGAGCATGGGCGTAAAAAGTACATGACAGGTTGTGACCCTTTTTGGGGGTTACCCCACTGATTGTGGTGAAGCAACGGTAGGGCATATGTGAGGAACCGATCGGCATCCACTGGAGGCATCACAGGGAAGCTAGGCTGACAAGTCGCATTATACAGTAAGGCATGGATCGGTATGGCATCATCTTCAAAGAACACAATAGATGAGAGAGAGACATGCCCCACATGGGACAGGGCATGCCCTGGACACCACCACCAGTGGTACAGCACCCTACACAGTCTCCCAATGACACACCCCGACCCAGCACTGGCCATAACAGCCAGCACAGACACCCACAGTGGTGTGTGGAAGCATGCACCACACAGGATGCCACACAGTGCATGGACAGACACCCATCCATACCCAAGGGCACAACAACACAGGGACGCAGTGGTTGGGGCAACCAAGCCCCCAGCGTGGGCCCATGTAAACTGTACACACAACCTGCAGTCCTCCATGGCACTGGAGTGCTAGCCACCCTGTGCAGGCACTGTGGACCTGTATGCCACCAGCCTTTTCCCGGAGCACAAGTCACAGACAGTGGTGCACATCCCCTGCAACACACACAAGCCACAGCACGGAGGTGGGTCAACAACTGTGGAGGCCACAGTGTCACCCAAGGCAGACATGCACCACACCAGTGACAGGAGGCAACCCAGCAGTGTGACGGGTACAGTGGCTGCCTTGCATGGACTGCCACCACTGACATGCCAGCAGGCCGTGCAGGTCACACATGCATGGGTGTCAGCTGCACAGGCCATGGACGGGCTGATAGGGGCACCATGGACACAGAGCACGCACCATGGACCACTGCACACAGTCATCCAGTGCACAGGACACAACACACACACCACAGACACTGACCGATAGCTACCCCCACACCATAGTCACCCCCACACGGACACACACACACATACCCATGACTGCACCACCCCTGATGCCATGCACACCACTGCAGCTGAGCACCTATAGCCCGCTGCAAATCAGAGACCACCACAGTATTCATATCAAAATAACTGTATTAAAACAACATATAAAAGGTAGCTATTTACAACAATATATACAAGGTGGGAGGGAAGGCCACAAACAAGGTGGGTAAGGGGCAGGGGTGGACAAATGGGACAGGAAAGGAGGGGTGTGAGGGTGGGTCCAGGGGGGTAGGCGATATCAGGGGCAGAGGGACTTTTAATAGGAGTGCCGCTCCCCGCTCTGACTCCTTCACTGCCTGTGCCTTCTCAGAACCCCGGTCTCGTCTATCCAGCGAAGGATCTCTAGTGACGCCCTCACCACCTGCAGGATCTCCCGCAGTGCCTCTCGGATGTCATGGAGCTGGCATGTACCTAGGACAAGGGAGCACAGTCAATAGGTGTGAATGCACAGCCCCATACAGCCCACCCACTGTGCATGGCATACGGCCGTGGGACATACCTCTGTGATGGTGTGTGACCACCCACATTGATCACGTCCACATGACCTACCCACCCAGGCGCATACAGCTGTGCGGAATGCTGCACACACCCACTGGCCAAGTCACGCACAGCACCACCGTGGCCATTTGGTGACATGGCTATGTGGTGCAAAGGCAGTGGCACAGCCATGTACCCAGTGCACGCATGGACCACCATCGACGCACTCCCAGACATGCATTGCCACTGTAAGTAAGTAAAATTTATTTTTAAGTGCTTTTCAATACCAAAGCACTAACTGGACAGTGCTGACTGTAACAAGTTGCGTGCATGGCAGTGGTGTCGATGGATGGTGGCCATGCCCCGCTGCCCACCCTGTTACACATCATGCAATAGTAATCATGGAGGTATGGCACTCACCATCATTGGGCCGGTCCCTTGGGCAGTGTGGACCCTCGCCCTGCCTGACCTCCCTCTCCTCCTCGTTGCGCTGCAGCTCACAGGCCAGGCGCCGTTCCTCTGGGCCTGTGGTGCAAACATGGAGAGAAGAACATCAGTACAATCCCATAGCAAAGCCCCCCTGCCCCCAGGTGTGTGCCCTCCCACCCAGCCAGACCAACCCACCCCACACCCTGATAACACCACCACCACAGCCAACCCCGGACGGTCTCTCACCCATGTGCTGGAAACATACAACCATGATACCCATATGGAAGATAAAAGTGTGTTGATGTAACACCTACCTTGCCGTGGCACTGTGCCCCTCCTTGCACGTCCCCGCAGGCGGGCTAGCAGCTCCGGCTCCCTCCGCCGCAGGTCCCCATACCTATGGCGGCACTGCTCAGCACTCCTCCCCCATCCAGTGGCCTCCTGCAGTGCAGTGGCCATCTCCTCCCACACCTGGCTCCTGGACCTGTCCAAGGGTGCCTCCCCGAACAGTGGTCCATGGTGTGGCTCCACTATGGCCACTAGGTTGGCCAGTTCCAACTGCATCCACTGAGCAGCCCTCCTGCACGCCATTCTCTCTGCTTGGTCTGCAAATATGGTGCTCTGCAGCGTGGCTCCCCACGTGCAGATACTGCACAGTACAGCGCTGCCATTTCATATCGTGCTGTCACCGAACAGCGCGATAGTGGTGCACCCATGCCTGACACATGGCGCCTAGGGGGCAAAGGTTGGGCACAGGGTCAAGGGTCTCTGGTGCACAGACACGCACAGTGCCATTGGAACCCAATGCGTGTAGTGCAATTGGCTGCCTGTGTGCTACCGCTAGTAGCAGCCTACCGTGCTGTTGCCCCAGTGTGCCTATGATGGCCCAGTGCCACAGCGCCATGTAGGTGAACATCGCTATAGTGCCACTGGCACAATGGTGGCCGTGCCCTGCATTGCTTCCTGTACACAGCACGTCAGCAGCACGGCAGACGCCTGCGTCAGCAACCCAGGCATGCGCAGTGAGGTGCGTACTATGCATGTCACAGAACTGTGCCATTGGTTCAGCACGTTCAACACAATTACGCAAAGCGCAACAGTGCAATATTCAGTCATCATATGCAAAACAGCTAATCAGCCATGCAATGGCACAGCACTACAATTTGCATCCACTTAAAGTTGTGCCTTGCCTCATTTGCATGGGTTACGCTATAAAAGTGTGACATTGGGCTGCAGTGGCCATAGTCGGTTACTGCAGTCTATTGGTGAGTTGCATGCTGTTTGGGAGTGTGGACTGTGGATTTAGGAACATGCATGTGACTGCACAGTCACAGGTAACAACTGCCATTCTTACAGGCTAGATAATGAGTGAGCAAGTTGTGGGAGGGGAGGAACACAGTGGTGGGAGGAGGAGGAGGCCTAATTTTACCAAGGCCGAGACCGAAGCCCTGTTTGAGGCCTACCTGGATCAGGAGCCGCTTCTCAGCGGACGGCAGGGAACACCTCAAGCCTGTGCTGCTGCATGGGAGGAGATGGCATGTGCTGTGAACCTGCATGGCAGCCACCAGCGCTCCATGCAGAAGTGCAAGAAGAAGATGGGCACAGACAGGAGGAGGATGAAGGAGAAGGTGGCTGCCATCAGGGCAGCACGAGCTGCGACAGGTGGGGGACAGCCGGAGGTGGTACACCTGACCCCACAGGAGCAGAGGATTGCTGGAAGCATGCAGCGTTGTGAAATTGAGGGTGTTCTGGGGGGTGGCTTCCAGACGGGTGGTGGCCCATCACTGCATGGTATGTCATGGTCTGTCTATGGGGGGGCAGGGTAGGTCACATGCAGTAACACGACTTTGTCTTCCCTTACAGATTCTGAGCATCTGCATGGGTCAGCGGTGGTGGGCCTGTCCACTGAGGACAGTCAGCTAGAGATGGAGGAGGACCCATCCACCTCCACAGGTATACATGGCTCAGTGCGACAGTGGGCCCACCTGGCTGTCCACACTGATGTTGTTGTAACAGGTACGAAGGAAGCCCTGCCTGTGTCCCAGTGTGACAGCGTCCATGGATGCCAGCATGCTGTGACACAGGCTGGTGCCGAGTCCGTCACCGATGATGATGTCGCTAACAGCATGGGCAGTGCCACGGGATGGCCACACATCAGGTAACATCGTGGCTATGGCTGTGGGTGGTGCTGCCGTGGAGGCCTGCATGTCAGCACAGTCCCAGCCTGTGCCTGTCAGTGCCAGTGGGGCAGCACTGGTGTTTGTTCAGGACAGTAGGACTGTTGCGGCCACTGCGGCAGCACCACTGAGCCCTGGGGAGCGGCAGCCAGAGGGGCAGCATCAGTGGTCGGCCAATGGGCTTGGGGGTACAGGGTCCAGCGACGGCATCTGTGCACCGCCTGTGGACATGCCCAGATCTGGTCCTGGTGTGCAGTGCCCACCCTCAAGTGGTGCTGAGCATCAGGGCTGCGCACACCCTGAGGGACAGGATGCCGAGGAGGCAGATGACCTCTTGGATGAGCACACCCGCCTACTGCAAGCATCAGTCCAGCAGCAGATGCGGCTTGTGATGTCGGTGGATGCACTGCATGCAGCTCTGGAGCGTGCAGAGGAGCATCGCAGCAGAGACACCGCTCTGATCCTGGCAGGGATGGACTGGTTGCAGGAGGATGTGACCACTGCCATTGACAGGCATGCACAATCATTCACTGCTGTCATGGCCACAATGGGCACACAGTAATGTGCCCATGCATCGCGGACACCACGCAGTGCACTGTCCACCTCCCATTCCCAGCATCGTGCGACACCCTCCCTGTCAACACCGGGTTCAGCTGTGGGCATCCCGAGCACACCTGGTGCAGGCATGTTTGGTGTGCTGCAGACCCCTGCGTGAGCACAGTTGCATTCACGCAGTGGAACCCCTGAGGGACCATCGGTGTCACCCCATGAGGCCAGTGGTCAGCCTGTCAGTGCTGGCAGGTCTTGGCGGGGCCGGCCACGCATCTGTGGTGGCCGGGGCACTGTGTCGAGTGACTGATCTGTCTCCCAACGTGGCTACTCTCTGGTGCTGCCCTGTGTGCATTGTGTCTTTCAGTGGGCAGTGCACGGGTGGGTACCCGGCCCTGCATGCAGACACACAGTCCATCTGCACACCCTCCCGGCTGCTGTCCACAGTTGCGTGTGCATGATGATGCCTGCATTGCGCTGTACACCAATGTGCAATGGTGCTCAGCATCTGACACACGCACATGGACAGGCAGTGGGCGTGGTGGTCTGTGGACATGTGTGTGGCTAGGGGTGGCGTTCTGGGTCAGTGTGCCTCCTACCCTTTGTGCAAGTTTGGTGCATTGTGTGTGTGCGTGTGTGCGTCCGTCCACGTGGCATGTTAGACCTCACCCATCCCTGATTGTGTGTGTGGTTCCATGCCCTGTCACTTCCCTTGACGGCATGCACCCCTGGTGTGTGTTCATACATGGTTGTGGGTAGTGCCTTAGCCACTGGTGGTTGCACATGGCCCCATGACTTACCTGGGTTGGCTGAAGTGCTCCTCCGTGATGGTGTCCCTGTGCAGCTGTGCCAGCCGGAGCAGTCAGGGGTCCCGTCGGCCAAAGGGAGGGCTGCCCATCACCATCGTCACCGACGTCCTCATCGTCCCCATCGCTGTCCCACTCTTCGACCTGTACGGCTATCCCACATTCGTTGGCCATGTTGTGCAGGATGCAACAGGCCAGGAATAGCCCACAAGTCTTTGAGGGGTGTACTGTAGGGCAGTGCTGGAGGCGTCCAGGCAACGGAAAGGTGTCTTCAGCATCCCGAACACCCGCTCAATGACATTACGTGTGGTGGCGTGTGCCTCATTGTAGCATTGCTGTGATGGGGTCGCGGACCGCCGGTAGGGTGAGAGCAGCCAGGGACAGAGTGGGTATCCACTGTCACCTGTGTGTAGAGGGTGGAGGTTAGTTTAGTGATCAGGATCAGTCTGCCCCGGGCCATGTAGGCCACTAGCCATGTCACCTCTGACCATACCCCCCCAGGCCCTATGATTGTCCATGTGGTTTGCATACTCACCCACTAGGTGTCCAGTGGGGATATCCCCACTCTTGAATCTGTGGCACAGTGCTGACTGGTGCCAGATGAAGGCATCGTGTACTCCCCCAGGGTGTGTGGTACAGACATTGATTATGGGCCCCCTGGCATCTCACACCACCTGGCAGTTGATGCTGGCATAGCCCTTGTGAATAATGTATGCGGCCCCCTCGGGGCCAGGTGGTATGCGGATGGCCACATGGGTGCAGTCTATTGCCCCTAGCATGCCAGGCATAGGTGCTACCCTGTGGAACTCCTGTATGTTTGCTGTGCGCTCCGCCAGTGTGCTGGGGAAATGGATGTACTCCGCAGCATGTGGCAGCAGTGCGCTGAGGAATTGGGTGAGGTGGCATGATGTGGCTGACTGGGTTATGCCTGTGGTGTCCCCAGTTGGTCTCTGGAAGGTACCCGTGGCAAGCAAGCACATGCAAGCTGTCACTTTGGTCTCCACTGACAGGGCATGGGTGCCTGCATCACATCACTGCACAGCTCACAGAGCCGCCTCAGAATTGCCCGATTCAGGCAGTACCGGCCCACAATCTCAGTGTCACTGTACAGCTCAAAGCTGGTGCGGGCTCGGTACTGCCTGTTGGGGGCATACCGCCGACGGGCCCTTCCAAGACCACCCCCCCCACTGCCTGCCTTCTCACCCCCCTCATAACGGCCTCCATCTGGAAGGTGGCATTGGCCATGTCCCTGGCTTGTGTTCACCCCCCTGGCAGCTGTTACTGTATTCCCCCCGTTGTCCTCACTGCTACTTCCCCTGCACTGGGAACACCTGCCTGTGCTTGTCTCACTGCTGTGTGGTGTACCTCCCCCTTGTGCAATGTCTCCCCACACCTTCCCCTGTGGCTATTGCTTCCAGGTGCCCTTTCCTGCCTGGCCCTGTGTGTCCCTGCTGCCCAGTGTGTCCTGCTGTGTTTTGCTCTCATATGTGGCTTCCCTGTAGCGTTCTTGCGCCTCTCCCTTGCTCCCTTTTATTTTGGCTCATTTCCGCTATGGCGCAACTTCGCTTGCTCCCCTGTTGCGTATGGCACAAGTTGTTGAATATCGCACTGTGCCATTTATGCATGGTTCCTCCCCCTTTAGTTGCACATGCCTTCATTATCATTGCGCTGTTGCTCAGCGTGATTTGGTGGGGCGCAACTGCCTCCTGCTGAATATTGCAGAATGGCGCATTTTCGGACTTGCACAGGTGCAACCCTATTGCGCATGGCTCAACTCTTTTGAATATCTGGGCCAATGTGTTTAACTATGTTACATTGCACTCTGCTTTAGTAACCAGGTAAGGCCCACTAGGCACAAGTGCCTGTTTTCATAGGAGATCTGGGAGCACTCGGGAGATTAAGTGACTTGCTCAGAGTTACACAGTATGCAAGTGGAGGTTGTGGAAATCAAACCCAGGTCTGCTGGATGTACCAAGCTCATTCACAGCTCATTAGTCTAACCCCTAGGTTATAGTGCCAGTCTTATTTAGAACTAGTCTTCAATACCATGTATACTTTCATTTTTGTGGCTCCTGTTCCCTCTCCCCAGGCTGCACCTGGAAATGAGCCTTGGCTCAGTGTGCCTCTCCCAGTTACTAATTTTTAAATCAATAAATAAAATAAAAGGTCAGAATGGTAGGGATTTTGCAATTGAGGAAGAGGAATTCTTGCTTTGTAATATGTCCTAAATGTAGATACATTTCTAAGAAATCATGTAATCTGGACTTGAACACTGATGTAGGAGCCTCTTTTAGTTTCCTATAATGGCCAGTGGTGTTAAGTTGACTAAGATCTTCCTCCAAGTAGTAAGAAGTGTCCATTATTACTACTTGTCCCCCCTTGTCAGATGGTTTTATTATTATATGTGAAATATTCTTGAGGTCCTCTAATGCTTGTCTCTCCTCAGGTGTCAGGCTTTGTTTGTAGCTATTATTGGCATTCAGAATAGCATAAACATCTTGACTGACCACCCATTCCAAGGTGACGATGGCTGGTAAATCTCCTTTTGAGGGGTAAAAAATTGACTGCGGTTTGAAGCGTTTCTGTGTGAAGGGTTAGTCTTTCGATTGGTCAGCAATTTCAGTGCAGCCTTCGGTCATAAACCAAGCTAGTGCTAACTTTGGATCCCAATCACCAGACAAAGCAAATGACTGATCAGTCATTAGCTGTTGTCTAGTATTCATATCCGGTATAAGGGCATTCTTTATTTGGGTCAGAGTCTGTGTTTCCACAAAAAACATGTTTTTTTTCCTTTTTCCATTTTTGATTAAATGTTTTCAGATGTAGTTTCTGGTATGTTTTCTCAGGATCTGCTTCCAAGGAAAATTTGCCAACACTTTGTTCAGGTACAAAAGACAGACCTTTTAACAGAAGATTCATCTGTGACTGTGTTAAAGTAGTACTGGATGGGCCGGCCCGGTGGTGCTGAGGGCTGAGGTGCTGGATCCCTTACCTCGCGCCACGCTGGTGACCTGGGTTCGGGAATGACCTCGGGTTGCTGGGGAGCTGGCTTGGGGGAGGGGAGTGTCAGAGCAGTATTGAACTGCTACACAGCTCTCCCCTCCTGGGGTGGCAGCTCACTCCTCCATAGTTCCGCTCCCACCGGTTGGAGGTCTGGTAGGAGCGCAGGTGAGAGGGAGTGGCAACATAAGTCTGTGGTGGGGGGAAGGGCTGCTGGATCCTGGCATGCATGAGTGCCTCCACACGCATGCACACATGTGTATGCCATGGTCCTGGGGGTGAAAACTACAAAAATAATAAAAGAAAATATGGGGAAAAAAAAGTAGTACTGGAAATATTCAGTACTGAGGTTCGGTCCACAAGTTGTGTTTGTTGGCCTAGGGCTGGGGTTCTTTTGTGTCTCCCCCCCCACACACAGCCTCTTTTTGTTTTGTTTGTTCTGATTTATTTTGATCCTTTGGTCTTGTCCCAGCTACTGGTTGACTGTTGGTATTTTGAGCTTCGTCCAAAAAAGACACAGATCTGACTTCTTGTACTGAGTTGTCATCAGAGGTTTGATCCCAGTTGTGTCTACATCTGTTCAGTGATCTTGTTTCAGATCTCTACTTGGTAGGTATCATCTTTGCCTACTATGGGATCCGACACATTACTGTGCTTTCACAGATTTATCCCAATTATACATTCTGTTGTTTGTGTAATCAGCAGTATCTCTACTGAATTGGTTTTGCTTCCTATCAATAATTACTTTTTTATGGGGAGCATTTTGTTAGTGAGTCTATTACTCAAATCTTCAAATTCAGCTATACGCTCTCCCTTAAGTAAATTATCTTCCAGTTTGTCAGTCTCTGTAAGTACTTCACCGTGTCTTTCTGTATGTTGATCAATTAGAATTTTGATCAGTGTTTGAGAGCAAATGCCAAGAGCTTTCTCCCATCTTGTCCTATAAACTTCTTTCAGAAACCCACCAGAAGGAACCTTGTCTATTCATAAGCCAAGTGGTATCCACTGCTTTTCTATATATTTATTTTGATGTTTATTTAAACTCACGCAGTTATAATACAGGCTTGTTTTGCTAAGCTTAATTTTTCAAGCTTCTGACACTGTTTTTTCAGTGATTCTTTCTGGTTTGGGTGTGATTTGTATTCTTAGAGAACTGTCTCCTACATCCTTCCTGCGTCTGATAGATGCTACCATTCTTTCAAAATCTTCGTTTGAACCCCAGTCTGGTTGTTGTAGTAGTTCATTCAAAACCTCTGATACCAAGTCCACTTCCTGGTCTGATCAATCCAACACTGGTGCATCCAAATATCGTTATTTTTAACCATGCCACCGATGTAATTAATCTAATATCCACAATTGTCCTTAAAATCAAGGCTCCCCCATTCTGCTCTTAAGTATTCTGCTGGGATAAATTGTGGCAATCCTAAAGTAAGACGTGAATACAAATTTTGAATTTGATTTAAATTAACCACCATTTTTGATGTACCCCACACTTCCACAGCAAATAGTAAACTTGAATAGATACATTGTGATGCAACAGTACAACTATTTACACATTATTCAGTGAATTTATTTATAGCCAGAACTGTTTGTCTACCTCTTTTCCTTTGCAGTTTCTATTACTCCAAGAATGGGTTGCTGTAATATTCATGCTAAGATAGGTGAAAGTATCAACTCCTTCAATTAAATGTCCCTTTACTTTCCATCTGAAATGAAGAGTCTTTGGTTTGTCAGTTGCTAATACTTTTGATTTATCCACATTATGCTGTAGTTGTAACTTTTCTAGGGTAGCTGATATTTGAACTATGGCACATTGTAGACCAGCAGCTGACTCTGAAATTAATACAGCATCGCCTGCATATAATAAAATATGGATTTGGCAGCCATTTATTTTTGGAGCATCTGTTTCGACATTGTCCAAGCCGTGTACCAATGTATCTGAGCCGACTCCATGGGTGCTTGGGTGCTCAAGCACCCACAAAATTAACATGAGCACCCCTGATGTTTTTAAAGGGCAGACTGCAAAAAAGGATTACTAGAGAACTTGGTCACAAGAAGATTACCTACTGGCAGTAAGCACCCTCAAAGGTTCAGAAAACTTGGCACTCCTATGTAGAGGGGTGCCAGCAGGCATCCTTGCTTTACTCCCTTCAGCGTACCAATTTCTTCAGTTCATGCTGAAGGTGAAACTCTCTTTCTTTCTCTCTCTCTCTCTCTCTGTGCTTTTGCAAGTTTCCACCTACCAGACCCAGTGTACTGCAGTTCCAGCATGAGTGGCACAGCAGAAGTAGGGTCCTCGAGTGCAGTCATGAAAGAGAGAGGTGTCAAGGCACAAGGAGACTCTGCTGGAGACACCCTCTATACTGTGGAGCTACTTAGTGTAATTGTATAAGTACTGTACCTGTCTGTTGCTTGAGTGTAACTGCACTACCTGTTATTATTTTATTGCAGGTAAGTAGACAGTCTCCTGTTCCCTAAGTAACTGCATCAACATTTGTGTCTTGAGTCACCTGGCAGCCTCCTGTTACTGGGAAACTGTATTCTCAGTTGTATTTGTGCTTTATGTAAGCAGGCAGATCTCCTGTCCCCAGGGTAACTTCACAAACTGATTGATAAGTGTTTTACTTAAGAGAGCAGTCTACTGTCCCCATTGTAACTGCATTAGGCTTGCTCTCTATCTGGTACTGCTTAAGTTCGAACTAATCTATAGCTGCCCCTCTGACTCCCTCCTTCAGGCTCACTCCCTTTCTGAGTATTTTCTAAGTGTGAGCTAGACTATCGCTGCTCACCAGACTTCCTCCTTTAGGCCCAGTCCTTACCTGTGTACTGTATTGCTAACTGCGAGCTAGATAACAGCTGCTTCCCTCAGGGGTGTAGCCAGGGATTTCAGATTTGCACACCAAGTGGAATCACTGTTACCCCGGGTGTAGCCAGACAAATATACAAATGTACACCAGGACCATGTTTGTTGCCTCATTTAGCACAATAAATACAACTTTTGTATCTCATGACAATGGTTGTTGCCTTGCATGGGTAAATACAAATGCCATGCATTGTTCCCCAAGACACCCACATACCAGCCCTAAGCCTGTAAAGTTGTATCATCCTTGAGATGCAAAGACAGTATTAGTGACCAGTCCTTCTAGTTTCGACTCCTATGAATAAAATTACTGAAAGGTTCAGCATTTGCTTTGCTAGTTTTCATGGAAAAAGGAAGCAGTTCAGAGCCTATTTGCTACCCCCTTAAATAAAATTGCACACCATGGAGTACTTGGAGTATGCCTGCCTACACCCATGGCTTCCCTGACTCCTTCCATTGATCACACTCCCTATCTAGGTACAATCTTCTAGCTAGCTAACAGCTAGTCCCCTGACTCCTTCCATTGATCACACTCCCTATCTGGGTACAACCTTCCAGCTAGCTAACAGCTACTCCCCTGACTCCTTCCATTGATCACATTCCCTATCTGGGTACTACCTTCTAGCTAACTAACAGCTACTCCCCTGACTCCTTCCGTTGATCACACTCCCTATCTGGGTACAACCTTCTAGCTAGCTAACAGCTACTCCCCTGACTCCTTCCATTGATCACACTCCCTATCTGGGTACAACCATCCAGCTAGCTAACAGCTACTCCCCTGACTCCTTCCATTGATCACACTCCCTATCTGGGTACAACCTTCCAGCTAGCTAACAGCTACTCCCCTGTCTCCTTCCATTGATCACACTCCCTATCTGGGTATAACCTTGTAGCTAGCTAACAGCTGCTCCCCTGACTCTCTCCCTTAGGTTCTCTCCCTATATGTGTATTGCCTAAGTGTGAGCAAGCTAACATCTACTCCCCTGACTCCTTCCATTGATCACACTCCCTATCTGGGAACAACCTTCTAGCTAGCTAACAGCTGCTCCCCTGACTGTCTCCTTTAGGTTCTCTCCCTATATGTGTATTGCCTAAGTGTAAGCAAGCTAACAACTGCTCTCCCGACTCCCTCCTTAAGGCTCACTCTCTATCTGGGTATTGCCTAAGTGTGAGCTAGTCTACAGCTGCTCCGCTGATGCCCAACATTAGGCTTTCTCCCTAACAAAGTACTGCTCAAGTGTGAGATAGCAAACTGCTGCTCACCAAACTCATTCACATGTGTTGTTGGTACTGCTCCCTTTTCTAGTTATAGCTCTACCAGGAACAAATCAGTGCCAAATATATATATATATAATTCCTCCTCTGACTGTCCTCATTTGTCATCTGCTCACCTGTAGCAGCTTGCCTTTTTATGGCTGCAGTGGACATAGCCCTGCAGATATTTTGCTTTGAGAAAAGGACTCCCTGCATAAATTACCTTCCAAACAACATGACAGAGTGTTAAAAATAGTGTCCTCTGCTGAAGCCTCATTACTACGCTGCCTATGTGTGTATGGGAGCTTGAGGGCACTATTTTTCCTCTAGCTGAAGAAGTTAATTGAGCCATCCCTAGTACTACCTTTTTTTGAAAGTTGAAGTCTCCTCCAACAATTGAGCCCTCCCCAGTACTGTCTTTTTTTGCAAGTTGAAACCTCCTCCAAAGTGTTTTATGGGCCTTTTCTTTGTTTGTTAAGTTTTCAGTGCTTAATTTATTACCTTTTGCAAAACTGAGAAACTCCTGCTTTGCCGGTATCCCCTTCCCCACTCATCCAGAGGTGTGAATTCATTTGTTAGCCATTGGATGACCACAGCTGCAAAATTATTACATTTGTCTATAAGCACCATCTGCTATGCAAGACACAAGCAACTGAATCAACACACACACACACACACTATCCTAAGCAGAACACAGCTGGATAAGGTACCAGTATTTAGGAAACTTATTGCACTTACCCAAAGACTAGCAGTGTGACTCCTGGCTGTTGTGTTCTCTCTGCTGTGGCTGAGCTATAATAAAGACCCTGTAACAAAACACTGGCCTCCTGCAGGGGCTATTAGACATCAGAGCAAAGGGCACTCTGGGAAGACTCTCTGGGACACATACCTCTCAGCCTCCTGCCTCATAAATCAGGGACAAAGCTTAAAAAAATCAGGGACAAAGGGCCAAAATTAGGGACACAACTTTAAAATTGGTGATATCCACTCAGGAAGCTGGTAGAATAAGGGGCTTAGTGTAAAATGCATTTTCTAAGGAAGGAGAAGTCTGTAACTTTAATGTTTGACATTATTTTGTGCTTACAATCCCCACAGTTTGCTCATGGAAACACAATTTTTAGGAGGGACAGAGTAAAATTTTGAGGCAAAATCAGGGACATCCTTGAAAATCAGGGACAGTTGAGAGGTATGCTGGGACAGGATGCAATAAAAGAAACCTGAATGGCAGCCTTCAGGGGCCATAAAACAGCCAGGGAAAGTTAGGAAAAACTTCCCTCACAGCCTGAGCAGAAAAAAAAACCAAAACACTGGGACGAAGTAAGAACACAAACAAGATAATAATACATATATTTTCCTGATTTTAACATGCACTTTTCTTTTAATAATCCACAACAAAGTGTGGGTTGGGCTGGGATTTACCCACAACTGGCAAGTGACCAACAACGCTAGGTGTGCATAAGTCCCAGCACACTCCACACTGTGTAGTGGATTACTGTGATTGTACAACTGGTAGGAAGTAAAGAATTTAAAAAAAAGTTATTAAAATACTCAGTTTCTAGAGTGGAGCATAGGTGCAAAGGGGATGTGGTATTGGGCTTACCTTTAGATGTCCAGGCATATCCCTGTCTAAATCAGTCTTATCTTATATCAAGGCAGTAGCCATTTCACAGAACCATGAGACTGAAACTGATTCTGCAAGTGATAAAGCTGTACTGGGCAGCATATACTAACTAACTAGCTAAACTCTGGCATCAATTTCTGCCTCAAGGTTTTGTGAAATGTCTTCTGCCTTTATTGCTTTGTTGCAGAGGTGTCAAAATTGATATTGCTGGCAGCTGACAGCTGACAGCTGGGTAGCCCTTCACACCTACATAAAAAATAATTTATAAGAGGTTATCTCCTGACTTATAGGGTTGTTATTCCTTTGATTTCTTCCAAAAACTTTGCTCCTCATATTAACAAATTTGAATTGAATAGACCAGAATCTTGGTTTAATTTAAAACAATTGTGTGACACAGGTTTGTTACTTAGAAATCCTCAATGCATAACTAAATATAGAGAATACTGGATGGGCAACTATGCACAACCAGTGTCTTCTGCCACAGAGGGGTTTGGATTCTCTCTGACTAGGAGAGTGAAGCTCGAGAGGTCCATGGGAATCAGAACCCTGAGGTGATAGAACACATTGGTTATGCATAAAGTTGCTCATCCTATATGTTTTATAGTGTATAGTGGTATTATGTAAACTGTGTCAATTGTGTTTTCTTCTCTCTTTCATAATGAAATTAACTTGTGAAGTCTCTAGAGGTTCCACCACCCTTTCTGTGAAGAAATACTTCCTCATAGTACCCCTTAGTCTACTCCGTTCCAACCTCATGTTATGCCCCCTCGTTCCTGGACATCTCCTTTTCTGAAAGATGCTACCCTCCAGCATCCTATTTATGCCTTTTAGATACTGTATTTAAAGGTTTCTATCATATCACCCCTGTCTCCTCTCTTCTCCAGGGTATATATATTGAGGTATTCCAGTCTCTCCTCATATGACTTTCAGTACAGGCCCTGCACCATCTTTGTTGCCCTTCTTTATTGCCTTCACTCTGTCTACATCCTTACAGAGATGCATCCTCCAGAACTGGACACTGTATTCCAAATGAGGCCTCACCAGTGATCTGCACAGTGGCATCACCACCTCCTTCCATCTGCTGGTGATACCTCTCCCTATGCACCCCAGCATCCCACTGGCTCTCCCCATAACCTTGGTACATTGTTTAGCCACTTTTAGGTCATCCAGTAAGATTACCCTCAAATCCCTTTCCTGTTTGGTGACCATCGGTTTCTCCCCCCTCCCCCAACTCCTGTAATCCTCCCCTGGGTTCCTGCAACCCAAATGCATGATTTTGCACTTTTTTGCATTAAATCTCAGGTGCCACACTTCAGACCATTCCTCCAGTTTACCTAGGTCCCTCCTAATTTTTTCCACCCTTCCCGTAGTGTCCACCCTGTTGCAGATCTTAGTGACATTCGCAAAGGGGTACACTTTTCCCTCTAGCCCCTCTGCAATTTCACTTATGAAGACATTAAACAGGATGGGGCCCAGGACTGATCCCTGTGGCACCCTGCTGATCACATTCCTTTCCTTACACTGAGCACCATTTACCATGACTCTCTATCTTCTATCATTCAACCAGTTCCTAACCCAGTTTACCACCTTGTGACTCACTCTCAGGCTGCCCAGCTTGTTCATAAGTCATATGTGGAATGGTATCATAGGTCTTACTAAATGCAGTTCATGTTTATGTTTAAGCCCATGAAACACCCATATCTAATTAATGCATTTGCAGCCGTAGTGGCTCTGCCAGAATTTGTTTATCCCTGCTGCCACTGTGGGACTTTTTTCCCCTTGGACTGATAGGTGCTTTTCCTCTGCTGTGGTTTACAGCAAGGGCAAATCTCTTGATACTCATTATGGCTCATATCTCATCCCTCCAGCTCTTGGGCTTGCCCTACTCAGTGCACTATGGTTGTGTCACTCTTTCCCTGTACTAGCTCCCCCACCTTGAGAAAAGACACACCACTCCAGTAGCATACTCCCTCTCAAAGTCTTCGGTCACCACCTGCATCTTGGCTGACACTGCAGGCCTACTCATAGTTAAAAACTATTTGCTCTACCTTCTCTGCACCTCCCACTGTGAAGTTTCTTTGTGCTGCCCCTCCGGTACCACTCAGTTCAATTCACTGTGTTTTTGCTCTTACCTTATTATTGAGATCTGGTGATGCTGAATCAAACCCAAGCCCTCCTTTCCTTCTCCTGGAAGTTATGCCAAAAGGCAGCACAGGATGAGTTTGGAGGTGGTCATGACGGGACTAAAAACCCTGGGAGTCAGCCATTCACTTCAATTTCCTGCAAGACTACAGGTCACTTATGCAGAATGCCTACTACCAGCAGGGGGAGTGGTTTAGACATGAAGATTTTTTTTTTTTTTTTTTTTACTGACTGTAAAAAACATGATAAACATCACATTTATCAGTATTTCTGGTTACAGAGTTCAGTATGGAGTTAAGACCACAAAAATTACAACAGTATTGGAGACTCTGCTCCCTGAGGTATTACATATGAGGAGTCCGTAAATATTCTATAATAATACTAAATTCATGCCACATTAGCTGTACTGCAGAAAAGCCATGGATTATTTGCTAAAGAACTGGTCATAGATTGTGGTAATGGCGCTCGATTACTGGTTACATTATACCTGATGGTGACAAAATCCATGTCAATTCAACAGTTTATATGTATTATCACAAAAATTGCAGAAGCTATACTAAAGTGTGCTTCTGACCTTTTTTGTCTCTAATGCCGCAAACTTGCTACCGAACCCTCCACCTTCTTATCCAGGTCCCAGATAGCTGTAGCAGTGCTGAGTTAGTAGGTTCCACCACACCACTCGCTTCACCTGCCTATCTTCTTTGTGATGGAGGACTGAGTGACATGCTAGTTTTTCTTTTGAGAAGCTGTTTTTCACAGGTTCTCCATGTCCAAGTTGTTCCAAAATTTGCACAGTCTTTCACTACCAGCATATAAAGCTGTTCTGTTGAAAACAGCTATGTTGAGTGAAATTTTGCATTATTTTAGAGTAATTTATCAATTTTCTCTGAGGACCTCACTCTACAGCATCTAATCCTGCAGTCTGCTAGCCATGCCCCTCTGGCATGAAGGAGATTGATAGAGCTTGCTTATGCTAACGATATGCTAACTAGGAAAATGGGTGGCCCAGTGTGCCAGTGTGCCACGATACACTTGTATGAAGAGACTGCTCCAGGCCTACTTCTCCACATATCAGTAACGAGGTATACAGCCCCAGTGACAGAATGACTATGGCAATTAGAGATGAAATATTTAAGCCACCATCCCCTTGCCTCAGGACCGCCAACTGAACTTGAAGCAGGATGCCCCTGACTGGGCACTCCCACCCAAAGCGGATCTCTCTCCCCCTGGAATGTGGCACAGCTTTAGCCGCTGTCAACCTCACCTCTGGACCACCAGCTGAACTTGAAGGCATGGACTCTTGTGCTGCATTGGCTCCGGTTCCACTCCGGCACCACCTACGGCCCTTGATTGTCTCGCATCCCAGGAATGAGCTCCCCATTGGCTGCCCTTCAGAGCAGCTTTTTTTTACTCTAAGCTCCCTGGCTTTCTTGTTTTGCTCCTGGGCTTTCTTGCCTCAATTTACCCCTATTACAAGGCTACTACCTAAAGTTCCTTTTCTCTGGGGTTTAAGCTTTACTCTTGTAAGTTTTTTGGCTTAGCAATTGTTATAACTGTTTTCTGATCAAACATTTGTGATTGTATTTACTGTATTATTTTGGTACAGTGTATGTGATTTAATTTTTCCTTTCTCCCTTTCATGTCAGCTCCCTGTCTCCCTCTCTCTCCCCCTCCTTTCTGCCCCTCCCTGCTTTGAAACTCGGGGCCCTCCCACCAATTTATACTTGTCACTTCTGCTCATCTGCTGTTTCTAAATCTCCCTACTCTGCTCTCCACCCACCAGTTGCCAAACGTAACCACAGCTGTCTCTTGATTTTGTTCTCTTTCAGCCAGGCACCCCTAACCCAAAGCGTCTCTCTATCCCCCGGGACACGGCGCAGCTTCTGCCGCTGTCCCCTCACCTCAGGACCACCAGCTGAACTTGGAGGTATGGACTCCTGTGCTGCATTGGCTCCGATTCCACTCTGGCACCACCTATGTCCCCTGATTGGCTCACCATCCTGGGACTGAGCTCCCCATTGGCTGCCCATCGGAGTCACTTTTTTTTATTCTAAGCTCCCTGGCTTTCTTGTTTTGCTCCCAGGCTTTCTTGCTCTTGCCTGAATTTTCTCCCACCCCCGACATTCCTGTCCCCGACACTCTTTAAATACACTTCTTCTTTGATTGGCTCCACCCTGCCCTCTTAACTTTTTCTTGTTGGTTGCTGAACAGACAGCCTACCTCCCTTAAAAATCCTGTTCCTTTTACTGCAATTAGTTTTACTTGACTGCCTGCTGTCAACACTTTCCCACCACCCCATTACTCCTGTCTCTTTCCCGTCTCCCTCTACCATGCAATCACACTTCCTCACTACTCCAATTCAGTTCCCTACTGTCTTGTTGCAAGCCCCAAACCCCGTACCCCTGACAACTAATTCAGCAACGCTGTCACTGAACCAACAAGTCAGGCTAATATCTCGCACTCTTTCAAAGCTCTTAAGTTTTGTCCCCCTCCCCCCAACCACGCCGTGATCTTTATAACACTGCTTACCATGTCCTCCACTGCCATGTGTCTCCTGCTACTAACCATAGCCCCCATCTTCCTACTAGGGGATGCTCCACTTCTCCCCCAGCACGGTGAACCGGAACCACCTATCACCAGGCTCCTCGCCTTAGCCCCCCTTCCCACCTCTACCACTGATCCATACCCCTCACTCTACCAATGGGCCATGCTCCCCTTATGCTCCAATCCCCCTACTGGTACTACTGTGGTGTTGCAGTGGACACTACTCTGCCTGGCCGCTCCCTCTCTACAGGTTCTACCCACCCCCATCTCCATACATTGCTGTTCCCCCTCCCTAATGGTGCCTAAGCTCATGAAGAAACATTTAAAATTAGCTTCCTTGCATATCCTTCTACTACTACTCCTTCTTTCCGGAGATGTTCACCCCAACCCAGGACCCCCTCCCCCAGTGTTGCTACCACAAGAGCCTCATAATTGCCTCCCTCAATATATGTAGCCTCCTCAAGAAATTTGATTAATTTCAGGGATGGGTTGCCCAGAATCACCCCAACATCATCTCAGTAGTTGAAACCTGGCTCAACAACCACACCCCTGACTCTACAGTCTCACTCTCTGGTTTCACGCTCTACCGTGCCAATGGAACCTCAAAAAAAGGGTGTGGTTGTGCGCTGTATGTCCAGGAATCATTACAGTGTCTCGCCCTACCCTCCCAATCCCTCAAACATGGGGCCCACTCTCTCACACTGAAGATCCCATTTGCCCCAAACAGAGCCCCTCTGTTCCTCTCCTCTGTATACATCCCCCCCGAAATCAGAAGACTGCTTTCCACTCTGTCCTCACACATCTCCAGACTCTCCCTGACAGTGCTGACATCATTGCCCTCGGAGACTTTAATACAAACTGGCTGGCTGACCCATCAACCCCTATTAGGGATGCTGCAGCTGCTCAAAACCTGTCCCAGCTTGTGACCACAGCCACTAGAATCAACCAGAAGACTGGTACTGCCACCCTCCTTGATCTAGTGCTCACCAACATGCCACACAAAGCTACACAGATCAGGGTGCTACCTAATGTCCTGAGTGACCACTCCCAGTGCTCTGTCACTGGTCGTATAGTATTAACAAGCCCCCCCCAAACTATCCTACAATGCCGCCTCAAACCCGACAAACTTCGGTCCCTTAGACAGTACCTCCTAACTACTGACTGTTCCCCCATCATACATGCATTGAACATTGACTCTGCCCTCAACTATTTCATTGATACTTTCAACACTGCCTGCAACCAGTATGCACCCCTAACCAAACAAAAAATTAAAGGTGCTGACACACCTTGGTTATCACAAGCCCTAATGGACCAGATGTGCGAACGAGACAATCTGTGGCACATTGCACAGAATACTAGTAAACCCACTGACAGGCAGCGCTACCAAGAAGCATGCAATAAATGTACATGGAGTATTCGGAAAGCAAAGGCTTAGTACTACAAAACCTTGCTCACCACCACATGGGGCTCAGGTCCAAGTTTTGGGACTCACTCAAAATGCTAAGTGGCAAAGCCTCCACTACCCCACCTACCCATATCAGGGCCAATGGATCTATCATCTCAGACCCAGTCCTTATAGCAGATACACTAAATGACACCTACTACGACCTTACTGGTGCTCCCCCCCAAAATTATTTCTCCCCCACCCACCCTATACCACACCACTACCCCTCCACCTCCTCATTCCACTTTAAAGCATTTTTTCAGTGTGACGCTGCCCCTCTTCTACTCAAAGCCCTTAGCAAATCTCAGTTTAGCAGAGATACACTAGACCTTAAACTGCTTAGACTCACCTTCAATGAAGGTCCCCCCCCACCATGCTTCTGAACCACTCCCTCTCTCTGGGCCAGTTTCCCTCCAAATGGAAATCTGTCCTCATCACGCCTATCCTTAAAAGTGGGGACCGCACCTTGCCTGGGAACTAGCATCCTATATCAATCCTGCCTCCCCTCTCTAAAACCTTGGAGAAAATCGTGGCCATCCAGCTAACTGACTACCTTTCTAAATATAGCATCCTGTGTCCAGAACAACATGGCTTCCACCATAATCATAGTACCACCACTGCCCTCTTAGAATTTACTTAAGCCCTCCACACATCCCTGGACACCGGCTACCCTGCTGGCGCTGTCTTCATAGACCTCTCTAAGGCATTTGATACAGTGCACCACTCACTTCTCCTGGACTCCCTCACTAAGAGGCCTCTCCCCTGTGACCACTGACTGGTTTGCCAGCTACCTGTCTGAGAGAACTCAGACAGTCCGGATTGCCCATTCCCTGTCCTTCCCCCTCCAAGTCAGGTCTGAGGTCCCTCAGGGCTCTATTCTTGGCCCACTACTCCTCTCCCTGTTCCTCAACACCCTGCCCAAAGCCTGCTCTGGGAAACTTCTATTGTATGCTGATGATGCCGTCCTCTACAGCTCACACACTGATCCCACAGCCCTCCACTCGGCACTCTAGAAATCCTTCTCAAAAGCTAAATCCTGGTTCATTCAGCATAGGTTAGTATTAAATTACAAAAAAACTAAATCCATAATGTTTGCACACCCCCAAAACAAGAACCTAGGACAACCCTATTTCATTTTGAACTCACTAAATGACCCCCTTGAACAGGTTACCACTTTCAAATACCTTGGTATCACCCTAGACTCTGGTCTCACCTACCATGACCACATCTGGATACTGAGCACTGCTGTCAATGTACGTATTGGTCTCCTTTACCACTATAAGCACTGCCTCCCTCCAGAATCTCTCCACCTAGCCATCTCTGCATCTATTCTATCTCTAATAGACTATGGAATCATCATTTATGGTGCAGTCGACAACACACATCTACACAAGATTAGACTGGCCCTTAATAAGGTCTGCAGACTTGCTACAGGCTGTGCTAGGCTTACACATACTTGCACCCTTTACACCTCGACAAACTGGCTCAACTTTGATGGAAGGCTAAAATATCAGGCCTGCCTCTTTGCTAAGAAAATTACATCAGGGTTACTCCCACCTGCCCTCTCCCCACTACTTCAGGCACCACTGTCTACCCACCTCACACAGCAATCAGCGACAACCCACTTCAGGGTACCTCAATGCAAGACCACCTCGGGCCAAAGAACTTTTCAATATCTGGCCCCACACTGGCTCAACTCACTTCCAAACTCCCTCCTCACTGAACCCAAACTTGGTTGGTTCAAGTCCCAACTAAGAGACCTAATCACCCGGGATCAGTATGTGCCTGCCTCTAAACCTGGCCTCCCATTCACCCACCCCACCCTCCACGACTATGAACCCAACACTGGTCCAGCCACCCCTGGGTGTGCCTATACCATGACAATGGACTTCTCTGTCCGGCCTTGGCCAACAAATAACCACCTGGGCATGTCTAGTGCCATTGCCCTGAAGTGTATGCTTGTACCTGCAACCTTTTGCACTTTGCACCTTTGTTTAGCAGCACTCTGTTACTCTGTATTCTCAGCTGCTATATTGCATTACTCTGTAAACATTTTGTAACCATTCTGTAACCATTGTCTGTAATTATTATGTTAGTTGTTACTTTGGTCACTGTTGTCTCTGTTTTATGTAATGACGTGGAACCTTTGTAAAGGAGTCTTTGACTCAAAGGTGTTATCCGATATTTATCAATAAACAATAAACAAACAAACTCCTCCCTTCTTTGGCTTTGCCCTCTACCTTACCTCCCTCACACTCCCTTGCCTCTCTCACCCTTAATCTCCTCTCTTTCTGCACAATGAAGCCACCTGAACTGATTCTACTGACAGCTGTTTTCTTGAGTCTTCTTTCTATCACTGAACTCTCTATGAACAGTCATAGATGCTCCTTTCATCCTCAGTGCCCCAATTCTTGCCCCTTCCACCCTCTACCCATCATCACATTCCTCTCTACCCCACCTATCCCTTCCCCAACAAGCACCCCCCCATTCCACCTCCTCTCCCACTCACTCTCCCCCCACTACATTACCCCAGCTGGCAACACCATTTCCCCTTCTCTCTCCATAGATCTCTGTCCTCATAAACTCGTCCTCTATCAAGAATTTCCCCCCTCCTACAACATACACTAATCATTTCCCAGCACTACACAAGGCTTAGAACCCTTAAGATTACCATCTTTGCCTCCAACAGGCACAGGAGGCTATTTCTTCTCTTACTGCTCATCTATGGCTCCATTCACCCTAGCCCCGGCCCACGCATCTCTGCCAATAATAACCACACCGCCCCCCCGACACTCCAAACAACTCAAGATTGTACACCTCAATGTTCAAAGTCTATTGGCGAAAAAACTATAATTGAATCCTGGCTCTCTGTGGATTCCTTTGACATCAATGCTCTCACAGAAACATGGCTCACCAATAAGATTCCTTCTAGTGAAATCAATCTAGAAGGGTTAACCCTTTTCACAAAAGACAGACAAGGTAAAAGGGGTGGGGGCTGCCTCTATTGGAAAGCAAACTATGTCTCAGCCACTGTATTTGATCATCCCTTAGCTACCCCTAACCTCGAATCCCTTTCTATTAACCTCCTTCTCGGCAACAACAAGGTAATAACCATCAGCACTGCCTATCTTCTCTCTTGCACCCCTGCTTCAGAATTAGATGTTTTTCTTTCCCTCAAGGATTCCCTCCCTCAGGGAAGGGAATGAATAATCCTGGGAAATTTCAACATAAATTTGCTATCTGCGCATTGTGCCACAGCCAAGGAATCAATCCTCAGCCGTGGCCTTCACCAGCTCATTACTGTCCCCACCAGGACCACCTACAGGACAAGGTATGACTCTCTTCTGGACTGGATCCTCATCATCAACCACACACATTTCACCACCTCTGGGATTCTTCTGGATGCAGTTAGTGATCACTGCACAGTCCATTGCTCCTGGTCTGCCAAACAGCTAATCAGGCACACAAATTCATCTACTCCAGGCAAATAAAAAAACTAAACGTGGATGATTTCTCAAATGCAACCCTTGCCTTAGACTGATCCTTCACTGAAGCCATTAACGACATTGACCTAGCTCTAGAAACGTTCTGCATAGAATTCCTTACTTTGTGACCCCCTATCCCCCTTAAAAGAACTAGAGTCAAAGAAAACAGCCACAAATGGGTTTCCTCCAATATTCGTAAATTGATGAGACAAAGGGACAGGGCTTGGTCCAAATATAGAAATCTTAGGCACCCTCAACTTCTCCAGCAGTACAAAACACTTAGAAAAAAATGCAAAGCTGCTATCAGGTCTGCCAAAACCTCCTTCATCTCTGAAAAACAGCACAATGCTTCTGGAAACCCATGGCATACCTGGAACATACTCAATAACTTCAATGGTAGGGGCCATTACAATGATCAAATCTGCCTGTCCTCAGATGGAGTGGCTATCACCGATCCTCTCGAGCTATCCTCACTTTTCAATCACCATTTCATGGATCTGGACAAATATAAGCTCAACTCCCCCCCCTACACTAGGAGTTCCCTCCTCTCACTCCTCCAGCCCTCACCCCTGCTTCTTTTTTCCATATCTCTTCCCATCTGAAGTGGTCAGACTAATAAAATCCAATGATCCCAGACCTTCTGTTGGTCCTGACGGCATTGACTACAGGGTACTTAAGCTAGTTTGTGAAGCCCTGGCTATTCCCCTTACCAACATTTTTAACCACTCCCTCTGCACCAGTTCCATCCCTATTAAATGGAAAAGCACTATCATCAAACCTCTTCACAAATCTATCCCTAAAGACAAAGTTACCAATTACAGACCTATCTCCATCCTGGCTGCCCTCTCCAAGATTCTGGAAAAAAATTGTACAGAAACAAACCATTGATTTTCTGCTAAAATATAACCTTCAGAACGATGCCCAGCATGGTTTCAGGGCTGGCCATAACACCAAGACCGCTCTCATAAAATTCACACACTTCATTGATAAAGCCAATGATGAAGGCCTCTACACCGGCTCAGTTTTTGTTGATCTCACAAAGGCTTTCAACCTCATCGACCATGATGTTCTGCTCCATACTCTGACTTGTCTCCATTTCTCCTCCGACATCTTTAAATGGTTTCAGAACTACCTCTCTGTCAGGTCCCATCAAACAACTATAAATGGCATCCTCTCTGAATCCTGCCGCATCAAATATGGCATCCCCAGGGGTCCATCATGGCCCCATCTCTTCTCCCTCATTGTAAACTCACTCCCCGCTATCTGCACAAATACAGAGCTAATTCCCTATGCTGATGGTGCCAGGTGGAACACCATTGAGCAGGGCTCATTTACAAGATGGACCTGGTAGTTTAAACAACAAGAAGTCACAATACAACAATTTGGGGTGGGTGTAGCAACATTAGCAGCCTATGTATAGCCATTACAAGTGAGAAAGGTGTGGCTTGGCACGGTGGTGTACAATGATTTACAGATAGCAACATAAGGCCTAACACTGAGAACAAAACAAGGCAGCATAATTTACATGCATGGTACCAAAGGCAGTCAGCATATCGCTATGTGCGAGTTCTATGCAAGGCAGGTCTCTGATAGACAGTAGAGTACAATATTATATTTGATGAGGTCTAGACCAGCAAAGCATTACGTGGCCTAGGAGAAGACTATAAAACAAGGGCACTGAGGGCACAGGATGCGCCAAGGATAGTGGATGGATGAGAGGTTAGGAGGGGTGGGAGGGGGCAATGGTAATACCTTCAGGATTGACATAGCTGCATTTGTTGGCGTGGTAGTTCTAAGGGTAAGGGGGAGGGTATGGGGTGAAAAGGTGCCATTAGTAGGGGGAGGTGACAGACAGGTTGGAGAAAGAGTCAGAGATTCAGTGCTGGAAGCAGTTGCAGGATTCCATAAATGATCGTTGGATAAGATTTTTGAAGGCAGTTAATGGTACAGGTGAAATGAGCTGCAGTAAATTTTGAGCAGTATTCCATTTATTCGATTTCCCCCTTCATGATAATGTCAGTAGCTTGATAGAAAGGGTATATGAATTTAAACACCTTGGTCTACTCCTTGACTGCCACCTCAGTTTTGATGCTCACATCAATCTGACTATTAAGAAAGCCCACCAAAGACTTGGCATGCTTTACAGGGTGAAACTGTACCTCAACAAGGACTCCAAGTTGCTCCTTGCCTGTAGTTTCCTTCTCCCACTGTTCGACTATGGAGCTTTAGTCTATTCTCCCCATCTGTCCCAGAAAAATCTCAACAAGCTTAGTAGCACCTATCACAACATCATCTGGTTTGTCTCCGGTCTCCCAAGACTTACTCACCACTGCGATCTAGACAGACTATCTAGCTCGGCCCCCTTGAGAACCATCTCAACAGCAAAATTGTTACCATTTTCCATAAACTTTCCCTTGGTCTCCTTCCTAATAGTATCATACCACTCTACCCTAAGACAGTCTGCCCCAGGACCACAAGGAGATCCTCCTTACTCTCCTTCTCTGTTCCCTTCTGCTGCACCTCTCATGGCCAAAACACCCTCTCTTTTAAGGGCCCTAAACTCTACAACTCTCTCCTCCCTGATCTCCTACAGTGTACCTCTACCTCATGCTTCAAGCACAGCCTAATGAAGCACCTCTCCACCACTACCTCCTGCAGTTATCCCCCACCCTAACTCTCACCCCTGTTTCCTAACTCTTCTAATTCTTCACCTTCTGCCCTCTTTTCACTCTTTCCCTTAAGGGGGTGGACTTTGTTCTTTTCCATTTCCTGAATCCCTGGCAGTACTTATTTTCCTAAAGTACTGCACTTGAAGCTCATCTCAGCTCTTATTAGTTTAGACTGGTATACTGTCAAATTGGTGATTGCAAATGGGTGACTCAAATATGAGCGACTCTATTTGCACGCCCGATGGAATAGCGAGCGTGGAGAAAAAGTGCTGGAAGGGGATACCAAGTAAGGAGCAATGTAATGGCAAGGGCAATTGACAGGGGGAGCTGAAGAGCAATGCAGATGAAATATCTCAATTGAGCATGCTGCTGCTGAGCTCTCCGCCTGGTGTGGCAGGTAGGGTCATGGACTTTAGTGGTAATGGTCCTGGGTTCGGGACTGCCTGTAGGGAAAATTATTGTTGATGTTATTCACTGTTAGAAAACCTTTTTTTTGTCCTGCTATTTCCTGGCCCTTTGGTGCCACAGGCGCAATATTCCCCAGGAGTACTGGTGCCCCCCCCATGTATACCCCTTTCCTCCAGTGTTCACCCCCCCCGAGTTGATTATATTAGTTTGGGGGATGTGGGAGGCACAGCCCCACACATTAAATGTTAAATGTGAATGTCCACCTGGTCACCGTCTTAGCAGTTACTATGGTGGGTCTGGGGCCGATTTTACATTCAGCGAAATGTACTCGCTGTTGTGCGAGTTGCCACAGTAAAATCACCGTTATGACATGGAACCGTTTAAACCCACCTTAGTCTAATCCCGCTTGTTGACTTTGTGCAATTTTTGTCCTACAATTACCAGCATTGTATTTTACCCCTAATGTTCTCTGTAACATGGAATGTTAAACTGACTGTTTTACTCCTCATGTACCCTATAACCTTCATGCATACTCTGTTTGTGATTCTTTAACTGGACACTTGTGAAAATGGGCAAATTTGCTCACATGCCTTTCCAGTATAACAAATAAACTGAAACTGATTATGAAATAGATAGAATGAATGCTGGTTCCTGATTAGCCAAGAGGTACTTTTACCCTGGCTGTTTTCCTAGCGCAATAATCTGGCTGACAGTAGGCAGACAAAAATATGTTTAAAAACTATATTCTATTTACGAAAAAGGACCCATTTCGTTATCCCATTATGGTACTTCAGGGGGTGTATTATGGTGGGTTAATGGCCCTTCTTGGATGCTGGAAGAACTCGGCTTTGCTTCATAAATCAACTCACCTGAGGTGGGCTGTTATCCCACCATAACGCACCCCCACCATGCTTTATTGCTTAACTAAAGTATAATTTGGGAACTGCCTTCGTTGAAAAATAGGTTTTGGGTGGAATATTCCATTTGGGAACTGCTTTACTTATTAAATGATGAAACCCTATATTTTCAACAAAGGTTGAGGGCAGCATATCCACTGCCAGTATTTGTGCTAAACGTGCATTCAGTTCCCTGGATGCTGGGATGTTGCAATTATATTTACTATGTTTAGAGAGGGCCTTCTCTGTGATTTGGGGTTGCACTAGTGGTGGGGGCACAGATCAGGAAGATGCTCTGCCTGGGGACTGGGACACATTCCTACTGCCAGGGGTAGGTCTGTTAATAATTTTAAACTTAGAGAAATAGCCAGCAATAGAATGCATTTGTGATGCTTTACTGGCAGGAGTATGTGTGGCATACATGGAAGAGGAACTGATGTTGGTAGCTTTACTGTTACTAAGCCTATGATCAGTCTCACTGACCCCTGCATCATCATCTGCCCCTCCACCATGACCAAAAAACAGGTTGGTTCAATCCAAGGCATGCACCCCTTTTGTGCTGCTGCCACTGACCTCCAATAGCTCCATATGAAGTCCGAACTATCCATTGTTTACCTGACACAAAGTGGCCACCCAGGAGGTAATGAGTTAATACGATGTTTTGTTTTCATGTCACTGACCAGTAGTCGCAAGGTGTGAAGCAGTTGTAGTGTAACCAGCACTCTCCTACACTCCCCGGTGCTCAGCATTACATGTCATAGTGCATGGCATGTAGTGCTGGCGTGCCCCCCCCACCTGCACCTGGCACATTGCTGTCTGTGCAGCTGGGGGACCGAATGCATAACTACCTTGCATGCAGTTTGTGAATGCCATTGGGGGTCCACAGGACCCCCAATGCATGGCATTTCAACTCAGGGTTATCACATGCCTCAGACACGTGGCGTGTAGGCAATCCTTTTTTTCGTGCATAGGCCCCAATGCTTGTAGATTTGTTCTTGATAGTAAAAGCGATAGTCATACATGCTGTTAATATACTACTCTTAATTGGCTACCATTATATTCTAGAATTGATTATAATCATGCAACTATGTGTAAAAAGGCTCTTTGGGTCTGTACTCCTATTAGAGTTAAAACACTTTTTAACTATGTTTCCAATAGATATTCTACAAGGAACATGTCAAGTGAGAAACTTCAAGTACCATTAAGTAGAACAAACTTGGGACAAAGGTCCTTTTCAATGAGAGCAGTAACGGTTTGGAATTTGCTTCCAGCCAAGACTTATTGTTTAAGCACTTTAAATGCTTTTAAAACTAATGTATTGCAGAAGTTCTTAAACAAGACTGTATGTGGTTGTAAATAATGTTTTTCTTTCATTTTTGTGCTGTTGTATTGTCTGTTTGTGTCTTGACATAGACACCTTTAAATAAGGGCTATTTTAGCTCAAAGGTTTTCTGAAATAAATAAAATGAAAATGAACATTTAGATGTCAGTACTGCTACACAACAGATCTATTCCAAGCATGGCTTTCCATGCAAAATAACATTCCACCATACAGGATAAGAAGACTGCAGTGGGAAAGGACCTGGCAATATGTAATGGGAAGGAGAGTAAGCTGGAAGAGGGTCTGCCTGAAAGCCAGGAGCCTGATACCAGTGATCTACAGGCAATGGTGGCTGAGACTGAGTTAGATATGGTAACCATCACAGAGACATAAGCCACAGGGAAAAACAAATGGGATTTGGCAGTTCCAGGGTATGCTCTATGCAAGAGGGACAGAGCAGAGGTAAAGAGGGGGAGTAACCCTCTACAATAGGGAAGGTGCTGAAGCTACAGAAGACAGGACCATCAAGAAGAAAGGAGGGGGAGTGGTGTCAATTTGGTACAGCTAACTATGGCTGCTGGTAAAAATGTTAGGATGGGAGAAGTATATAGACCACCGTGGCAAAAGAAGGAGGGAGATAGGGAATTGGTTGACAAAATTAGGAGGGGGACGCAACTAGGGACCTAGTGATGGTGAGGGATCTGAATCTACCAGACATTGACTACGATACCCCAGGTGGAGAGGAGCTTTAGGACTCTGGTGCTGCTGGATGTTCTGCAGGACTGTTTGCTGGTGAAGCTGGTCAGGAAACCTATACAGTACACCATCCTCATCTTGGTAATCACCAACTCGGATGTGTGGGTGAGGCAGCAGTCAGGGAACCATTGGAGTCTAGCGATCACAGTTCTGTGTGGTTTGAGATGACTGTGGAGAAATCTTTTTCCTCATTGAGGGTTAAGGTTCTGGACCCAGATGGTCAGATTTTACCTCAATGAGAGAATGGGTCAAGGAAAAGGTGGGGGTAGACCAGATCAAGGGGGTCGAGGAAAATTGGCAAATGATCAAAGGGGCAATTCTGGAGGCTACAGTATTGTGCCAAGAATGTTACAAAAGTGAACAATCATAAGTGACCAGTCTGGTTCTCTCATGAGGTGGGGGATGCTGGGAGAGCAAAAAGAAAGGATTCATAAGGTACAAGGTAGCCAAAGGGGAGAAGTAAAGGGAGGAATATCAGGCAATATTAAAGAAGATGAAAGTAGTGGTAAAAAATGTGAAGGCAGACATGGAACTGAATATCAATGAGCGTGTAAATGGAGGGGAAAAGGGAATTTTTAGATACATTTGGGAGACAAGGAAGGTTAGAGGAGGGATTGTCAGGCTAGTTGAATGGGGAAAGGTGGTGGAAGATGATTAGGAGAAGGCCAATGTCCTAAATAATTCTGCTCAGTGTTTCTGGTAGAGGATGATGGACCTTTACCAGAAACAGGATCAAGGCAGTCACACAGTGGCACAGGAAATGGGGAGGATGGTGATCATGGCTGAATGAGTAGGGAAAGGGTTAATGACCTTTAGGGTGGATAAGGCCTTGGACCCGGATGGTCTGCACCCAAAAGTACTTTGGAAACTTGCTTATGAGCTGGCAGGGCCCTTGTCATAGCTATTGAATTACTCACTGGAGTCAGGGCTAGTGCCAGGGAATTGGAGAACTGCAGACATTGTCCTACTCCACAAGGAGGTGGGACAAGGAGGATTGAGGCAGCTACAGACCAGTAAGCCTTACCACCATCATGGGAAAGCTGATGGAGATCATTGTGAAGGTAAGACTAGTGGCCTACTTAGAGAATACAGGCTGCAGGACAGCAAGCAGCACAGATTATGTCAGGAAGATCCTGTCAGATAAACCTGATCATGTTTTTTGACTGTGTCACTAGGGCACTGGACAGAGGCCAGGTTGTGGATTTGCTCAACTTTGACTTCAGCAAATCCTTTGATTCCATGTGGAACAGGAGGCTGCTTAAAATGCTAGAGGATGTTGGTGCAGAGAAGGGATTAGTCAAGTGGGTGAGAAGCTAGTTAGGGGGAAAGCAGCAGAGGGTGGTGGTTAATGGGGTCAAATACAGGGATGGGGTCCTATCTGAAGACCCTAAGCATGTACTCGCTGGAGGCCAGATGGCGGGGCATGATTGAAACTTATAAGTTCCATGGGGTATGTCCAGGGTAAATTGCAAGGACTAGTTTGTTAGAAACAGAGATGCAGCCATGCGGGGGCATGACTGAAGATCAGTGGGAGGTAAATTCTAGAAGGATGTGAGATAGTTTTACTTCACAGAAAGGATGGTGGAGCCTTGCAACAGATTACTGGTAGAAGTTGTAAGAGCAAGGACCATTAATGGGTTTAGACAAGGGTAGAACAGGGCCAAGGGCCTTATAATTCCACCTGGGGGAACCAGGGGGGGGGAAGCAGAAAGGAGGGAGCATGTGGAAAGCACACTGCGACACTAGGCCGGGGGGGAGGTAGTACCAACTATCGACATACTTGAGTGGCCATTGGCCATTGGCCTCCATCTGCTGTCAGATTCTATGTTTCTGTTTATAGACATTTAAATAAGTAATAATCCTTAACAAGGTGTTGGTTGTGCTGGGATTTACCCACACCTGGGTGTGGTTCTGTCATGAGGTGGCTGGCTGAGTGACTTAACGACATCAGAAGTGGGTACATCCCAGCATAACCCACACCCTGCAGTGGATTACTGCAAACATATAATTGGTAGAAAGTAGAGGTTTAACAAATTATATTTTAAGATGCTTATATTTTTCCAAAAGTGTTTTTTAATTAATTTTCAGTGTACATATCCTTCCTCTGTATTTAAAATAGTCCTTATTGCTAGGTAGAATAGGGTTTTGGTGGATGAGAATTGCATTCTGCCTTCCCATGGAGAGCCTTCCTGTTGTCTTGAGATCCAAGGCACTGTAGCCTGAAGCTTCTCCTAGTGCAGGTAAATTAGTGGGCTGCTGGGAGTAACTGCTGCAGCAGAGGCACTTTGGGCAGCAACAGACATCAGCAATGAGTGGCTTGCTTAGGAGAGAGAGCCATGCTGTGAGTGAGGTTCAGGAGGAGCACCGCTGCTGTGAGTGAGTGTGTACTGTAACAGGACTGTAAAACCATCACCTTCTCAAGTTCTTGTTGGAACTGCACTAAAGTGAAGAAACGACAGACAAGTGGTGTCCAGCACAATAAGTGATTTATTTTTGGTATGTAAAGCAGGCTTACAACCAAACAGTGTGATCACCGGGAGAATATTTCCAATCTCTCTTATCTATAGATAGCAGTACGTCTCTTCTCAGAGAGAAGGTGCAATGCAAAAGGTCTTATACCCCTGATAATTGTCATAGCAACAGCCAAAAAGATATATAAAAACATTATAGTTGCCAGTGTCAAATGACCTGAGTAGCCTGGGAAAGCATGCTGAGCTAGCAGAAAGTAACAGATAACTAAGATAATGGGTCTTGTATATCATGAGGGACACTTGCAGTTACATATGCCATTACAGTTCTGCACTATCACTAAAGATGGCAGTATTGCCTAACTAATCATTATACAATGGTATAAATAGAAATATCTCCCAAGTATTACAATCAAAATAATAGCAAAAGCATTATGATTCTCAGTAAAAATACAGTAGAACTCAGATCCTGACACTTATGCTTATATGATACGTGCCTGTGCCCTAAGGGTAGTACGTGTACCTATAAGTAGTACTGTCTGTGAGGTAGGGGACCAATCAGGGGTGGTGGTCCATGGATAACAGTCCCCCCCTTTGTTGCCTCAGAAGGGGCAACAATCCCAAGTTAGCTGGTAGGGATGGAGCTAAAAGGTAATTTATGGGACAGACACACAAGCTTTGTAAAGGAATTCAAGTTGTTCTTGATGTTGTCTTAGGGTATGTCGCAGGCAACACAGAGTGACTATGAGAAAGATAATCAAAAATGCTTGAATCACAACAAATAATGTAAAAGTGAGTTCTAGCCAAGTGTTGCCTATGGCAAGACTCAAGTCACCATAATGGATGAGGTCATTAAGTGCATTACTAGCTTTGGTAATATTATTACTAATATAAATCAAATGAACATCTTTTCTTGCTAAAAGAGACTTTAAAGAAAGTGTCAAGGGATCAATGTGTATGTTAAAAATAGGCAAATATTGAGACAGAGCAAGCAAGTATTGGGAAACAGTATCAGTAACGTCTGGTTCAGGGAGAGGAACAGGCATAATCACAGAGTGACCAATAACAGTTTTTTGCTGTGGAGTAAAACAAAAGTTAGGTTTAGTAACTGGACAAGTCTTAGTACCATATGAGGAGCTGGGATAACTGGTAACAATGCAATACTGGCCATCAGAAGTATAGGTAACTCTCAGGGAGGGCACTCACCATCAATGTAGACATACTGGACAGGAAAAGGACTGGTTGGTTAGCAGTGTAGTGAAGCGATGTACCTCTTCAAGATAGCTTCAGGATGGAGCTGTTTCAGCATCTTGTGCAGAAGATGAAGCAGGAGGGATATAATCATTTAGATCAACATCAATAAGATTGGACGTCAATTCTTCACCCAACATCAGTGCCCAGTTGAGGTGTTCAGGAGCATATCCACAGACAGGTTTCACGTTATCGAAAATATCACATCGGCACAGGAAGTAGTAGCCTTTCTTTACACAACAGTTTGTATGGGGTACCACCCAAGCCTGGCGGAATTAATGGTAAACGAGCATCAAGGGCAATTCAGTTCTTTCATGGAAAATGCCATGTTCAAGATGGCCTATGGAATAAATGCTGGAAAATTTGTCAAAGACAGCTGTAGCAGGATCAAAACGTGGTAAAGACACAATAAATATGATAAACATATTATCCTTAATAGAACAGGACTTGGGGAAATAGCAAGATGCTTGATTAGGAAACCTAGAAACATAACCAATATTTCTAACAGTAGCCACAGAGATGTTTAGAGTATTCTTTAAACATAGACATGCAACCAGTGCTTTTGCAATGTGGGCAATACCATTTACCCAATCTGAGATCAGGTATTATATCTAGAATTTTACCTGATTCCAAATCTCTGAAGAGAGCGTTAACAGTAGATATAACATAGGAGCCATAAGCAGAACATAGAATTTCATGCCCAATATATAGCTTGTCTGCCTCACGGTTATTCTGAAAAATAAGATCATTAAGTGTATGTCTGGTATCATTGAACCCTTGGGCAATCTCTTGCATATTGTACACAGTATACCGTTCTTCATTACTGAGAGAATGTACACCTTGTAAAATAGGGGGCATTACATCATTATTAATAGTCTGTTGAAATTTAAGGGTCTGAGCCTTAATGGAAGCAATATATGCTCTATTCCAATTGGACATATCTGAGCCAAAGAGGCCAGTTATGGTACCGGCTGCTCCAGTTATGCCAGAGATAGATCCAGCTGCACCAGCTACGTCAGTGGCATCCCGCTTGGTTCGTGTTCATAATTTGGGTTTAACATAGTCTTTAGGGGCAGGTCTAAAGACTCCAACATGCTCAGTATTGTGAGGGCCACCTATGGGATCATTTGTGTGTGTTTGATAAGCAGCAACAATATCAGTAAGCATCATACTGTAAAATTTGGAGGTATTGGTTGTCAAACAGAAACCAAATTCAGCCATATTCCAATGTGTGAGATTGAAAATAACTGGGACATGCATGAATTGCACATTATTAATCAGGGCTCCGGGTAGTGATGTGGTGGCCAAACCACTAGGGAGACCATCCTCCTGAGGAGGACAGGCAGTCAGTTCTTCCTGATTTGGTGGGACTACGTAAGGATAAAGAGTTTCAGAAGCTGCATAGTTTTGGAGACAGAAAGCATGTGCCTCCTCTGGAAAGAGGCGGTCACAATAGGCACGATCTATTAAAGAAGTGAGATTGTACTGCCCAGTATGTCTAGGAGTGATCTGTCTGATGGAAAGAGTACCATTTTTAGAAATGTCAGTATAAGGCCAGCCATGGAATGTACCTGTGGACAGGTGAGCTACAGGGATTGCGTAGTCCATAGCATCAGTTTGCCATTGTATGGAGAGTGAAAATTTATCTGGGGCAACCACTACAACATCAAGAAAGACATCTGAGCCTTGAGTAACTTTAACCATTTTGTTGGGAACATTAATCTGTATATCGATAGGGGTTGAATGTTCAAGTTTACCAAGGAAGTGTTGCAAACGTTCCTTATGAGTCTGTGGTGCTGTATATGGGGGTGCAGTCACAGTCACAGTCAGTACCCCCACTAGTAGGAGAAAGGGTACAAGATAGCCATCTTGCCAATACCTATAAGAAAATGAAAAGGATTGGGTAAATGCAAGTACTATTCCACCCAAAGGGGTTAGGAAAAGTAAATTTAGTCACCTTTATACAATTTAAGTAGGTTAGCATGGAACCACTTGTCAGCGGCCTTTTTCTGCTGTTGTACTCTGACCTGATACACATCAGGGTATGAGTTTGTTGACAATGGGATAAGGTCCTTTCCATTTACTGGCAAATGAATGTGTGGGTTGTCTGTATTGGAGAAGCATAACTTGGTTTTCAACTTGCCATTCTTGTCAAAATGAGCTTTAGCTTGTTGTTGAGCTTTGCCCATCTGCTTGGCAGTAAGCAGATGTGTCTTAATGTTGTCATCATGAAGTTTTTCAACGTATTTGTCTACAGATACTCTATCTGCAGTAGGGGTGTGTAGATCAATCAGAAGGTGCTCAGGTAATCTCATAACTCTACCAGTCATAACCTCATAAGGTGTACACTGAGTAGTGGCTGCAGGTGTACCCCTAATTGCCATCATTAGCAGTGGCAAGAGGGAATCCCAATCCTTGGGATTATCATCAATGAATTTACATAGCATCTGTTTGATGCATCTGTTAGCTCTTTCTACCTGGCCTGAGGATTCAGGATGGTAAGGGATGTGAAATTTTTGATCAACTCCAAGAAGCTGGAGTGTCTGTTGCATCAGCTTGGCTGTAAAGCTAGTTCCCTGGTCTGAGTCTAGCTTTAAGGCTAGACGGCACCTGGAGAACAATTGATCTTTTTTTTTTTATAATAAAATTTTTATTAGGCATGAGGACATTCATACATTATATAAGACATTTTACATAAATATATTGGTTCAGTTTATATAATTATACATAGTATAGTAAAAAACTCTTACCCAGTATCGGCACTAATTAATCACATGAACTAGACAAGTCTCGTTTTAACATTTCTCTAGAATTGATTAGATTAGCTTCAGGGAACAAAGTCTGAATAAGTGCTTAACTGATACATAATCCATTTTCTCCATTTTGTATCAAATACCTCCACTCTATCCCATACTCTGGCCACCATCCTCTCCATCCTATATATCTCTCTTGTCAAGTTTAATCACTCTCCCTTAGTTGGCAGCCTATTCATTCCCCATAGTCTGGTTATTACCTTTTTTGCTGCCAATATTAGCAATGTAGTTTGCTGGTATACATTCTTCTCTACTGTTAGACCAAATGGGGTAGTAGCTGTCCGTATATACGCAGAGGTAAAAAGACCTGGGTTTTCATATAGTGCCACCAGCTCTTGCACTGCCTCCCCCCAATAAGGACCCAGCATGCTGCAATTCCAAAATAAATGAGTCTGGTCTGCATGTACTGCTCCACATCCCCTCCGACACTTTCCTTCAGGATTGCCTGTAAAACTAGCTACCACAACAGGAGTGTGGAAAAATCTATATCGTAATTTCCATGCAAACTATTTCCAATATGGGGATCCCAAGGCCTTAAACATAAATGGGGAGGACATCTTCCAGTTAGTAACTGGTAGGTCAGTCCCCAATTCCAAGGACTAATGGGCTCTAATCGACTCAGTAGAGTCTTCTGGTTTCTCTCCCAAAGCAAGGTAGGCCAGACTGATACCATGGTCTAGACTGGTACCTTGTCTCTGTGATAGAAGTAATTTTATTATTAGTGGGGGGGGGGGTTCAGCCACTGCTGCCAGTGCTTCCTCCATTGGCAGCAAACAAGATTTTAGCTGAAAATACTTATGAAAGAAGCCCTGGAGTATTTATACTGAGCCTGGAGCTGGACAAATGAATAAAGGCCCTGTGGGCCTAATAAAATTGAAAAATATGTTTGATATTATATTTATACCACCGGTTTAAGGATCTATCCAAAGATTTGGGTGGAAAGGCACTGTTCACCGCAAGGGGTCTCAGAAAAAGTGCCTCCATGGGCAATAAGCTTTTATTGAGTACAGTCAGTCACTGCTTAAACACCTCTGCAGTATATTGTGGTAATCTAGAGAGAGGTATGCAACCAGGAGGATGTCCAAAGAGACAGTCCGTCAGGTCTTCTATGCCATTCCAAGTCATCTCAAACTGCTTTCAGGGCATAATATAATTTGTTGTTCATCCAGGAGAGTAAGATCTTTAATTTAGAAGCTCGGGCATAATTCAGGAGCTTCGGTAACTTTAACCCACCTCTGTCTTTTGATAACTGTAATAGAGAGTATTGAATCATGGGAGGTTTCCCCTGCCATATAAAGCGAGAGATCAACCTATTCCAAGCTTGAAAATAAGTCTGTGTTGGAAGTAATGGGAGTGTCTGCAGATAGAACAAAATCCGGGGAAATGTATTTTGTTTAATAGTTTCTATTCGAGCTAGGAAACTCAAAGTTACCTATGGCCATCGTGTGAAGTCCTCAGTTATGTTTTGGGTTAGGGGTTCAAAATTTGCAATATCTGCATGTATCTGATTTTTTAGTAAGATGGATCCCAAGGTACCGCATCGATTGTTTATACCACTTAAGGAGAAATGCACGTTTTAAAGCAGGGGAAGGGATGTAGTTACACAGTAGTACCTCTGTTTTTTGTTGGTTAATTTTATACCTTGAGATTTTACCGTACCTCTCTAGTTGTTCCCAGACCCTTGGGATTGATATATCCGGGGAGGACAAAGTGAGAAAGATGTCATTCACAAATAGTGACATTTTGTGGTTTGTACCTCTCATAGGTATGCCCTCAATCTCCAGGTGAGCTCTAATGGCTTGGGCTAATGGCTCGAGATACAGAGCAAATAACAGGGGTGAGAGAGGGCATCCCTCTGTAGAGGAAAAGGGTCAGAGATAGCGCCATCTAATTTTAAGTAAGCCCGAGGGTGTTTATACATATTTTGCAATTGTTGTATGATCTCCAGGGGAAAGCCAAAACTAGACAAGGTCACCCACAGAAATGGCTAGGCCATCCTGTCAAATGCTTTTTCGGTGTCCAATCCAATGAGTGCCAGGGGAATCTAATGTGTTACTGCATACTCTTTAGGTAGATGTGTTCGTCGCACTGCATCGTGAACCTGTTGTCCTTTAATAAAGCCCACTTGATCATGCTTGATCAACAAAGGCATGATGTTTTCAAGTCTATGTGCTAGCACAGACATATAAATTTTGTAATCAAAATTTACAATTGAAATTGGCCTGTATGATGAGGGTAGGGTAGGGTTTTTGTTTTGTTTAAGTACGGCAGATATCACTGCGTATTGCCAAGAGGGGGGAGGAATACCTCCTTCATGTATCTCATGGATAGCCTGGAGTAACGGTGGTAGTATTTCTTCTTTATGAGTTTTATAGAACTCCAACGGATATCCATCTGGTCCTGGAGCTCTCTGGGTCTTAGCTGTCTGCAACACTCCCTCTATCTCAATCATGGTAGTAGGGGGTCTCAAAATATCTATCTGGGAGGCAGTCAATTTGGGAAGCTTTAAGTTGTTAAGGTATGCCTCTGTCTGTTGACTACGATCTTCAGACTCTGCCCTATATAAATCCCAATAATATTCAGCCATGACTCATCTAATGATTTTAGGGTGATGTTCTAGCTTCCCCGTAGTAGGGTCTTGCATGGTCATAACACAGGCTCTAGCCTTATGCATTCTAAGTCTACGGGCCAGATTGCTGGCTCCTTTAGGGCCCCCCTCATGTGCTGCAAGTCTGAGATAAAAGAGCTGTTGCTCTACTTTCTGATCTAGGTATTTCTGAATTTTTGTTTTATTGTTAGTAGTTGTACCTTTACAGTTCCATCCCCCTGGGCATATAAAGACTGCAATACTTTCAACTCCCCCTGGAGCTTAATAAGCTGTGCCTCTCTCTCTCTTTATTTTTCCTTGCTGAATAAGCAATAATATCCCAACGCAACACTGTCTTAAGGGTATCCCACTGAATCACTGCCAAAACATCTAGGTCACCATTCTTCCCCAGGATCTGTGGGATCCTGTCTTTAACCATTTGATTAAACTCTGGAGCTCTCAAGTGCATCAGGTTGAAGCACCAGAAGTTTTTTTATATCCCCCGCCCAAATCAAATTTGGCATATATTGAAGAATGATCTGATAATATGGTCGCACCATGCCACACATCATGTAATGTTTCTAGATGTTCTACTGTGGTAAACATATAATCTAGCCGAGACGCCACCCCTGGTCCCAGTGCTATATGGGTATATTCTCTCTGTGTGGGGTAACAGTGATGCCAGATGTCTACCTGCCCCAAAGAAGCAATTGTACCCTGCAAGTACTTCCGAAGTGGGTTAATTCTGTGAGGAAGATGGACTGAGACATCCCTTGCAGGGTTCAGAGTAGTATTCAGGTCGCCCCCCCATCAGACGTTGCCCCTCGAGGATCTCCAAAAGCCATGCAAAAAAAGTCTGAGCCAATCTCCTTGAGGTCCCTGGGGGAAAATAAATGGATGCCAGAGTAACCAGGTGAGCATGAAGCATGCCCGTTACAATAGCAAATCATTCCTCTGGGTCTATTACCATCTGATGGAGGTCGAATGGTACCCCACGTCTGATCAGGATGGCTGCTCCTCGTCTCCTACCCGAGCTGTGAGATGAGCTATCACCATGGGAAACCACCATTTGGTGAATTTTTCATGCTCAGGAGAAGACAGGTGAGTCTCCTGCAAAAATATGATTTCAGGATTGTCTCTTTTAATAAATTGTATAAAGTGGGATCTCTTAATTGGGCTGTGGATCCCATTAATATTAAGGGACAACATCAGTGATGATTTCCATATTTTGTCTCATTAACAAGTATTTTATATTGCATAAGCCTAGTTTCCTACCGTTCTCCTTGTCACCCAATATAGTAAACATCTCCTCTCCATATGTTCTCAGCCCAAATTGCTGGTAAGCAGTTTCAGTCCAAAGCAAATGCACCAACATAGCCTCTTGTATGTTTGATTCCTCAGTGCCTAATTTTAACAACATATACAAACTAATATACCCATAAGATAGGGTACAAATGTTCAAAACATATTTGTATACCTTACAAAAGATCAGTAATAGATGACAGTATTTATCCCCCCTCTAGTGGTGATTTGGTGGTACTCCCAATCATATATTGTTTCCAGCTAAGTTTAACACATATCTTAATTCGTGTTAGCCTGCGGGAGTAACAAAAGTAAAAGAATATTGGTTTGTGGGAGAATTTGTGACTTTCATGCCAAGGTTTCTCATCGTAGCAGTGTAACATTAACTTATTTACATGGATTACAGAACAAGTCTGTAATGACTCACTAGGTAGGGAGGGATCTGTACTCCCTCCTGTGCAGGGATAAATATTATTTCCGTGGGGGAAGCTCACAAGATCAACTGGGGCCCCCAGCACCATGTACAAAAATTTGTATAATGGAGCAGACAAACAACACACGCAGCTCTGGACTGCACCAAATAAATTGATGCTGTCCCGATATCTGCTGCACGTGACTGTCACCATGTTGCCATCTAGCTGAATGCATCTCCATTAGCTCGCTCGCCACATGGGACCCAACAGTATTATTTTAAAAATTAGTTTTAATAGGGGAGCTCGTCAACAAATGAGGAATGGTAGCCGATGCTATTTACAGAGGTAGATATAAATGGGGGGGGGGGGAAGATAAAGTTTTCAGTTGTTTTACCATAATTGTCCCAGACTCTTTTTTTTACATTAAACAATAAAAAGAAATCAGATTACTATGCACAGATCGCTTGAGTCTATACTTCAGCCCCCATTTCCCTTGATTAATATCTGTGACTAGCATTCTAAATTGTAAAGATTCAGCCCTTATAATATCACACCACCTCGGCTAGTTTTTAGATGGCTCAAACAGCCACTCTAAAAGTAAGTGCATGCCCAGACTCTTGTCATGGGCTGGAAAGATTACCAGAGCCCCTTTCTCAGACAGTCAATCTGGGGCAGTCTTCTGGAACTTGAGTAAAAGGTTTTTAACATCTTGTAATGTGGAGTAGCCTTGTCTCTTTCTGGTTTGCATGTTCTGTGCCTTCTCCCACATGATTCCTGACTTAAGTGCCTCTAGGTCCAGAGTTTCTGATGCTATCCGCTGGGGTACCATGATGTTCTTGGCCTGGAGAGCTTTGCTGGCTTACTCTGGAGTTTCAAATGTTTGTGGGCCTTCAGGAAACATTATTATAAGCTTTGCATGATATGGTATAATGAACTTCAACTGCTGCTGTTTCAGGGTGCGAAGTATCGGGGCATAGGTTCTTCTCCTTGCTGCTATTTGTGGGGAGTAGTATTATCGAAATAAAGACTTCTGCCCTTGTATTGAATGTCCCCCATGCGCCATGCTCTTGACAACAACTGCTGTTTTACTGCATAGTTTAATAGCTTGAGCACTATGGAGCGTGGCCTCTGGTCCGTATGTTGAGGTTTCGGGGTGAGGGCTCTGTGAGCTTGTTCTATGTCTAGTTTGGTAGCTGGATCAAGTTATAGTACCTCCCGTAATAAAAGTATCCACAAATTTAAGCATATCATGTCTTTCTTCCTCCTCTGGTACACCATGAATGCGTAGATTTTCTCTCCTTGATCTATTCTCAAGGTCTTCACATTTGTCTATTAATAGCTTTTGTTCATTTATTAGATACACTACAACTCTCTCCAGGCTATCAGTTCTTTTTTTTTTTTTTTTTTAAATTCAAGTTTATTATTAACCAGCAGGTACAATTGATACAGGCAGATCAGACAATTTCTACTTTTGTACAATAAGTTAATGTAGTTCAGGTGAGATAAACAATACTTTTTCCCTCACCTCAGTATTCATATCTAATTAGTCAATTTGTTGTTAGGAGATGAGAGGAGGTGTACAGATCAAACCAGCAATCCCGATTCATTATCTTGAAGGCACCCACATCTCTTTCACCTCCCTTCCTCCCCAATAGCCCTCTACGGGTCGGCAGCTACACTTAGGCCATTTGTCAATTCAAGACCAGATTAATACATCGGGGGATGAGCCTCCGCCCTCCGTTCTTCCTCCAACACTAGTGGGGAGAAGGGCCTCCACAGTGGCTGAAGTGTGATTCTGCTACATTCACTTCCTTCCACAGCTCCCATCTGGCCCATCTGGCCCATCTCTGGATATAAACTGGGATTCTATCATTTATTTTGTACGTCAGCTCCTCCATGCCAGCAATTCCTTGGACTATTAGTATCCAGCTGGCCACAGTGGGAGCGTCAGGCCTTAGCCACAATTTAGTGATGGCCTTATGAGCTGCCGCCAGCAGAAGGGACCACAGATATAATGAGTCTGCTCCCACCAGGCCTTGGGGTGGTTCACCCAAAATGAGACATGGCCAATCTAGAGTGGGTTCCAGTCTGAATACTGTGGTGAGAGCTTTGGTAACCCCCCTCCAATAAGTACCCAGTCATGGGCATGCCCACATAATGTGTAGATAATCTGCTTTCACCTCTCCACATCCCCTCCAACATGATGCGTCCCTATCAGAACTTCTTCGGTTCGGTGAGAATGGGGAGAGGAAATATCATACCCTGACCTTCCAGCTAAATTCCTGCCAGAAGGGGGAACTAGACATTTTAGAGGCCCATTTGAAGACCAGGTCCCAATTAATCTCTCTGAGATCGGCTCCTCCTTCCTCTCTCCACCTACTCTTGACCCTTTCCAGATAGTCCTTTTTTAGTTCTGCCAGAGCTCTGTATATGGCGGAAATAAGGCCCAGGGTTTTCCTCGAGGATAACATCATAGAGAGAGTCTCCATGAAGGGGGACGCATCCCTCGAGTGGAGGGCCGCTCTACGACAGTGGTGAATGTAATCCCTGATTTGGAGGTACCGAAAAAAGTCCTCTCTTCGTAGACCATAATTAGTCACCAAGGTCTGAAAACCTATTACCTCGCCACCTGACATAAATTGTTTAATGTGAACTAGACCCAGTCTCTCCCAGGTTTTAAAGGTGTGATCTAGTCATGCTGGTGCAAAGTTGACATCACAGGAGGGCCAGTAAAGAGGCCAGAGGGAGTACTTTATTTTATATTTCTGCCAGGCTCTGTGTGCCGCCCTCAGGGTATCCTGCACCGATCCTAGGAGCGGAGGGGGGTAAGCCCTAGAGGTCTTAATCTGGATAGCACAAACTCCCAGTGGAGGTCTACGCCCCTCTTCCTCCATTTCCTCCATGTCTTTCCAGTTAGCAGAGTATGTGGGGGTGGCCCATTGGAGAGCCCTCTTTATCTGTGTAGCCAGATAGTAATCTTCTAGGTCTGGAAGCGATCTACCCCCATTTGCCCTGTTCATCTGGAGTACTCTAGCCCCTATTCTAGGTTTCTTGTTATTCCAGATAAACTTTAATATTATTTTGTGCCATTCCTGGAATTGAGTTTTAGGAATATAAGTTGGGAGGCATTGAAACAGATATAAATATTTAGGGAGGATATTCAATGTTACTGTCTGCAGCCTGGAATACATTGGGAGATTCATGAGTGACCATCTGCTCATATCCCTCTCCATTTGTTTCAAAAGTGGAGTATAATTAGCTTTAAAGAGTTGGGAGCTGTGTCTGGTCAACCAGACACCCAGGTATCTACCATTTGGATGTGGACCACTCCAGAGGGAGGGATTCTCTCACTTCCTGAGAGGTATAATTAAATGTTGGAACTTCGTTTAGTTTTATTCAGGGTGTAACCTGAGTGTTTGCCAAATTCTACCAGAATTGACCATACCCAGGTATTGACTTCTCAGGGTGGGACAAACAAAGTAACACATCATCTGCGTAGCGAGATCCTCCAGCTGTTGACCCCCAACTACAAGCCATGAACCTTCTGGGAGATACGAACTGCCTCAGCCAATGGTTCTATATAAAGAGCAAATAAAAGGGGTGATAAAGGAAAGCCCTGTCGGGTACCCCTGCCCAAGTTAAATCTTCTAGTAAGTCCTCCATTTACCCTAATATAAGCTTGTGAGCCGGCATATATCGTTTTGATGCAGTCTATAAAGGGACGTGGGAAACCCATTCGTTCCAGAACTAAGAACAGAAATGACCATGAGACTTTATCAAAAGCCTTTTAGCGTCTAAGCTCATGAGGCAGGCAGGAAGGTGAATCGTTGCATAGCATCAGCTATGATGACAGCTGAAACGGACACTATCTGGAGCCTGTCTGCCCATCAAAAGCCCGACTGGTCTGGGTTAATTAGTTCTGGAAGGATAGGGTTCAGTCTGGCTGCTAGGATAGATATAAAAATCTTATAATCTGAATTTAAAAGGGAAATTGGGCGGTATGATTCACATTTTGCAGGGTCTTTATTCTCTTTTGGTATGAGCGAGATCGTGGCATATTGCCATGAGGGGGGGACAGGGTTCGTCTCCTCCCAAACCTCTGAGAAAACTCCCTCCAGCAGTGAAGTCAACTCTGTGGTGAATGCTTTATAAAATTCAGCACTGAATACATCTGGGCCAGGGCACTTCCCTCCTTTCGGGTTCTTAATAGTCTTAAGAATCTCAAGTTGTGAGATTGGCTTAATTAATATTTGGGCTTTTTCTTGGGAAAGCATAGTGAGGGGCAGGGCCTCCAAATAATCCACAGTTCCTTGCACTGGCATTTGCTCCTGAGGCATGTATAACTTACGATAGTAGGACACAAAGGCCTCTGCTATCTGCTCTGGTTCTCGTGTTATTTGGCCAGTAACTGGGGAGACAATTTTGGTTACTGCGGCTCTGGCTTTAAATTGTCTTAAGCGGGCTGCTAGCAATTTGGTGCCTCTTGGACCCCCTTCATAGAATTTTTGTTTGAGATAATATAGATTTTCTCTATCTCTTCCTGTTGGAGCTTTTGAATCTCTGCCTTCAACAGTCTAAGTTCACCATCTCTTTGCCTATCCCATTTTAATTACTGTGAGGTTTCCATTTCTATCAATTTTTCATGTAAGTTTTGTTGTTTTAATAAGCGATCCTTTTTCTTTTTGGAAGCTATAGATATTAACTGTCCTCGGATTGTTGTTTTAAGTGTATCCCACATAATCTGTGGGTTATCCCAGTGTGGAGTTCTCTGTCATAAACTCTACAATATGTTTTAATTTTTTCCACTATCTCCTTATCCTGGAGCAATGACGTGTTCAGTCTCCAGTGGGTCACTTTCCTAGGGAGTGTAATGGCTACCTCAAGAAAAATTGGGCTATGATCTGATATGGTGGATACTCCCACCCACATCGAAGGGAAGGCAGAGATATTGTCCTTAAATGTGAAGAAAGTGTCTAATCGGGAATATACTTTAAACCTATGCGAATAACACGTGTATTCTTTTTGACCTGGGATATTTTTCCCTCCAGATATCTATCAATCCCATTTGGTTCAGGGCTCGGGCCACCACTCTCGATCTTTGGTGGTCCGGACCCTGGATGCCCGAAGTAGTGTCTATCTTTCTGTCCCAAATTAAATTCCACTCCCCGCCCATAATTAGGAGGCCCTTAGACCTTTCCATGACCAACTGGGCAAGAGAGGTATAAAATTGCACAGGGGAGCCAGGGGGGGCATAAACATTAACTAGGGTAACTGGGGTGTCCTGAACCTTCCCTATCAGCATAAGATATCTGGCCCCATTGTCCGCCACAGTATCCTCTAGCTCGAATGGAAAGGATGCTGACAGCAGTATAGCTACCCCTCTCTTGCGCCCTATCTCCAGAGAAGCTGAAAACAACTGTGGGTGGGACTTAGTTTTCAACTTTAAGGCCTCCGTAGGGGAGAGGTGAGTCACTTGCAGGAAATTCACCTCACAATCCTGTTTTAGCAATGTATTTCTGAATTTGTTTTCTCTTCACTGGGTTAGAGCAACCATTAATATTATAGGACAAAATCTTTATGCTGTGTCGTGCCATTGATATATCACACATCGTTTTTGTCCATTAACGTAAGGAATAGATAGAAGCCTGATCTTGCCTGAAAGTAGTAACATCTTAACAAACCAGAAGTACCCAAATGACTGAACTATCAACATGAATTCGAAACTTTTGAACAAAACAACCTGGGCCTGATCAAGGATCAGGAGTGTTGGCTCAGGACTAGCCTCCATCGGGGGCCTGAACCAGAAAAGGTTAGGGGTAGGTGCACATACTTGTGCCCATTCTACCTCATTGAAACTGAGTATACATTGGCTTCCTAGGGAGGGCTGAGGATAGCATTACAGCCATAAGGCAGGTGAGCGTTCACCAATTAGAAAGGAGCTCCGTTTTAGCGGAGAATCTGTCTTCTCTCCCATGGGGGGATCCCCAGTCTGGGTTGCCTTATTGTCAGAGAGAAGCATGCACAAGCCAGAAAACCCCCTCCCCCCTGAAATTGTACTTCAATACAATTGCTTCACCCATAATAGGTCCATCTAATAGACCAATCCAAACAACCTGAAAAAGAAACAGAGCAAATACTGTTCTCCACTTAGCCATATTGGCTTCTAAACTGTTATTTTAACATTTCAAAATAGCTAGTTAAACATTTTAGACAAGTTTCAACTTGCAGTCCACTCCTTATCAGGTCAGACTCGCTGTATCAGCGTCACTTTCTGTCGTCTGGTAAAAGCAGTTCTGGTGGTCCTTGATAGAGTTTCTGGTTATTCCCCTGGATCCAGAGATTAAATTGTCCAAAAGGGTTCTGCGGACCATGGCAGTAAGGCGCTTCCTCCGCTAGAGCCGAGATCTCGTCTGGCAGGGCATTCCTTTGAGAAGTCCTCAAGCGTGGGCCCAGATTCAAGGGCGTCTTCAAAGTGCCAAGTGACCAGATTCAGAAAGTTCCTCCAGAGAGCGAGAGAATCAAACGGCCGTCTATCTAGTCAACGAATAGGAGAGACGGGTGCAAGTCAGGGTGGGAGAACAAGCTCTAGGCATCCAGAGAGACATCGGGGAAGGTACCCCTTACCCTTCCCCATCCTTGTTCAGGTTGTGTCTCGAGGCGCAGTGCTCTCAGGGGATTCCGAGTCTTCATCTTCCACCTGAAGATGCGCAGCGTTTTTATTAAGGTTCGCTGAGTCCCCCAGCTGGGTTATCAGGGTGGAGATGCCTGTTCGAAGATTCAGTTTCTGGGCTCCCTGGATCGCCCTCTGGCGTGGAGGACCCCTCTGAGCCACCGACCAGGCAGAGGAAATGAGGTCTTTCTCCAGTCTTTCCTTTAGGAGAGGGGGGACCGATAAGCCGAGGGCCTCCAAAAAGGGTGCAGCCGACAACAGATCTGGGTAAACTTTTGGGCCTTTATCTGTGACTATTTTCAGTTTTGCAGGATACAAGATTTGTGCTTTTATATTTTGAGCACGTAGCTGCTTCATGATTGGCCAAAGTGTTTTTCTAGCCTCTTGAACCATGCTCGTATAATCGTTATCTATGTATATACAGTGATCTTTGTACATTAATGAGCCTTGTTTCCAGGCCTGCTTCAGTAGTTCTTCCTTCGCTTGGTAGTTGGTTAGTTTGGCTACAATAGATCTGGGCCTGGCATCTGGATTTTTTGGGCGGGGTATTAAAGATCTATGCCCCCGGTCCATTGCAAGATCTAAGTCACGAGGCAGAGGAGGATTTGTTTCAATATGTCTTGCAAAAACAGGATTGTATTCTGATGTTTACTGACCCCTCTGGAATCCATACAGTCTTATATTATGCCTCCTGTTTCTACTTTCGAGATCATCAAGCTTCCGAGTCAATTCGCGGTCTCTGGCCAGAAGGTAAAGCATTAGTCTGTCTTGTCGGTCTGATTGTTCCACGAGTTGGTTAGCACACAGCTCAAGTTGATCTGTTTTTTGGTCCACTCTAGCCAGATCTGATTTAAACTCGTTCAGTGTTTTGTCAATTTTAGCAACTGTGCGTGCAGTTTGCATTATTGTCTCTCTCAGGCTAGTTGGAATCTCCTCCATTGAGGTCTCCGATTGCAGTAGGCCCTCTGTCCTCTCCTTCTCTTGCGTTTCCAATCGTCCCTCCCCTTGCATCATATCTCGTAATTTTTGCACCAGAGTCGATGGTAGCTTTCCTGCTTTGTTCCTTTTACTTTTTGAAGGCGAAGACATTTCTTTAATCGAGTGATTTAAGTCAACGATCTTCGGGGGGGAGACGGAGCCACAGGACTACGCTGCCATTAACTCTCTGACGTCACCAGAAGTCCAGGCTATCAGTTTTTGTATCAATTTCTGTGAGAGCTGACTCCAATTCAGATACCTTCTGATTTATTTTAGCCAGGTCTGTGGATAGTTCAGTGTGAAAGGAGCGAACTTCATCTCTGAATCCTTTGAGTTTTGCCAGGATTGCAGCATTACTAGGTTGTCCATTAGGAGATAGTGGGGGCTCCGTCGTGTCTGGTAGGCCGGAATCACCAGTCTGAGAGTTTTTCACTTGTCTGGTCTGCTGTGCAGCTAAAGCACTTGATTTTTTTTCTTTTTTCGGGCTCCCATTCAGTTCCGTAACTCCTCTAGCCCCTTGTATAAAAAGGTTTTTCTGGTTTTGATTTGTTTTGTACTGATTCTGGGAATTTTTTTGTCAGGTCCCTGGAGCTTGATCTTTTAGTGCTGCATTCCAGCCGACAGCTCAACCAGAAGTCTTGAGAACAATTGATCTACCAGAATCTTGGCAGTTGTCTTTGCCGTGTTGTTCTTAGTGGGAAATGCTTCTACCCACTTGGAGAACAAATCTGTGACAACAAGCGCATACTTGTTGTTCTTACTGGAGTTGGTAAGAGGGCCAATGAAATCGATCTGTATCACATTCCATGGTCCAGACTGCCTTTGGAGCAGGAATTTAGCATTTCTTTTTACTGAAATCAGATTGTTCCGAGCACACACTATGCAGTTGTCCACACAGTGTTCTACATCTTTGGCCATGCCAGGCCAACAGATGACAGTTTTGAGCCTCTGAAGGGTGTTTTCTGTCCCCTGGTGTCCACCAGTGGGAGTGTCATGAACCATATGAATAATTTTGGTACACAGGGATTGTGGTGCAACCCACAATTTGTCACCTGTATCCTGTTTGTGATACCCGATGAGCTTCTGATCACTGGACAAGTGTATATTGTCTGAGTGTCTCTTACATGGACTGCCAACAGGCAGTGGCTGTTCAGTTCCTTTGTCTAGGAATTTGAACACATCTCTTATTTCAGGATCTGCTTTTTGTGCAGCAGAGAGGTCCTGTGGAGGTTCTGGTACCAGTTTCTTGCTGGCAGCTGTGATAGGTGCCACAATAACTGCTACACCTACTGGGTGAGTTATTGTCCATGTCTCCCCCCCCCAAGCACCTGCTTTGGCAAGTGAGTCTGCTCGATCATTGAACTCATGGTAAGGGTCAGATTTACAGTGAGCCCTTACCTTGTGAATGTACAGCTTATGAGTAAACATTTGTGTCAGGGTGTGTATATATACACAAAAAGTTCTCTATATTTGACGGGTACCAGCAGATGATGTAAAATTATTCTTTTGCCAAAATGGAAAGAACTCAGTGAGTGATGAGCAAACCCAGTTGGAGTCTGCAAAAATGATGATGTCCTTGTCACAATGGGGTATGATCTCCAATGCACAGGCCGCAGCTGCCAGTTCAGTGTACTGTGAGGGGATAGCAGTGCAAATCCTAGAAATGCATCTGAAATCACCTTCCTGATCCAGAATAAGCACTCCAAGCCCTGCTACTTGCTCTCCATCCACATAGGAGGCAGAGACATCTGTAAAGATGCGAAACATGGTAGTATCTTCCAGGACCTCACGTGTAGCTGATAAAAATGGTCCTGGGTCAGGCAGGTCAGGTGGTTGGAGGGTGCAGTCATGAGGCATGCCTGTGTAGAGTAGGTCATGGGCAAAGATAGAAGACATTTTAGCAGGCAGTACCTTGATGTTCCTGTCCTGCAAAAGCAAAGACCAGTGTGTTAGTCTGGTGTTAGAGACTGATCCATCTTTTACTTTGTCTGAAAGCAAGAAGTAAGTTGGGGTGTGGCAGGTATGCAAAATAATAGGGGCATACCCAATGATGTACAGAAAGCACTTGACAGCCCAAAAGGTCGCTAAGAGTGTCTTTTCACAGAGACTGTACTTTCTCTCTATGAGGGATTGCACCTGGGATGCATAGACAATGGGTCTGTGATACCCATTGTACTTTTGTGCCAGCACTGCAGACATGGCCACATCAGAGATGGCAGTTTCAAAATGGAAAGGTAATCTTGGGTTAGGATTTATCAGTGCAGGGGCTGAGGCTAAGGCCTGTCTAAGTTGTGTAACAGCTTCAGGGTGTGTGGGGCCCCATGTCCATGGGGCATCCTTTTTCAGCATTCATACAGAGGAGCAGTCTTTAAGGAAAAGTCAGGGATGAAGTCCCTGGAGTAGTTTACCATTCCTAAAAAGCATCTGAGTGTTGCCATGCTTGTAGGAAGTAACAGATCTTGCAAGCCCTGGATTTTCTTGGCAGCTGGGCTTCTCCCTTGGTCTGTGATATGTAGGCCAAGGAAAACTATCTCTTTTTCACATAATTGCACTTTGGAGGAATTGCACTTGAGGCTTGGTCTCCTGAGGAGAGTCAGCAATTCGTCTAGAAGAGCTAAATGTTCTTCTTTCGTGGCGGTTGCTAAAAGCAAGTCATCCACTTACTGCAAGAGACACTGGGGTGTGAAAAAACCCTGCAGGGCATCCATCATGTGGAGATGGAAGAGGGAAGGGCTGTTATGGAAGCCCTGGGGTAGGCAGGTCCAGGTATACTGGAGCCCATCAAAGGTAAAGGCAAATTTGTATTGGCTTTCCTATACTAATGGAAGTGACCAGAACCCATTAGAGATGTCAAGAGCTGAGAACAACTTTTTGTCAGGGATCAACAGCTTGAGCCCATCAGGAGCTGATGCCACAGTTGGGGCATAGCTGATGGTAATGTAGTTGAGTTTCCTGTAGTCAATTGTGAGTCTCCAAGCTACATTTGGTTTTTTCACAGGCCAAATGGGTGAATTGACAGTAGAGACACAATCCCTAATCACTCCTTGTTGTAGCAGTGACTGGATAGTCTCCCTCAATGAGGGTAAGGCTTCAGCAGGGAACGGGTACTACTTCTGCCTCACAGGGTTAGGTCCTGGAATCTCAATGGTAGTATACATCCTACCACAATCATATTTGTTGACACCAAACACATCAAGGTTTTTCTGTAACAAGGGTGAAAGTTCAGAAAACAGGTCATGACTTTTGAATAGAGCCATGACGTCATACTCCTTGTTGTCATGGGAGATGGCTGTCACTGCTTGTGAGTCTGGTATGGTGACAGCATGACATTGTCCCTTGATCTGTAGCAATAACCTGTTAGCTAGGTCCACAACACAGCCATATGGTGCAAGGAAATCAATTTCCGGTATGCTGGGGTGATGATGTAATACCATGAGGTCAAAGACAAAATCAGTCTTGAGATGGCTCACCTGCACAGGTAGAGATACAGATCGATAGGTGTTTATCTAAGTACCATCTACACCCTGTGTGCTGGTTTTCCAACCGATAGACCAGGCAGACATAGCTGGGTTCTCATCATGGAGAACAGACTTGGCTGCTCCTGTATCCAGAAGCATGTCTAGTCGGTGGCTCCTGACCGTGGCCCTTATGCGGGGCTGTCCATTTGTGTTGACAAGCAAGTCACTCACAATCCAGACTGGGGCCTGTAATTGTCAATTGGTGTAGTTCTCGGATTCTTCTTCATCATCCTGTCCCTGTGACCTGAGGCTTACGGGAGCTTGTTGGGCCTCCTTTCGGTACTTCACAGGACATGAATACTGTACCTGACATCAGGGCCACGATCTCGGCCTGTTCAATTGACAGTTCCTGGATCACCACATCAGCCTGGCCAGTGCCTGATGCTGTGAAAAGGTTCTTCCCTCGGCTGTTCGATTGTTATGTAGCTGGAGGCCAGAAAGGGTTGTGTTACTAGTTGGTGCCAGGGCTGCCACAAAACACATGGATGCAGCCTCCTTTTTGGCACAGGCCTCCTTCAGTTGTTTCTAGAGGGTCTCATTCTTATCTCTAAGGGTCTGATAGTTAGGCCTGTTACAGTGCTTGCCATCAGAATTTGAGTTTTTCCAATTCCTGTTGTTGTTGTTATTGTTGTTGTAGTTCTGGTTATTCTTATAGTTCTGGCTCCCCCCCCCCGTGCAACTGCTTGTCATCAGAAGGGGCATCCTGTTTATCATTGTAACCTTCCAATATATATTGAGTGGGGGTAGGGTTCACCTCGGCAACTTGGGCCAGGGCTCCCTGGGCCATCGGAGTTTGGATGGCAGCGGCCTTGTTGGGATTTTTACCGGAAGCTAGGTTATGGAGGTAAACCTGAAAGGCACGCTCCGTGTTAGTGAGACTCTCATCAAAGGTATCAGTCTGTTGGTAATGTTGAGTGCAACCTTTTCTCGGAGAGCTGGAGTCATGTTGCGGATGTACAAATCCTTGTACTCAATTTGATTTTTGCTGGCGTTTTCACCCGCTAGGCCCTTTCTGGCCTCATAGGTGAGCCACAACCATTGATGGTAAGCTGCTGGGATTTCCTTCACATTTTGCTTAACCTTGTAGTACAAGGTTAATCAAAATATGAAGGAAAGCCCAGCAGCTTACCATCAATGGTTGTGGCTCACCTATGAGGCCGGAAAGGCCAAGTGGGCTCCAACGATACCTGGGGCATTGGCAGCAAGGAGTGCCTGTGAGATATCATTGTAATGGAGCATCTCACAGTTGCAGACAGCCTCTGGGAGTCTGGCCCAGAGGATAGGTTTGATGGTCTGTCTCAGGACTTGAGCCTGGTACTCAGGTTGGAGAGAAAGCTTCTCTCATAGAGAGCGCACCTTCTCCAAATGACAACTAAGGTTGTTGGTTGGTCCCATCTCTCTGATGCCTTGAGCAATTTGCTGAACAGAGTGAGTGACCTATAGGGGACTGGATGTGGGTGTACTGGCCCGGGAATGGTAGTCAATTGCACATGACCCAGAGCACTGCAAAGGGCAGCTTCCACCGCTGCATCAGTGACTGCTTTGAATGCATGTTCCTGGGTTACAGCATGTTCAAACATGTACTTAATCTGCTCTTGCATGCATGACTGTCCGTCCAATGTTGCTAGATTCATAAAGGCCTCCTGTATCATGCCGTGCACTTCCGAATTGTCTTCCCTGGAAAGGGGAGCCAATGGAAGTGGGCTCCTACTTGGAGGTGGTTGGCCTCCCGTATCATGGGGGCCACCATGTTTGTTTTTGCGTGGCAGTGTAGAAGGTGTGCCAACTTGACAAGGGGATGGGCCAACATAGCCACCATCTTGGGAATGGCTGGTAAAGTCCACAGCCCTGTGGTTCGGGGGTTTGGACATGACGATGTGGCCTATGTCCTCATAATCAGAACTGTCATCGCCTGATGATATAATGTCAATAGGTGTGTACTGAAAACCATTCATGGCTTTTACATGGCCAGCAAGAACCTCTCACTGATGGCGTATTCTCACTATTTTTTCTCTACATTTCTTATGACAAACATTTGCAGTGCCCTGCTCAATACCATGCTCAACCTCACGCTGCAATACTTGGTATACGGCACCCAATTCAACGTTCTTCCTGAGCTCTTTGTCTAGCTCATGCATCAACTTTACATTCTCTTCCTTCAGTTCAACATTATTCTCTCTCAAACTTTCATTTGTGTCACTCAAAATGTCATTCAAATAAGATAGCTGTTTCTTATCACATTTCAACCTTTCATTGTCATCTCTTAATATACACAATTCATGCTCAGAGTCTTGAGCAGTACAGTGCAACAGTCTATTATTGTGATCACGGACTGACTGTGTTTCCTCTGCTAGTTTCTGTTCCCTTTTCAGTAACTCTGATGCCTGCAAGCCCATCTCTGTTTTTAGAGAAGCGTTCTGCAGCTCAAGGGAGGCACATCATGCTAGCAAACTTTCTATGGCTGTATGTAAAGCCACGACCAAGAGACCTTTGGTGTGGTATTTCTTGGCTTTTTGCTTTGACTTTAGATATTGATCAGAGATCATAAGCAAGGGGTCTTCTGCTGATATAGCATCCAGCGCAAAATTAGTCCAGCCTCCATGGGAGGTAAGATAGTTTGAGACATCGAGTCTCAGTTCTGTGCACAGTTCAGGCATACCAAACAAAGGGGTAGACACACAAACAAAGAAAGCAATTGAAAGACTGGACTCAAATCCTTGGTGTCATCACCCAATGGCTTTCCGGTCCCCCTTGGGCAAACGGTGGAGTCAAGGTGGTACACTGCTATTCACAGAGGGAGTATAACAGTGGTCCGGTGTGGTTCTGCCATGCCTGAAACCAAGATGTAGCAAGTCTGCAAGAGAACAACCACTGTAAGTATGAGTAGGTCCAAGTATGCAAAAATGCACTACACTACTTGACATTCAGTTCAAGGAACTCAGATGGAATCCTCACTTTGTACATTCCAACCTGCACATGGTCATCAAATGTAACGGGATGGTAACACCATCACCTTCTCAGGTTCTTGTTGAAACTGCACTAAAGTGAAGAAATGACAGACAAGTGGTGTCCAGCACTAAAAGTGATTTATTTCTGATATATAAAGCAGGCTTACAACCAATGTGATCACTGGGAGAATACTTCCAATCTTTCTTACCTATAGGTAGCAGTACGTCTCTTCTCAGAGAGAAGGTGTAATGCAAAGGGTCTTATACCACTGATAATTGTCATAGCAACAGCTAAAAAGATATATAAAAACATTATAATTGGCCAGTGTCAAATGACCTGACTTTTCACTAGCCTGGGAAAGCATGCTGAGCTAGCAGAAAGTAACAGATAGCTAAGACAATGGGTCTTGTATTTCATGAAGGACACTTGCGGTTACATATGCCATTACAGTTCTGCACTATCACTAAAGCTAGCAGTATTGCCTAACTAATCATTATACAGTGGTGTAAATAGAAGTATCTCCCAGGCATTACAAGCAGAATAATAGTAAAAGCATTATGATTTTCAGTAAAAATACAGTAGAACTCAGATCCTGACACTTATGCATATATGATACGTACCTGTGCCCTAAGGGTAGTACATGTACCTATAAGTAGTACTATCTGTGAGGTAAAAGGTCAATCAGGGGTGCTGGTCCATGGATAACAGTACAGAGGATGGAGGTAATGGTGTCTGTATTTGGGATGGAGTTGAGCACAGGAGAGCTGGGAGGTGGGAGCGAGAGAGCTGGGAGGTGGGAGCAAGTGGTGAGTGCGAGGTACTGTGGCACAGAAAGTGATTTTACAGTTTTTGTTATTGTTTTGTTAGGATGGTCAGTAGTTGTGAGCAAGCGGTTTCCATTACTGAAACAGGAGTGCACAGCAGGGAAAAAGATGGTGGCATTTACAGTCTGGGTTGGAACACTGGGGAGGGTGTAGTGATTTGTTTTACTTCTACTTTTTATGTGTGTTCAGCTGGTACTTTATGTGGTGGTTATGCAGAAATTACCCCACGGCATAAAGTGTCAGTCAATCAATTAAGGCACAGTATTCTCAGACCTCATTGTATATGTGCAATAAGGAACCCCTTAATCGTCCACTAGATGGCAGATTAATCAATCTGGGCTAGTACACATTTACAACCCACATCACATGGCAGGGACTTCATGTGATGGATGTTAAGATGAGTTAAGGTGAAGCCCTATCTGTATCGAATCTGTAAAAAATGGTCATAATCTTTATCAGGTATCAACAGTTTTCATAAAGTATTATTTTAGATATTTTGAGGGTAAAAGCTGAGGAGCAAAACTAAAATGACAAAATGGTAAAACACTTGAGGCCTGACCCTCAGTGGTCTTGTGTACCCCCAGATTGGAGTGGTGCTTAGAGTTCCCACCCTGCACATGCAGCGACCTCCTTGCATCCACAGCCCTGAATATGAACTTCCTTTGTGCATGATCCCATGCAGCCAGTGCATCCATGTGTCCCACAGCAGAACATGATCTCCATGGTGTGGAGAGTCAGCAGAAAGGGCACAGTCTACATGGGGCAAGACCAGCTGTAACAACTACACACCCCACTTTGTCCAGCTGCAGGACATCTCAGGTATCCCAGTCAGTCTCTCCTCCACCACTCTGCAGTCCTCTGAGCTGATAAGGAGAGATGGGGGCCTTTCTGGCACAGTCTGTATTGTCTCAGATTCATATAATGTCACCTATTAGGGTATGACAGCCTGTGGAGGACTGCCCTATCCCATGTTGCTTCACTCCATCTGGAATGGGAGATCCACTGCAGTGCTGACCAATGCATCTGGTTGGATGGCTGGTATTCTGCAAAGCTCTTCCCCATGCTGCCCCCTATCTCTAGCTGTGCCAGTCACAGTGAGGGGTAGACATGGGCTGTGGATGCCATCTTGTATGTACAGGCATTGGGGGTGGAGCTCCATGGCTGGAATATGTACAGTTTGCACAAAGTTTCACAGAGTATTTCATATTTGAAATGAATTCAATTGTCTTAAACACTCGTAAAGTGGAAGACAGTCTCATTCGGTACATGGCACATACTGTTATTAATATCCTTTTTGTATTCATCTTTCAGTAGTTTTTTTATAGAGATGTTTACTTTTACTGCCCCAGTCATCCTCTATTGTGCCTACTGCCCCAGCCTTGTCACCCCAACCTCTCCCAGGCCTTACCTCATCACACTTTCATAGGTTTCATAGGTCAATTCAAGCTTTAATAGGCTTGCGTCCTTTATGCTTGCCCTTTAAATGTATTATACATTAATTTAATTTAATCAAGGTAATTGATGCCGAATTTAACCTCATTACCAGTAACCTTATCCAAACTGTTTTTAAAAGTATTAATGTCTTTACTTTGAATTACTTCTAATTGGAGACAGTTCCAGTGTGCACTTACTCTTAGACTGTACCAGTTCTTTCTAAGTAATAAATTCCATTTCTCCAGTTGTAGTTATTTAGGGTGGTTCCTGCTACTAACTCTGCCTTGGGTATATAGTACTCTAAGCCAAATTCAATTCTGAGATTGTTGTCCTCCATTGCATTAAAAAGCATACATAAATCCCCCCGTACCTTCTGTACTGAAGTGAATATAAGTTAAGTGTTTTCAATATTTGTTGATATGACAATCCTTTTAAACCTGTAACGGACCTAGTCAATCTGCGCTGTACTGCTTTAACCCTTTTAATGTTTTCCCTACTATAAGGGGACCAAAGCTGCACACAGCACTCCAGGTGAGGCCTAACCAGAGCAACGTAAAGGGGGAGTATGACTTCACTTGCTTGGCAGGAAATATGCCTAAAAATGCAATTTAATATTTGATTGGCTTTTTTTACTTGCTCCCTGCAATGAATATTGAATTTAAGGTCTGGGCATATAGTCACGCCAAGGTTTTTTTCACAGCAAGTTACAATTAAAGGTACATTGTTCATATAATACTTTTGCTATTTATTCCCAGCACTAAGATGCATAACTTTGCATTTATTAATATTTATGGTCAATTTACTATGTTCAGTTCAGGCAAAAATAGAATCCAACGCTTTTTGTAATACAGAGGTACTATCTGAACCATTCACTGCCGTTCCCAGCCAACAGTCATCAGCAAATTTCAACAACTAGATGTTTTGTGAGTCCAATTTTAGGGAGGAACTGTATATATTAAAAAGTATGGGACCCAGGACCGATCACTGTGGCACACCGCTCGTAACTCCAACCCACTCTGAGAATACACCATTGACTACCACTCACTGTTGACGTCCCTTCAGCCAGTTGGCAAACCAGTGAGTGATGTTAGTACATATGTAATGCACCAAAGTTGGGCCATCCCAGAAAAAATAAAATAAATAAATAAATTAGGGGTTCACAGGTGCTCAGGGTACCTGCTGCAGGTGCAGGCAGCAGGATACTATGATAAGGGGCCCCTGAGAATAAAAGATTCACCTCCTTATAAAGGGAAATACTGTAAATAACAGAAAAGTGCCCTGTGGTCAAAAGACAGATTTTAAAAGCAATAGATGTCACAATGGCCTGGATGGAATGCTGTGCTGAGTGGCTCATGCACAGCATTCCACTCCAGCCAATCTAGAAACCAGGGAGGTTCAAGTTTAAAAAAATAATTGTTCAGTTTGTCAGTTGTTGCTGGGCTGTGGAGTAGAGAGGATCACAGGAGTGCAAGAGGGACTTGTGGCTTACCTGGGGTTGTGAAGCCAGTCCTGTTGACTCCGTGGTGATTCCTCTCCTCCAGTTCACTGAAGACTCCCTGCTCTGCTGTGTCCTGCGGTCGGTGGTGCCATCAGGGCACCACGGAGACGTACAATGACTGTTCGCCGTGGTTTTGGGCTTGTAAGCCCTTCGTTTTATTGTTTTGACCCCCCGTTGTTTTAAAGTTTAAATTTGTGTAAACTCGGTCTCACGCCGGTGGCAGAGAAGCGCCGCATCGCCGAATCCCTGTCGGCCATTGGAGACCCTCAGTTGTCCTCCCAGATGCCTGCACATTCCCTCCCTCTGCCACAGTAACTCCCACATCCCGTTTACTTCCCTGTCCACTGGAGCAGCCTGAGGAGTGGTGAGTTGGCGGCAGCACACGCTACGTGCTGGCCGCCTGTCCAGAGAGGCTTTGTTTTAATTTAATTTAATTTAAAAAGTGCACAGAAGGCACACCAGGAGTGGCTGAGCGCTGTAAAGGGAAAGCGGGTCATCAGGACCCAGGATTAATTATTCAGAGGGGAGGCGGGGTGTAGCGACACCCACGGGGAGGGGCCAGGGTCTCAAGGCCAAGCAAAGGGTAATAAATATTCATTAGGGGGTGGGATTTAAGGCGGCAACCTGCCGGATGAATAACAGCAGCTCTCAGAGAGCTGCAGATTTAAAGGGGCAATACAGTTAAAAGGGCAATCCAGACCCAGTATTAAGTGGGGCACCAGTCCCAATGCAATGTGGGGCACCAGGCCCATTGTAAAGTGGGGCACCAGGCCCAGTATTAAGTGGGGCACCAGGCCCAATGTAACATGGGGCATGAGACCCAGTATTAAGTGGGGTACCAGGCCCAAGATAACGTAGGGCATCAGGCCAGAGGTAAAAGTAGGGCATTAGGCCCAAGGTAAAGCTTGGTACAAAAGGTAGGCCCCGGCCTAGCGGAATAGGGCAAACCAGCCTAGTGGTACTATAGGGAGGCCCCGGCCTAGTGGAATAGGGCAAGCCAGCCTAGTGGTACTATAGGGAGGCCCCAGTCTAGCGGAATAGGGCAAGCCAGCCTAGTGGTACTATAGGGAGGCTCCGGCCCAGCAGAATAAGGCAAGCCAGCCTAGTGGTACTATAGGGAGGCCCCGGTCTAACGGAATAGGGCATGCCAGCCTAGTGGTACTAAAGGATTCCTTAGCCACAATGTACAGAAACAGATCTTATTCCAGAAGATCCTTCATTTAGAAACAGGGGTATGTTTAAGAGTGTTCGATTTGCCTATACTGTGAAGCTACTGTAATTATTGTACTGCTTATGCTGAACTATTGCCCTAAGTACCTGATCTATTGTCCTAAGTACCTGAACTATTGTCCTAAGTACCCGAACCATTGTCCTAAGTACCTGAACTATTGCTCTAAGCACCTGGACATTGGCCCTCATCAGTAAGTGGTACTCCAAAAGTTATAATTTGCCCTCCTCTGGCAAATTATTGTATCATTTCACAGTTCTTTGGGCATTTTTCAGTTATATGTTTACTACTGTATGAAGACAGTCTCACTCTTCTACCACACTGCAGTCTCATAGTGTGGCCTGTAATACCACGTACTCAGAATCAGTCTCCACTCAGAAGAAGACATCCTCTCAGCATTCTTCACTCCTGGAAGATCATCCATCAGCTCATCATGTCCGTTTGTGTCATCCGCTGAAGTCGAGTCCTTCACCAGTCATACAAGTCGTACCCGCCGGTTTCTTGTTTTCACAGCTTGAAAGTACATTCGGCGAAACACATCACGACAGCCGTGTCAGTGTCGTTCCGGATGGTTCCTGTTCCAGATGTCCCGAAGTTGGTCGCCCTCTACAGAAGAGTGAGCGCATCCTGGAGAACCTAGTCTGTGCCCCTCCTGGTCGTTCGCTGAAAGTCGAGTCCGTCGAAGCCCAGTTCGGGACGCGTCCACCGTTTCTTTGTTTTGTGTTAGTTCCTGATCCTAGGATTGCAGAGTCCACCATCATCTCTTCAGATTCTTATGGTTCCTGGTCCTGTCAGAGTTCCTTCTGAGTTCAACTGGCCCTTGGAGTGCTGCAGCATCAGTCAGGTCGTGGTAGTCCTCCATTGGATTCATCGCCACGCAGCTCTTGATCTATCTTCATCCTTGGTGACCCTGGAAGTGGGTTTTGGCCGAGGAACCCTTTGTTTTCAGTGTGTTCTCTCAGGAACCAGTTGCTCTGGTTCTACATTCCGGCAGCCTTGGAGAGAGTGGGCTTTTGCCGAAGAATATATGGTCTGTTTACCAAACCTCTCACCACACCAGTGGCCTTATCTAGGTCCTTGCTGGGAATTGTGATTAGGGTTCTACAGTTCTGTTTTACTTCCCCTTGTAGCTACCAACAAAGAGTGACGGTGTACACGAAGATGCTGGATCTCTAGACTCTTGTAATATCTGGACTCTTATGGAAATGTGTGATGCTAATTACCCTAGTACAGTTCTGAGTAGCTTATGTCACCTGATCCTCATTTAGAGTATAGAAGTATAGAATAGTGTCAGAATAAGAGTGGCAGTAGGCCTAAAGTTTATTCTTGTTGTAATAACCTTAGTAGTGGTAGATAAAAGTTTTTCTCTATTTATTGCCCTATTGTTCTTGGGCAACCCTTCCTCCCTCTTATGACTGTGTCTCTCTACCCTTGGTACAAAATGAATGCCCTGCGGGCATTGAAGCACTAAGTTGACTCCTGCCTCTCCTTGTCTGGGTAACGGTTATCCTATCCACATAATTCGGACCTTGGTGCCTCACTCATCTCTTTGCACCACCTTTAGAGTATAGAACTCTTCACAGAGCACCTCTAGACCATTACATCAGGGCTAGATCATCACAAAAAAAAATTGGCGTAGTCGGCAGGATAGAGATAATTATTTATCTGAGGAGTCCAAAGTTGGAGTGGCTTAATAGGAAGCACAGATGGAGCCAGGGTGTAGTAGTGGATTGTCTGGGGGGGATAGAGAGTCGGCTGAAGGAGACCAAGATGGACCTAGAGGGAATATCCCACCATCTCCACTAACCATGCCATATTACTTCGGAGCGCCATGGCTTCCACAGTTTTCTGGAGAAATAGATGGGGACGGAACCAGCAACCTGGGGGAATTCCATTCGAAGATGCAGGCCATGTTTTGGTTGTATCAGATCTCCAAGCAACAGAAGGTTGAAATTTTAATCGGGCAACTAAAGGGAGCTGCCCACCGAGAAGTCCAATCATGACCAAGCGGAGCAAAAGCCACAGCGGACCAGATACTCCAGAGGCTACAGCAGATCTTCGATGCTAGGACCGTGTCTGACCTCAAAATGAAGTTCTTTTCACGTACCCAGAAGTCTCAAGAGACCCTGACAGAGTTTGCACTGAGTCTGCAAGAGCTGTTACGAATGATAGAGAGAGTAGACACAGCAGAGGTCCGAGATGAAGATCGAGTACTAGTCGAAAAATTTGTTGAAGGAGTGCAAAGTGAGGCCCTGAAGAGAGAATTACGCATGCTGCATTTACAAAACCCTGAAGTCAACTTTCTGGATTTCAAGGAGAAAGCCATTCGAATATTTGGTTCAGGACATTCCTGAGAAGAGGCTCCGGCATATCCCCAAACCTCTATGGGAACTCAATGGCAGACCTACACTACCAAAGGATGGAAAAAAGACCATTCTTGGCAATCAAGACTCCAGCCAGAGGAAATGTTCTTACAAAGACAAGAACCGGGAAGAGAATCTGTTGCCTACCCGAGCCGGCGTTCTGAACATGAGCAGATGCATGAACCAAGGATACAGACACTGACATGTTCTGTGCAGACTAGCACTCGACCACACTCGGAGCTGACTGAGCAGATTGCTACACTGACCAACCAGATGGCAGAGATGTATAAAGAAATGCAGAGTTGGAAAGCTGGTTGGAAAAGTGAGAGAAGCTTCGTTCCATCAGGGAAAGAAAGGAAGCATGACCAAATGAACCACTCAAGAAGGAGTGAAGGGTGATGCTCCACAGATCGATTTGATAGCCAAGGAAGGCCCATATGTCGCTGTTGTGGTGTTAGTGGCCATATAGAAAGGAGATTTGGTCAGCCAGTAAATAACACCCTAAATTTAAACAGGAATTCTTCGGGGATGAGGACCGACCCTTGAAGAGCAGCCGATCAGGTCCAGCAGTCCCACTAGAGCAGTCGTGTTTTATCGGTAGAAGCCCTATGATACCAGTCAAGGTCGATGGCATCGAGCTCATGGCATTGCTAGACACCGGATCACAAGTTACCACATTGCAAGGGCGAGAGTTCCAGAGATATTGGACACCTAATGATCTGAAGCCACCTTCTAGATCTTGGGTAAAGTTAATAGCGAGCAACGGTGATGAAGTACCATATTTAGGCTATCTAGAAGCTGATGTACAGCTAGGAAAGAACGTTCAGTGCAACACAGGCATCATTGTGAGCGACACTGAGAGTGATAAACTGCCACCACTAATTCTAGGGATGAACGTTCTACAAAATTGCTTCGGTGAATTAGTGAGCATCCTCCAACAGCAAGCCAAACACGTACCTTGAGTGGAGAAACATGCCCTGCAACAAACTATCTACAGCTTGCAATGCTATCAACGATTCGCTAATGCTGAGGGCGAAATCGGTAAAGTAAGAGTGACGGATGCTAGACCAGTAACCTTGAAGCCAGGCACCGAAACCACTCTTTGGTGCAAAGCAAAGGTGGGCCCGAGGGGTCAAGATTATGACGCCCTAGTGGAACCTTACCCAATGAACAAGGAAGAGCCAATAATAGTAGCTCGGAGTGTAGCTACAGTGATCAGAGGTAGGATACCAGCCCGAGTGCTAAATTACGGGACTCATGATGTACAGCTGTACTGGAACCAGCCGGTCGCCCAGATCCACATGGTGTGTTTATATGACATTGTCAAAGCTGGGGAAGAAACAGAGAAAGTGCCTGAAGATGGGATGAAAAGTGACCAGAGACCAGAATGGACCAAGAAGATTAAAGTAGGCAATCCGAAGACCAGCATGAAACAAAGGGCTGATGTTTTGAAAGTGGTTGTACACCAAAAGGAAGCTTTTAGCCAACACCCCATAGAATTTGGGTAAGCTCATGGGGTAGAACATCACATCAATACCCATGGACATCCACCTATCAGAGAGAGATTTAGGCCTATTCCACTAGCCATGTACCAGCAAGTAAAGGAAATAATTAAAGAAATGAAAGAGGTTGATGTGATAAAGGAAAGTCACAGCCCTTGGGCAGCGCCAATTGTTCTGGTAAAGAAGAAGGATGGTAAGATCTGATTCTGTGTAGATTACCGCAAATTAAATGCCATCACCCATAAGGATGCGTATCCTTTGCCTAGGATAGAGGATTCTCTCACGGCTCTTCAATCAGCAGCTGTATTCTCCATCTCTAGATTTGACCAGCGGGTACTGGCAAGTTCCTATGGTGTCGAAGGATCAAGAGAAAACAGCCTTTATTACCCCCATGGGTCTCTTTGAATTCACCAGGATGCCTTTTGGATTGTGTAATGCACTGGGAACTTTTCAAAGACTGGTGGAACATTGTCTTGGAAGCCAGAATTTCGATACCCTGTTGTTATATTTAGATGATATCATTGTATACTCAAAAACTCATGAAGATCACTTGCATCACCTGGATGAAGTGTTCCAAAAATTGATCCAATACGGTCTGAAAATAAAACCCTCTAAATGTCATCTGTTGCAGACTAAAGTGAGTTATCTGGGACATATAGTTTCCGTGGATGGAGTGACGCCAGACTCAGAGAAGATCGAAGCAGTAAAGAAATGGCCTGTTCCTGCTACCATTAGAGAGGTCCAAAAATTCCTGGGATTTGTTGGATATTATCGAAGATTTATTAAGAATTTCTCCAAAATTGCTGTACCTTTACACAAACTTTTAAGAGGATCAGCAGAAGGTCGAGTCCCAAAGAATCGCCTTGTTACATGGGGTACTGAGCAACAAGAGGCCTTCGATCATTTGAAAAAGATACTAACTGAGGCTCCTATATTGGTGTATCCAGATTATGCAAAACCTTTTCTGTTGTATACTAATGCCAGCAACAAAGGATTGGGTGCGGTACTCGCACAAGAACAGAATGGTGTGGAAAGGGTAATTGCCTATGCAAGCAGAGGAAGAAGAGGATCCAAGCGTAACGACGTCCGCTATAGCTCTTTCAAACTGGAATTTTTAGTGCTAGTCTGGGCTATCAGCGAGAAATTTCAGCAATATTTAGCTGCCACCCCTTTCATGGTTTTCACGGACAATAATCCTTTAGCACATTTGAATACTGCAAAGCTAGAAGCCCTCGAGCAAAGGTGGGCCTCTCGACTTGTGAATTACCAATTTTCCTTAAAGTATCGCTCTGGTAAAGCTAATGCAAATGCTGATGCCTTGTCCCGGATGCCTGGAAAAGGAGAATCAGAAATAGATAACACCCCGCTGGAAAATATAGAAATGCCACCTTTTCTGCAGGTACCAGCTGAGATTGTAGAGGCCTGTTGCCAAATTGCTCCCGAGTTTAAAGTGGAAGATCAACCAGAAGTGGATGACATGATTGCAAATCAAAAGAATCTATGGGTAAAACTACAAAGCCAAGACCCTATAGTTTGCAAAGTAAAAGCTCTAGCTGCTCAACAGAAGCGCATGGCCCAAAGAGAAAGAAGGAAGTTGAACACAGAAGTGATGAAACTTTGGAGACACAGAACTCGTCTGACCATAGAAGATTATCATCTGGTTAAGAAAAGTAGAGATCCTACCACACACACAGAAGTAACTCAAACTGTAGTTCCAAAGACTGGTGCTTCCGTAGTGTTGGAGGTGTACCATGATAATTCAGGACATTTTGGTCACAAGAAAACTGAAGCTATCATCAGAAGGAGATTTTATTGGATAGGAATGCGAAACGATATAATAAAATGGTGTGATGAATGTCCAGCATGTAACTTAAAATGCAAGGAGAAGGTGAATCAGAGAGCTCCTCTCCACCCAATAATCAGTAATGCACCATTGGAACTAGTTGCTCTTGATCATATGAAGTTAGACCCTAGCACAAATGGACACATTTATATCCTCACTATGGCGGATCACTTTTCCAAGTTCGTGGTTGCAAGTGCAGTAAAAGACCTATCTGCTCGAACTACTGCTGAAACCTTTATGAGATGTTTTGTATGACCTTATGGATATCCTACAAAAATCCTCACAGATCAAGGAACGTCTTTCGAATCTCAACTTTTTTCATGAACTTTGCGCTCTGTATGGAAGCCATAAGTTAAAAACCACTGCTTACCACCCCCAAGGTAATGGACTTTGTGAAAGAACAAACCAGATTTTCCTAGAAATGTTGGGAGCTCTACCAGAATATAAACGTCCCTTCTGGCCAGCTTTACTTCCTGAACCCACATATCTTTATAATAATACTATTCATTGCTCCCACGGGTTATACACCTCATTATTTAATGTTTGGACAACACGGAAGACTTCCGATGGACTTAGTGCTGGAAGTACCACAAAAAGAAACTAAAATAAAGAAGCCTGTGACAAATTGGGTCCAAGAACATAATCAACGTTTACAGGAAGCTGGAAAAATTGTTGGTAGACACATGGAGCAAGCATGGCAAAAGCAGAAAGCAAACTACAATATCAAGGCCAAAGCTACACCTTTACTTGTCGGAGAAAGAGTAATGTTGAAGAAGACCCAAAAATGCAGCAAGCTATCTTCAAAGTGGGAACCAGAACCTTATTATATTATCGAGATACCTTATCATGAACTACCGGTATACAAGATCCAACAGGAATTTGGACATGGTACCAAGATTGTCCATCGCAATCTCCTAAAAGCTTGCACTTTCAGAGACACTGTGATCGTTAAAGAACAGGACAGTCCTGCGCCAAAAGAGAGGCAACAGTCCACAAAAGACAAAATGTGGAAACCAGAATCACCAACCAATTGGTGTACAGAACCTTGGACCTGTACTTCATATATGCATTCCCAGGACCATTCAAATTGTGTACCAGTGATAGCTCCAGAAATACCGGATTTCCTAGAAAGAGAACGTATTGTTCAAGAACCTGTTGATTTCCAACCCCGCAGATCTCAAAGATCGAACTCAGGTATCCCGCCTAGAAGGTATATCACAGAAGCTTCTCAACTCGTACCTTGGTACAGCAGGTAGATCTAATCCAAGTAATTTCCCAGACACAGTCACTTTAGGGTAAAACTTCAAAAATTTACAGTACAGTAGATATTTTAAGAATATTTTAGAGATATTAAGAGTGTTTTATTAACGTAAGACTTCATAGAGTGTTAAGTAAGATTTTAGAGGTTGTTAAGATGATAGATTTGATAAAGTATAAAGGGAATACATGGGAACATGTATTTTTAGGTGGGCCCAAATCTGTAATGCCCCAAAGTTGGGGCATCCCATAAAAAATAAAATAAATAAATAAATTAGGGGTTCACAGGTGCTCAGGGTACCTGCTGCAGGTGTAGGCAGCAGGATACTATGATAAGAGGCCCCTGAGAATAAAAGATTCACCTCCTTGTAAAGGGAAACACTGTAAATAATAGAAAAGTGCCCTGTGCACTTACAGCATGGTCAAAAGATAGATTTTAAAAGCAATAGATGTCACAAAGGCCTGGATGGAATGCTGAGCTGAGTGGCTCATGCACAGCATTCCACTCCAGCCAATCTAGGACCCAGGGAGGTTCAAGTTTAAAAAATAATTGTTCAGTTTGTCAGTTGTTGCTGGGCTGTGGAGTAGAGAGGATCACAGGAGTGCAACAGGGACTTGTGGCTTACCTGGGGTTGTGAAGCTGGTCCTGTTGACTTCGTGGTGATTCCCCTCCTCCAGTCCACTGAAGACTCCCTGCTCTGCTGTGTCCTGCGGTCGGTGGCGCCATCGGGGCACCACGAAGACGTCTACAATGACTGTTCGCTGAGGTTTTGGGCTTGTAAGCCCTTCGTTTTATGTTTTGACCCCCCATTGTTTTAAAGTTTAAATTTGTGTAAACTCGGTCCCATGCTGGCGGCAGAAGCCCCATCTCAAGCCCTGTCGGCCATCGGAGGCCCCCAGTTGTCCTCCCAGATGCCTGCACATTCCCTCCCCCTGCCACAGTACCTCCCACCTCCCGTTTACCTCCCGGTCCACTGGAGCAGCCTGAGGAGCGGTGAGTTGGTGGCAGCACACGCTACGTGCTCGCCGCCTGTCCAGAGAGACTTTGTTTTAATTTAATTTAATTTAAAAAGCACGCAGAAGGCTCACCAGGAGTGGCTGAGTGCCGTAAAGGGAAAGCAGGTCATCAGGACCCAGGGTTAATTATTCAGAGGGGAGGCGGGGTGTAGCGACGCCCACAGGGAGGGGCCAGGGTCTCAAGGCCAAGCAAAGGCCTATAAATATTCATTAGGGGGCAGGATTTAAGGCGGCAACCTGCCGAATGAATGACAGCAGCTCTCAGAGAGCTGCAGATTTAAAGGGGCAATACAGTTAAAAGGGCAATCCAGGCCCAGTATTAAGTGGGGCACCAGTCCCAATGCAACGTGGGGCACCAGGCCCATTGTAAAGTGGGGCACCAGGCCCAGTATTTAGAGGGGTACCAGGCCCAGTATTAAGTGGGGCACCAGGCCCAAAGTAACATGGGGCACCAGGCCCAGTATTAAGTGGGGCACCAGGCCCAATGTAACGTGGGGCACCAGACCCAATATTAAGTGGGGCACCAGGCCCAAGATAATGTAGGGCATCAGGCCCGAGGTAAAAGCAGGGCATTAGGCCTGAGGTGAAGCTTGGTAGAAAAGGGAGGCCCCGGTCTAGCGGAATAGGGCAAGCCAGCCTAGTGGTACTACAGGGAGGCCCCGGCCCAGCAGAATAAGGCAAGCCAGCCTAGTGGTACTATAGGGAGGCCCCGGCCTAGCGGAATAGGGCAAGCCAGCCTAGTGGTACTAAAGGATTCCTTAGCCACGATGTACAGAAAGAGTTCCTATTCCAGAAGACCCTTCATTTAGAAACAGGGGTATGTTTAAGAGTGTTCGATTTGCCTATACTGTGAAACTTCTGTAATTATTGTACTGCTTATGCTGAACTATTGCCCTAAGTACCTGATCTATTGTCCTAAGTACCTGAACTATTGTTCTAAGTACCTGAACTATTGTTCAATGTACCTGAACTATTGCCCTAAGTACCTGAACTATTGAGCTAAGTACCTGAACTATTGTCCTAAGTACCTGAACCATTGTCCTAAGTACCTGAACTATTGCTGTAAGCACCTGGACATTGGCCCTCATCAGTAAGAGGTACTCCAAAAGTTATAATTTTCCCTCCTCTGGCAAATTATTGTATCATTCCACAGTTCTTTGGGCATTTTTCAGTTGTATGTTTACTACTGTATGAAGACAGTCTCAATCTTCTACCACACTGCAGTCTCATAGTGTGGCCTGTAATACCACGTACTCAGAATCAGTCTCTACTCAGAAGAAGACATCCTCTTAGTATTCTTCACTCCTGGGACATCATCCATCAGCTCATCACGTCCGTTTGTGTCGTCCGCCGAAGTTGAGTCCGTTGCCAGTTGTACAAGTCGTACCTGCCGTTTTCTTGTTTTCACAGCTTGAAAGTACGTCCACTGAAATGCATCACAACAGCTGTGCCAGTGTCGTTCCATTTGGTTCCTGTTCCAGATGTCCTGAAGTTGGTCGCCCTCTACAGAAGAGTGAGCTCATCCTGGAGAACCTAGTCTGCGCCCCTCCTGGTCGTTCGCCAAAAGTCGAGTCCGTTGAAGCCCAGTTTGGGACGCGTCCACCGTTTCTTTGTTTTGTGTTAGTTCCTGATCCTAGGATTGCAGAGTCCACCATCATCTCTTCAGATTCTTATGGTTCCTGGTCCTGTCAGAGTTCCTTCCGAGTTCAGCTGGCCCTTGGAGTGCTGCAGCATCAGTCAGGTCGTGGTAGTCCTCCATTGGATTCATTGCCACGCAGATCTTGATCTATCTTCATCCTTGGTGACCCTGGAAGTGGGTTTTGGCTGAGAAACACTTTGTTTTCAGTGTGTTCTCTCAGGAACCAGTTGCTCTGGTTCTACATTCCGGCAGCCTTGGAGAGAGTGGGCTTTTGCCGAAGAATATATGGTCTGTTTACCAAACCTCTCACCACCCCAGTGGCATTATCTAGGTCCTTGCTGGGAATTGTGATTAGGGTTCTACAGTTCTGTTTTACTTCCCTTGTAGCTACCAACAAAGAACGACGGTGTACACGAAGACGCCGGATCTCTAGACTCTTGTAATATCTAGACTCTTATGGAAATGTGTGATGCTAATTACCCTAGTACAGTTCTGAGTAGCTTATGTCACCTGATCCTCATTTAGAGTATAGAAGTATAGAATAGTGTCAGAATAAGAGTGACAGTAGGCCTAAAGTTTATTCTTGTTGTAATAACCTTAGTAGTGGTAGATAAAAGTTTTTCTCTGTTTATTGCCCTATTGTTCTCGGGCAACCCTTCCTCCCTCTTGTGACTGTGTCTCTCTACCCTTGGTACAAAATAAATGCCCTGCGGGCATTGAAGCACTAAGTTGACTCCTGCCTCTCCTTCTCTGGGTAACGGTTATCCTATCCACATAATTCAGACCTTGGTGCCTCGCTCATCTCTTTGCACTACCTTTAGAGTAGAGCACTCTTCGCAGAGCACCTCTAGACCATTACATCAGGGCTAGATCATCACACATAGCTTGAACTTCCCTAAAATTTTATTAGTTCTGGATGGGGTAGTTTATCAAAAGCTTTGGCGAGGTCCAGGAATATTATATCCACAGTTTTTTTTGTCAAGTTCCTTACTAACCTTCTCCTAAAATGCCAATAGATTAATCAAGCAAGACATTTTTTTGGTGAATCCGTGTTGATAAGAATCTGTATAACAAAGTGTCAATAGTTGCTGGTGTATATAGTCTTTAATTGTTCCCCCAGGGCTTACCTCCTCTAGTGGGGTCAGTGGGTTTCTCCATCAAAGCACAGATCCAGTTGGTGGTGACTCCTGAGCTGTCGGGTGTGAGGTCTGCAGGCAGCTGAAGTCATCCTGTCAGCCTGGGGGCACTTTCAACCTCAGTTTTCTTCCCTTCGCAGGGTAGGCACGTGTGCAAGGGCATGGGTGTGTGGCATGAAAACTGCCTGTGCCCAGCCCTCTGAGAGGTAATCATATGCTGCACCACCTGGCATCTACTAGGTGGCAGTGAAGCAGCGTCAGGCAATTCCCCCACCCTGAAGGTCTGAGAACTGTCTCTGGATGCACAATCCTCCTTCCTCGGCCGGCCTCTGAGCAACCTAGATCCATTCCCGAACCTGGGGCACCAATGCGGCAGGTGGTCTGACAACCAGTACCTCAGGTCACCACACCACTGGACTGGCAACATTTTCAGTACTTTTTTAACAACGAGGGTCTTTCTTTGTGTTTCGTATGTTAAGGTTGAGTTGGCAATGGCCCACAATAAAACTGCTAATGCAACTGACATCCTTTTGTTCAAGTAGTATGCTGTGTCACAAACCCACTCAACAGGTCAGGCCCTCTGCTCCCACAGTGCCAACCTCTGAGTGCAGTATTGTGAACAGGTAACAGAAACAGGGTAACCCTCCTATCTGTTTTGTGGGTTCAAATCAACCTTTGGTCTCAAGTTCTGGAGAGATTCAAGCTGTGAACCTCTTGCTAGCATACCCAAGTGTACAGGCTCAGATAATTCTGCTGTTTAGGGAAATGCCAGATATCTTTTGCCTACAGGCACCTAACCAGGTGTACAAAATGAACCCTTAAAATACTCTATGAAAGACCTCAGATAAACTCTTACCTCTTTCCCAGTTTGGTATTACCAGTAAGCTATGCACAGTGTCAGCTTTAACCATATATGCTTCACTTGTTAAAGAAAGAATTTAGAAGACACACCAAGCAGTCTCTTTAAAATAGAGGTTTACTTTAAAATAGATAAAAATGAAAAATGTAAATACAGAACGATATATCACAATGCATACACTCACATAAAATAATAAGGTTCTAAAAGTGCAATTTCCTAACACCAGACAATTAGACTTATCTATCTAATGTATTCTTATCTTCTTACAGTGCTGATAGGTGTTGTAGCTTCAGAGTGTAAGCATGAATATCTCTTAAGGTCAGTCATAGCATAATTAAAAAACTGTCTTGAACCTGCCTTCTCCATGATGTCACCCAGCTCCTTCTCTGTTTATTAAAAATCAAGCAGTGAGTTTATCCCTGGTTTCAGATAAAGGGCTTGTGTGTGTATTAGAAGCAGACATAGCAAATTGTCTTCACTGAAAGGCCTGCTTACATCACAGGTGTCACTAGTCAATCAATTGATTCTGGGTGGGGCTTTTATCACTGTGCTGTCTTAGACATACTACACAGAGAAAAGCCAGTCAGAAAAGACTTGCCTGTTCCTGTTGGAAGCTAAGAAACTTGCTATACTGCAGAGAATAAACTAGAACGCATTTGAGGAACTGGGAACTTGGTAAAACATAATATTGTAGGGGACTAGGATGGCAAGCTACACTTTCTACAGAAAGTTTCATTATTTTCCTATTGGCATTAAGAATTGCAGGATTCCATTAAAGTGTAGTAATTTTATAACCAGAGGGACTGAAATACAACTGAAGTTGCTTGATTTCTGTGCTAGACACATAGGATTTGGAAAGATATTTGTGCAATATTTTAGAAGTGTCCTGCTGGCTGAACAGTGAGTTTGTTTTTATCCCTGGACTCAGTAGAGTGGTTTGTGTAGGAGCAGTGGTCTAGCACATTGTGGTGTTGGTTGACTTACTATAAAGGGCAGTACTCACCAGGGTGGTGGAGCAGCGGTGTATTTGATTGTTTCTAACAGTCACCAGTGGTTGTGGCCTACCCACCCACCCTTCCCCTCACCCTGCCCACCCCAGGCATGGCATTTCCTTTATAGCCAAGGTTCTGACATCACTTCCTCAACAGGTCTTGGAGCAGAACTGTCATATTATTAATTACCAGCACAGTGCATAAAGGGTAAGTACACACAAATCAAAAAAAAAATTATATATTAGTCATTGTATATTATAAGGAAGAGGGACATGTGGGGAGCGGTGCAATGCACTGGCTGTGGGTCAGCAATTTTCCAGGAGACATTCTGGAACCTGCGTTGCTGCCCTATTTGCAGGCAACTATCAGCTCTGAGGGAGGAGGTGGCCCACCTCCAGGCTAAACTGGCAAGGACTAAGGAGGCCTCCCCCACCCAAAGAGCATCAGTTCCACAACCACTGCCTCAGAGGTTGCCATGTGTGAAGTGCAGATGGACCACAATAGGTTCTGGGAGGGTGAGGGTGGTGGAACTGAGGCGTAGCCCCTGAGTTGCACCTCTACACAAATCATATGTCAGTTTGGCAAATCAAGGTTCCTCTATGATGACACTCTCATTGGAGACCAAGAAGAATGCTGGGCACATCCACAAGGGAGACTCACAAAAGAGTGGCAAGGGACACCACAGGGGAAAGAAACAGCTTCTGATATGGGACTCAATTGTTAGGGGTGTAGACCTGGGTAAGGGAGAGGAGAGGGAAATAAGGTGCCTTCCTGGTGCCATGGCTTGAAGGGACAGGAAGCAAATCCTCAGGATTGCAGAAGCAGCATCACAGGAGAGGAAACTAGCTATCATTGTCCACCTCGGGATAAATGACCTAGCTAGACATGAGATCAGTGCAGTGCAGGATGAATTTGAGGAGTTGGGGAGGGGCCTCAGACAGGCAGCAAGCACGGTAACCTTCTCAGAGGTGCTGCCAGTCTATGGCAGGGGTGAGGCTAGGGTACTGCACACCATGCAGTTTAATGAATGGTTGCAAAACTGGTGCAGAGCACAGGACTTTGGCTTCATTGGGGACTGGGGGTCCACCTGGAGAGATGAAGGTCTATACTGGCATGATGGTCTGCATCTGTCCAGGAAAGGAAGCACGCTCCTGGGTGCCAGGTTTAAAGGCTTCCTTGGCAAGCTTGTAAACTAGCCAAGGGAGGAGGTGCTGATAGGAAACAGGAAAGTTCAAGCCTCCCCTCACAAAACATGGCAGGTAGTAGGGTAAACACTGAGGTACAGAGCTTGACAGAGGGCAGGACAGGGGTAAATGGAAAGATGGACAAGGGCAATAAGAGCAGGGATGGGGTTAAAAAGGATAAAGCCAACATTAAATGGAGGGCAATGAGTTCCAATGTCCATAGTCTTGGAAACAAGCTTCCAGAGCTAGTAGCCCTGATGGAAGAGGAACACTTGGATATTGTGGCAGTCACAAAAACATGGTACACAGAGAACCATGACTGGGATGTCAACATACCAGGGTACGCAATCTATAGAAGGGACAGGGAGGGTAAAAGAGGAGGTGGAGTAGCTCTCTACATAAGGGAAGGGATCAAAGCTACAGAACTAAAAAGTAAAGGGGGAGGACAAGAGGAACTCTGGGTCACCTTGGAGACAGAGAATGGCATCACTATCTGCACAGGGGTTGTATACAGACCCCTTCTCAAGGGGAGGAAATGGACAAGAAAATGATAGAGGGCATTCTCAAAATGGCTGAAAAATGGGGAGATACTGTTGATGGGGGACCTGAATATGCCATATGTTAACTGGGTGACATGGACTGCAGCCACATCCAAGAGCAGAGGTCATTCTCGATGCCCTACAGGGAGCATGCCTTAGACAGCTAGTGGTGGAACCCACTCGGGAGGGAGCAATATTAGACCTGGTGCTCTCAAATGGAGAGAGGATCACAAACTTAGAAGTCAGTAGGCATCTGGGAACAAGCGACCACCGCACAGTGTGCTTCACAATAAACACAACCATAGAGACAAGCCATACAAAGACAAGGATACTGGACTTTAGAAGGGCTGACTTTGGCATAATGGGTGAATACCTGAGAATGCATTAGCAAATGGCCAGAAAGGAGGGGTGGAAGAACAATGGAGAAAAATCAAAACTGCCATCATGGAGGCAACAAGCCTTTGTGTGAAACAAATAAAGAAAACAAAGCAGAATAAAAAACTACTATGGCTCTCGAAAGAGGTGTCAGGGAAGGTTAAGGGGAAAAAGGCTGCATTCAAAAAGTATAAGGAGTCACAGATGGAGCACGACAGGGAACTGTATCAATTAAAGCAGAAAGAAGTGGGAAAGGCAGTCCGAAAAGCAAAGGCCCAAACTGAGGAAAAGATAACCAACTCAGTTAAGAAGGGGGATAAAACCTTTTATAGGTACATTAGGGAGCATAGAAAGGTTAAGGGAGGGATAGTGAAGATTAATAAATGAGAGGGGAGGTGGGCAGAGGGAGACAGTGAATAGGCAGAGATACTGAATGAATACTTTTGCTCAGTATTCACAAAAGAGGAAGAGGAGGAGTTACCTAAACCAAACAGTAGAAGCACTCTGGATAGTGGGGTTGACACCAGTCCATTTACAGAAGAAAGAGTACTGCAAGAACTCCTAAAACTCAAGGTGGACAAAGCAATGGAGCCTGACGGGATTCACCCTAGAATCCTAAAAGAGCTAAGGGAGGACCTAGTGACACCACTAACCACACTTTTTAACAAATCATGGGAAGATGGGGTGGTACCTGAGGACTGGAGGAGGGCAGATGTGATTCCCCTTCACAAAAGTGGGAGCAAGGCTGAAGCAGGAAACTACAGACCTGTTAGTTTAACCTCAGTCATGGGGAAAATGATGGAATCACTTCTGAAAGAAAGAATTGTTGAGTACCTAGAGGCCAGAGGGGCACAGGACTGAAAGCAGCATGGATTCACAGCAGGAAGGTCATGTCAGATGAATCTAATCGATTTCGTTGACTGGGTGACCAAAGTAATTGACCAGGGAGGGGCTGTGGATATGGCCTACCTAGACTTTAGCAAGGCATTTGACACAGTCCCGCACAAAAGATTAATAATCAAGTTAGCCAGCCTGGGAGTGGGTCCCAGGGTAGTAGCCTGGGTAGCAAACTGGCTGCACAACAGGACACAGAAGGTAATAATGAATGGAATACATTCTGAAGAAAGGGGGTTTACTAATGGAGTACCTCAGTGCTCAGTGCTGGGTCCAGTCCTCTTTAACGTCTTTATAGGTGACATTGCAGAGGGTCTGGAAGGAAAGGTATGCCTCTTTGCAGATGACACAAAGATCTGTAACAGAGTTGATACACAAGGGGGGGTAGAAAGGATGAGAAGGGACTTGGCAAGGTTGGAGGAATGGTCAGACGTATGGCAACTTAGATTCAATGCAAAGAAGTGCAAAGTAATGCACCTGGAAAATAAAAATCCAGGAGAAGAGTACACAATAGCAGGGGAGGTACTAACGACAACAATAATGGAAAGGGATCTGGGTGTAGTCATATCAGATGACCTAAAGGTGGGTAAGCATTGTGAGAAGTCAGTAAGGAGAGCCAGGGGGATACTGGGATGCATAGGGAGGGGCATCACAAGTAGAAAAAGGGAAGTGGTTATCCCTCTATACAGACAGTTGGTGAGACCCCATCTGGAGTACTGCGTGCAGTTTTGGAGACCTCATCTACGCAAGGACATAGACAGGATGGAAGCAGTACACAGGAGGGCAACTAAAATGGTGCAGGGTCTACATCAGAAATCATATGAAGAGAGACTGAGAGAGCTTAATATGTATTCCCTTGATGAAAGGAGGGATGGGGAGACATGATAGAAACTTTTAAGTACCTAAAGGGAATCAACAAAGTCCAGGAGGGTATCATCTTTCAGAAAAAGAGATGTGTAAGAACGAGGGGGCACAATTTAAAGTTAGAGGGGGGGATGGCTCAGGGGTAATGTGAAGAAATTCTTTTTCATGGAGAGAGTGGTGGACACATGGAACCGCCTTCCTGGAGAGGTTGTGGGGTCTAAAACAGTGGGGGAATTCAAACATGCATGGGACAGACATAAGGCAATTATAGTGGGGGGGTTGCAGGAAGTAGGCTGTTGGTTAACTAGAATCTGCAGCTTATCCAATAGGTAGGGAAATGGGCAGACTGGGTGGGCCAAGTTTTCCTTATCTGCCGTCAAATTCTATGTTTCTATACAACCAGGATGGCTTGTTATTCAGAAGGTAAATGAAATAAGGTGACATCAACAAAAACTTGTTTCTCCATATGACTTCCCAATCAAGTCTGTGATTTTCCAGTATCTTCTTTCATCCATGAACGGTTTCCTGCTTCACAAAGACATCAAAGAACTTTTTATGACTAACTGTCACATCTCACTGAGGTGTAATATGCTTTGTAACACCAGGTGCAATTAACTGTGCTTCCTCTGAAGACGCCATAAAATGGATATTATCTCTATCCTGGCAGCTGGCAAGCTGCAATTAAGTCACATAAACATAAACAGGAGTTCCTTAATGTATGTCTCTTCTAGTCTTTAATTATCTCCTGGCTTTCAGGTTAACATCTTGTAGCTGTAACCTGGAGGGGGGTTGTTGTCCCAGGAACACAGCATGTCTCAAGAGAGACACTCAATAACACATTTTTTAATTTTACAAAAAGCATAGAGTAATCAGAACCAGCTGTCCAAGTGTCACATGCTGTTCCCTTCAATAGACCAATAAAATTTCACCAAAACACAAGGTACTCTGCTTGAGAGGAGCAGCTACAAAAGGGCCAAACGACGTAACTCAAACTTGAGAAAAGGACATATGTGAGAAACAGGGATTAATATCCAGACAGAACTTACAGATGCCTAAAGAGAAGGTAAGGTAAAGGTAAGGTAAATCTTTATTTTCCACAACCAAGACACTGCACATTTAAAATACAATATACAAACATAAAATTTACACTAAAACAATAAATATAGCAATAAATTTAAAATTTGTCTGGGAAGGCTAAGTTAAAAAGATATGTCTTCAGCTCAATGTTAAATCTGACGATGGTCAGGCATTCTCTTAACCAATGAGGAAGAGAATTCCACAGGGTAGGTGCTGCAAAAGAAAAAGCACAGGCACCAGATGTTTTTAAACAAACCCTGAGAATCTCCAGCAATCCCTTGTCGGTGGATCGGAGAGGATGGAGGAGGCAGTAGGGAGTCAGGAGATCATCATCTTGCAGGTAGCCAGGTCCCTGTTCGTCTAGGACTTTAAAGATTAGCAAGCCAACCTTAAAGGTGATCCACACTTCATATTATTGCTGTTAGTATAACATGGATACATAGATACAGATATAATGCTGGTGGAAAAAGGCCCATAGGCCCATCTGGTCTGCCCACCCTACCCAACTACTCTGCACTGGCCTTGGTGGTCATCACCCCCCGTTGTTTCTACCACTCTTGCTCTAACTAATCACACATGCCTCTTCCTTCTCTGCTTGAAGCTGCTCACTGATTTCACCTGCAGCATTTCCTCCAGCAGATTGTTTCACTTGTCCACCGCTCTTTCAGTAACGACATGCTTCCAGATGTCCCATATGAATCTCCCCCTGCAAGTTTTTGTGGGTTCCCCCTTGTCCCTCTGTTTTAATTCAAGCAGAAAAGCACCTAGGCATCCATCCCATTTATCCCATGCAGGTACTTATATGTTTCAATCATGTCACACCTTTCCCTCCTTTTTTCAACGGTTTACATGTTTAGGTCCTGCAGCACCTCCTCATATGTCCTGACCCTATTCTGTGGACTGTCTTGGTTGCCCTGCATTGCACTGCTTCCATTTTGTTGCAGTCTTTCTTCAGGTGTGGAATTCAATACCTTGCACAGTATTCCAGATGCAGTTGCACCAGTGACCTGTACCATAGGAGGATTACTTCCCTGCTTCTGCTGCTCATCCCCCTCCCTATGCATCCCAGCATCCTGTCTGCCTTAGCTACAGCTCTATTACAATGTACTGTTGCTTTTAGGCTCTCAGATATCATGACACCCAAGTCCTTTTTTTCTGTGATGCTTTCCAGTACCACCCCCATTTCATACTGCGCTCTTGGGTTCCTTTTCCCAATGTGTATCACCTTGCATTTTGTAGCATTAAAACCCAGCTGCCATATCATTGAACAGCTCTCCAACCTACCCAGATCCTCCCCCAAGTTTCCTTATTCTTTCCTCTGTGTCTACCCTTGTGCAGATCTTCACATCACCTGCAAAGAGGCAGATCTTACCCTTGATGCCTTCCCCTATGTCACACATAATCACAGTGAAAAGGACGAGTTCTAGCACTGACCCTCTTCTTACATCCCTTACCTTTGAAAACTCCCCATTTACTACTATCCTCTGTGTTCTTCCTCCTCTCATCTCTCAACCAGCTCTCAACCCAAGCCATAACTTTTTTCTCCGCTCCTGAGTTCCTTAACTTTTTGGCCAGCATGCTGTGGGGGACTGAGTCAAAAGGCCTCACTGAAATCCAAGTACCCTACATTGACTTCCTGTTACTTATCAGCTGCCCTGGTCACCTAGTCAAAGAAGGTGACCAGATTTGTCTGGCAAGACGTTCTTCTTGTGAACCCATGTTGTCTGGGGTCCTGCAGTCCATTTCCTTCTACGAAGTCCACTAGTTTCTCCCGTATAATAGACCCCATAATCTTTCCCAGCATAGCTGTCAAGTTGACTGGTATATAATTCCAGGGGTCATCCTTTCTTCCACTCTTGTGTAGCAGGACCACCACCACTGTCCTCTAGTCAATAGGGTCCACTCCTGTGTCCGGCAAGCAGTTGAATATTTGTGCAAGTGGTCCTGCTATCACCTCCACTACCTCCTTAAGGGGGCACTATCAGCTTTTTGCTAAATTTCAGGGTCTCTTTACTGATTGTGCCTGATAAAAGAGCTGTCCTAAGTAATGGCTGCCAACCTACCCGAACTGCACATTTATTACATATGAAGAGTATTTTTTATGAAAATATTTTTTTATTTTTCTGACCTGGTATGGCATGTCTGCTCCTTCCTGCATGTCCCTGACACTGTTATATGGCTGAATAATGCTGAACTTATGCATGAATGAGTTTGGCGTCTTTTGCAGCATGTGAATTAAATAGTTGGCTTATACTATTCCTTGAGCTTAGTTTGGCAATATGAGTCTTTTCATAAAATGATGGCTATTTAATATTGCAATTTGAAATGTGAAACCAGGATTATGCACCAATCCTGGTTTCACTTTTCAAACTGCAATTGCAATACATTTTCTTTTTTGTGCCAGACCCCCAATCCTCCTTCTGAAGGTCAGCCCGTACCCTATCTGTGCTCCCCCATGCCCAGCCTAACCCCCCCGGGCAGGGCCACTGGAGGGGCTCCCCTCCAATGGTCATTGTAGGCAATGCCCCAGCTTACCCCTCCTCGGGTTGGGGCCACAGGAGAGAGAACCCCCCAACCGACATCTAAGGCAGTGAGGAGGGGCTGGCAGTTTTTCCCATGCTGATGTCCTGGGTTGGGGACATGCAATGAAGACCAGCATCCACCCTGCCCCAATGCTCTGGTGCCAGCCACACAGGACCCCCAGCCTCCGCTAGGGGCCGATGAAGTGCAGGTCACACTTCCTCCTCTCCCCCCCAGAGAAGGAGAGCTGTCCAAAGGATGCTCAATCCATCTCTCCTCAGCCATCCCTCTGACTCCCAGGTCTGTTTCCGAACCTGGGTCATCAGCATCGAAAGCGGAAGTCCAACCACTGCACTGGAGGGCCAGCATTGCAATTGCAATACTAAATAACCCTCATTTTATGAAAAGACTCATATTGCCGAACTAAGTTCAAGGAATAGTATACAGCCAGCTATTTATTTCACATGCTGCAAAAATTACCAGACTTGTTCATGCACAAGTTCGGTGCAATTCAGTCTCATAATAGTGTCAAGGACACAGGATGGGATGATAAAAAACTATTTTCATAAAAAATACTCTTCATATGTAATAAATATGCAGTTCCAGTAGGTTGGCAGCCATTACTTAGAATAGCTCTTTTATCAGGCACAACCAGTAAAGGGACAGTGACATTTAGCAAAAGGCCGACAACATCCCTTTAAGCATTCTCAGGTGTAAGCCATTAGGCCCCATAAATATGTTTACCTTCAACCCTTTAAGCTTTTCTAACAACCTATTCCTTTTTATTTTGGCCATGCCACCTGAACACTTTTTTTCTTGTCTTCCGCTCTTAACCCCACATTGTTGTAGTAGCCGACCCTTCTTCCTAGTAAAGACTAGACAAAAATATTTGTTCAGTATCTCTGCTTTCCCTTTGTCCCTCTTCTCCTATCCTTGCTTAGTCTTCAGCCTCACAATACCAATCTTGTGCTTCTCCCAGATATGCCTGGAAAAATGCCTCTTCCCCCTTGCTTCACTCCCACTGCAAGTCAGAGTTTCCTCTCAGCCTTGGCCTCCCTTCCAACGACTGTCAGGGCCCCCTATGAAACATTTTGTTGGACCCTACCTCCCCATCAATAAGTCAAAATAACCAATAGCACATATCAAACATTTATATTGTAGGTTCTTTTGTAGCAGTCCTGCTGAGTGTCAGTAGTTTGTCCATGATGCCTCCCTTCCCCCTTGCTGGCACCATGATTAAGGAACCGAGCTGTGTAATTTGCCCCTGCTGCTCCCGGTGACATTGGCACCAAGAAAAGATGTTTTGAATAATGGGTCCAATCACTTCCTTGTTCTGTACCCCCATTCCATGAGACAGGAGCTGGAATCTGCAGCACAGACCTCACAACTGCCAATGCTCACAAGGCCCATTTTGAATTTATTTATTTAGCTTTTGTTGACCGGGTAAGTGCACTAGACAAATCCTGCCTATTTTCAGGCACTACCCGGGGGAAGGGGAATACAGATGAATGCCAACTGACCTTGAACCAGATTAAGCTGTTGGTGGTATTTTTACTGAATGAGGGAAATTTAGCCAGGACACCGGGGAAATTCCCCTACTCTTTTCGATAAGTGCCATGGGATCTTTAACATCCACCTGAACTACCACCAATCCAGGCAGATAGGACCTCGGTTTAACGTCTCATCCGAAAGACAGCACCTCAGAAGTGCAGCAACCCTCTCATGCTGCACTACAGTGTCAGTACTGGGATATTAACCCAAGTGCCAGATGTGGGAACTGAACCCACAGTCCTCTGATCTCCCAGCCTCAGAGGCGAGTGTGCTACCTACTGAGCCACTGATGCTGCTATGGATGGATAAAGCAATGTACAAAAAGGAAGTTGCAAGTTTGTCTGTGACAATCAAGTTGTTTTTTTATGCTGATGTCTGAGGCAGTGAGCCCAATGAAGCGTGGGCCCTACTGCAACTACATCTCTTGAACTCCTGCCCCCGGTCAGGGCCCTGCTCCATCACCTTTCTGCTGGCTACCTTTGTTGCCTCCAGGCACTGCTGTCTATCCTCTCCCTTTGAGCTTCCTTCTGGGTTCAGTGTAATTCTTAACAAAGGTGAACTTCAGGGCTGCACTGTCATACTTCTCTTCCAACACACATAGATAGGCCATTGACATAGTAAGGGGCAGACTGGATGGGCCTTGCAGTTCTTATCTGCCATCAGCTTTATGTTTCTATGTTTCTATATGCACAGTATTTATGCTCTTTTTTTTAACTTTCTTTATCTCCCATTATCCCAGAATTCTCCCAGGTGACCCTCTCCCATCTCCCAACACCTACTGCCTTGCAGGAAGCTCTCCCCTCCGGGAAATTGGGGACAGACACTTCCATTTCCTTACCTGATCAGACAACCCGGGAACGCAACCATCACCGGACCTAGGTGGGTCGAAGGGATCGGGAGAGACGGAGAGTTGAGTCCGACCTTGGTTGTGTGTTGGTGGGGACCCTGGAGGGTGCTGTCGCCTATCCAGGAAGCAGAGGTATTTTTCTTATTTTCTCCCTGGAGCGTGGTCATGCAATGGTGTCTGCACACTTTGCATGCTGACACCTGCCACCACTACACCCCTTACAATGGCATTGCTAACTGCAGTGCCCCCAATCTCCACCAAGGCCCACTGATGAGTAGCGCAATCCCCACTATTCACCCTGGGAGAGGAGAGACATCCTCTGGACGCTCAATCCTCTCCCTTCCCAGCTGACCCCCGGCAGCTCAAGTCCATTCTCGAGCCTGGATCGCCGGTGTGGTGTGAGGTGTGGTGTCCAGTGCCTCAACCCTCAGTGGCACAAGGCCAGCAGTATCTATATTCTTAAGGATTCCAACCCTACCTACCTGTTTTAAGTGTTGAAACAGTGTGAACAGTTTTGGGAGCAATTCTAATGTCTATCCTCAACTCTGTGAGGGGACATCTTATGTTATCTGAATTATGGGTTTGTACATTTCGGTGCCGGACCTGGGATTGATCCTTGCATCCCTTGTCTCAGAGGCTGCGGCTCTGACCATTCAGCTAAAAGGAACCCATTGTTTTAAGTAAGGTGTTATAATGGTTCTTTTTCTTTTATGCTACAATCTCACTTTCTGATTGCTGATTCTGTATACATTGCAGCAGTGTATCCCCCTAGTGGTTAGAGTGCAGAACTGTGAACCTGGAGACACTGACTTGAATCCCATAAACATCACACTTACTGTGTGACCTTGAGCAAGTCACATAACCTCCCTCCACTGTACATAACCTCTTCTCTCACTATCATTGTAATTAATGCTCACTCTCACTTAACCTCCCTATACTGTGCATAACTCTCTCTCATTCTCTATCGCTGTAATTAATGCCTACCCTTATATACCCTTCCTGTACTATGTATAACCTGCTGTCTCACTCTGTATCGCTGTAATTAATATTCACACTCACGTAACCTCCCAGTACTGTGCATAACCTGTTCTCTCATTCTATATTGCTGTAATTACTGCTTGCTCTCACATAACCTCCTTGTACTGTACGTAACCTGCTCTCTCACTATCACTATAATTAATGCTCACTCTCATGTAACCTCCCTGTACAGTACATAATCTGCTCTCTCACTCTCTATTGCTGTAATTAATGTTCACTCTCAGGTAACCTCCCTGTACAGTACACAACCGTCTCTCCCACTCTCCATCACTGTAATTAATTCTCACACTCACATAACCTCTCTGTACTGTGCATAACCTCCTCTCTCACTCTCTATCTCTGTAATTAATGCTCACTCTCACGCAACCTCCCTGTAAAGTACATAACCTCCTCTCCCACTCTCTATCGCTGTAGTTAATGCTCACTCTCGCATAACCTCACTGTACAGTACATAACCTGCTCTCTTACTGTCTATTGCTGTAATTAATGTTCACTCTCACATAATCTCCTTGTACTGTGAATAACCTCCTCTTCCACTGTCTAGCGCTGTAATTAATGTTCACGCTCACGTAACCTCCGGGTACTATGCATAACCTCCTCTCTTACTCTCTATCACTTTTGTAAGCGTCCTGCTAAATCAGGGCTTATATTCCCATGTTTTTAGGCATCCTTTTTCCCCTTCTACCCTCCTCGAGCTAGGAAATAGGTTTATATCTTTGGGGGTTATTGCTTTGGATGCCACAAGGTGGCAGCAGAGAGCAGAAATAGGGTATGTAAGGGAGCTGACAGGACATATCGTGGTTGATCTTTCCAGCCCTGGCATTAGGCCTTGGCTGGAAGGGGGAAACTTGAGAGTAGAGCCATGACTAGGATAGGTGGGCAACATGAGGGAGGTTGGCGGTCCGGGAGGGCCAGTGGGGAAACCCCTCCAAGTAAAGTGCAATCAGGACAGTTATGCACTGCGGCCAAAGAGGAGTGGGTATATGGAGCTCTGGTGGGGATACAGTTAGCCAGGTTCTGCGTCGAGGGGGCTAAGGCATTCGGAAATCTTTATCAAGCCATCCTATAGATGTAGGAGCCCTTTAGGAAGCCTGTTTGGTGTTTTCCCAGATTACCAGGACTGGGAGGGCTGTGGCAGTGCCCTCTCAGGAGGGAACTGGTGGCAGACGTTCCCCTCATACCCAGTGTGGCAGGGTGGCCTGGGGGTCGAGGGAACTGTGGAGTCTTTCACCCAATGTAGGGGCCTGTTTGGAGGGACAGGTCCTGGGGCACTGGTCCAGATGAAGGTCAGGTGGCTTCGTGGACCACAGAAATGTGCAAGCCTTGGAGGGCAGTCCTGGGGCTGGGGTTTAATGCAAGCCCAGGAATCATTTACAAGGGATGTGAGCATGGCAGAGACTCTCCATAGGAAGTGGGTGCCAGCAGAACCCCCATAACAAAGTGGGGGCCATGGGGTGCTGAGGCAGTAGCAGGGATGTATAGTGGTGGTAGGGGCCTCAGCGGGAGCACCAGTTGCCAGTCAGAGAAAATTGGTCGGGTCTGGGTCATCAAGAAAATTCCTGGATGCCTTGTTGGGCTGGGTCAGTGCCCGGGGGTCCGGGTGGGGAAGGCTGCTCACTTTCCTGCACCAGAGAAAAGGGGGACAACCAGTGCCACAGGGTGAGAGAGAGAGAAAGAAAGAGAGAGAGAGAGAGAGAGAGAGAAGGGGACCCATAGAGAAAAAAGAGGAAGGCTTAGCTTACTGGATCCTTAAGTGCCAGGAAATTGCAGGGATCTGGGTTCCAGGTTCTTGGGTAGATCACCCAAAATGTACCAGATAGGAAATGAGAATCCCTTTAGTGTCTGTCAAATCAGTTGTCCTGCTGTCTATTAAGTCCAGGCAAAGTGTAAAAAGTTTGTAGCCCAATGGAACTGAAGTTTTATACTTTTGATAAAGAAATGGTGGCCCCTGTATCACCAGAATCATTTGCTATGCAGTTGAAAATAAAAAAAAAAAACAATTGGGGAGAAACAGTGGTTTGTGCCTTATTTGACTGTAAGAGGGGATTTTATTTATTTTATTTTTTTATTGAAGATATCGGATAACATACCTTTGAGTCAAAGACTCCTTTACAAAGGTTCCACGTCATTATATACAGAGACATCAGATACAATGGCAACAAATAAGACACAATAGTTACAAAGAAGCTTGTACATTAGCAAAAATGGTTACAGAAAGTTGCAAAAACAGAGTAAAGATGGTAATCAGTTAACAGGGTACATACACTGCAGGAAGGTGGCACCAGCCATGCCCTGGTCATTATTTAGTAGTCTAGGCTGGACTGGGGGTGTCCATTGTCCAGGTATAAGCATACTCTGGGGTGGCAGGACCAGGGTGCGGTCAAAATACAAAGGGGGACATGGGTAGAGCAAAAAATCAAGGACAGTTGCAGGCTGAGCCTTGAGAGATTAGGTCACGTAGTTGGGACTTGGACCGGCCAAGTCTGGGTTCTGAAAGGAGGGAGTTAAGCCAGCTAGGGGCCTGGTGCCTAAATGTTCTTTGACCCGAGGAGGTCTTGCAGAGCGGTACCTGGAAGTGGGTTTTTGTAGATTGTCTGGTGCGGCGGCAGGACAAGGGTGCCTGGAGTAGGGGGGTAACGGCATGTGGGAGTAGACCTGCTATTATTTTTTTTAGCAAAGAGGCATGTCTGCTATTTGAGCCTTCCATTGTAGTTAAGCCAGTTGGTGGAGGCATACAGGGAGCAGGTGTGTGTGCGTCTGGTGCAACCGGAGGCTAGTCTACAATCCTTATTAAGAACGAGCCTGATTTTGTTTAGGTGTGTGTTGTCAGCTGCCCCATAGATTATGATACCATAATCTATAAGTGACAGTATGAAGCTGAGACAACTAGGTGGAGGGCTTCAGGTGGGAGGCAGTGCTTGTACCGGTGCAATAAACCAATATGCCCATTAACGGCGGTGCTGTTTTCTGATGTGGTCATGGTAGGTGAGCCCTGAGTCTAGGGTGATACCCAGGTACTTAAAAGAGGTAACCTGCTCAAGGGGGTCATTGAGGGAGTTCAGTATGCATAGGGGTAGCCCACTGTTCCTGCTTTGGGAGTGGGAAAACACCATAGACTTAATTTTTGTTGTAGTTTAGAACTAGCCTTTGTCAAACAAACCAAGATTCTGCTTCTGTAAAAGATTTTTGGAGTGCATTACAGAGATTAGTGGGATCAGTGTGGGAGCTGTAGAGGACAGCATCATCTGCATACAGGAGTAGTTTCCCAGAGCAATCCTTGGGTAGGGAGTTGAGGAACAGGGAGAAAAGTAGGGAGCCAAGAATAGAGCCTTGAGGGACTCCTGACTTGATGTGGAAGGGGGAGGACTGGATTTGGGCAAGTCTGACTGTCTGAGTTCTCTCTGACAGATAGCTGGTTAGTTTAAATGAAATAAAATGCTTGTCCCCCCCTCGCCATTTTACAGCCTGATTAATTTGCTACAAGTTGTATTCCAGTGGAAGAATCCAACCTCTGGGGGCTGTAGGGGCTCCGCGGGATCTCCAGGAAAGAATTGAGAGGCCCAGGTCTGGTGGTTGGCTCGGAGAGTGAACCTGCTCCTGAAGATAGGAGGTAATCCAAAATCCTTGAAGACATCAGCAGGTAAGGACCATCATTTTGCCCTTGTCCAGTACTGCAATGTCTCAATTGTTAATTCTTTGGAGTGGCTCTTTTCTTCCTGCCTGGACCACCTGCAATGTTTTAAGTATGCCCTAGACAGGGCGGGAAGAGAGGGGTTACACTATAATTAATGCTCACTGTCACATAACCTCCCTGTACAGAACCTCGCCTCTCACTGTCTGTTTCTGTAATTAATGCTCACTGGCATGTAACCTCTCTGTACAGAACCTGCTCTCTCACTGTTTCTGTAATAATTGCTCACTGTCATGTAACCTCTCTGTACTGTACATAACCTCCTCTCTCACTCTATATCGCTGTAATTAATGCTCACACTTACATAACCTCCCTGTACTGTGCATAACCTTCTCTCTCACTATCACTGTAATTAATGCTCACTCTCACATAACCTTCCTGTACTGTACATAACCTACTCTCTCACTGTCTATTGCTGTAATTAATGCTCACTCTCACATAACCTCCTCTCTCACTCTCTATCGCTGTAATTAATGCTCGCACTTATGTAACCTCCCTGTACTGTGCATAACCCATACCTCTCAACTGTCACATATTATGTGGTACGTCACTCATTTTACCTCTCAGAAACCCTTTGTCCATCATGGGGAAGGTGATATTCCACATTCCCCACTGAGACTTTAAACCAGAAATTCATAATAATCTATTATGCTCAGTTATCAAAAAACATTATGAACATTAGTGCACTGATAGCTATAGTGTTCTGAGCTTGCAGTGCCATGTTAGATATGTCACACATTTTGCTCATTTGTCACACATCGTGTCACACATTTTGGTGAAGAAAGGTTGAGAAGTATGCTATAACCTTCTCTCTCACTTTCTATTGCTGTAATTAATGCCCACTGTCACATACCCTCATCTCTCACTGTCTATCGCTGTAACTAATGCTCACTGTCACATACCCTTCTTTTTCATCCAGATGCCCACCACATGTCACTGACTGTTTTATCAGCCAACAAGTTTAAAAATATATAATATCATTTAAAAAAATAAACACATTTATGTGGAGCATTTTGGGATGATGTCCACTAGATGGAGCCAACAAATCATGATATACAACCAGAAAGTACCCTCTTCTAGGGACTTACCCAAGCCATCTATGCAGACCCTGCTTTATTAACTTTCTGAACTGGCTGCACTACACATCCTGCATAATTAAAGGAACTTTTTTCAGCCATTGATCTTTTTGTCATGGTATCACTTTGATGTAACTCAACATTTGCATGTCTGATCTCTCGCCTATTAATAACATGAGGCCTATCTCCTGGTAGTCAACTGTATTGTATCATTTTGCTTCCTTTAAACCCTCCGCTTTGTTAAGTAATCTGGGGTCCACAAACCCTTGTATACATTCTGAAATGCTGGTTAGTTTTCTCTGCACCCGATGAAGGGACCTGGGACTCCGGTCTCAAAACCTTGTGTAAAAGTTCTTTGGTTAGTCTAATAAAAAGTATTACAGTACCACAATAAAAATGTGTACTAGATCTTCTGGGAACTTTAACTTGACCTGAGACAGAAATGATGAGACCTTACATAGACAGGAATGAAGCCTAAGCCCTCAGGATACTGTTCTAGTGGTACTTGACCTAATGATTAGTCCTAAATCCTTGTTCTCCCAGAGGATGGTGAACCTATGAAACAGCCTACAAGCAGAGACAGTGGATTTGAAGACAATACAGGTCTTCAAGGTAAGCCTAGATGAATTTCTGATTACCGTGGGAATTGCAGGGTACCCTGGGTAGTAGAGTAGGTAGGGCATCCCTTTAAAGTAAAGCACATGTACACTGCCTAGTTAGTCATACTAGCATATGAAGCAAGGTTTGGACATGATCAACCTAGTGCTCCATATGACCTTCTGTGACTATGTTACTATGCATACAGTACTTATTATTCCCTGCTTATGAGGCAGAGTTGGGGGGCCTTATGGACCTAGAGTCCCTTCTGATCTAAAGTTATTGTTACTATTTTATCAACTTCATTCCCTTTTCTTTGAGAAACTGACTCTTAGAATCTTGTATTCAAAACTGTTTATTGGGAGCCGGCCTGGTGATGTTGAGGCGCTGGATGCCACACCTTGCACCATGCCAGCGACCCGGGTTTGGTGACGGACTCGGGTCTCGGGGGGTTGGCTGGGGGGGGAGGGATTGCATGCCTGATGGCTGCTCTCCCTCTCTGGGGAGGGCTGTAAACTAGCCACACCACAACACTGCCATCTCCTGGGTGAACCTAGGTATTGGCAGTGCGGTCGAGGAAGCCAGTGGTAAGAGAGGGGCTTGAGTTGGCCAAGAGCCCTGAGCGGAGACATGTCTCTCCGCACCTTCATCTTATTGGCCCTCCTAGAGTGCCAATGTAAGCAGTGGAGGGCACAGAACAAGGAAACACCCTGTCCTGGATCTAGGTGACGAACCTCCAACACCACATCTAAGGTAGGAACCAGGGTCAGACTCCATTGTGCATGCGCTCCCCTGAGAATTAAGGGGGAGGTTTGGGGAGTACCCTCTTCGCCCTGCCCGGAGGGTAATCTGGATGCCCTGAAGTGTACTTGGAGTGTGCGGCACTCTAGGAGCAGACTACCTGGTCCTACTAAGGATGTATAGAGGTGTAGTGTGGAGTTAAGAATGAGGGGTCCAAGGCAGCAGAGGTAGGAGGATAAAAAGAAAGTACAAAAAAAACAACTATTTATTGGAATTATGACAAAGCACCACCTTGCACTCTAAAAGTAAAAACAAACAGCAACATAATGTTTTTAGATTAATTAGTGAGCTAAAAAGTAAGGCATCAGTCATTTCACCAGTCAAGGTATCTGTTTCCCTGGAATCCATGACACTGGAGCGAGAACAAAATTGTCGACTGACGTTACAGTGTTGGACTTACAGTATGTCAACAACAATTGCGGTTGGCATAAACCTGTGCAAAGAAAAATACTTTTCTTTCGGAGGGCTTTGCCCCTGAACCCCCCCAAGCAAGGGGCTCTACCCACCGCACCCCCTATAATGCAGACAATCAACTTCAAGTCGGAGTTGATTCGGGGAAGGGGTGCAACACCACCAGACAGCAGTACCTGGTCCTGTGGCAACATCACAGTGACAACAGTGAATTGTCACTGTAATGTCGTTCGATCTCGAATTGTTGCTGTTCGAACGGCATACCGTTTCCTTGGATAATGGCTTCAGTACCAGGTTTCAAACATACATTATATAAGGGTAAAGAAAAGCTACCCGGGTTTAAGAAACTGCAAAGTAAGTGTCAGTAACATTAGACTGGCCATGACTCATTGGTATCCACCTGTTGTGAGACTGGCTAGTTCAACTGATGTTGATGATAGAACAAACAGATCAATTTTTACCCTTTTGGACAAATAAAATGACAACTTTTTCCCCTTGAATTTTCCACATTATATTATGTTCCATGCCCACCCTTTATTCATGCACCACTAGCATAAATGAAGAACACTTCTTGGCTGCCATGAACGGTGGAGGTATGAAACAGTACTGCAAGTTTCCACATAAGACTGTAGACATTGTAGGCTAATAGACTGCAGCTCTGGGAACCAGAGACACCAGGTTTGAATCCTAATAATCTGAAGGAACCACGCTCAACAAAGGACTAAAAGTCAAATACTTACAGTTGCTCTCTTTTCATTTTTCATTTCATTTTTATGTTTGCTTGCATGCATGCACAAGAAACATTATGCCGCAGCTTAGGAGAGAAGCAGGTTGTGGAGATGCAGCACTGTGGCAGCAAAAGGAGGCACTGAATTTGGGGGCTTGGCACTGGTGGACCAATGGAGGAACAGTGTGCTGAGGACACTGGTCTCCAAAAGTGCCACCAAGTTGAAATCTTTTTGCTGCTGCAAAGAGGGGCCGCCTCGTCATTGCAGCATCAGCCATTCCGCTGCAATGAGGGAGTGACCCGTCATTGCAGGACGGTACCTTCCCAAGTGTAAGAAGTAAAGTAAACATGGCAGTGGCTTGCCGCTGCCTCTCAGCCTCATGAAAGCCAAATGGGGGTGGCCAATCCCCTGTCGGCAGCCCCTGACCCAGTTCATCTGCCAACGAGGGAGTCCACTCCCCGTCAGCATGATGCAACCCCCTTCCCCATTTATTGTGTGCCGAAGGGGTGCCCAATCCTCCTCGGCATCATGGCCCCACCAAACAGTCATTCTTTGCCGATGGGGGGGACCTAATCCCCATCGGCTTAAGTACCCCCATCCCAAAACAGGCAGCTGGCACACTGGGAGCCCACCCCAGTGTGCTGGAAACAAGCCTGGAAAAACTGATGTCTTTTTCTTTTTTTTTAATCTCCCTGAAACAAAGGAAACGGTCCCACGCCGGTCACCATCTTCTCCCCCCAACCCACACCCACCCACTGCACACTCGACCTCCCCACACAGCCGCCACCCATACTTACCTCCAGTGCCTAGCACAATGATCTTCGGTGGACCGGGAACACGTCTGCACTCTTCAAAGCCGACCACGAACTGAAGAAATGCCGGTAAGCTGTATATTGGCATAAATAGGGTTTTTTTCAACTTTGGTGCATATCTCAGGCATTTTGGGGAATTTTGGCACCACATTTTCAACATGGGGTTATTGGGACCCCTCCTCATGAATTCAGACACTGTCATGGTATTATTCAGTCCCGAAAGGTGATTTCACAGTCACTGCGTGGAATCTTTTTCCTGGACTAATTAATGAAATGACAGTGCCAGTGTTAATGAGGTGGGCTCTCAAAAAGTCTATGTTGCAAATTTGGTGAAAAAAAAAAATCCCAAAAATGACTTACAAGTGTGCATTGAGCAGTTTCCACACACACTCGTAACTGTATGAATTTGTAATATTTCACTCCAGATTTTCAACATTGCCATTTTTCTGCACCTCCTTATGAATAGTAAAGCTGTCATTTTTCACATCCTGACCAAAATGTGTTTTCGCACTACCGAGCAGAATAGCGTGGTCGCTGTAGGAAATCAGTGTTCGAGCACAATAAAAAATCACAGTGACACTGTTCATGAGCAGAGGCCCCTAAATGCCTATGTTGAAAATTTGGTGACAAAAGTTCATAAAATGACCGTGTTACGAGCATGTGTTGCGCAGTTTCCATGCACACTCGTAACTTCGTGAATTTGTAATATTTTTACTCCAGATTTTCAGCATTGGCATTTTTCCACACCTCCTTATGAACAGTACAGCTGTCATTTTTCACATCCTGGGCAAAATGTGTTTTTCACTTCCAGCACAGAATAGCGTGGTCGCTGTGGGAAGGCAGTGTTTGGGACAGATTAAAAACAAATCACAGTGACACTGTTCATGAGCAGAGGTGCTAAAATGCCTATGTTGAAAATTTTGTGACAAAAGTCCATGAAATAACTGTGTTACAAGTGTACGTTGCGCAGTTTCCATGCACCCTCGTAATTACGTGCATTTGTAACATTTTCACTCCAGATTTTCAACACTGGCATTTTTTCACACCTCCTTATGAACAGTATAGCTGTCATTTTTCATATCCTGCGTGAAATATGCATTTACACAACTGGCGCAGAATAGCGTGGTGGCTGTGGGAAATCAATGTTAGGGACAGATTAGGAAAATCATAGTGACACTGTTCATGAGCAGAGGTCACAAAATGCCTATGTTGAAAATCTGATGAAAAAATTCCACTAAATGACTGTGTTATGCACATGCATTGCGCAGTTTCCGCATAAGCCCGGAAGTTCGAGTATTTTTAATATTTTCTCTCCAGATTTTAAACATTGCCATCTCTTCACAGCTACCTGTGAATGGTACAGCTGTCATTCTTCACATCCTGCCTGATCTTTGTTTAGGTACATCTGGCACAGAATGACACAGTCACTGTGGGAACTCAAAGTTCGGGATACATTAACAAAATCACAGCGTCACTGTTCATGAGAAGAGGTCCCAAATGCTTTCATGAGGTGGGGGTCACAAAAAGGCCATGTTGAAAATTTGTAGTGTAAATAACAACAAATGCCTGGGGCATTAAAGTGTCTAACTATAACATCCCACCCTGTACAGACTGGCAGGCATCGGGGTGTGCCTTTGGATTGCCGACTGTAATGCTCATGCCATTCCACCCCCATCCCACCACCCTGCAGCCAGTGATAGGCATTGAGGCGTACCTTGAACTCTTTGGCCCCACAGTTCACCCCATTCTCCTATACTGCACCCATTTCAGTGTATGTCCTTATGGAACGTGGTGACTGTACAGCCGAACACCCCAAGGCACACCTCAACACGTGTCGGTGTCTGCAGGATAGGGTGAAGTGAAATGGCATGAACGTTATGGGCGATGGCCCAAATGCATACCCCAATGCCTATCCGTCTCTGCAGGGTGGAGGTGGGGTTGGCGTGAAGTTCAGTACTTCACTGCCATTCCTATTCTGCATCTCTCTAACTCCTGCATTTCCAATGCTAATACCAGCAAGCAAACATTCGGCATTGACAAACGCTTGTTTATAATTGTAGGCATGATGAGCATGTCTACTCATTTTCACATGCGACAAGTTAAACAAAAAACATTAAACACAAACATACACTGAATAAGAAAGTACAATAAATACGAAAGTACAATAAATACAACAATAATGCAATATACATTTATTTACTGAACTCTTTTACATATCAGAGGCCCCTTTTATTTATTTCAAAATAGTTAACCAGAAAAGGCCCACTGATCTAAGGCTCATTTCCAGCCATGACCTGGGGAAGGGAACATAACTGTTACACGCTGATTAAGATGACAAACTCATGATGGATATACAATCAAGACATGGTAGCATAAAGCAACTAATGACAACAATAATGGGCCAACAACCCAGCAAAACAAAACAATTGCAACAATAAGAACAGCACTAAAAGAGGCGAGCAAACTAGAATCAGGTGTTGGCTAAGTGAGTACAGGTGCAAGCAGTACAGAAGTGGTCCTACAAAGGAGAGGTAGAAGGGTGCTAGTATAAGGGGTGGAGGAAGGAAAGTTCCAGAATGAGTGCAGCTGAGCTGAAAAAGAGGCCTATCCAGTGGAAACAGAGTAACAGGAAAAGACAAAGAATGAGACAAGAGTGCAAGGAGTAAGCAGAGGGCTCAATGGAAGAGGCTAGGTGAGAGAAGTAGGAATAGAGGGACTAAAACCTGTATCTGGAGAGAAGCGAAGCACAGTGGGATAGGCACTGCAAAGACTAGGACAGAAAGAGGAGATGATAAAAGGGAACAGTGATGAGTCAGAGGAGGGGAACAAGTGGCAAAATGACAGGAGTGAAAGATAGGATCCAGTCAGCCTAAAGTAGATTTAAGGGCACCCCCATGTACCACAACCATGTAATCAAACAGTGGGAAGATTATTTTAAAAACAATCTCATGCTGGCGGATTTGTTCCTGTAAAGGGCATCACGTTTGGGGCATGAGTGTTTGATGATACTGTAGCAGCAATGTAGACCTAGAAGTTGAGATGACTGTCTAGCCACACACCAAGGTATTTGAAGCAGGGCACTGACTCAAGAGGAGTGCCATGGAGGATTTTGAATGCAGTAGTTAGGCTAAGCCTACTGAGCTGTTAGTAGGTACCAAATAGAATGGTAACAGTTTGTTGGCATTAAAGAAGAGCTGGATGGTACAGAACCAGCGCTGTGTGTTATTTAAGTGTAACCCCCCCCCCACAAATGGGGGTTCCCGAAAAGTCTTCCTCAAGCTTGCCTAAATGCTCACTGCCAGGCTGGTGTCCTGCATTTTAGCAGTTTAAATGTGATTGCCAGAGAGTGCCTGTATAGCCTCTGTGTAATGTCTCTTTAAGAGCTGCCTGGCTTGCAGTTATAAGTAATCTGAGAGGGAGCTCTGTTGAAAGATGAAACTATTTGCTGAAAATCATTTAGAGTGATAATGATAATGTAGTTTGTCTAACCTGCCTTCTTTGCTGCAAGGACTGTTTTGTTTATCTCCACTATCTTGGTCCTGGACTGTGAATTGAACCAATCAGTACTGGTGGGACCTAAAATGGAGCAGGACTACAGGAGCTGTCTGGAGTCAAAATCTGTAGGAATTGTAGTTTTGGGCTTTTTGCGCCTTTTTGCACCTGAAGGGGGAGCCTTTGTTGTGACTGACAGGAGGATCAGCCAACCGAACCTTTTGGATCTTAGGGAATTTCCCAGGCTGCTGCAGCTAGTTTCAGTTTTTGAGCTGAGAAGTGAAGAAGTAACAACTCAAGTGATTTTGAGCAGCAGTTCTATGTAGTTTTGCATGGGAGACCTGTGAAAGGGCAGAGTTTTGGCCTGCCTGTCTGCCTGCTGCCCCAAGAGGGAAAATAGAGTTTATTCGGGCTGAATCTGAGTTGTGAGGACTATTTAAGCCACTGGACTATGACCGGGCTTTAACCCGAAGAAGACTGAAGATTTGCAGAATGCGATCCGCCTGTCAAGATTTCCAACTGCTCTTGAATCCCCGGTTTGTGGAGAGACTTTGCGATCGTGACCAGAGAGCGGTTTGCCTGGTACAGTAGAATTTCCTTACATGTAATGTGCTGTGTATTGAAAGTGGGTCGTGATTTGGTTCCCCACTGTGTGAACTGTGTTCTGCTTGCTGAAAGCTTTATCCAGCCTAATCGGACTGAATCCGCGTTCATCTCCATTCGGCCTGGGCCATGCCACGTTGACCCTGCCAGATTACCCCACTGCACAGAGAAAGCCACTGACGAGATACCTGCCTGGGGATCAGCCCCCTGCTCCTCGCTTGAACAGGAACGATGCCTCGGCGAATCGTGTGGGCCCTGCTTCTCCTGGCACTCCAGATTAACCACCTGCTCTCTTGATTTTCGTCCAGCCTGTGTCCAGTCTTGGGTATCGTGAGTAATCATCAGGGTAGCTCCCTGTAACAACAGCCTAATCTAAAAGTGTGTCATCTGATTGTCTTGTTGTTTTCTTTTCACAAACCGAGCCCTCCGGTTCCGGATTACAAGTAGTGTGTGTTGTGCATGCTGCTTTCTTCCATCACAGGGCCCCAACCAGCTGCAACGTTCCTGGCTAGCCCACCATTCTCCATCTGGGTACCCAGAATGTGTCACTGTTTATGGACCTCGAAGTGCATGCATAACTGTTTGATTGATATAACCTTTAAGCAAATTAACCTGATTATGCCCCTTCCTTGTTCAAGTCCCTTAAATAAATCAGATCTAACTCTTTTTTGCAGTTACCCTGACTGTGGTTCCAGTTTGTGCAAGAGTACTGTACTGCTGATATTTGCTGTGTATAACCTTGTTTTACAGGGGGTTCCCAGGGCCGGGCCAGAGGAAAGCCCTGGTGGTAAATGCAAACAGTGTGGGCACTTCTGTGGTGCATCAGAGGTATTGTGAAAGTGATTATTGTGTATTGTTCTGGCCACAAGTAAGGAAAGAGGTGGGTTACAGTGTCCCGGAGGGCTGTGCCCAGGTTAGCTTGACCACTACTAACCCTGACCTCTGGGTGGAGGCACTCGTTTCAGAATTCAGGCCCCTTAACCTGCTACTAGCCAAGCAGGCAGGGATAGTAGCCCTTGGGATAGCACCATCTAGGGGTTACATAAGTCATGCTATAGGGACTGTTTTAGCAGAGTGATGGATGTTCCAGTGGAAAAAAGAACTGTGTCATCAGCATAAATATGTATGTTAGCCAAGACACAAGCCAAGGGGAGGTCATTTGAAAATTGTGAAGAGGACTGGGCCCAGGATACAGCCTTGGGACACACTGGAGTTGATAGGGAGGGGAGATGAGAAGGACCCCCACCTGGACTGACTGGCTCTGACCAGAAAGGTAAGAGCAGAACCACTAGGGGGCAGTGACCAAGAGCCCAGCAGCCATCTAGAATTAAGGGATGGGCAACAGAGTCAAATGCCTTAGCCAGGTCAATAATGACAGTGGCATACATGACCCCAATCCATCCCATTCAGGACAGTATCAGTGACACGTAACAGGGAGGAGACTGTGGAATGGACTTTGCGAAACCCAGACTGAAAGCAGAAGGGAAAGTAAGAGGAGTCAAGAAAGTTGGAAAGCTGGAAGAAACCAACTTTTCCTACAGTTTAGCCAGAGAGGGAAGGAGGGAAATAGGTTGATAGTTCCCAGGGATGCAGGAGTCACTCCCTTTGTGGATTGGGAGGACTATTAAGTTTTCAGGAGGCAGGAACAGAACAGAGCCAGAAGGAGAGATTTAGAAGTAGAAAGAGAGAGGTAGCGATGGTGGAAGCAGAAAGGTACAATAGTTTAGGGTCAAGACCATCAGGACTAAGAGCTTTGGACGGATGTAAAGAGAGAAGGATCTATAGGACATTAGAGGTAGTGACTGTAGTGAAGGCAAATGTATACAGGAGAATAGAGAAGCAGCAGGGAAGGAAGAGGTGGAGGTGGGAGTAGTAGTAGTAATGAAACAGGTGGTATGGTGTGAGTTAGAAGCAGCAGCCACCTCAGCAGGCTTTGCAATAACCACAGGAGGGTTGCTGGGCTTGAGGGTGGGTATGGGTTCATGGGGGCAGGGTTAAAGATGGATAAATAACCCTCCAGAATTTATCTGGGGAAGTAAGACTGCTCTGAAGGCTAGAGGCAAATTAATTGGCTTTTGCTTGTCCGAGAGACTTTGTGTTGGCCTTCTGTAATAATAATACCTCAACCAGTCATCATGGGATCCTGAGGACTTGTAGAGGGACCAGGCAGAGTCATGGGCTCTGAGGAGAGAGCTGAGTTCCATGGAGACCTACACAGATGGACACCATGTACACAAGACCTCTTCTGGGAGGGGGGAGGTTGCTTATCCCAGTCAGACATGAAAATCGAAGTAAAATGGGAGAGGGCAGCACTGACGTCTGAACAGCGGGCAACAGATGTCCAGTTATAGGACTGCAGGGCATACAGAAAGTTGTTCAGGTTTAGTGAGCTGAACAACCTGTTCTGGATGGACGTTTGGGGGGATTTAGGGCAATTAATTTTCCAGTGTAGCCCAGGCACCGTGAGCCAATGGGCTACTACCCCTGCCTGTTGACTTGCACACAGTTTAAGGGCCTGGGTCCTGCTATGGTGGTATTCGGGGGTTCTACACCAGAAAATAAATGAAAATAGTGTGATGCCCCCAACCGGAGTAAGTTGCAGTGGGCCAGGTGTGTCACTGGTACAATCCCCTGGGATGCTATACCTACTCCCCTGCCCTTCCAACCACCCCACACACTGGATGCCAAACATTTCCCCAATACCATATACCACATACACCTTACAGTTGATTCCCACAAAACACCCTTCTCACAGTAATTTCAAGCAACAATACACAGCTTTATTGGGGGGAAGGGCTAGGATCAGGGTAACTGGAACTGGGATAGCCATGGAAGGAAGTATGGTTAGAAAACTTGCTCAGAACAATTTATAACATATTGGCCTATAGGCCAGGCCACCCCAGTTGCCCACCCCCACTTGTACCAGTGCTGTCCTCTGTCCTGTCTTGGTACCCAGGAGTTGCAGGCCTGCTCGGTGCCGTGGGTTGGCTGGCGTTGGGGCCCTAGAAACAATTTAACTGGCTGTGGCAATTAAACAAACACTCTCCCTGATTGCCTGGGCAAGCCCTGGGTACTCATGGTCCTGGAGATCTGGAGAGTTCTTGGTGCAGAGGGCTTCCATCAGTCCAAATTCAGGGGATCTCAGTTCAAAGGAGAGCAAAGCAAATGGGAAGCAGAAGGTATCCTGAGGACTTGAGCTTGATTGAAGGTCTGTCTGCTCATCCCCTTGATTGAAGATCTGGCCACTTGTCCCCTTGATTGAAGATCTGGCCGCTTGTCACCATCAGTGTATTCAGGCCCATTGCAGAGCTACTGCGCAAGGCCCAGCAACTACAGAGAGCACAGACCTGGGAGTGGCTCCACAGCCCAGCTCCCTACCAGGTCACAGGTGCCCTAGCACCTCAGCACACACTGGTGACCCCCTGTAACCAGCAGATCCCACCGGATAGAGGGGTCAGCAAGTTCCCTACCTGGCTCTGAAATGAATCTGGGATTCTCTGGGATTCTCTTCTCCTCTCAACAGAAGATCAGCTTCACTGTGCAGCCAGAACAGGTTCTCCACACTTTCTGCTCTACCAGCCTCTTAGCAGCAAGCTCAAATTCCGATCTAGAGCAGCAGTTGTAATCCTCAGCTGGATCTCAACAATGACCACAGGTCCCTGAAGTCTAGGGCACCTGCTCACTCTCTCTCTCTCTCTCTCTCTCTCTCACGCTTAAAGTTTTTCTCTCACTCTCTGCTTTAAATCAGATTCCAGCTTTTCTCTGGCTTACTCACAGTTCCTGGGAAATCTCTTCCCCAACTCAAGTTTCTCTCTCAATCCCAAACTGCTGCAGGATGGCTGCAGCAAACGTCTCCAATTAACATGGCAAACTCCAAAAGAACACCTGGAACAGTTAGCTCAGAATCCACAGTGTCTCTAAATCAGTAGGAACCCTTCTCCACTATTTCTCTGACAAACGCCCCTTTTCTCCAAACTAAGCCCTGTGAAAGCTTATTTCTATAGCACAAAGCCCTCCTGACTCAATCAGAGCCCAGCCACAGACTGACTCCACTGCCAAAAGCCTCTGGGGTTTTTCTTGAGAATCCTGCCTTCTGATTGGCTGTCTCCAGTTATCAATCACAATATTGAGCCTTCTTGGATTATTGATTTGTTGTGTCGCTTGGTGCCTGAAAATAGGTAGCACCTTCTACCATAATTCCTTTCAACAGTCTTTGGGTGCCCAGTCTTCCTATTGGCGGTCTTTAGGGGGTCAAAGTATCAGAAATACGGCTGCTTACATTCAGTCAACATACTGTTTCAGCAGTCTCAACTTTGAGTGTCCATAGCAAGCTCAATAAACACTTCTGCATTAAAATGGCCCCACAGAATTGTAGCACTCCCTCTTCTTTATCTTCTGGCTGCAGAGTTTGACATTTTGGTTAGCCCCCTCCAGCCTATCACTGCGGCCATTAGTCTGTGTCCTTAGGCAGCAACAGGCTTGATCATTAATATTTGTGATGCCCCTTTTAGTATTTATGAGGTGGATCCTCTCAAGAATGCTCATTAGGGCTTCTTAACTAAAAACAATAACAACCTTTTTAGGCCTCCTCCAGGTCTCTGATCCCTGATTAGCTTAATAAGGGGACTGGGACCACTGGAGAGGCGCTCTAATGGCTGAAAGAACGGCTGAAAACACAAGCACGCACTGCACGTGCAAGGATCACCGACTGCGTAGAAGTGCAGAAAACAAGCCGGTGGCTCCACTCTTCAACTCCTCCAGCCCTGTTATGGGCTGAGAACAATGCGGGGGCCAGAGGGAGGATCTAGAACACCATGGAGACTGGTTACCATGCGGGGACATATTGGGGAAAACCAGGAGACAATAGCCCAATGGGGCTAAACAGGTAAGCCCCCACAGGGGGGTTACACCAGAAATAGCAGACCATGCTGTGGTCATTGAGGGAGTCTGGAAGGGTACCTGTAGCACAAATTCTATATGGGTGAGAAGACAAAGTCAAGTCAAGGAGTGAGCTGTTGGTGGAGTGGGGGTTGTGCCAGGTGGGATCAAAAATAAGTCGAGAAAGATGCAGAGACTCAACTTTTGATTAAGTTATTTAAGCACAACAGAGGACTACTTGACATTGAACTCCTTGAGCACAATAAATTCACCAAAGCAGGCAAGAGTAGGAAAGGAGGAGAGAAGAGCAATGACATAATCTGGTTTGGCTTTAGGGGGAAAGGTAAACCCCACTAATGAAGATAGGAAGAGAGAGAGGGAAAGAGATCTTTACACAGAATGAACTCATGGGAAGAGGTGACAGCAGCATGAGAAACATCACAGGAGAGACTACGCAGTATGTACACTACCTAAGTATACCACCTCCCTTTCTATCCGATCCTGCCTAGTAGGTACATAGTAGCCAGGGACTGAGATGTCACTATTACTGATCCTGGCGGAGAGCCAGGATTCACTTATGACCAGGACATCAGGGTTTGTTTGCAGGACCCAGGATCTAAACTGGTCAATCCCGGGGAGAAGGCTGCTCACAAACATTAGCTAAAAGGAGAACCAGCAGGGCAGTGATAACCTACTGTGAGAGGCTGGCGTGGCAGGGAGGGGGAGGAGGAGGAGCACAATGATATCAAACAGAGGAAGAGGGAAGGAGAGAGACAGAACCACAAATCTTCAAGGTTAGAGTAGGTAGTGGGAATAAGGCAAGGAGGGATTCTAAAAGGAAGTTGATAGGAGAGGGAGAAGAGTTGTGGTGAGAGAGGAGGAGAGGGAGGAGCTGAGGCACCAAAAACTCTGGGGACAGGGTGGGGAGGCAGAGAAAACAGGAAGAAAAAGGGGAGCAAGAGAACAGGAATTGAAGAAATGTAACAGGCAGCCAAAAAACTGTCATGAGGCAGCACAAACTGAATAAAGTAAACCTTTCTTAATCCCTCTTAATCTAAGACAAATCAAAGAGGAGGCATGGAAGAGAAACAGACTCCTGTTATAATAGGAGGCAACACCGACGAGAGGCAGTGCTAAATAAGTAAAATGAATCCCCTCCTGCACTGAACACACTACAGACAAGAGGCAATATACAATAAAGCAGGCCCCTCATGAAGCTCTTGTTTTGTAACAAAGCACCAGGACAGTATGACCACATTATATGGCACTATTTAGCTGTATTTTGCACACGAGTGCACTCGATATAGAAACATAGAATTTGACGGCAGATAAGGACCGCTTGGCCCACCCAGTCTGCCCATTTCCCTACCTACTGGATAAGCTGCAGATCCTAGTTAACCAGCAGCCTACTTCTTCCTACTCCCACCCCCCAGAACTGCCTTATGACTATCCCATGCATGCTTGAATTCCACCACTGATTTTGACTCCACAACCTCTTCCGGAAGGCCGTTCCATGCATCCACAACCCTCTCTGTGAAAAAATACTTCCTTAAATTACCTCTGAGCCACCCCTCTATCTTCAAATTGTGCCCTCTTGTTCTTGCACCTCTTTTTTTGAAAGATGCTACCTCTTGGACTTTGTTGATTCCCTTGAGGTACTTGAAAGTTTCTATCATGTCCCCCCCTCCCTCCTTTCCTCGAGGCTATACATATTAAGCTCCCTTAAGTCTCTCTTCATATGTCTTCGGTGCAGACCCTGCACCATTTAGTTGCCCTCCTCTGGACAGCTTCCATCCTGTCTATGTCTTTGCGGAGACTGGGTCTCCAGAACTGCACACAGTATTCCAGATGGGGTCTCACCAGCTGTCTGTACAGAGGGATAATAACTTCCTGTTTTCTACTGGCGATGCCTCTCCCTATGCATCCCAGTATCCCCCCAGCCCTCCTTGCTGCCCTCTCACATTGCTTGCCCATCTTTAGGTCATCTGATATGACTACCCCCAGGTCCCTTTCCATGACACTTATGTATTTGCAACTTGAAATCTGCAGTTGCTGGCAAACTCCGGATATCTGTTCATGTGATCTGTAAAAGACTTACGTAAATAAAAGAGTACAACTTTAAGACTTTGACCTCTTTGTTGAGTGCAGACTTCTTTCTGGCTACCCCATAGTCTGCACTGCCCTGCACCGTGGTGCAGTATCCACTGTCCTCCCTCCAGATGCCTCTGAAAATTTGCTTTCTTGTCTCAGTAAGTCTCTTCTGGTAGTACTCTTTCAATAGAAGTAATACTGACAGATCTGTAGTTCTCTGCTTGTTCCTTGTTCCCCGTTCCATGTACCAGAACTACATCTGCCACTCTCTAGTCCTTTGGAACTACCCCCGTGCTTAGTGAGCTACTGAATAGACCTACTGTACCAGCGTTCAGCCAGTTCCGCTGCCAGTTCCCGGAGTAATCTTGGATGTAACTCATCTGTTGGGCTTTATCTATCTTTAGCGCTATAATCCTACCCCCTCCTAGCCTTACAATTTCCCCTCCTTTCTACCTTTTTCCCCCCAATATATCGGAAGAACTCTTTTTCTCTGCTCTTGACCCCCTCCACAATAGGCAGCTCCACATCTGCTTTTGCCTCCCTAATTGCCCTTATTTTTCAGTAAGTCCACCCTTCTAAAATCAAGGACTTCAGCTCTTGATCGGGGTTTTCCAAATACTTAAAACATTAAATTATGCCAATATCTTTTCACTGCATTATAAAATAGTCTATAATGCAGCTTTTGTTTACTCTGGTTGTCAGTAGCAGAATTCTAACATTTCTGATGTGGAATGTTCACTTTCATAAACCACTGAATCTTTTTTCTGCAATCCACGGGACATTATTTATGGAATCTTGGAAAATTATTTCCTGGTTTACACAGAAATGCATTTCAGAATTCCACAGAATTAAAAAAGGAATACAGGAAAGCATTTGACATGCGGAATTGCCATTCTGCACAAATTCCACTGGTGGAATGCCACTTTCTGCCCTGCTCTATATACAGGGAAAAATCTACCCTATAAGGCACCTGACTCACTGTAAGTCTGGAGCTAATTAATGCCTCCACTGTTGTAATGCCCCAAAGTTGGGGGCACTACAGAAAAGGGGAAGCAATAAACAAAATTAGGGGTTTACAGGTGCCCAGGGTGCTTGCTGTATGTGTGGGCAGCAGGGTACAGTCATGAGGGGCCCCTTTTAAGTTAATTTCCCCTCCTTGTAAGGTGAATACTAGTAAAAACATAGAAAAGTGCCCTGTGCACTGAAAGCTTGTCAAAAAATAGATTTTACATGCAGCTCAAGCAACAATGGTCTGGATGGAATTTTGTGCTGAGCTGCTCATGCACAGCATTCCACTCCAGCCATTCCCAAACTAGAAGGGTTTAGTTTTAAAATTGCAATTCAGTTTGCGAGTTCCTGGGCAGCTGTTGAGGAGAGAGGACGCAGTAAGTCAAGGGGACTAGGAAAAGGGCTTACCTGGTGTGGAAGCCGTCCCTGAGGACTTGACTGTGTGCCTGCTCTGCCTCCACTGCCTGAAGATATGCCCAGCAGCTGTATGGCATGATTGGTGGTGCCATTTGGGCACCATGAAGAAGTAAAACTCCCATTCTGTTGGTTTTGGGCTTGGAGCCCCGGCTGTTTATTTATTGAAAAAAAAAGTTTCTCAGTCCCACGTCGGCGGCTAACAAGGGCCGCATCACCAGTTTGTCTGTTGGCCTTCCTGAGTCCCCCTGACATCCACCACATTGCCTGTGCATGCCCTCCCACTACCAGATCACCTCCCGCCTCCCGATCCCAGTTCCAGCGGCCAGAGGAGTAGTGAGTTAGTGGCAGCACACGATCCGTGCTGTCCGCCCCAAGAGAAAAGCAAGGACTGTGTTTAAATTAAATAAACAACTGCACTAGGCGCAAAGAGAAGTGGCTGAGCGCTGTGGGGAGGTTGGGGTATAATGACCCTTAAATTAATATTCAGGAGTGGGTGGGGTATAGCGACGCCCATGGGAGGAGCCAACAGGCAAGGCCAAGTGAAGGCCTGGTAAATATTCATAAGGGGGCTGAGTCTAAGGCGGGATAAAGGGACTGAGTGGCAGCAGGCTGAGATAAAGCCTGAAAGTTGGAAAGGGGCCCAGTGGCTCAAAGGGGCCAGGCTACAAGGTGCCCAGTATAGTCATAGGGGCACAGATAAAGTGAGCCCAGTTCAACGAGGGCACCAGGCCCAGTTTAAGGAGGGCACCAGGCCCAGTCAAGTAAAGGGCATCCAAACCCATGGTAATAAAGGGCACCAGGCCCAGTCAAGTCAAAGGCATCTAGTCCTGTGGTAGTAAAGGGCACCAGGCCAGTGGTAATTATGGCACCAGGCCCAGTGTATTAAGGGCAGCAGGCTTAGTGGCAATTAGTTTAACCAGGCTAAGTAACTGGGGTAATTACATTAAAGTACTCAGGGGTAGCCAGATCCTAACTAAGACAGACCCCAAGAGGAAGAGGGTCCACTAAGGGGTGCTTAAGCACACAACCTGTTATGAAGTGATTATCAGCTGTTGTACTGTTTCTATGAACTGTTTATTCCTCCAGCATCTCAAGTGTTGTGTTTATTGCATGAAGCACCGAGACTGTATTGTTAAATATTAGGATTGTGGTCATTTGCGCCTACCAGTAAACAATTGCCCCGGATTGTTGCAATTTGCCCCTGATCCAGGCAAATCACCTCTGAAAGTGAACATTCCAGTGTATCATGCTAAAAGAAGTACCATTGTGCAATATCAGGTCTATGATTCAATCTTCAGCCTCCATCAACTCTTCCGCATAGCCATCTTCAGCCAGCAGAAGACTTCAGCATCTTCTTGCCTTTTCGTCCACCATAGCCAAAATCAACGTCCTTTGAAGAGTCGTGGCCTCCGGTTCCTGAGCATCTTGGAAGAGAGACGACTAGAAAGTGCCTCGTCCGCCCCTCCCAGATGTCCGCCGGGAGACGAGTCCATTGTAGCCAAGTGTGTTCGTGGCCACCGTTTCCTATTTTTGTTCTTCAGCCTCATGGAATCCTGATCTTCATCTTCTATTCCTTCCTGCTTGTTTTGTCCTGCTTTGCCAGTGCAATCCTCAGGGTAGCAGCTCAAGTTTGGTGGTCCTCCAAGTGGATCTGTTTGCCAAAGCAGCTCAGCAGTGTCTTCTTTGTCCTTGGTAGCCCTCCTAGTGGATTCTTCACCAAGTCTGGTGTTTGTTTTGGCAGCCCTAGTTGAGGGTAAGTGCCAGGAAAACCCACAGCAGTTCTTCTTCATCCTTGGCAACCCTGGTAGAGGGTTGGTGCTGAGGAGAAAGCAGCAGATTCCTTTTCTTGTGGCAATCCTGCTGGTGAATTCCTTGCCACAGTTTGGTTCTTTACTCTTGGCAGGGCAGCCCAGTTTGAGGGTTTTGTGCCAAGAAAGAGCATTACCCCAAGTCAGTCAGTTTGTGCTCTTGTATTCCGGCAGCCCTGGAAAGTGGGTTGACCGATGCCTATGGTCTGTTTACCAATCTCTCCATCCCCTTTTTGCAGTCTCTCATAGGTTTTCTGGTGAGCTTGGCACCAAGCAGGAGTCACTCTTTCTCTTCACCCTATTCTTCAATTGTGCACGAAGATGACAGACACCTGCATCTAATAGACTCTGAGAGTGTGATACTGTTTGATGGTTGTACATTGAATGCTTGTTAAATGGTATGATAAAGTAGTAAGTTATACTCTTGATATGTAGACCTCTTTGTAGGGTATCTTAGAGCAATCAGAATATTATAGAGTGGCCTTAAGCCGAAGTACTTATAGTGTGATAAAGTGGTATAAGCTCGCATTTGTTTGTATGACTTATAGAGAAGAATTACATAGAGTTTAGATATAGTTGTATATTAGTTGCTATCCACAATGCTGGTCATAATCCCTATTATGTTTCCTGTTGGCATTTTCTTGTACGACCATGTCCTCCTTCCTCTCCTATCTAATAAATGTCTTTACTTCATCCGACCTCTGTGTACGACTCCTGCCTCTCCCTGTTGGGTGATTCCATCAACCCACCCCCATTCGAACCTTAAGCGGCCTCTCGCCATCCCACCTGCTGAGGGTGTCGCTGGCACTGCTGGTAGTGTGACTGTTCCCTTCACCACACAGAATGAAGAAACCCCAGGTCCATCAGTACAGCGCAGACTAAAATTGTCTTTTGCAAGGTATGTCTTCTGTTACTGCTTTATTTTTCTCTGGAGCAAAGTGTTTCTTACAGCGTATATCTTCTCTGAAATTATTACAGGTGGTGCTTTACAGGTTTTACAGTTTTATCTAACATTAGGATAAGCTTTCAGGGTTACTGCATTTGTTGTTGACTGATTGTTTCTGCTCTTACCTCCTTGTTCTTTCGTCCGTGGTTCTTCTTTTTAGGCAGGGAAGGCCCAGCCACCCACCCCATCCCCAACCACCCCACCTACACCTTTTATAGGGTACCACAGTTGTGACATTTTCTGTGGCAGAGCAGGAAGGGTGGATCAGTGGGGCTCCACAAGGTGATCTCATTTACAGGGGCACTAGTAATTTAACTTGTTATAACAAGTTAAACAAAGCACAATTAAACCATTACTTGCATTTTTTTCCTTTTTTTTCCTTCTAATTACTCTGACTAGGTTACAAACCCAGCAACTTATTTGGAATGGATTTCATTAACTGCAGGTACTGTGGAACAATTTTCAGAAGGACAGTCTTACAAGATTTAGGACACTGTCCTACATGCTGGGCCTTTGGAGATCTTAGGCTCCAGCTCCGGGCAGCATGGGCAGAGATTGCACGCCTCAAATTTCATATTGAAGAGGAAATACATTATAAGAACCACCCACCATTTCCCCAGCATCCAACAGAAAAACCTCGACCAGAGGGTAGTTGGTCCAGGAGGTTGGCAGGTGGTTAGGAGGAGCAAATCAGGTGCCCCATCACTCTCTGCTCTCCAACACATACCTCCAAAACCATATAACACTACAAACAGGTATCTGCCTCTATCTCTGAAATCAAATAAAGAGGCAGAAGACACTGCAGAGCAGGACACTGCAGCACAGGAGCTAACACAACAAAACTCACCCAAATCAGGAACCAAAACAAAACAAGCACAAAGGAAATCCAAAAACTTCTGATCATAGGAGACTCCATGATTCGGGAGTTGATACCATCTCCAGCCAGGGTGATGGTCAGATGTCTCAGGTACATCAGCATGGAGAGACACTGACCGCATTGCTAAAATTGTTCACAAAGCAGGAGAAAACATTGATGTCCTAGTACACATAGGGACTATCGATCTCACCAGCCGGTCAGTTGTGGAGACCAAGGAACACCTGACTAGGCTGGTGACAAACTATCATCTATTTCGTCCGGCATCTCCTCTCTGAGATCCTGCCAGTCTGGGAGAGGGAGCAGATGGATGGAAGGTCAGAGAAGGGGAGATAGGGAGCTAAACACGTGGCTCAAGGGCTGGTGCAAGGAAAAAGGACACAGATTTGTAGGGAACTGGCAACAGTTCTGGGAGCGAAAGTTCTTTAAATTTGATGGACTGCATCTGACTAAAGAGGGAGTCAGTGCATTGGGGCAGAAGTTTGACGCCTTGCAGAATATTTAAACTAGCAAGGGGAGAGGGGTGCAGCACCCTATGTCGAATGGGAAGAACACCCTCCCCTCAGCTAGTGGTCAACAGAATTCAGCATGTTTGCCGTTCATTTGCATCACCAGGTAAGAAAAAAGGTTTGTCTCCCCATACGACGCACAGGGTAATGCCAAACTTCACCAACAACTAACACACCAAAATCTGGCCAATGGAAAATCATGTACACAATGCTCACAGCCGGGAAATAAGATCCCAGACCTGCAGGCAATAATGTCAGAGGCTAAACTGGACATAGTAGCAATTAGTGAGACGTGGTTTACCAGTAACCACACTTGGGAGACTTCAGTACCTGGCTACATATTGTTCAGAAGAGACCGAGGTGCAAAAGGGAAGGAGTGGCCTGTATGTTAATGAAAATATCAAAGCTACAGAAATTCAGAATACACATAAGAGCCAGAAGAACTGTGGGTCACCCTGAAACAGGAAATGGGACAGCCATAAGAACTGGGGTTGTCTACAGGCCCCAGACCAGAGGGATGACATAGACACATTACTGTTAGAAGATATACAAAACATGACAGCTAAAGGGAGGTTCTGATAATGGAGACTTCAACATGCGGATACAGATTGGTCAATACCAGCAGGAACATCTGCCAGAACTAGACTCATAGTGGATTCCCTGCGGGAGGGCCTCAAACAACTGGTACAGCAACCCACAAGAGACAGGGCTATCCTAGATCTAGTACTGACTAACAAAGAAGGGATCACAGATCTCCAGGTAGAAGGTCACCTGGGGCCAGTGACCATCACATGGTATGGTTCAATTTGGCTACTACATCTAAATCATCCCATTCCAAGGCAAAAATATTGGACTTCAGAGGAGCTGACTTTGATAAGATGGCCAACAGAGTTAAGCTAGCCCTGGCAAAAAAAACACAGGTGAGGGGTACAGGCAAAGTGGGCAAGCATTAAGGATGCAATACTTGAAGCAACATCCCATTGTGTCAGACAGAAAGGAAGTGCAAATGAAGAAGGAAACCACTTTGGTTCTCAAATACAGTAGCAGAAAAGGTCAGAGCCAAAAGGCTGGCCTTCAGGAAATATAAAGGAACACAGCGGGATGAAGATAGGAGACATACCAAACTGCCCTAAGGGAAGCAGGTAAGGCAGTAAGGCAGGCAAAGTCCCAAACTGAGGAAACACTAGCACGAACAGTAAAAGAAGGTGACAAGACTTTCTATAGATACATTATGAAAGGGAGAAAGTCCAGAGGGGTTGCTAAGCTTAATGGAGAAAGGAGCATGTGAGGAGGAGGACCCTGTAAAGGCATCTATTCTAAATAGATACTTTTGTCAGTATTTACTGAAGAGAAGGTAGGGCAGGGCCCACAGCTCAGCATCATGGACACAGGGGAGGAGGTGAGCACTACTCCTTCACAAAGAAAGGGTCCTACAAGAGCTTGCTAAGCCCAGGGTGGATAAGGCAATGGGACCTGATGGCATACATCCCAGGGTACTAAGGAGCTAAAGGAGGAACTAGCAGGGCCATTAGCAGAATTGTTTAGTGAGTCTCTGAGCACAGGAGAGGTCCCAGAAGACTGGAGAAGGGCTCATGTGATCCCGCTCCACAAGAGTGGTAGCAGGGAGGCGGGGAACTACAGACTGGTCAGTCTTACCTCAGTAGTGGGCAAGATTGTGGAGGCACTCCTTAAGGAAAGGATAGTGCAACACCTGGAATCCATAGGCACAGGATCCAAGACAGCATGGGTTTACAAAGGAAGGTCCTGTCAAACTAATCTCATAGATTTCTTTGACTGGGTAACCAGAGTGGTGGACCAAGGGGAGCAGTTGATGTCGCCTACCTTGACTTCAGCAAAGCTTTTGACACTGTTCACATAGAAGATTGATAAATAAGCTGGGTAGGTTCGGTGGGTCAGAAGTTGGTCAACTGGGTGGCAAACTGGTTGCGGACAGAAAACAGAGAGTGGTGGTAAATGGTATACAGTCAGAAGAGATGCAAGTCACAAGTGGGGTACCTCAGGGATCAGTCCTGAGGCCAGTCCTCTTCAACATCTTCATTAGTGACCTTGCAGATGGACTAGAGGGTAAGGCTTGTCTGTTTGCAGATGACACCAAGATCTGCAACAGAGTAGATGATCCAGTTGGGGTAGGCAGAATGAGAAGAGATCTGGATAAACTAGCAGAATGGTCAGAAGAGTGGCAACTGGGATTTAATGCAAAGAAGTGCAAAATCATGCACATAGGGAAGAGAAACCCTGAAGCCACCTATAGGCTGAGAGGGGAGTTGCTAGCAGTCACAAAGGAAGAAAGAGACTTGGGCATCATCATCACTGATGACCTGAAATCATCCAAGCAGACCTCTAAAGCAGTAGGTAAGGCTAGGGGTGTTAGGGTGTATTAGTAGGGGTATCACAAGTTGTAAGAGGGAGGTAATAATCCCTCTTTACAAGACACTGGTTAGGCCCCATCTGGAGTACTGCGTGCAGTATTGGAGGCCACACCTTCACAAGGACATTAACCAAATTGAGGCAGTCCAGAGAAGGGCAACCAAAATGGTGCAGGGACTGCATCAGAAGACATATGAGGACAGATTAACGAGACTCAATATGTATACCCTTGAGCAAAGAAGGGAGAGGTGATATGATCGAGGCATTCAAACACCTTAAGGGCATAAACAAGGTGAAAGAGTCTAACGTTTAAATATAAGAAAAATAGCAGGACAAGAGGACACAGCATGAGATTAGAGGGAGGCCGATTAAGGGAAATGTGAGGAAATTCTTTTTCACAGAAAGGGTGGTGGATGCATGGAATGGCTTACCACAAGAAGTGGTGGCTATGAATACAGTGCAGGGCTTCAAACAGGCATGGGATAGGCATAAGGGAGCAATACAAATGACTATGAATAGATAGGCCACTGACAGAGCAAAGGCCGATGGCACATTTATAAGGTAGAAAAAGAAATGGGCAGACTGAATGGGCCTTGCGGTCCTTATCTGCCGTCAACTTCTATGTTTCTATATGACTACCAGTTCAGCGACCATCACAATGTGAAGCACTGAACACAGGGACAGAATATTTATGACAGGGATCTGTAAGCTGAGGCAGTGTCTGGAGAGCAGTGTCTGTCGGCATAAAGATGACTCTGTGTTAAGTATAAGCAATAATACACAACAGAGTGTGCATTAAGACATTTGTGATGCATCTCCTAGGGGCTTTTTGGTGAATGAGGCTGGAAGCATCAGGGCCGGCCTTGTGCATAGGCAAGCTTGCCTTCCAAATATATGTGTCCCAGAAATGGGATTCTTCAGGCAGTCCTTAAAATAAATAAATAAATAAATGAAAGATTTAAAATCACTGCTGATATTTATTTATTTAGTTTTTGTTGACCGGGTAAGTGCACTAGACAAATCCTGCCTATTTTCAGACACGATCTGGGGGAGTGGGATACAGATGAATGCCAACTGACCTTGAACCAGATTAAGCTGTTGGTGGTATTTTTAATGAATGAGGGAAATTTTGGCCAGGACACCGGGGAAATTCCCCTACTCTGTAGAGTGGAGTTTCCGCTACCGACAGCATGGAGGAGTCAGTTGGAGCTCGGACTGACTGTGAGACAGATCTTCTTCTTTCTTTCCCACCGACGATACCGGACGACAAAGCACTACAGGATGGAACTTTAGACACAGACCAACTAGAGTTGCAACCCGTCATGCATACCTACCAGACAATGTTTCTGATATTCTTGAACCTTCGCATAATACTCCAGATGGCCAAGTTTTCAGCATGATGCCACTATGATTTTGCTGGAGCGACTTTCAGCGAATCGCGGTAGAATAGCACTGCTCATTCCCCAGTACCTTCGGTTCTACAGTAGCGACTACCGTTGCGACTACTGTTTAGCGAATGGGAACGGTTTCCAACCTGACTTTCGACCCCTTTTCTCCTTCAGGACTCACTGCTCCTAGCCCTCGAACTGTTGTTCCTTCTGACGACCCTACCACTACAGGACTGTTGGTTTCTCGATTCGGCTTACAACCCCGAGTGGATATTTTGGTGGACTCCTGGTCTGCATCGGACGCCTTAACAAAAGCAGGATGGGCTCAATCTTCACTGGGAACCTGGACTCCAGATCCTGCTTGGGACGTGACTTCACAAAGTGTATTGTTCTCCACTACCAGGCCTGCTACATCCATGAGCTCCAACGAGGTACCGCATATTACTTCTAAGGCAAATAAGGACACTGTTGAACTTAAACCTGACTCGAGTATTTCTGTAAATTCATGGGGGGACATTAGGGATGCTGCTGATCAAAATACTATGCAATCTTCCCATGAGACTATAGATGTTCATGAAACACCCCTTATTTCTCTACATGTAACACCTGCTGCCCCCCCCATGGGCTCACGTCCACTATGGCTATTTCACCTCCAAAACCCGTGGTTTCCCCCTTCCCTACTATTTTGACTTCTAGACCAGGCTCACCTCCCCTAGAGGATCCTAAGCCAGGCTCATCTAAATCACTAATCCCTATTCTAGATGAAAATCCTATCGAACAAGTATCTGGTGGAACGCCAATTCTATCCGACCTTTTTAAAAATAAACTTGAACAAGCACCCCGAAGGAATGCCGTCCGCCTCCGCTATAGGGGTGGGCTCCCTGAGTTTCCCGACAGATATTATGTGGCTAGGACCCTTCTAAAGGGCAAGCTACATTTTCAAGCCTCTGACATATATGCCCTAATACATATTTCAGGGGAAGAGACTTTTGATATTAGTTTTAAAACCTCTACCGGGTTGGATCGTTTCTGGCATTTATATACCTTACAAAAAAACGACCCTGTTTGGACCCCCTTTTCTGTTGTACCCTTGTCCAAACCTACGATACGTACAGTGACAATTATGTTCCGGAATGAAGGAGTTAGCATTAGTGATATTTATCACTGGTTACAAAATCACTGTAATGTCCTATCTCCTCCTGAAGCTATCCTGGATGATGATGGTTTATGGACTGGTGGCTGGAGGTTTCGGGTAAAATTATTTCAAGTTAATTCAGAAATTGTACACCTCCCAAATAGTTTTTTTCGAGGTAAAGACAGGGGGGTTTGTTTCTATGGCGGCCAACCTAGAGCCTGTTACAAATGTGGTGCTACCACACATTTGAGTAGTAACTGTGACTTACTTAAATGTAGTTTTTGTGGGGGATATGGGCATCCGAGCATGACTTGCAAAAATGTGTTTCGATGTAATTTATGTAATGAAACAGGGCATGCGTGCCATCAATGTCCATGGGCCAGTAAAAATAGGTCTGAGGGTTGGAACTCTGAAACCTTGGTACAAAAAGCACAAGCTAAGGCACAAGAACGTATTACTCCCCTGAACACTACTTCTGCACCTTTGATACCCCCCCTCTCAGAACAACCTATCCCTTCACCACAACAGGATCAGGTTGCCCCACTGAAAGCCTCTAATGACCCCCCCTACCGAGATCTTACTTGCTCAACCTCTGTTTCTGCCGCTGTTGATAAAGAGGATTTCAAACTGGAAGCGGGTTACTAGAGCGCTGCCAAATCACTTAAACCCCTGATGTCCCCTGTCTAATGCTTTTGAATGTCTAAAGAGGCGGAGAGGATTCAGTATGGGGACTCAGATGTGTCTGCCATACCTTCTGATGTAGCACCCCGCGATTAAACCACCTGATGTTGCCAGGAAAAAACTAACCAAAACAAAGAAGGGTGGTAAGAAAAGGAAAAACATGACAGTGACAGATGGGAGTGGCTAGCCCTGGATATTTCACCAAATGGATCTCCGTATTGCCTCTCTTAATGTATGCAGCCTGAAGGGCTTTAAGAAGAGAATGGGTTTTCTACATTATGCCACCTTCCTCCAATTGGATGTTCTGTTATTACAAGAAACTCATATTTCACATTTATATGATATACAACAACTGAAACGAGGATGGTACAAAGGCCCCTCTTATTGGACGTTTGGGGATGATATAGCAGATGGTGTAGCTGTTCTCTTTCATTCTTCCCAATTTTCTATCACCCGCATTATTGATATCTACCCAGGTAGAGCACTTATTATAGATTTCACCAAACATTCATTAGCATTTCGGGTTATAGTTATATATAGCCCACAAACTAAAACTACTCGAATAGCTTTGCTAGATTTAATTAAGCCTTATCTATGTACACGTAAATGTATTTTTTGGGGTGGAGATTTTAACTGCTCCATTGATACGAAGACAGGATCTCCTCGGGAAAAGGTCTACCAGATTCCCTAGCTTTGTCCACTTTGATAAAGGCATGAATCTGATAGATGCATATCGTTCTCTACAATCAGATGCAGGCTTTACTTATCATAGATCAGTATATCATACCAGGATAGATTATTTTTTTATTTCACGTCAGTGTACCTCACACCACATTTCTGTAATTCCAGATGAGATTTCAGATCATTGTCTTTTGATTGGTCACTTTTTCATCAGCTCCCCTAATGTATTCATATCGTATCACTCCCTGTGGAAATTGAATAATTCTTTGTTTTCTCCAGAATCTGTCCAGACACACTTACACGCTCTTTTTAAAGCACGGATATCAGTTCTGATTTGTTATGATTCTATGTGGGACTGGTGGAAAGACACTAAAACGGATCTAGCCATTTTTTTTCAGACCTTAGGTAAAGAAAATGTCAGAGAAGGTAACCTTACATATTTATCAAATCGCAATCAGCTATATAAATTAATGTCTCTTCAAACTATTTCCTCAGTTGATTATTCCTCACAAATATCCAGAATAAAAGCTTGTATGTTCTCTCACGATATGATATATGCGATCGCTGGATTACATTATGCAAACTGGTACTTAGTTTCCCCATCTGCTGACCCTTTTTGCTTTTAAAGAGACTCCATTAGAGCTATTATGCATGGTTTAAAAAATACTCATAGTACTGTAATGACCTCTATCCCGATATGTTATCTGTCATGTCCGATTATTTACAGACCCATTTTTGTACTGTTCCGGACTCCTTCAGATATATCTCCCATTATGTCAGCACCGTTGCCTCAGCTTCCCTCACACTTCATTCCTAACCTAATCAGACGGATTTCTCAGGAAGAAGTTGCCAGTGCCATTTCCCGTTTACAGTTAAAGGTTTCCCCTGGGCCAGACGGCCTCACACATGAATTCTATAAAATGTTCCAAGTACATTTATTAGAAATTCTGACACAAGTCTTTAATTATGTTCTGGATAATATGGATACAACATCTAACTTTGGTTCATCCATCCTAAAATTCTTATATAAAAAAGGAGACATAACATCCCTGGCAAATTGGAGGCAACTGCATCTTTTAAATACGGATTATAAGATTTTTTCTAAAATTCTTTGCTCTAGATTAAGAACAGTTGCACCAGATTTGATAGATACAGCTCAAACCTGTGCTATACCTGGTAGACATATTCAAGCGAATCTCTTTTGTTACGTGAAATCTTTGAAAAAAAAATGCATGATAAGATATCTGGTTATCTTTTTGTCTTAGATCAATCAAAAGCATTTGATTTAGTACAACATAACTTCTTATTACACATATTATCACTGTATGGTATCCCAGATAGGTTTATCTCTTGGATTTCACATGCTCTCCTTAGCATTTTTCTCTATGATAAATGGATTCAGAGGCCCAACCCTGTTACAACGGGTAGGACTCCAGCAGGGCTGCCCCTTTAGTCCATTGTTATATGTGTTTGCTTTAGATCCCATCATTAGGCAGATACAATGGAATCCAGACATTATGGGTATAACACCTCACCTGAATTTGTTACCTGTTAAAACCTCTGCTTATGCAGATGATGTAGTCTTATTCTGTTTTAATCATACTTCGGGAGATAAAGCTATTCAGACTTTTCAATCTTTTACATTAGCATCTGGAGGTAAACTTAATCTAGAAAAGTATATGTATCCCATTGCATTACATCTCTGCAGATACAACAGCAATACATGGTATTAGGGTATGTACTACACCCAGAAAATTCTAGGGATATGGTTTAACACATCAAATGATTCTACCTATAACTGGGAGACCGCCTTACACTCCAGTGATAACAAGGTACGTCTTTGGAAATCATGGAAGCTGAGTAAAAAGAAGCGGGTCATGGTGGTGAAAAAATTTCTATCCCCAATCTTTTTATTTTTGAGTCACATTTTTTGTCCTCCTAAACATTTAGAAACTTGTTTGTTCAGTCTTTTTTTTCAAATGTTATGGGGAAGTCGCCTGAACCCTATTAAAAGACATATCACATATTTGCCCACGAATCAAGGAGGTTTAGGAATGATAAACCCTCTTTTTTTCTTTCTTTTTTTCTGCATCATATTTTACAGAGCCATACCTATATGATGACTATATGTGATTCATGGGTGGCGAAAGCTGTAGAATCTTTGATGTTGGTTTGGACTGACCTGCTACCCATTATTTCTCGCATACCTAACACCCCGTCCTAGGTTATGGATAGTATCCACACCCTTAGATCCTGGAAAATAAATAAATCCTCCATTTTAGGCCTCACTAGGAAGCAGTTATATATTTATTTTCTACACCTGGATGAACCGATATTAAGCCTTCCATTATGCTCTCCGTCCTGCGTGTCATCTGCGCTAAATATACTTAGAGATAAAAGAATCCCAGCTCATATGTGGGATGTTTATTGGTTATGCTGTCATGGCAAACTACAAGTTCGTGGTAATTTAAAACATAAATCAGCCCAAGAGATATTGTCCCAAACCATTTTGCATCAACATTGAAGAATCTATGGAACACTTTTTTCCTGTACAGATGCCCTTTTGTTTTGGAAAACCTTAGCAAATAAATGGAAATGGCCTTTTCTGAGTAGGATCACATATTCAGTCCTTATACTGGGAGTTTTTTCTGGTTGTTGGAATACATTCCACCCTAGTACATTAAGGGTTTTGTTTGCAACTTGTAAATATTATATGTGGCAAGCTAGATGTAAATATGTCTTACAACAAGTACAGACTTGTCCACTGGTTATTATTATTAAATATATTGAATCCGCAATTTTGAACCTACAAGAAATGGAATTGAAAAATCTTTCTCCTACCACATTTGCATCCTACTGGACTGGTATTACCTTTCTGACTTGAATTAAGGTCAATTGACTTTAGGTTAAAACATATTTAATTTTATTTTTCCATCACATATGTAATCTTGTATGTTACGATCTTTAAATGTTTCAAGATCTGATTTTTGTTTATTTGCTTGTTTTTCTGTTTCTTGTACTTGATGTTATGTACTTTTCAAACAAAAAATTCCCCTACTCTGACTGTAGGGGTGCTGCCACTATGGAGGAAGGTGTGCTGGAGAATCATTCTGCTGGTGTACCTGTGGATGAGAAGGTCTCCCAACCCACAGGTCCAGCTCAGGAGACCATGTTTGAGAATGTAGATATGTTGCATCAAGTGTATACGACTGATATGCAATCTGCTGATCTCCAGGAAATGGAACGAGCTTCACATGGGTTATTTGCGTCTGATGAAAGTTGACTGAATAACATTTTGCTACAAAATAAAGAATTGCGCTGTGCCACTACAAAATGTGCAACAAGGGTTATCGCTACAGGTGACACAACTACTTCTATGCAGTCTGATGATATTTCAGATGAGATTTTGCAAGAAGCTGCTACAGTAATTATTGAGCAGGGAGCAGCAGCATTTGCTACTGCTCAGGGTGGCATGACTCATACAGGTGACATTGTCACACTGAAAGCAGTCCAGAAGCCTGAGTCAGCTTTGGAAAAAAATCCTTCGACAGCGCAGTAAGAACCCCTGACAGCAACAATGTCTGCAGCAATATCCTCGCACACCATAAATCCTGTGAGTACTATAAATATTGCACCTGAAAAAGCATCGTCTGTTTTGGCTCCCACGTTGGGGCTACGAAAAGGGAGGGAGGTAGAACACTCTGTACTGCCCGCTCGCGGGTCCTCCCTGACGTCCTTAGAATGCTCCCTGCTCGCTGCTGGTTGGAAGCATGGAAATGCTGGGATTTGGATTCCGGAACTGGCGCACAGTCTGATTCCAGGAGGTTCTTCCCCTCCGCAAGTGGATATTCCCAGGGTTATTGCTTCAATACCGACCGACCAGGCCTCAGGCCCTGAGTGTAACCCTACTAATCAGGGATCGATATCACCATCGGTTTCCAGCAAAAAAAGTTACTGATTCCTCAGCCTCAGAGGAAGAAGCAGTTCAGTCTGTCCCGTGGGCTGATTCAGGGGAAGATGGTCAAGGTGTTTCTAGAGAGACTCCAACCTTTCAAGAACGATCAAAAACTACTTGGGAGTCCTTTTGGAGGAAGGATACCTTTACAGGATCCCACCCCCCACAGAGATGCAACGCGGTTCGTTTAGAATACCTTGGGGGGCTAGAGGTGGCCCCTGACTGACTGTGTATAGGATATGATTTGTTAAAAAGGTTGTTTGTTTTTTTCTCAACTGAAATTCATGCCCTGATTCATGTCCCAGGATTGAATTTGTATGACATAAGTTTTACCTCTCCACAGGGTCGGGACCATTTTTGGACTAAATATGATGCTTTTAAATACACTGAATTATGGTTACCATTTAAGGCTATACCCCTAACAAAACCTTCTATCAAAAATGTTACAGTTTTATTTCATAATGAATCTGTTTTGATCCATGATATTGTCTACTGGTTGCAAAAAAGATGTGACGTGTTGGGTAGCCCTAGACCAATTTTTGATGAGGAATGTATTTGGAATGGGGAGTGGGTTACACAGGTTCATTTAAAAAATAGTAACTCAGGCCTGGTTCATCTCCCTAACAGTCTGTTTTTTGGTATCGAGAGAGGCCATTGTTTCTACCCTGGCCAACCGAGAACCTGCTTCAGGTGTGGAGCCTATACTCATTTGGGCTCTGCATGTGACAGAATGAAATGTAACCTTTGTTTGTCATTTGGCCACCATAGCTCTGACTGCACAGAGGAATTATGTTGCAATCCATGTGATGATATTGGACATATTTATCGAACCTGTCCTTGGGCTACCCACAATAGAAGTGATCATGCTAATCAAGATTTTATATTACAGGAAGCCCAGAAGAAAGAAATGCAAAAAAGAAAACAAAAAACTGGTCCGGCATCTCCGGAGCATGCGCATTCCCCACCCCCACCAGCAAACCCCGATGACGCCCCTGAATCTGATGCTCAAATTATGAGTATAGATGTAGCTTATACCCCCCATTGTACCTCCTCAGACTACTGACCCAGCACCTCCTTCTCCAGCTGTCACAACGTCTAAAGATAGCAAAGAAATTGAAGTCCAAATACCACCCCCCCATTTGTTAAGAGTAGTGCAAAAAAAGGAGTAAGAAGCAAACTAGGCCCAGATCTAAGGTTGCAAAGGCAAGCATCCCAGGGGATGGACGAATTGTTTTGACAAATAAGTTTGATGTTCTCAGACCCTCTATGTTAGACTCAGAACATGGAGGTGACTCGAAGGTGTCCTCTCTGGCACCCTTCTCCTCTGAATCAGAAGGGGAAAGGATTGAGGAGGGAGCTGAAGAGGTGCAGTCTTCAAGGGTTCATACTAGGATACGTAGAAGTTCTAGGTTGAGGAAACCACCTTAAAGTGTATCACATCCTATACCACAAGCCATTCCCTGTTTAGGGGTAGCAACTATCAATGTGAATAGCATTAAAAATGCTAAGCGCAGATTAATCACAGTGTCAGTGCTGAAGGATTTAAACTGTGATATCTGCTTGTTACAAGATACTAGACTAAATATCATCTCATTAGTTCATTCGGACCAAAAATTGTGGTGTTGGGGCCCCTCTTTTTTTTGTTTTGGCACAGGGGTTTGTGAAGGGGTAGGCATTCTGTTTAATGGTGATGGGTTTAGGGTGTCACGTTTAGTGGATATTTCAGTAGGTAGGGCATTATTATTGGATTTCACCTTTAAGGGTATAGGGTGGAGGTTGATTAATATCTATGCCCCTCTTACAAAAAAGGAGCAGATTGACTTATATCGGGAGGTTAGCCCTTAGTTACTTACTACTAAAATAGTGATTTGGGAGAGTGATTTTAACTGCGTAGTGGATAGACATGACAGAGGTGTAACTATGAAAAAAAATTATTGTGACTCCCAACTATTTAAATAGTATTATTAAGCGGAGTGGGTTGCAAGATTCCTTCAGGAATGTATATAGAGATGGGGACCATACTTACTTTAGGGGTGCACTTTCTACCAGACTAGACTTTATATTTACAAAAAAAACTATTAGTATCTTGCAAGCAGAAATAATCCCTCTTGAAACCTCGGACCACGAAGTCCTCCTTATTGTTATGGGAGGGGAGTGTGGACCAAAATATGGCCTGGGGTACTGGAAATTGAATACAGCACTCCTGAAGGAGCATACAGTGAAACAGAAGATTATTGAATTTCTTAAAGCAAGAATGTCAGTAGCATGTTTGGTGAAGAATATTAGTACTTGGTGGGAAGAAACTAAGAGGGGTTTAAAAGTGGTGTTTCAGACACATTCTTCTAAAGTCAGGCTGAGTCAGTATAAGGAATACCTTAAACTTCGACAGCAACTTAGTAGGTTCTATTCAATTATCAATATTCAACATATTAGCTTAACGCCACGGGTTCTCAACTTGAAAAAAGACATGTTGAAATTGCAATACTCTAGGGCAACAGCAATGTTAAACGAACATAGGATTTGTTCTCCAGGGAAAACTGGGTTTGGAGATGCATTTAAAGACTGCTCGCATAGGGCCTCTGAGAGGTTTATGGAATCTGTTAGGAAGATGGATGGTACTAAAGTAACCGATGGGCCAGCGATATTACAAACTGTAACAAAGTATTTATCAGAGATGTATAAAATGACCCCTACTGATGAATTACAAGTGACTGATTTTCTATCTGCTATTAAGGTTTCTAGTATATCTAGTGACCTTTTAAGAGATCTTACTAGACCCATTACTAAGGCAGAAATTGGGGAGGTTATTAAACATCTTAAACAATCAACAGCCCCTGGTATTGACGGCCTTCCTTCAGAATTTTATTTGGCTTTCACTGAAATCTTGCAACTTATATTAATGACAGTCTTTAATACAGTCTTGGATAGGTTGCAAGTAGATATGCATTTCTGTGTAGCAATACAGATTGTCATACTTAAGAAGGATGACAGAGCTATTCTTGGTAATTGTAGATCACTGAGTCTGTTAAACACTGACTATAAAATTTTATTGAACATTTTACATACTCGCCTACTTAGTATTGCATCACTGCTTATCATATCAACCCAAACATGTATGGTTTTGGGGCATTCTATTACGCATAATCTATTATTACTTCGGGAAATCATAGAAAGGGATGAAAATGGTCAATCACATGGTTTTGTCATGTCCCTAGATCAGGAAAAAGCTTTCGACCGAGTACCACATCATTTTATTTCTTTAATTTTAACACATTATGGTATACCCGCCTGTTTTGTGAACTGGATCTCGTAGTTATACAAGAATGCTCGGGCATACCTTTTGTTAATGGTCATTTTGGTACTTACATTGATATATCAACAGAGGTAAGACAGGGATGTCCACTTAGTCCTTTACTTTATGTATTGTGTTTAGACCCATTACTTCGTTTTGTACAGTATGATTCCCACATAGTCGGGATCCCAACACCAGGAGGTGATATGGAAATTAAAGTGACTGCCTATGCAGATGATATATGTATTCTTGTAACAGACTACACATCAGGTATCCAAGTTCTTGATTGTATTGAAGTGTTTTCTAGGTTGGCAGGAGCCTGTCTTAATATACAGAAAAGTATTGTATACCCTTTAAATAATTTGAGTGTATCCCCAACATCTTGGAAAGGAATTCAGGTGTCCTCCGACCCCTTTCATTATTTAGGGATTTGGTTTGGAAGGGGTGACAATAGTATGTATAATTGGCAACAAAAAATAGACTTTGCAAACTCAAAGGTGGAAGTGTGGAAAACCTGGAACCAGTCAAAAAAGAAAAAGGTAGCGGTAATTAAAACTTTTTTGCTCCCAATATTTATATTTCTTAGTACAGTTTATCCTTTACCTCAGACTTTGGAAGCTTCACTGTTAGGATTAGTATTCCAGGTGCTGTGGGGAAGTCATTTGAATCCCATTAAACGAGATATAATATATTAATCAGTAGTAAAAGGGGGTTTAAATCCGATCAATCTGGTACTTTTTTCTATTGTAATTTTTTTCATGTTAATTTAGTTGACTTGTCAAAACCTAGTTTAGCAGTATGGACTATATTTGCTAGTGAGTGGTTAAGGCCTCTTTATAACATCTGGGGGAAACAGGGTGAGTTAAAAGCCCAAGTTAAGACAGGGTGTGTTTTCTTTAGACCAGCACTTGGAAAATTGAAAACCTGGAAAGTTCAGTTAAATATTTTGTCCCTCTCCTCCTCTAAAGTTCTATATTCAACAATTTTTAATACTATCAGTCCACCATCAATTTCCTTCAAGGAGGTTGACCCCAGTCATAATAATATTATATTAGATTCCTTTAAAGACCCCTATATTCCACCACGAATATGGGATATGAGCTGGTTATGTGCACATGGTCATTTATATGTGAAAGGTAATGCAAAGCATAAAAAGATGGAGGAACAGATGTGTCCGAGGATGTTTTGTATAGCACAAGAAGAAACAATGTTAAATTTTTTTTATCAACTGTCCATATGTTCAAGCAATGTGGGATATAATAGCTACCCGGTGGAACAATCGATATTGGAAATATCTATCATATGTAGAAATAGTGGGGGGCTTTAGTTTACGAAACCTGGGAATGCAAAAGGGAATGATACAACTGATTCTTGCATTTCTAAAGTTTGTATTATGGCAGACGAGATGTAAGTTTGTCCTACAACAAATAGATCAAGAACCTGAACAAACTGTTATTATTGTGGAGAATGAACTCTTTAAACAATGCATGTTTGAGAAACAGCATATGTCCTCAGACGTTTGGGTCCTTCGTTGGACAGAAGTGCCATTTCTTATAGACAAAATAGGATGAATATGTTGTGATATCTTCTTGTGATTCCTTGTTACTGTTTTCAAATGTATAAGTATTTTTTGGGATGTAAAGTGCAGTTTTTCTCAAATAAAAATTTCCCCTACTCTTTTCGATAAGTGCCACTGGATCTTTAACATCCACCTGAACTACCACCAATACAGGCAGATGGGACCTCGGTTTAACGTCTCATCCGAAAGATGGATAGTATTTCTCTGGACACATTCCTAATTAGAAATCCCATTCCGTTCATACTGGCTCCTTCTATTGCGTATTCAAAATGGGCACAGTGCGCAATACATCTATAATCCTAAGTATGGGACCTATATTATTTAGCTTTGTCTGGCTAAGTGACTTCTGTTCCCAGGCACTCATCACTGACAGGGAACCCTTTAGCTCGCACTCCCACGTAGTACTAAACCAACATTTACCCACTGCTCCATGGGTTCTCCTAGATCATCCTTTGTTCCACCTGGCCTGTCTCTCTAGAAGGGAGAATCGCCTCCCAGGGGCATCAGTGTCCTACTCAACACCCCTGCTTATCTCTATATGGCCCCTCTCCTGTCTTCCCCCTTGCTCTCACCTACTATTATTGCCTGGAGATGATATTGAAGTCAACCCTGGCCCTAGTGCAAACCGTAAATCTCACACTGATCCCACTTGGACCGTTAAGCATGGCACAAAGATTGCACATATGAATATACGTAGCCTCCCCCCTAAAATTTATGAGCTAGAGGCCTGGCAGCCCTCTACAAACCTGATAACCTAGGAGTCTCAGAAATCTGGCTCAATCCCTTCATCCCCGCATTGCTATTTCACCCCAGAGGGTATACCCCTCTTAGGCATGACTGCTCCAGTAAGAAAAAAGGAGGTGGTGTGATGCTTCTCATCAGAGAACACCTCACGGCTTCCATCATCTTCACAAGCCTTGAAGGTGTCCAAGGTCCAGAATGGCTCATAGTGGAACTAGCCCCTGGCCCGAGCAACAAACTTTATGTAGGATGCCTATACAATCCCCTAAAGGCAGGTTTGTCAGGCTTGCAGCAATTCATATTCACTGTGGTTGGCTTATCACCAGCCAGAGGTATGATTTTACTCAGTGGGTGGGATATTCAGAACTGTGCCAGGCAGGGGCACAAGCCGGGTGCAGCGCAACTGGCATGCACCAGGGCAGTGCCTGGGTGATAGTCAATGGTGCTGCACCATGGCTCCGCACCATTGAATATGGCACTGTGGCCACCCGCACTTCGCATGGCGCAGTGGCACTGCACCAGTGCAAGAGGCCAGAGAGGAGCAGGGAGATGTGCTAGTGCAAGTGCCATTGCGCTAGGTGCAGCAACTGCGATATTCAGCGGTGGACATGCAAATGGGGCCATAATGTATGCAAGGCACAAATGGGGCCATTTGCATGTCATTATATTTGTTTACTGTCTGGCGTCGATCTCCTGTGACTTACCTGGCACCCTGCCAGGCTGCAGCCGTCGGGGACCGATGCCCCCTGCCCCTCACCAGCAACGCACCCCATTGCCCGATTGCGAGCTGTAAATTAATTCGAATTCCCTGGTGGTCCAGTGGACCTAACACCATGCCCGATCGCGGGCTGTAAAATAAATCTAATTCCCTGGTGGTCCAGTGGACCTAACACCATGCCCGATTGTGGGCTGTAAAATAAATCTAACTCCCTGGTGGTCCAGTGGACCCAACTCCATGGCCGATCACAGGCTGTAAATTAAGTCTAACTCCCTGGTGGTCCAGTGGTACCCGTACCCCCTCCCAACCCGCTCACTCATACCCGCCACCCTGCTCCCCCCCCAGTCAGCAGGGGGCGGCAGCACCCCACCTGCAAACCCCCCGGCCACCTGCCGACTGACAGCGCCAGTACAACTGATACGCAACCCACAGGCATTGGGCAATGGCGATACGAACCGTACTGTACTACATAGTCGATATGTGAATGGTTCCATTCACGCGCCGGGTTTCAACAATACAATGCGTCTGCGCCAATAACAATAGGCGTACAGTCGTACTATGCGCTGTCAGTTAGCAGTCAGCTGGGCAGCTTGTGGATGGGTGCTGCTCCACCGTGACCGAGAATTGGTCCAGTGGGGCCACTAGACCACCAGGGCAACAGGGATTCATTTTTTTATTTATGTACAGTTTGGAGGGGCCACTAGACTACCAGGGCAATGGGGATTCATATTTTTATTTATGTACAGTTTGGGGGCTCCACTAGACTACCAGGGCAATGGGGATTCCTATTTTTATTTATGTACAGTTCGAGGGGCACTAGACTACCAGGGCAATGGGGATTCATTTCTATTAATATACAGCTGGGGGGGCACTAGACTACCAGGGATACAGGACTGCATGTTGTTTATTAAACAGTTCGGAGGGGGCTGCTAGGCTACCAGGGTTACCTATCTGCCGCATTTGTGGCTGGCGACTAAGGGTTCGGGCATGGGTGGGGAGGGTTGATGGCGCTACCCTGCTGTTGTGGCTTGCGTCATGCTCGCCAGGTACGCCCGCAGTTCGGTGTACCTGGCCGCATGTTGCAAGTCGCAGGACTTAGCTGCGATGACCCTGCCTCTATTAGAATAGGGCGCAGGGTCAATGTCGCAGGTGCGGGTGACACAAGTTGCGTTCGGTGACAACTTGCGCCACCCTTCTAGAATTGGGCCCCGTATATCTTCTTTTTCTATGAATCCTTGTACTTTACTGCATGTATTTACTTTTTCTGTGACTATGTATATATGCTATCTTTATTGCCTGGGTCATGCCTGAAAATGGTCCCTGGAACCACTGTACCCATCTGGTTAACAAATAAATAAATACATTTGAATGCTGGGTCCTTAAGAAAAGTGGGGTTTAGAGGATTGTTCCAAAGAGTGGCCAGTGCTGTGAGCTTAGTTGTGTGAGGCTTACATTTATATGCTCTAAAACGTTTAAAAGGTGTTCAATAACATAGTTGCCCTTGGCTTATTTGAAATTTTGCAGAAAGGTGCAGTAGAGTAGGTCTGTTAATCTCGACCTTTGTGACTATTATTTTTCCAGTAAGGCACCTGTATTCTTACATAGACCATCATACCAATACTGTAGGCCAATCAATTGTACACCCAAGTAACAGTTGTTAAAGTGAGGGGTACTTAGGCCTCCCCACTCCCCTGCCTGGTTCCAAAGAGAGTTAGTCCAGTTTTATTCTTGGGGTCTTATTGTGCCAGAGCTGTGCTGTAGCACAGGCCCTTAGTTGTATAAAGAAGGCCTCAGGTATTGGAAGTGGAAGGACTTGCAAACAGATAAAGTAGTTTAGGCTATATAGTCATTTTAAGGACATTAGAGTGACCCGGGGAGACAATGGTAGGTCCTGCCATTTCTTGCAGAGGTGGAAACTTTTCTCCAGAAGATGAGGGAAGTTTGCCCCATATATTCCTAACTTACCTTTTAACCAGGACCCCTAAATAGCTGCCTCGGGTTCACTGCAGCAGTAGCTGCTCCTGAAGAGAATCATGTGGGCAGCTACATAGGGGCATTTACTAAGGTTTTGTGTGACTTTACCTTATATGCTGCAATTACCCCAAAGCTTGCAGTTGTTTGACCACTCTGGAAGTGAGCTTTCAGGTTCTGTTATGCAGACCAATCAGTCATCAACATATAAGGGGACTTTTGTGTCTACTGGTCCCAAGTGTACTCCTTTCATATTTTCTCAGTCTCTCAATTATTGAGCCCTTGGTTCCAGAGCCAAGCTGAAAAGTAAGGGTGAAGGTGGCACCCTCTGTTGGGTCCCCCAACTTAGTTGGAATGGGTCTGATACTCAAGCATTGGTTTTAATAGTGGTTGTGGAGTTAGCGTATTTGACTTGTACTCATTTGAAGGAATTCTGAGAGAAACCCATCATCTCATCATGTACTAGAGATGGTCCCACTCTATCCTGTCAAAAGTTTTTTCTGTATTGAGTGAGACGAGACCACCAGTGGCAGTCATTTGAGTTGCTCTCCCCCTCTCATCAGTACCTGTAGCAAGGTTCTAAGATTGGATGGGGCTCCTCTATCTTTGTCTATCAGTCTGGGAAGCATCTTTTCCAAACTGCTGGCTAGATGTTTGTGTAAATTTTAAATCAGCATTTAAAAGTGAAATCAGCCTGTAAGAGTCTGTGAGTTCCTTCGGTTTATTTGGTTTTGGGAGGACAGTTATTCTAGCTTGTAAGAATGACTTTGGCAGGATGCCCTTTTCCAGTGCCACCTGCAAGGTATCGTATAATGAGGCAAGTATAGCTGGGGTTATCTTTTTATATAAGTCTATCATGAGCCGATCTGGGCCAGGGGCCTCCCTTGTCATTAGTTGCTCCATGGCCCTCACTATTTTCTGTTTTGTGACTGGTTTATTGGGCTCCAAAATCTCCTCTTCTGAGAGAGGTTGTAAGTTGGAATAAAAGGAACACGCGTCTATATCTGTAGGAGATGCATTTGCTATTCATTTCCTTAGGACCTAGCAGCATTTTCCCTGGTTAGCATTCCCACGGTATGCCCCCATATGTGTTCCTGCTTTAGTTGGTAGGCTAGGAGCTTTTAATATTAATTGCCAAACTGATAAAATCTAGCCTTCTGGTAGACTAAGGCTCTCTCGATTTGCTTAGTATGCGCCTCTTTATAATTCATTTCTAGCCCAGTGATTTGTTGATATAAAGCAAGAGAACCATGGGTCTCAAAATCCTTCTCTTTCTGTTTGATTTGGGATTCCAGTGACTCTAAGTGTGTTTTGCTTTCTTTGTGGAGTTCATATGCAAATGATATTGCTCTGCCTCTTATAAAGGCCTTCAGAGTCCCATGCCACCCCATATCATCGACTGAGTGCTTACTCACCTCCCAATATTCTATTATTTCCTCAATGAGCTGCATAGGAGCAGAGTGTCCAATTTCCATATGTTTACCATTGGTTTGAGAGTACTGCTCCACGTCCCAGATTAGCTTAAGTGGCACATGATCTGGCAGTAATATCGGGAGACATTCGTACTGCACTGTTCCTTTCAGGACATCTGTCATTGTTAGGGATAAATCTATCCTAGTATGAGACTGATGCACATGCGAATAAAAAAAGTAGTCTCTCCTGCTAGGATTAAGAGTACGCCACATGTCCTGTAATCCAAACCTTTCATATCGGAGTTTAGTAGCTGTGCAGGTGTTTGCAGCTCATAGAGGGGCTGATAAGATTGGTTTTTCAGTTTCCCTTGTAACAGGACTCATCTGCCACCTACATCTGATTTTGTTTGATTGACCTCAAAAGGAACTCTCTTGTCCACTAATATAGCAACTCCTCTTGCATGTGAGGTAAACAAGGCATAAAAGACTTGGCCCACCCAATCCTATGGAATTTTTAATATTTCTGCTCTGTTAGATGGATTTCTTGAGGTATGTTATTCCAGCCCATGACATTTCAAATATTGGACCCCTTTAATATTCCAAGTGATAATATTGACCTTATTACCATACATCCCTGAACATTCTATATACAGAGACATCCCTCTCTCGAGTGAAAATGGGCCACCCTCAAACAAGGCCATCAGTAACCGTTGTGTAATAATTACCCCGAATGTCTGTAAGTAACTCGAACAAACAGTAACAAATAATTAACAGTAGCACAGTCCCCGTAACCCTTTAGAAACCAACGGGGACTGGGAATATAAAAACAAACTCTGTCTATCTGAGCCGAGGTAGATTCAGTGCCCTTGGCATGATTGTAAGGAGGTGTGGGCAAGAGAGGGAGAAACCGCCCTTCCTTGGCAAAGCCACTTAGGAAAGAATAGCTTCTAAGAGTACCTCTTTGAGGCTGTAAAGGTATACAGAAGCACTCTAGGTTTTCAGAATCCTAATCAACACTTTGCTATACTCTTTAACTCGGCGCTCTGATCAGTGAACAGCAGGTACGCTGCCCAGTTTGTGATATCCACTACCAGTACAGTAAGCCTAAAGTGTCAGTGCCTCTGGCAATGCAGCTGTTCTAGTTTTGGACTCTTGGTGGATATACCACTGAGGTCTCCATCCATATGGGCCATGGTAGGGATCGAGTGGGCCTAGTAAGGCAAGAGTACTCCAGTCTGTGGTCCCCCCCTTGGATCCCCACGGGTGGGGGGGACTGAAAAAATGCCTCCCTTCAATGGAGACATCCAACCCTGTGCCCTGCCCACTGCAGAAAGCCCTGCACATATGGTGAGGGGAGCAGGAGAGAAATAATCCTCTTTTCAGCATACCTGCATAGTTACTAACCTTGTGCATATTTCGTGTTATAACAGTTATAGACAGGCATGCTTATCACCAGTAAAGGTATTACCCCTGATTACCAACACAGTTCCCTTGCTGTACTAAAATGGTAGTTTCACTAAACAACATTACTTTTTACCAGCCCTTATAAGAATACAATAATTAATACTGTGGCAAACTCATAACTCAAGTCCCCTCGCAGTTCATTCTAAGCTTGTAGTTGATGCCACCCATTTAAATTAGCTCTCCCAGTGTCTTTAAACAGTTCCTTGTCCAATCTATACTGCTCCTTAGAGTGAGACAGATTGGTAGCCCAGGTGGCCTAATGGTTAGTAAAGAAACAGCCGACATGCATTGATGAGCTGGACTAAAAATATTTCCCTCTTATCTTTACCTGTAAACAGTTCTTTCACTTGTTGAGTGTAAGGGTGCATTCTGTAACTTTATCTTTATCCATTTTTCGGAGATACACCTTTGAGCTGGGGCTCATTTACAAAGGTTCCATGTCATACATTACAGAGCAGTATTTGTATGAGTCACAAGCAATAATACAATGATTTGAACAAGCATTTCAACAAAATGACCTTTATTTCATCTAGAAACAGGTAAACAGCTGCTACAAGGTAGTATTGTCATAGTAGGCAGGAACATAGGAGGCAATGGGGGGATAAGGGGCAGGTGTAGGGGATGAGGAGGAGGGAGGGAGGTGTGAGTTGGATCATGTAGTCCCATGAGGGGGTTGCATTAGGTATTTAAAGGAAAAATACACCCTCATATTATTATAATGTTGTTTGTTTCCATATCAACAGACAACTCTAAGGCTATATGTGTTACTTTTAATTTGTTTTCACTGCTCATGGTAGCCCTCTGTGACTGCCCTGGGGGTCTCCATTTCATGGTTGTTGAAATCTCATTGTCCATGAGAACTGCATTAGCATATGAAAACATGATGTCAGATCAACCATTTATATCATGTATCTCTATGCTGAAAGAACAACTACTCTGCAAAAACTCTCTGGAAACACATAAACTGAGTGGAGTTTAAAGGAAAAAAAAATACATTACAACCTATGTTCCCCCTAAGGTGTGCGCATGTGCGCCCGCACAGCAGTCAGAAATAACCCGCACACAGCTTTAGTAGTAGCACACAAAGCAGCTGACAGGGATCCTCATGTTCATGAAGTAGTGACTACAGTCATCACTCAGATTTAAGACTCAGACAGCAAGACATGAAAGTGAATGGGAAAGAAACATTGTATGCCCACCCCTGAGGCCACAACCCATTAACTTTAACAAGCCAGCAGTTAACAAGCCAGACATCTCGCTCTTGTTCCACTTATTGAACAATGGAACCGCTCTGCAAAATTCCAACCAATCGGCTTTGCAGTTACAGCAATGTTTTTGGCTTGACACCTCTTTTCAGTAAGACAGTACTTGATAATGAACAGTACTCCCTTGATGTTCACAGAAATGGCATGTTTTATTTGTTTGGTAGATTCCCCCCAACAAAGCAATGCGAGAGATTCTCTGACATAGGGTGTATATTATATTATTTCAGTTTTAAAGTTGCACAACTTCAATGTAATCTGCCTCCTCCCCAAGCAGCGTCTCACATACAAAGTGTGTTTATAATGGATTTAAAGTCTCACCACTGAAAGCGTGTTAATTTTTTTTTCAGTACAAGAGTGTACATATGTTTAGAGAGATGAGATGGTGCTTTTCTTTAAAACAGGGTCTCACATTATACACACATTTGAGATTCAATGAATCAGTGGTTGTAAAAGGTTGCCCATGTTGACTACACGGGGATAGTAATTCTAAAATGGACAACAAGAAATAGCAGTGCAACAAATGTCCTTTTCATTTAATTTCATAAATTCAGACTGCTCTTAGTATGGATCCAGAATGGAAGAGAATTTCAGTCTCCTAAATGCATCTCCTCTCTCATATCACACTGACTCACTCACTACATTGCAAAAATACATTTAAAACCCCCCACTGAGCTTGACAATACCCAGCATAGTTATTGTAAACCATACCTGGGGTAAATGCCATCACATACAATTTTGCATGCATCCATCAAAAATCCCATTGCTAAGTACTGCTTTAAGAAGCTGTCCAACCCTGAATACCACATTGCCATAACAGTATTAAATGATGTACTTTTGGAGTTGGCAGAGTTGCCTAAGATGTTTCAGAAAGTGGTCTAACAAGTTGAAGCTGTACAGATTGCTTGGGCAAAAATAAAACAAGTTCAGAAGCCAGTACCTGGGTGAAACTGTCTACTGGAGTCCACCAGTAAAACTGCTTTTGGCTAATTGCACAGCTGAAGTAAGCACAACAGCAGTTTTGTAACTCATTGGCCTGTTATGGGACCATCTGGACAGCTGATTTCCTGCAGGTGAACTTTCTGACTGATCTGCCTTTGGTTTTTCAGCAGTGCCATATTGCAGCTTTGAGTTTGGCTTATCAAATATTGAGAGACTGTAGAGCAAATATCAGGACTATTTATTTTCATCAGTGGACCAGGTAGAAATTGTTAGCCAGTACAATGACTTCAGATTTATAGTTGCTGAAAAAATAAAGGGAGGATCATTAAAATCCTTTACTGACATGATCCACTTTGCTTTGACTAATGTGCAGTACAGCATGGTGTCTAAACTTATTGATGTATGTGCTACATTCCAAGCTAAACATGAAGCTATCATCTATAGATGTTCCTACACAGTCTTATCCTTCCCCAGAAGAGATTCTTCATAGGGAGGTGCAGAGTGAGAAAGATACGATAGCACAGAGAAAAATCTTGGGAGTGATAGAGGATCACGTACTGAAGCAGAGAGAAGTATGGCTGAGTAAGATCATAACTATCTTTGGGTAGAAGGTTTCACTCAAGGATTCTCATAGGAAAGTTAGGGAAGATTTGTTGCTGCTCTTGGAAAGAGCATTAGGATTTTATATCTCCAGAAACATGGTGGAGTCCATAAAGTTATATGGAGACCCTGAGCCCACAACACAGATTGATATTACATTTAAAAATCCTCATACAGCTAACAGCTTGCTTTCTCTGGCCAGCAAGCTGAATTGTTTGGAAATACATTTAGTTAACCCGTTAGACTTGGGTGAAGTCTTTTCATGGTTTAAACAGACTAAGGATAGTCCAGAATCAATCTTAGAGACAGATACCCCCTGATTGACTTTGGAAACCTAATCGACCCTAATACCTACTCGCTGCTGACAGTTATTAATTCAGCCTGGCAAATGCAGCCTGTAGATAATATCAAACAAATGAATTCTGAATGCCAGCTAGATTTGGAATAAGGGAGCTGGGGATCGAGATGTGAATGCCCTTTCTATACTTTCATGGAATATCGAGGGTATCCATCTTAAAATAACTGACCATGAAGTAGTGAGATTTCTGGATAATTTTGATATTATTGGACTGCAAGAAAGATGGTGTACAGAACTGCAACTCCCAAATTGGCTGGATATTCTATCTTTACTCTGCCAGCAACTAAAGATAAAAAGTTTGGAAGGTTTAAAGGGGGTATTTCCTTTTTCATCAAAACTTTGCTAAATTTTCAGATCACTAACATTTCTACTAAGTCAGAGGGTATTTTGGCTCTAATGATTAGCAAGGGACAAGAGAAGATCATTCTCTGCAATATATACTTGCCCCCTCGCAATAGAGTTACTGATCCCGCTGACCTTTTCATATAGGATCTGAAAATGGCACTTGACGAATTGTCAGATAAGAGTATATCTTGTCCTATAATTATTTTGGGAGACTTTAATGACAGAATTCCTTCTCATTTCTTGGAGGATGTATATTCAGATAGGATCCATACAATATCTATAATTAATCCAAATATCTCATATACTAGGACTGCTGAGGATCTAAAATCTAACCTCAGAGGTAAGGAATTGCTAGCGGGCTTAGCCAGTAGAAATTTCTGTATTTTAAATGGTAGAACTCAGGTCGATCTAGTGGATCCTTACAGTGAGAGGACCTACTGGCTCTTCAACCCCTGATTAGGTTTGGACCAATTTGGAACCAGTAAAGCTGATCCAAAAGTTAGAGGTCATGGATAGATTGGAATCAGCACACTGTGCTATTGTAATTAACATAAAATGCCCTTTTGGAACTTTAGGGAGTGAGGCACAACAGGAAGAGAGTCTGGAAGTCATAAACAAGAGAAGGATTGGATGGGAGCCGATTCATCAAGCTAGTTTCAAAGAAATTGTTAGTACAGGAGTCTTAGGTAATATTCATGACTTGGTCCTGGACAAAAAGTAAGGCCTTTAATATTTTGGAGACTTGGGAAACTATTCATTCTTTACTTGGACCTAGATGTAAAACAACGTACCATCTTTGGTCCCTTTATAAAAAGTCTTAGTTTAATTCTGCATGCCTACAGGCAAAGAAAGACTTTGGAGGACAACTAAGACAGCATAAGAAGAAAAGAAATAAGTCTGCAGCAGATTTTAAATTGCTAAAGACTGAAAGAGAAAAATATAGGAAAATTCTTGAACGGGAGTGACATAAACATACTCAGGGACTTTGGGAAAAACTGAGGCAGGCTGTTTTGGATAGGGATGGAAGGTGATTTTGGAATATTGTTGGGATATAATAGATATGCCAATAAGAGTGAAGCCTATATTACACTTGAAGTCTGGGCATCTCATTTCTCCAAGCTCTATTATTCTCATGAAGAGCAGGAGACACCTGATGCTTTCAAAATACAGGAGGATTAAATTTTTCCAAGACCTATTTTGATCACAGAGGACGAAATCTGTATGGCACTGATTGGCCTTAAGACAAATAAAGCATTAGGGCCAGATGGGGTCCTAGGTGATCTCTATAAGGTTTTTACCAACTGATGGATTCCTTTTCTTCTTTTACTGTTTAATGGCCTGGTTCAGGGGTACTCTTACCCTGCCAGTTGGGCAGGTAGTGTTATCTTCCCAATTTTTAAAAAAGAGGATCTGAATGAACCAAGGATGTATAGGCCTGTTAGTTTGATAGATGTTTCACAGAAGATTTTGTCTAGGATAATTTGGGGCAGATTTCTGTCATGGGTCAAGGAGAACTCAGTATTGAATGAGGCACAGAACAGTTTCTGGAAGGACTGTTCTACAGTATAACACTATTATGTGCTTCAGCACCTGATCTGGAAGTATATTAAAGTGAGAAAAAACAGATTATTTTGCTGTTTTGTGGACTTCTCCTCGGCCTTCGACAGCAATAGTAGAAAAATTCTTTGGGTTACATTAAGGGATCTGAAGTTGGAGGCCTCACTTCTTGATGTTATTAATAGGCTCTATGAAAATATGTGGGCAAGGATCCGGTATAATCAATATGTTCATCTAACTGATAGATTTGAGACAAATGTGGGGGACAGACAGGGGTGTATTTTGGCCCCCACTCTATTTAACATCTACATTAATACAGTCTTGGATCAACTAGGTAACCCAGATTTACATACTGCAAACATTAATGATCAAAGGATTGAATGTTTAGCATATGCAGATGATTTAGTCTTGCTCTCTACTTCAGTTCTAGGTCTTAAAAGAAAACTGGCTCACTTTGAATCTCTCTGTTCTCAAAGGAAACTAAAAGTTAATCTCGGCAAGACCAATATTGTAGTTTTTGGCTCTCAAACCAAGAATACGGTAGGCCTGAGTGAAGCAGTAACCATATAGACACTGTTAAGTGTTATGACTATTAGGTGCCGTTTTGCCTATAGCCTATCTTGGACCAAACATTTGGAGGCTATTCAATTTAAAATGGGATCTTCTGTAAATGCCCTAAAAATATTTAGCAGCAAGATGGGGAAGTCATCGGTGAGTGGGGTATTAAGAGTTGTTAATGCCAAAATAAGAACGATCATGTTATATGCCTCTGAAATCTGGGGTTATACTAAGGTTAGAGAATTAGAAATAATTCTGAATAAACAATATAGATACATCTTAATATTTTTAAATGGAACTCCAAGCTGTATTCTTGCCTTGGAGGTGGGACAACGTTCCTTGACTTCTCTCATCTGTGAACGACAGATTCTCTTTCTGTTGAAACTTTTTCTTTTGCCCCTACAAAGATATCCCAGAATGTGTGTAGTGGAAGCCATCAAATTGGCCAGCATGGGATATGTACATCCCTTTATTCAACTTATTAAGGAAACAATAATGCCGGCCGGATTGGGTCACCTCTTGTATAAAAATTTACGAGACCATTTGAGGAGATTAGGCAGGATGTCAAATTGAATCTTATTGACTTAAGACATAAATTCTTTATGTGTTCAACTCTCAAGCTTAAGCTATATGGATTTTATAAACAAGTAAAGATTTCATAGGGATATGAGCCAGATCTCTTTTTTTTAACCTGTCCTAAACAAAGAAGAATCTATACAAGATTTGGAACTGAAAACTATAATGCTCAATGCATTCATTTCAGACAAAAGAGAGAGGGTACTTTTTCCATATTGTAAATGTGGAGTGGGGACTATAGATGATCTCAAACATGTGGTACTCGTGTTCTAGGTATGAATCAACTAGGAAAAAACTGCTGGGGGATCTTTTGGAATATTTGTTTACTATGACAGAGAAGAACATGGAAGAGATCTTTGCAAGATTCTTCATCTCAACTCATTTGTAAAGTCTATTAGGGGGACTTAAGTTCTGTGGAGGTTTTTTATCTGAAAAGATACTCTGTTAAATTGAATTGCACTGTAAAGATATTTAAGTTCCTTATTGATTTATTTATTGTCTATTTATGTTTACTATGTATTTTGTCCTGATTTTAGAATATTGTAACTGCTTTATGTGGAACAATAAATTGTACTACTACTACTACTACATTCCAAGCTTCTTGTGCTGACCGTGAAAGAGGTTTCAGCTTCATGAACTGCATTAAGAGCAAACAAAGAAACCGCTTGGAAGAAAGACATTTAGATATGCTGATGCGAACAAAATTATTTTTAACATCTGGTGAAAAAATGGATCTTAATAAAATATAAGTCCACTGGAAGAATGGGAAAGACAGGAGAGAAAAACAGTAAATGTTGATTTCTTAGCAATGCATCATCAGCAGCACCCCTTTTAGATGCATGCAAGACTCTTTAAAATGTACAGTTTACATGTTTCCAGTTCATAATGTTATGTCACACAATGCACATCCAAGCTTCAGACTGTGTCAGAATGTATATTTATATTTTGCATTGAGTATTTGAGTGTTTGGTTATATTTTCTACTGTTTACTGGCAATAAAATATAACACTTGTTTGGGCCATCCAATTTGTGCACATGAATCAATTTTTTTGCACAAAGTGCCGCACACACATATCAGTCGCCCAACCACAGAGACTAAAAATTAGAGGGAACATTGATTACAACTCAGGTAGTTTGCAAAGCTTACTGAAGATAAAAGGGGTATTTCATACCCTTTTGCAGCTCATTTCTTTGAAGACTAATTAAGCAGACAAGCATACTGGGTAGTTTAAAGTTTGATTACGCATCATGTTCTCATATGGCTGCTAATGAAGCTCTTAGGGAAAATCATATTTCAAAAATCACCAAATGGAGCCTCCCAGGACAGTTACAGGGCCTAGTATGAAGTGTGAAAATAGACTAAGGCAGTTGCATGCATCTCTAACAGCTACATGAAAAACAAATTGTCTGTTGACATGGAAACAAGCAAAATTTAGAAGATATGAGAGGATAGTTTTCCTTTAAGTGCAGTTGCATGTTATTTTTGATGCAAAGTACTTTCTCAAGGCAGATTTAAAATGACCAGGGGTGGACAAGTCCAGTATAGCAGTTGGGAGCTCATTTAACCAAGTCAGCAATCTAACAAGGAAGGCGCACTTAGGCAGGTTGGTCCTACAAAAAGGTACTTGTAGGGATTTCCTGAGGGCTCTCTGGGTGGAGTGTTTGTGATGAGCTGGGCAGATAAGTGAGTTAACAGAGGGGGAGGAGAGACCAAGGAGGGTCTTTTCTGCAAGTAGGCTCATTTGATACTTGATAGCTATCTCAATGTGATGTAGAGCACTGGACTGAATTGCCTCGCTGAAAAAAAGGCTCCCAAGTACCATGTGGCGCCGTGCCGGCTGTGCATGAATTTCAGTGGGAAAGGCTCCACTGAACTGCTCTTGGTGCTTGAGGTACAATATGCTGTTCAGCATTCAAGCACAGGTGTACATTAACATTTTTGTATAGTTCAAAAAATCACTGTGAGGGGGGGTAACATTTACAAAGAAAGGAGCATCTGGGAGTTCAAGGTGCGGCAACCCGTAGAGTGTGTGGTGGTATTCATTGCAGTGGGAAAACTACTTACAGTAGAGCAAAGTAATTTGTGCAGCCCAAGAATTTAAAATGTCACTTTAATGAGCATACAAATTGTTTAGCTTTGTGCAGCTCGGTAAAGAAATGTTGCTCACAGTTAACTGTGATCCACAGTTCGGCAGGCATGAATAAAGCAAATGGCACATTTTTCTTTTTTTGGGAATTTTTTTAATTTTATTTCATCATTCGGATCACACCGTTGAGCACAAGTGCACATCACAAAGGTTCCACATCTCAAGTCAAGAAGATGATTCATAAAACAAAAATCTTGAGTTCAATACAGTTAGTAATAGCAGTAATGGTAGCTCACATGGAGTGTAGACAGCAGAAGAAACCAGCAGCTCATACAGAGCATTGTCACAGAACATATAAAAGGTACAGCAGCTAGACAAGAGTAGCTTCAGGGGAGCATAATCAGCAGTGAGCATTGGAGACCCTAGGTACCTGTGTGCACACAGTTCATAAGAAGTAGAGGGAGAGAATGAGCCAAGGGGATGGCACTTTTTGTGAGTTCTGTTTTCAGTGCTTTCTTGAATTGAGCAATTTTTGGGAGTCCTGCAAGGCTTTCAGGCAAGTCGCTGAGCCATTTAGATGCCCTTACTACAAAGGAGTGCTTGCCAAGGCTAGTTTTACAGAAAGGTATCTGTAAGGCATTCCTAGACATACTCCTGGTAGTGCATTGGGTGTTAGGGGGTGGAGGAAGTTATGAATTGCTAATGGGGTAAGGCCCAATAGTGCTTTTTTATGTGCAAACAGGTCTGATATCTTAGCCTTTCATATAGTGGGAGTCAGTTAGTCAGGGTATAAAGGGAGCAGCTATGTGCAAGCATGTCAGCCCCAAGTGCAAAGCAACAAGCCTTATTGAGCACTACCCTAACTCTGTTAAGTATGGAGTCAGGAGCTGCTGCATAGACAGGGATGCCAGAGTCCAGAATTGGTAGGACTGTGCAAGACACTACAAGACACCTTGCTTCAGTGGGGAGGTTCAGGTGATTCCTGAACAGTGCGCCTAGCTTTCTGTTTGCAAGTCTAACAATGTTATCCGTGTGTGGAGAGAAAGATAAAGTATCATCCAGGGTAACGCCTAAATGTTTGGAAGATTCAGCTTGTTCCAATTATCTCCTTTATCATTTAGGATGACTAGGAGAGGGGTCCTTTTTTCACTTGAGGCCCTGAGAACAGCATGGTCTTGTTTTTTATTTATAGTTTAAGACCAGCTTATTTAATGAGAACCATTTCTCTAAGGACTTGCTTCATCTGTTGTGCACTACTGGTGTAGATAACAGCATCATAAGTGTATAAGAGCACCTTAGATGTCAGACAGGCCTCTGGGAGTCTGTTTATAAACAGACGAAAGAGGAGGGGGCCAAGAATAGAGCCTTGCAGCACACACACGGAAATGCTTTTAACATTAGAGAGAGAGAGAGAGAGAGAGAGAGAGAGAAAGAAAGAGAGAGAGAGAGAGAGAGAAGCTGTCAATTTTTACCCTCTGTGAACGGTATTGAGGTAGCTACAGAGGTTACCATGTCCTGGGAGAGGCCAAGTAAGAGGAGCTTGTCAAGCAGCAGCTTATGGTTAACAATGTCAAATACTTTGGTCAAGTCAGTGTGTATAGCTCCCACCAGGTGACCACCACCAAGGGCCTCATGCAAGAGGTGGGTATATTCTAACAGGGCAGTACTTGTGTTGTGATGCTTTCGAAATCCACATTGTTGTGGGCATTGAATATTGTACTTGCACAGGTAGTTGACTAGTTGGTCGGGTACTATTCGTTCTAGGACCTTGGATGGGGAGAGATGATAGATACAGGCCTGTAGTTGGCTGGGTTGGAGTGGTCTCCACTTTTGAAAACAGGTGTTACTAATGCAGTTTTCCAGACTCCAGGGAACTGGGGAAACTGCAGTGAAATGTTGAATGTCTTAGTAATGGGCTAGGAAAGTTCTTCAAGTGTCAGGTACAGCAATTTTATGTCTATCATGTCACCCTCCCACCCTAGTTTTCCCTAGAACCCTTTTAACATATTTGAGAGTATATGTTATTGTGATAGGCTTGAAATAGAATTTGGGGGTAACCAAGGTCATTGACTTCCCTGAATTCCTTTCTCTTGTTAAAAATTTCAGAGCTGGTGTCCAGGTATATTTGTAGCAGGTGCAACTGGAACTTAATGCCACCTTCTTTCTATGCATTTCTCATTATTAATTCTTTGTCCATGTACTTATAGAACTTTATCAGGCAGAATCATAGTTTTCCCCAGTGTTTACAGCTCTTAGCTCGCTGTCAATCAATGAGTGCATACTGTATACAGTATGCACTAATTGACAGCTAAATTGTCTAGGGTCGGGATGGGGGGAGGCAGGCTGGTAGGGTAATAATTGCCAGTGTCGGGGGGTCTACTAGACATCAGGGAAAAATATCTATTGTATGTTACTGGCAGCTCAGGATGGGGGGGGACCGCTAGCCCACCAGAGAATAGTGTATCTGTTATTGACAGAGGTTCAGGATGGGGGGACCACTGGACTCCAGGGAACATTATAGTGATACATCAGGCAAGTGTCGGGTGGGGGGAGAACCACTGGACACCAAGTAATGCTTTATATTAGTATTGGGCCAGCGATCGGTGGGGGGGAACCACTAGCCACTAGGGAATGTTAATACTGTACATGGGGTCAGTGATCACTGGAGGGAGGGACCACTAGCCACCAGGGAATGTTAATACTGTACATGGAATGGCAATTGGTGTGGGGAGGGACCATTAGCCACCAGAGAATGTTAATATGGTACATGGGCATTGTGATCGCAGGGGGAAAGGACGACTAGCCACCAGAGAATGTTAATACCGTAGATGGGGATGGCAATCTGTGGGGGGAAGGAACCATTAGCCACCAGGGAATGTTAATTCTGTACATGGGGACAGCAATTGGCAGGGGGAGGGACTTCTAGCCACATGGGAATGTTACAATTGTAAATGGTGATGGCAATTGGCTGGGGTAGGGACCACTAGCCACCAGCGGGGGGGAGAAACAATAGCCACCAGGGAATATTAATCCTGTACATGGGGATGGTGATGGGCTGTGGTAGGGACCACTAGCCACCAAGGAATGTAAATACTGTACATGGGGACGGCAATCTGCGAGGGAGGGACCACTAGTCACCAGAGAATGTTAATGCTGTACCTGGGGATGGTGATCAGTGGGGGGAAGGACCACTAGCCACCAGGGAATGGTTATACAGTACATGGGGACAGCGATTGGTGGGGGAAGGGACCACTAGCTACCAGGAAATTTTTTTTTAATACTGTACATGGGGATGGCAATCAGCAGGGGGAGAGAGCACTAGCCACCAGGGAATGTTAATAATGTACAAGGGGATGGCAATTGTTGGAGGGAAGGGACCACTAGCCACCAAGGAATTTTACCAGTGTATGTGGGGATGGCAATTGGCAGAGGGAGGGACCACTAACCACCAGGGAATTTTAATACTGTACATGGAGACAGTAATCCGTGGGGGGGGGGGACCACTAGCCACCAGGGAATGTTGCTATTGTACATGGGGATGGCGATCGTTGGGGGGTGGGACCACTAGCCATCGGGAAATATTATTAGTGTACATGGTAATGGTGATGGGTGGGGGAAGGGACAACTAGCCACAAGGGAGTGTTAATACTGTACATGGGAACAGCGATTGGTGGGAGGAGGGACCACTAGCCACCAGGGAATGGTTATACAGTACATGGGGACAGCGATTGGTGGGGGAAGGGACCACTAGCTACCAGGGAATTTTTTTTTAATACTGTACATGGGGATGGCAATCAGCAGGGGGAGAGACCACTAGCCACCAGGGAATGTTAATAATGTACAAGGGGATGGCAATTGTTGGGGGGAAGGGACCACTAGCCACCAAGGAATGTTACCATTGTATGTGGGGATGGCAATTGGCAGAGAGAGGGACCACTAACCACCAGGGAATTTTAATACTGTACATGGAGACAGCAATCCGTGGGGGAGGAGGGACCACTTGTCACCAGGGAATGTTAATACTGTACATTCGGATGGCAATTGGTGGTCGGGAAGGATCACTAGCCACTAGGGAATGTTAATACTGTATATGAGGATGGCGATCGGTAGGGGAGGTACCACTGGCCACCAGGAAATTTTAATACTGTACATGGGGATGCCAGTCAGTGGGGGGCGGGACCACTAGCCACCAGGGACTGTTAATACTGTACATGGGGACGGCGCTCGGCAGAGGGAGGGACCACTAGCCACCAGGGAATTTTAATATTGCACATGGGGACAGTGATCGGCTGGCGGGGGTACTACTGGACACCAGAGACTACTGTATTGGGGGTCAGGGAGGCTGCAGCACTTTTTCCACCAACTGCTAGGGTTGCATACGAGTAAGTTGGGGTTTAAATCAACGATATATGCACAACACAAGGGGGTCAGGCAGAACAGCCTTGCATGGCACACAAACTTTGAATGTTGGACTGTGCCAGCATTCAGGTCCCTGCCCCTTAATTTACATTGCATCCCCCCCCCCCCGAGTCTCACTCAGGTGCAAACCCCGTTTGCCTGTGCTAACCGGGCTTTTCAATACTGTGCATTCGTACAAAACCCAGTTTGCGCGGGTGAACTCGGAAATGTGCCTGGGCAATCTTTTGAATATTAGGCCCCAGACTTTAAACTGAGTAGGGAAAAAAGTCTGTATTTAATACCTTTTTCTCTGAGTTTTTTCTTAATGGGCATAAAGGCATCTCTCTCTCTCTTTTTTTTTTTATATATATACATATATTTTACGGATTTTTGTGCTCCTGTTTCTCGCCCGTCCCCGAGCCTCGGTTGCATGTGCTCATGTGGAGGCATGTGCACACTGCGGCTTGAGGTGCCCTCCAATGACTCGTCACCCCCTCCCACCTACGCTAGCCACCGGACCTCCACCCAGTTGCAGTGGAGCTACAAGGGGATGACCACCACCCCAAAAGAGGAGAGTTGCCTGTCAGCTGCTCAATCCTGCTCTCACCCTCCCCCCCCTCGTGATGGCTCCCCGATGACCAGAGTCCCTTTCTGAACCCGGGTTGCCATCGTGCTGTGAGGAAAGGCGTCCAGCACCTCAGCCCTCTGCGCCACCGGGCCAGCCTAGGTGTCTCTCTTCTTAATAGTCTCTGGTGGAAAGCCATTAAAGATTTCCATTTTGCAACTTTTGTATGTTATTGACTGTTTATCTCTCAGGGCTCTCTGAACGTGGATTTTTTGCTGAAAATTGAGAAATTTAAAAACAAATTACTGGGGGTGTTCACTAGGATCTGATTTCAACAATACAAGGCGATCCATTTGGTTGGGGGACCTGCTACTTTGTTTAACATTTGTATGGTAAAAGCAATCTAGTCATTCCCTTCTAGTGTGCTTTTTAGACCGAATACTCTCAGGTTATTCCTTTTCTTCTTGCTTTCCAGGTGTCCTAATTTGTGTTCAGGTTTGGCTACTTTCTGAGTGTTGCATACACTTCCAGAGAATTTTGTATTTGTTCTGTCTTTAGCACTAGAAACTCTGGCTTCTACATCAGAAATCTTAAATTCATGTTCAGCACTTTCTGTCCTCATCTGCTTAAATCCACACACCATCCCAGACTGGCCATCATTTGGTCAAAGTGCTCTATTGTTAAAGTGCTGGAAGGTACAGCTTCCTTTCTGATATGTTTACAGCAGACGTGTCATCCCTAACTAGAGATCTCTTTAGCGAGTTGATCTCATTGATAAATTCATGTGAAATGTCCCCACTAGGAGATGTATCCATGTTGGTGGGTAAATCAAATGTTTTAAAAACTCCTTTTTTAAATTTTAAAAGTTGATTTGAAGTGTTTTAATGAACTTGTCAGTTACTAAACTGATATTAGATGATCACTCACTGTTTACAAATAGCCGTAAGATGGCAGCGTTAAGTCTGGTCACTTCCTGGGTTTATTTGTAATATGTTGTAGTAGAATGTGGATTTTTTCTTACCACAGGAAGATGCAGAGGTAAAAACAGGAGAGCAACATAGAAGATTAGACCTCTTCACTTGAAACTGCCACCTCAGACTGAACTTGAAGAAGCGAGCTATATACACAAGTTAGGCATCCTCTTTTGTGGAGAAAACAGAAGTAAACTGTAATTTATGTGAAAATAAATACATTACTAGCTGAGGGTTGTGCTGCTGAGTTAGATAAGTTATGAAAAATAATATAAATTGGTAGTAGAGATACAACACAAATTGCCGTTAGAGGGTGTGGGGGCGTGACAGGTAGCGGAGCTCAGCATGATGTAACCACTCTCCCCGGTGCCATTATTAGAATCACCCCCAAACATAAGTTAACTGCCTGGAGAGCACTACAGTGTTTAGTGTTGTTGAAAGGAGAGGGACTGAGAGCACAGTAGAGACTGAAGCCCCCTGTCTGCAGAGAGAGAGGTATGGTGTGGGGTAGGTACAGTGCAGTCTTCTCTGCATGTTGGTGCATTTAGTGTTGATGAAAGGTGAGGGACTGGCAGCAGTGAAATCTGAAGCTCTTTTTCTCTCCTAAGATCAGGTACACTGTGGTTGTACATTGCAGGCTTCCCCACAATGCAATGAATTTAGTGCTGGTGATAGGTGACAATGACATGCTCATTTTTATGTTTGCTTGCATGCATGCGTAAGAAACATAGTGCCACCATACCACTTTTTGGAGGCGTGCCAGACACTCTGCAATACCCTAATCCATTTTGCAGGCAGGAGCACACCGCACCGATGAGTGGCTGAGCTGTCTATGACAGCAGTTCAGATGCAGCGGCATGCAGTTGAAAGAAAACCACTGCTGCAATCAACGGTGGTAACGTGTAGGCAATTTGCATATTGATGTCACACTTTACTGTGCCGTGTCTGGAAAATGGCATCCCATTTATTTTTCCCTTTTAGTTCTGTGTTCGCTTGGCGGCGGCTGTCGCCGGCTGCCTCTTACAGTCCCCATGAAAGCCAATGGGGATGCCTAATCCCTGTCGGCATTCCCCCTCCCAAGTTCATTTGCCAACGTGGGAGCCCAATCCCGTCGGCATAATGTCCCCATTTGTTGTGTGCCGGGGGTCTTAATCCCCTCGGCTCCATGCATCTCCCAAACACTCCTATGTGCTGGCCAGGGGTGCCCAATCCCGCCTGCTACAGCCCCCAACAACACCCAGGTGGCACGCTGGGATCCCACCCTGCTCCAAAACCACCTGTAAAAAGAAAACCTTCCCGCGTTGTTTTTATTTTTACAAACCTGTAGACAAGAAAATGTTCCCTCTCTGTCTGCGGTGCTCCCCTCCCCCAACTCGCACCCACCCTTTGTGCATCCCACCTTCCCACACCCCCCTCACCCCATACTTACCTCAGGAGCCTGGCACGATGATCTTCGGTGGACCAGGAACATGTCTGCACTCTTCAAAGCCAACCGTAAACTGAAGAAATGCCGGTAAGCTGTATAATGGCATAAATGGGGGGTTTTCAACTTATGTGGATATCTCAGCCATTTTTACGAATTTTGGCACCACATTTTCAACATGGGGTTCTTGGGACCTCATCTCATGAATTCAGTGACTGTCATCTGGTTCTTCGGTCCCAAAAGATGATTTTGCGGTTACTGCATAGAATCACCTTTCGGGACCGATTAACGAAATGACACTGTCACTGTTCATGAGGTGGGCTACCAAAACACCTATGTTGCAAATTTGGTGAAAAAATTCCAAAAAAATGACTGTGTTAGGAGCGTGTGTTGTGCAGTTTCCACGCACACTCGTAACTTTGTGAATTTGTAATATTTTCACTCCAGAGTTTCAACACTGGCATTTTTTCCCACCTCCTTATGAACAGTACAGCTGTCATTTTTCACATCCTGGCCGAAATGTGTTTTCGCACTTCGGGTGCACAATTGCACGGTCAGTGTGGGAAATCAGTGTTCACTGTTCATAAGCAGAGGTCCCAAAATGCCTATGTTGAAAATCTGGTGACAAAAGTCCATAAAATGACTATATTACGAACCTGCGTTGCGCAGTTTCCATGCACACTCATAAGTTCGAGAATTTGTAATATTTTCACTTAAGATTTTCAGCATTGTCAATGCTATACACCTCCTTATGAACAGCACAGCTGTCATTTTTCACATCCTGCCCGAAATGTGTTTTCACACATCTGGCGTACAATGGCATGGTCGCTGTGGGAAATCGATGTTCGGGACAGATTAAGAAAATCATAGTGACACTATTCTTGAGCAGAGGTCACAAAATGCCTATGTTGAAAATTTGGTGAAATAAGTTCACTAAGTGACTGTGTTACGAGCGTGCATTGTGCAGTTTCCATGTACCCGCATTTTTAATATTTTTACTCCAGATTTTCAGCATTGCCATCTCTTCACACCTCTCTATGAATGGTAGAGCTGTCATTTTTCACATCCTGCCCGAACTGTGTTTTCACACATCTGGGGCAGAATGACGCGGTTGCTGTGGGAAATCAACGTTCGGGACAGATTAACAAAATCACAGTGCCACTGTTCATGAGCAGAGGTCCCAAATGCTTTCATGAGGTGGGGTGGGGGGTCACAAAAAGGCCATGTTGAAAATGTGTAGTGCAAATACCAACAAACGCCCAGGGCATTAGGGTTTTTAACCATAATGTCCCACCCTGTACAGACTGACAGGCATAGGCATGTGCCTTTTGATTGCCAGATGTAATGCTCATGCCATTCCACCCCCTCCCCCACCCTGCAGGCAGTGACAGGCATCGAGGTGTGCCTTGGACTCTTCAGCCCCAGAGTTCACCCCATTCTCCTATACTGCACCCATTTCAGCATATATCCTTATGGAATGGGGTGAATGTAAAGCCGAACACCCCAAGGCACACCTTAACACTTGTCGGTATCTGTAGGATAGGGTGAGGTGAAATGCCATGAGCGTTATGGGCGATGACCCAAAGGCACACCCTAATGCCTGTCCATCTCTGCAGGGTGGAGTTGGGGTTGGCATGAGTTCAATACTTCACTGCCATTCCTATTCTGCATCTGTCTAACTCCTGCACGTTTAATGCTAATATCAGCAAGCAAACGTTCGGCATTGACAAATGCTTGTTTTAAAATGATGCTGTCCGTACAGATTGAAGAGAACAATTTCTGGGGTATGTGTGTGGGACGATAAAAATGTTTTGCCTATTGGGAGGTACCATTTTCAGGTTTGCCTAAGGGCACCACATACCATAAGGCTGGCCCTGGATGCAAGGTGCTACACTTCGGGAGGAAAATCAGAGAAAGGACTTACACACTGTGTGGGGCTTCTCTTGTTGCATTGGTGTAGGAGAAAGACCTGGGGAATCATAATAGACAAGGGGCTGAAGTATGACAAACAGTGCATGGCTGCTTTCAAAAGAGCTGGAACAATGCCTATGAGAAGGACTTAACCCAGATGGTAAGTGATGGGTATGCAGTAAGGTGATGCAATATGTAATGCTGTGGTGCAACAAAAGGGAGGCAACTAGTTGACTAGCAGAGCAGGGGAAGTAATCCTGCCACTTTACAAGGCCTTTGAAAGGCCTCACCTGGAGTACTACATGCAGTGCTATGATACCCAATGCAAACAAAAAAAGGCACTGAGACAGTCAAGAGGGTGCAACACAAGGCTGCCTGTATGATCAGGGTTCTAGGGGCAAACACATTGAAGAGAGGCTGGAGACCCTTAACATGCTCATGTTGGAGGAAAGGAAGCTGAAAGGGGACATTATATCAGCCTTTTATATATGCAAGGATATCAACAAGATTGAGCCGTTGGAGATGTTTGATCTGGTGCTCTCTAGTAGGCACACTCCAAAGCTCAGAAGTGGAAAATTCAGATGTGGCATTAGGAGAAGCTTTCACTCACAGAGGGTAGTGAACCTATAGGGTAACCTTCCAGCACAAGCAGACAGTATGAAGTCAGCACATGCTTTCAAGTTAAGTCCGCACAAATTTCTGTTTACCAGGGGAATCACTGGGTATCTTGGGTGGTAAAGTGCCTAAGGAATCACTATAAACTGGTGCATGAGTAACCCCCTTCTAAAGGGGGGCTTACCTTAGGCTTCCTCTTGAAAGCAACACTGCTGCCTTCCCCCAAAGCGGCCATGGGAACCATTGCTCCCCTCTGGTACCTATCAGTACAAAAAGACACAGGCAAAAGGGGATAGGGAGAAGTACCAGGAGAAGCAAAGGGAGGCAGGCAGGTCAGTAAGGGAAGCCAAAGCTCAGACAGAAGAACACATTGCAAAATCAGTGGGTAGAGGGGACAAAACCTTTTACAGGTACATAAGTGAAAAAAGAAAGACAAAGGGCGGGATAGTGAGACTGAAGGGGGAGGATGGGGGCTGCATGGAGGCTGACAACAGTAAAGCTGACATATTGAACAGGTATTTCTGCTCAGTCTTTACTGAGGAAGAGGAGGGTAATGGGTCTGAAGGGAGTACAAGGGGTGGGAATGGTGCAGAAATGAACACAAGTCCCTTTACACGAGAAAGGGTCCTGAAGGAACTGGAAGTAATAAGAGTTGATAAATCAATGGGGCCAGATGGGGTGCACCCCAGGGTCCTTAAAGAACTAAGAGAGGTGGTGGCTGAACCTCTGGCTATCCTGTTTAGCCGATCACTGGAAACAGGAGAGGTACCCAAAGACTGGAGGACAGCAGATGTAGTCCCCTTATGCAAAAGTGGGAACAAAGAGGAATCAGGGAACTACAGACCAGTCAGTCTCACCTCGGTAGTGGGGAAGATCATGGAAGCACTACTGAAGGAGAGATTGGTGGAACATCTGGTTGTCAATGGACTACAGGATCCAAGGCAGCATGGTTTCACCAGGGGAAGGTCATGTCAGACCAACCTCATTGAATTTTTTGACTGGGTGACTAGGGAGGTGGATCAGGGAGGGCAGTGGACATGGCCTATCTGGACTTCAGCAAGGCCTTTGACACTGTGCCACATAGAAGACTATTACACAAACTGGGAATATGGGTGTGGGCAGGACAGTAGTGTGGTGGGTAGGTAACTGGCTGGGTGGCAGGACACAGAGGGTGGTGGTAAATGGCTGTCACTCCACAGAGGAAGAGTGACCAGTGGGGTACCACAGGGATCAATGCTGGGACCGGTCCTATTCAACATCTTCATCAGTGACATTGCACAGGACCTAGAAGGCAGAATTTCACTGTTCGCTGATGACACAAAGCTCTGTAACAGAGTAGACACACCAGAGGGTGTAGACAGAATGAGAAGGGACCTGCAGAAACTTGAAGAATGGTCAGGGGTATGGCAGTTGAAATTCAATGCAAAGAAGTGCAAGATAATGCATATGGGGCACAAAAACCCTGGCACAATATATCAGTTGGGGGGTGAGGATATAGCATGCACCAAGCAGGAAAGGGATCTTGGGGTTATCATCTCTGATGACCTCAAGGTAGGGAAATAGTGTGACAAGGCAGCAGGTAAAGCAAATAGGATGCTGGGATGCATAGGCAGGGGCATCACCAGCAGGAAAAGGCGGTCATAATTCCGCTATACAAGACACTAGTGAGGCCCCACCTGGAGTACAGTGTACAGTTCTGGAGACCATACCTATGTAAGGACATAGACAGGGTAGAGAAGGTTCAGAGGAGGGCAACAAAGATGGTGCATGGATTGCATCACAAGTCCTATGAAGACAGGTTGAAGAAACTGAATATGTACTCACTGGAGGAGAGGAGGGAGAGAGGGGATATGATAGAGACATACAAGTATCTTACAGGGAGGAACAGGGTGCAGGAATACACTATTTTTAAGCGAAAAAGATGTTCTAGGACTAGAGGGCATGGGATGAAGTTGGAGGAAGACAATTCAGGAAACGTGAGGAAGAATTTCTTCACAGAACGGGTGGTTGACAAGTTGAACACCCTGCCAGAGGAAGTGGTGGGGGCTGAAACAATCACGGGATTTAAGAATGCATGGGATAGACATAAAGGAATTCTGGAGGTCAGGGGTAAGGGGCAACAGACTTCTAGGAAAACATAAACTGAACTTACAAGCTCAAATGGGCAGACTGGGTGGGCCACAGGCCCTTATCTGCCGACACTGTCTATGTATCTATGTATCCCTTCCCAGATTACTGCAGTAAGACTAGGGACTGGACAATGGATTCCCACCTCTATATTTAGGTGCAAGGAGCACCCCTTCTTTATATCTACATGAAAGCCCACCCCCTTGTGGGGTGGGCTTACTACTTTGCTCTGCTCCCTTCCCCCGTTTTTGTCCAATCAGTCAGCTTAGGGGGCGATTCCCTTGTCTGTCCAGTAGGTGGCAGAGTTCAACAGTATTAAAGCTGGGTATTGGGGGCTGGTCGAGGAATTGAAGATTCATTGGGTTGGTATAGGGCCAGTGTGGCTGGGGGGGACTAAAATCTCCCCAACCCGGTAGGTGTCAGCTTGCAGCATTGGTGTGGTATAAGGGAGGTGTCCGAGGGAAGAAAGCAGGAGTTTTGCAGCTGTTTAGGACCAGGGATTCTGAGGCTGACCTAGGTGGAGGAGTATGAAGGTAGAGAGTTGCAGGGACCATCTGGAGACCGGAGGGGGGGGCTGGTTACCCAAATGTATGGAGTGGACTCAAGGCAGTGCGGGTGTGGTGGTGGTGGCAGCATCACAGCAGGGCTTTCCTGGAGATGGCAGGTTCGGGGAGCCGTTTCTGGTGACACGCTGCTGGAGGTAAGAGGAGAGGTGGGACTGCATTCTGGGATGCACCTTAGAGCCTGCCATGCCCGTGTTTGGGGCAGGACCCATTAGACCCGTTAAGGGATGCAGCCTGTGAAACAAGAAGTCAGAAGGAGGGGACCGTCGTCATGCTCTAAAAGGCTTGTTTTGGCTCAGAGGGAAAGGAGGGACAGTACCTAGTTTGGCTCTGGTGGAAGCAAGGTTTGGGGGCAGCTTCAGGAGGCATTTAGGCTGCAACATGCTCCAGTACACTTTAAGGTTTGGTGGCAAGGAAGAGCAAGGCACTCCCCTGTAAGGAAAGGAAAAGGACAACAAGTATGCAGGAGAGGGTCTGAGCTATTTTTCAACTCATTCTGAAAAGGCGTGGCGCCAGTTTTGGTCTAAGCTCTAGGCCGGAAAATCATATTTAGCTGTGGCCTGTGTAAATGCCCTTGTCTGCTGTTCTCTAGCTCTAAATCCCTAATGGAGTTGCTCCGTTTCATTTATTTATTGTTCTAATCATTCTGAGAAAAATAAAAAATTTTCTAATTTAACTTTATCTAGTAGTACTGAGTTTTATTAAATTAATTCCTTTAATTTCTCCTCAAGCAGGCCCCCCCATTTACTTTGAAGCCAGCAGAAGTCACGGGGACTGAACTGTATACACCTCGGTAAGAGGAAGCCTGGTTATCATCTGCAAGGTAAGGCTTGTCTTTATTCCGATGCTAAGAAGTGTTTGGAAGGCACTCTTTGGGTCTGTGTGCCCTTCCCTTCACATACCATTGGTACCCCTAGATACAAAAGGAGGAAGGGGGGGCTACCTACAGCTGCCCGGCTTCTTCTCTCTTCTTGGTTCCATGGACTATGCTATGGAGCTGGGAAGCACATCACAAAAGCACTGCTGCAGCCTCTTCACCTTATGGAGTGCCCAATGATCCTCTTGGCCAGAGTTGCAATGACTAGTCACTGTTGCTGATCCCATGGACTATCAAAGGGGAAGGGGACACAGCAGAGGAGTCACTCCCATGATGTCTTGTAGTTCAAGAGCTGCAGTCAGCCCAGCTTGGAGCACACATGTCAAAGCACGCAACAGTGCTCAGAAGCTACATAAACACCATCCAATCACACCTGACAGCAACAAGGACCAACTGAAACTGGATTCAACATCTGAACGTCACCTCGAGGGACAGATTTGTCTTAAAAGTATTTATTTATTTATTTCAATTTGGGATTAATACCTTTGAGTCAAGGACTCATTTTCAAAGGTTCCACATCAATTGTTTAAAACAGACATAACAGTATAAAATACAGGGGTAACAGTAAAAGAAACATTGAATCATATACACAATCAATAATAGAACAAGTCTGAGGTTTTACACATCAATTCAGTACTTAATTACACAAGCTTGATTCAAGGAAAAGAAGGAGGGGTGGGGAGTCAGTCAAAAGGTGGCATCGTCGGGGGGTTCAGCCATTAAGAAACATCATCAGTTACAAGGGGATAGGGTAAGGGGGGATCCGGGGGAAGGTGATATTCAGTGGAGTGATAATTGAGGAAAGGGATAGGTACTGGGAGACTGTCAGCTGAGTTATTACCACATTAGCACCGGCAGGTACAGATCATTTTTGAGCCAAGGAAGGTTCTGAGCCCAGTTTTGAAAGTACTAATCTTGGGTGTTTCAGAAAGGTCAGTGGGTAGTTCATTGTACCACTTAAGTCCTTGATACAGGATGGAGTTTTGGGCAAGTTTTGTCCTTTTGACGAGAATCATCATCCTGTCAGTGGCCGTACTTCGAGTCGATAGGGACAGCCAGCCTAAAGTGACCTCCCGGTGTGGAAGACGACAGACCCGGCAGCACCTTTTTTAGAAGCAGGCAGGTTTGATATTGCCCTTGAAGGCTGAGTGGGAGCTACCCAATGTCTTTGTAGAGCATGCAGGTATAGGTGTCAAAGGCAGCCCCCAGAGTGAGGCAGCAGTATAAGAATAAAGGGAGACTGTACAGGGGTCACCATCTTTGTTGTCTCTCTGGCTCGGAGACTGTTGGTAATGGGTCAAAGGACACATAGCCAACCCAGTAAAAGCCAGCCAACAAGGAGCTCATCTCTGTGGAACTTGCAAGCTGCAAGTTTCTGTTACTTTTGTTGCATCTTTCGCCTGTGAATCAGATGGCACAGGGTCATAATGTCGCAAGACACTATGCCACAGCAATCTACCACGCTGCCAATACAGTGCAATATATTGCATGTGGCCAATGTCTTGTTTAGAGCACCCCACACTCCCTCTTACTGGGGGCTGACCTTAACCCCCAACTAAAATAACTAACTCCGGGGTTAAAGTAATTAGCACACAAGTGCGAAAAAAATTCCATGTGTCTGGGACCGGGAAGTGAATCCGGTACCAAACGCATTGCCTGGCTCCCTTGCTGCCAGTGGCTCATCCTGTCAAACCACGGCAGCTGCTCAACACATCCCTGTCCCAGCAAAGGTCTTATCCTCTGCCTGGGACAGTGAGAGGGTGCAGTACCACGCACAGACCCATTCGAGGTATTGCAGCCTTTTGATATGCTGTCCTGTACTGTTTCTGTTTAGCGGCTTTGTCGTATGCTTTTAAGTGTATGACATATTGACCGGGTAGGGAATCAGCAAATAAATCAGAAGTCAGAGATTTACATAAACTGCCCAGAGCGAGTGTTTAGCCATTCGCCCCTGAGTCCCCAGATCTGAGCTCAGGGAATTCTCTGCTGTATGAAATCAGAGAAGTTTGAGTGTGTGGAAGAGTTAGCCATGCTGTGTTTTGTCTGCTGTCAACCTTTTGGTTGAAACTTTGCTGAAATCCCTACAAATGGATTTGTTGCAAATGTAACTCTGCAAACGTGCCTTGGTGCAAAGGGGTTGTCTTGCTTGTACTCTGAAATATCTGGAGCAGAGGGATTGCCTTGCTTGCTCTAGCTCTAGAGTTGTGAAGGTAGTTGGCCACTGCTCTCTAAGTTTTGATGTCAGGACCTATCTTGGTAGGGTGCCGAGCTTCATTGGCACTGAGTGCCTGCCTGCCTTTGGGGGTAGGTCAAGTCAAGTCCCCCCCCCATGGGGTGAAGAGGACCAAACTAATTGGATAACAATATGGCCCACACCCTTCACCACTGGAAGCGAGCTAGGCTTATGACCTCAACTTACACAGCCTACATCTGCCTGATCAGAAGGAGATGTCCTGAAGGAGTCAGTACTACTGCAGTAGCTGGAGGCTGTGACTACTGGGTCATAGCTCAAACACCATTAGGACCTTAGATAGACAGGAATAGTTAGATAGACCCAGGCTAATGATACACAGATACACAGAAGGTGATGGCAGATAAGGACCGTGTGGCCCGCCTAGTCTGCCCCTTTTCCCCTATCTAATGCATTACCGCAGAACGTACTTGATCTGCAGCTTACCGTCTCTTCCCTATTGCTAGAGTACTCATGTCTATTCCATGCATTCTTGAATTTCCTTGCTGTTTTTGCCCCCACCACTTCCTCAGGGAGGCTGTTCCAAACATTCTCTACTCTTTCTGGGAAAAAGTACTTCCTCACGTTGTCCCTGAGACTACCCCCCTCTAGCCTTATATCACATCCCCTTGTTCTTGTACATCTTCTTTTCTGAAAGATGCTACCCTCCTTTACCTTGTTTATACACCTGATGTACTTGAATGTCTCTATCATATTCCCCCATCTCTCCTCTCCTCCAGGGAATACATATTGAGGACCTCTAGTCTTTCCTCATGTGACTTTTGGTGCAGCCCTTGCACCATTTTTGTTGCCCTTCTCTGGACTGCCTCTATTTTGTTTATGTCCTTCTGGAGATGTGGCTTCCAGAACTGGACACAGTACTCCAGATGAGGTATCACTAGTGATCTGTACAGTGGCATAGCCACCTCCTTTTTTCTGTTAGTGATACTTCTCCCTATGCACCCTAGCATCCCACTGGCCCCTCCCCACAGCCTTCTCACATTGTTTGGTTACCTTTAGGTCATCAGATATGATTGCCTCCAGATCCCTTTCTTGACTGGAGGTCTTCTGTACCGCACCCCCCCATCTTGTACTCCTCCCTTGCATTTCTGTGCCCCAAGAGCATGATTTTGCACTTCTTTGCATTGAATCTTAACTGCCACACTCTCAACCACTCCTCAAGTATGTTTAGGTCCTTTCTCATTTTTTCCACCCCACCTGGAGTGTCAACCCTGTTGCAGATCTTAGTGTCATCTGCAAAGAGGCATACTTTCCCCTCTAGCCCCTCTGCAATGTAACTTATGAAGACATTAAAGGGGGCTGGCCCTGGCACGGATCTCTGAGGCACCCCCATGGTCACCCCCCTCTCCTTGGATTGAACGTCTTTACCACCACCCTCTGTGTCCTGTCACTCAACCAGTTTCTGACCCAGTTTACCACCTTGAGGCCCACTCCCAGGCTGCCCAACATATTTATCAACTTTCTATGTGGGACGGTGTTGAATGCCTTACTGAAATCTAGGTAGGCCACATCCTCTGCCCCTCCCCTATCTACCTCCCTGGTCACCCAGTCAACAAAGTCTATCTGATTTGTTTGACAAGACCTTCCTGCTGTGAATCCATGCTGTCTTGGATCCTGTACTCAACTGGATTCAAGAAATATCACAGTCCTTTCCTTTAGCAGTGACTCCATTAATTTCCCCACCACTGAGGTCAGGCTGACTGGCCTGTAGTTGCCAGCCTCCTCCCTGTTCCCCCTTTTGTGGAGAAAGACTGCATTTGCCCTCCTCCAGTCCCCTGGAACCACTCATGTCTCTATTGATTTGTTGAATAGGGCTTTTAGTGGTGCTGCCAGCACCTAAGTTTTTTTAATGTTCTGGGATGTATCTCATTTGGCCCCATAGCTTTGTCCCCTTTCAGATTCTCAAGTTCCTTTAGGACTCTTTCCTCCATAAATGGGTTGGTGTCCACCTCTCTCCAACTGCTGCTCCTATCCCCCAATAGTGGTCCTTCTCCTTCCCCTTCTTCTTTGAATACTGAACAAAAATATTTGTTCATGATTGTTTCTTTTTCTAGGTTCCTCTCTGCACACACCCTCCTCCCTTTTTAACCTCACAATCCCAACCCTGGTCTTCTTTCTATCACTAATGTACCTGAAAAATTTCTTGTCTCCTTTCTTAATTGTCTGGGCTATTTTTTCCTCAGTTTGTGCCTTTGCGCTACTTGTGGCAGTGCAAGTGCACTACCCTGGCATTGTAGGGGAGGGGGAGCCTAGGGACCCTTTTCTATCTCCTTTTCTTCCTTTCATAAGTCTGTTGCAGCAGCGACATTCTGTCCTGTGCTCTCCTTTTCTGTCCTGTAGGATGGTCACCTACATCTGATTATTTTATTTTTTTATTCCATTTTTCCCTTTTCGTCTCTGGGTGTGATCCTCCCTGCCAGTGGGGTACACTCAGCGCCAATGAATACACAAACCTGTATAACAGGCTTGTCTTATAGGGCATATACATTTGTTCCACCTGAACAGACCGAGACAACAACGTGCTTTGGAGAAAATGGTCACAGCCATGTATTTATTAACCAATTATGCAAATAATACATCATCAATCAGCGTGATGTGTGCAGACAGGTAGTCTTGGAAGGTTACTGAATCAGCTTGATCTGATTCTGTAGAATAAGCCAATAATCAAAACCCTGCATCTCACTGCCCCAATTCTCCACATCTTCAATCTTTCCATTACATCTGCTACTGTGCCGTCCTGCTGGAAATCAGCACATATCCTCCCTCTATTTAAATCTGGTGACCCATACGATGTAAACAACTATAGGCCTATCTCCATATTGCCTATCCTTTCTAAAGTTCTCGAAAAACTGATCCATATTCAGTTAAAATCTCACTTGGAAACCTCTCTCATTAACCCAGCTCAATCTGGCTTCTGGGCTAATCATAGCACAATCACTGCACTAGCAAAAGTAACCAATGATTGGATCTCTGCTATAGATGCTAAGAAGGTAACTGGTGCAGTCTTTTGGACCTCAACAAAGCTTTTGATACTGTTGATCACAAACTATTAGTCAATTGCCTTGCAAAGTTGGGTGCCACATACCATACCACCCAGTGGTTCTCTAGCTACCTAACTGGAAGATTCCAAAAAGTAGTAGGAAGGCTTTTTCTGCTGCCTTGCCAGTTGCAAGAGAGTCCCAAGGATCCATCTTAGGCCCTATCTTGTTTTCTCTGTACATTAATGACTTAGATGCTAACATATCCTCGTCCAATCTGCACTTTTGCAGATGATACTGTGTTGCATACTTCTGGCTCATCGTTATCTGAAGTCAAGGAGTGCTTCAAGCGGACTTACGCAACTTGAGCATAATCTAATAAAGCAAAGCTTCTGCTCAATGCTAAGAAGAACTAAGCGATGATATTCTCCACCGGTGCTGTCTCAGGCCCCCCAATACCCTTGCCCAAGACTTCATTGTCTGCAGCTAAATGAGCCTCTGGAAGTTGTAACCAAATTTAAATATCTAGGTATCTGGATCGACAATAAATTATCTTTCAGTGACCACATCGAAGATGTCTCTAGAAGGTTAAGCAAGGGTAGGTTTCTTCTACAGAAATAGGCCCTTTTCCTTGAAACACGAAACAAGCTTGTACAGGCCACTTTTCTCCCCTACTCGACTATGGCGTGTAATCTATTCCTCCACCACTCTTGCAAATCTAAAGTGGACATCCTTTATCACCATGCGTTACGGTTCATTACCAACTCCTACCGTTAAGCACCACTGTGACTTATATGCAGCTGTTGGTTGGACATCCCTTACTACTAGACGCCTGCTCCATGCTGGGCTATGGACTCTTAAACTGCTCCTGCAAAATTGCCAAACTATCTCTCTTCCCTTATTAGTATCTCCATAGTGCATACTTGTTAAGAAAATCTGACTTTATTATACTTGACATACCAAGGACGCGGACTTCCTTTGGTAAGCGTGACTAGTGCATATGCCCTTCCTCCATTTGGAACCAATTACAAACCGTACTGAAACTAACTAGCACAGTTTCAATAAACTTCTACAAATCGCTAAGTTCAGCCAAAATAAAGACACCTGTAACTGTCATTAAGTCTCTTCCTTCCCCATGTGTACCATATTTATCCACTGGTAAGGTATAATTGATTTGTCATATTAACTGCTTTCCTTCCCCTTCTACTCCTGGCTTTATCTTTTGCTTGCGCCCACTGCTACTCTGTCAAATCACTCCTCCCCCATATCAGTTGTAGACTGTTGTTTGTTCTAGCTGCCAAAATACTGTATATGTATTGCACGCGCCAGTCATCATGTTTCATTTATGTTATGCAACCTGTAAGTCGCTTCCCTGTCTCATATCAATGTTTACCAGCTGCGGTCACCCTATGAGGTACCCTTGTATGTATATCCAGCCTGTATCATGTAACATGCATTTCATGTATATACTGTTATTACCTATCTGTGTTTGTACTTTAAGTGTTTATGTCACAGGACCTCCTTGTGAATGAGCTTGCTCAATGGAGTTTTCCTGCAATAAACTTAAACTTGAACCTGAACTTGAATTGCAAGGGCACCAGCTCCGGGGTATTAGGGATGGCTCCCATGACCGGCTGCGATTGTGTCCTCCCCCCTCAGAGGACACCGCCATGCCGTGAGCATCCACTCCAAGAGGTCTGCCATCCTGATTGTTTTCCCCCTTTTAAAGGGGGAACTCCAGCCATCTGGCACCAACCTCCTGTCAGCCTGGGGGATTTGGCTGCATGAGACTCGTAATCCCCAATTACCCCCCCAACACAGACCTTCCAAGACTACTGAGCCACCCAACTTCACTTACATACACGACTGTGACATCCTAATCTAATCTGACTTTCACCTCAACTCTCTCCCCTTGTTGGAGAAGGCAAAAACCCAGAAAACCCAATGGGAAAAAAATGGGAAATTCATTCTCGACCCTAATGAGTGTCAGGCAAGTTCCTTATACCACCTGTTCCCCCTGCTTTTATGAGGGTGAGGTTTGGGTGGGATCAAAACCTGGGAGCAGTGGAAAAGAGAAAACCTCTCCTCTGTGGTCTTTCTTATAGGCTATGCTCCTCCCCTGGTCTTGCACCACCTTCCCCCTTGGAACCTCCGCCTACCTGCCCCCTCTCACCCCTAGTGGGCAGCTACCTCCCCCTACCTGCCCACCCAGGTGTCCCTCCATATATGCCCCCAGACAAAGCCTCACCTCCTGCGATGCCTTGTAGGCTCCTTCATTGTCTTACAGGGCATATACATTTGTTCCACTTGTACAGACTGAGACAACAATGTGCTTTGGAGAAAATGGCTGCAGTCATGTATTTATTAACCAATTATGCAAATAATACATCACCAGTCAGCGTGATGTGCACAGCCAGGTAGTCTTGGAAGATTACTGAATCAGCTTGATCTGATTCTATAGAATATGCCAATAATCAAAACCCCATGAGGGCACCAGCTCCGGGGCATGAGGGATGGCTCCCATGACTGGCTGCGATTGTGTCCTCCCCATCAGAGGACATCGCCATGCTGTGAGCATCCACTCCAAGAGGTCTTCCATGCTGACTGTTTTCCCCCTTTTAATGGGGGAACTCCAGCTGTCTGGCACCGACCTCCCTGTCAGCCTTGGGGGATTTGGCTGCATAAGACTCATAATCCCCCATTACCCCCTCAACACAGACCTTCCAGGACTACTGAGCTGCCACATGGTGAGCTGCTTACCCTACTCACCCCCCCCACAAGCTCATCATGCTATCACCTTCTCCACAGCACTTTGTATATCATCTAAAAATATATCTAATCCTAGACCTGATAAATGTACACCATCCCTACTATACAGTTCAACCCTCTTTATCCTAATGTCAGGGTGCCTCACTACAGCCACCCTATACAGTCCATAAATGGCCTCATAGCTCCATTATGAAGCCTACAAACTTTTTTGATGGCTCAAGGATTGTGGGCCTGCCGCCATTGCTGATGCTGGACTATGTCCGACCATATGATGCACACTTGTGGCCACATCTTTTTCAGCCTTGCAAGGTTGCTTTTTATGCACAGTTGAAACTCCAACAACTTTCCGAACTCAAGGTCATTTCCTCCCAGGTGGACCACCAAGACTTCTGGGGGGGGTCCACCACTGGGCTTCGGCACTCAATCTAGGCAGCAACTCACACCATTTCATGCCCCGCTGCCCCATCCAGTGTACCTCTGCTTGCTTAGGGTCCAAAAACAGATTCTTGCCACCTGTCCTCTGCCTTGCCCAATTGGTGGCCCAATGTATGAAAGAATGCCCACATACTCCAATCTGAGCCCTTCAAAAGCCATCACCTGTTGAAAAAACAGAAACAACAAAAAGTTAACGCAATTGCGGTCTGACATAATTTTCGAAATCCTGCGACCTCTACCTGCTTAACGCCTGTATTTGTGCATCAGTGAACCCTTCTGCCCTAGCATGCAATGCTGCCCCAATCCTAAATGAGTGAGTATTAAATTATTGTGCATCATGCCCCAGCTGTTGCAAGGCCTTCTGCAATACATGTCGGAACTGGTACACTGTTACCAGTGACCCTTTCCATATCTCTAAAAAAGATCTCCCCTTCTGTGGTCCGGCCAGCTATGTAGTTGTGTACCCATGCCTGAACCTCCTACTGCACACCTGCGGGTGCTGTCACCCTACACCAGCAACCTCGGGCCTTCTGATCTGTCTTACTCCTCCTTAAGTAGACAAAGACCCCGGCCGTGTTCATTGCCACATCTCCGTCCCCCAATGCCAATTGCTGGTGTACTGCCTTGCTTGGTTGAACCGGTTCTGACACCCAAAATGCCCCACAGAAAGCCATCAAATAGGCTGTCCTGAACAGGTGAGTCTCTCCTGTTGAGGAACAGACCTTTGGGAGCTCATCCTATATTTGCTTAAACAGTATGGGACTAATGGGTCGGAGGTGATCCAGTCTCTTTGGTACCAACTGCGCCCACGCTTGCAGCATTTTCCAGAGGGGAAAGGCCCTTGTGGTATCCATATACCCCCTGGCCTTCTGAAACCAAGCTATACCTGCCAAATGCTGCTCTACCAAGGCCGGTGTAGCCCCCCTCTCCCTTTTTGTGCAGCACATATGCACATAGCTGTTCCACTGGGACTGGCCATGCTTCTTTTCACCCTTGAGTGTGCTGTACCCTCAGGAAACTGTCCAACCCCTTTTGATACGTGGCCTGCGTATTGGGTGCCACTGCATTCCTGATCAATTCTCAGGTTTCTGAGTTACCAAACCCCAAAGGTATGCTGGGACTTCCCTGGGATGTTCTTCCGCTCCTGGTGCCAATTCTCAGAACCTCCACCACCGTGAACAAGAAACAGCATCAGCTATACCATTATCTACTCCTGGGACATGCACTGCTTTGAAATGGATGTTGAGCAAGAGACATTTCAACACAAATACCCTCATAAGGTTGCTCATAGGGCCCTTCCCCCCTGCTATTCATTTATGGCATACATGACACTGGTGTTATCTGATTGGAAAATAATCACCTTATCTTTTAACTGATTATCCCACACCACCCTTGCTACCATTATTGGGAAAAATTCCAAAATCATGATTTGTTTTAAGACTCCTGTCTCCTTCCAAGCCTCTGGCCACTGGAGTGCACACCATTTTCCTTGAAAGTATGCGCCAAAGCACAAACCTCCTGATGCATCTGTAAAGAGCTCCAGCTCTTGATTGGACACCGGGTCTGGCCAAATCGCAACTCCGTTAAAACAACATTTGTTTGTTTTTTTAACCAGGAGAGACACACTAAGCTGAAGCTTGTTTACAGGTGTGACCTGGGAGCACAAGGAAGTTAAGTGACTTGCTCAGGGTCACACAGTATGCAAGTGAGGGCTGTAGGATTCAAACCCAGGTCTCTAGGTTTGCAGCTCAGAGTCTTAAACCACTGCGCTATACTGCCTCCTTAGGAATGCTTGCCAGTTACCCAAGTCATCCTTCATTGCTTCCATCACCCGGATTCTGTGGTGTGGTTTAGTACAGCCAGCACCTACTCCCGTCAATTGTCTCATGAATGTCCTACCCACTGGTAACGCCTTACAGGCAAAGTTCGAATGACCCATCAACTGTTGCCATTTGTGCAAGGTGACCTTGCGAGCCTTAGCAATGCCTGCCAACAGGTTTTTCAGGGTTGCCATTTTGTCTTGTGGTAACCGAAAAACTTATGCTGCCATGTCAATTTCTATGCCTAGAAATGACAACCACATGCATGGCCCTTCCGTTTTGTCCTGTGCCAAAGGCACACCCAGCTCTGCACATACCTCGTGGCAGGCCCCCATGAGCTGAATACAGTGCAGCATACCTACCTTGCCCACAAACAGGAAATCATCCAAGTAATGTACCACCTCAGCCTGCCGTGCCTTTTATGCCATTACCCAATGCAAAAAAGGCTAAACTGTTCAAATACCACACATGCCACTGCACAACCTATTGGCATGCAGTTGTCCACGTAATACTGACCCTCGAATTTCATTCCCAGCAATTCTCTGTCTGCCAGATGTACTGGCAATAGCCAGAATGCCACCTCGATGTCAATCTTACCCAACAATGCCCCCTGCCCCACTTTCCGTACCACGTCGACTGCTTTATCAAAGGATGCATATGACAAGGATGTATGTGCTGGGTCAGTGTAATGATTAAGAGAGTCCTCCTCTGGATATGACAAGTGATTAATAATCTGGAATTCTCCCAGTACTTTCTTGGGGACTAACCCGATAGGGGGCACGCTAAGTCGAGGGGTAAGGAGTGCTGCGAAGGGACCGCTGATCCTGCCTGCCACTACCTCTTTTTAAATCTTTCTGTGCACTATTTCCGGTTGCTCCTTAGCTGATTTCAAGTTGTCTGCCTCATATGCCCTGCATGAGCCTTCATAGGGAAGACGAAACCCAAACTCAAACCCATCAGCCAACAAGTGAACGGCCTCCCTATCCGGGTAAATCACCAACCATTTTTCAAGATGCCTCCCCCCACGGGTGTTGGGAGGCTTGTCCTTCCCCTTCTGAAAGGGACAACACCCCCCAGGCTTGTTAAAGGGATGACAATTCCTTGCCTTTTTACCACATTGTTGAAAGGGGTGTAGGCGGCCACAAGCCATGCACTCATGCTTGTATCTACACTGCTCCGTGGTGCATGATCCCTGATTGTAATTAAAACAGTACCCCCTCCTCCCCCTTTACCCTTGCCATTTCCCTGAAACCCCTTTTTTGGAGAAGGAGGCCATCGGACTGGAAAGCCACTATTGGTGTGTTGTAGCCCCCCCCCACCCATGTCTACAGTCCAAAACAATGGCAAGTCCAACATAGCCCAAGAACTCTCCGCATTGTGCTGTTTTCTCCTCCAAAACTCCTCTTCATACTCCAACCAGTTCCCCCCTCGTTCACTCACCTGCATAGTTATGATCTGACTAAAATATACCCAAAGCCTGTCAGCTTTACGCGGGTTACCTTGACTCAACAGGCCTGTGTATATAGCAAAACCTGCCGCCCAGTTTTCCTAAGCACGACAAACCGCCGCCTTGTGCTTCTTCTCCACCACATCATCCTTCTCCTTTTTATCCTTGTCCTCTTCCAGCTCTTTTGGCTGGTTGAGGAACGAGACTATGTCCACATATTCACCATTTAGAATCAGTTGTCTTACCTTGTCTGGTAAGTGTGAACCCACTGGTTCTCCCAGTGACAAAAAACTTACTTGTGTTTGCTGCCTGGAAGCTTGCTGTGGTTCAGCATTAACTACCTTGCTCTTAATGCCTGGCGTCCCACCTATTGCCTGGGCTGGTGAACCCGTGCCCTAAATTGGTTGCTCCTTCACAGGAAACAACACTAGCAGACAGTCAAGCTTCTGCTCAAGCACTGACTGAGCTGGCTGAATCATAGGATCTTGGGATTGAGCCCACTGAATGCTGTCATTGTCAAATTGAGGTAGTGCACTAATGTCTAGAGCAGAGAAGTGGCAATAAGCAGCAGGTATGCAGGTGTCAGAAGGGCCCAAGCAATCTACTAAACAGTCCACTGTGTCCGCAGACATCTGTTCATCTCTATCAAACTTTTGGCACAATGCTTGGATGCCAGGTTCGGACAGCCTGACCCAATCACTCTTGGAAGTGGGCCTTCGTGATAAGGCGTCAGCATCAATATGGTTCAGGCCTTGTCTGTATTTGACAGCATAATCATAGGTTGATAATGCAGAAAGCCACTGGTGCCCAGTGGCGTCTAACTTAGCTGAAGTCCATACATAGGTCAATAGGTTATTGTCAGTCTTCACTAATATCTTTGCCATATAGAGATATTCATGAAACTGGTCAATGATGGCCCATTTTAGCGCAAGGAACTCCAACTTATGTACAGGGTAGTTTCACTCTGATGGGGTCATGCTCCTACTGGCAAAAGCCACTGGTCTCAAACCATCCTCATGGTCTTGATACAGCACAGCTCCTAGACCCTGCAGACTAGCGTCAGTATGCAGCACATAGGGTTTGGTGGGGTCAGTATAGGCGAGGATAAAGGCATGGGTGAGCTGGTATATGATTTTGTGGAAGGCTGCTTCACAGTCGGGCATCCAGTGGGGCCCGAAAAGTTCACCTGGGTGGAAGAATACTTTTTCTGGTTCTTTGGTGGCCCCTTTCTTGTATTTATGATTGGTAGCAGGGTAACCCTGGGTAAGATTCAATAGTGAGCGAATCACCTTGGAATAGTCCTTTATGAATCTGCGGTAGTAGCCACAGATCCCCAGGAAACATTGTAGTTCTTTCAAATTATGGGGCTGGGGTCAAGTAGTTAGGGCTTCAGCCTTACTGGGATCAGTCTTTATCCCTTCTGTAGACACAATGTGCCCCACATACTTCACGGAGGTTTGGAAAAACTGGCACTTGTCAATGGACAGCTTGAGGCCGAAGTCTTCCAGTCAGTCTAGAACTTTAAACAGTCGGTTCTCATGCTCCTCTAGGGTGCTTCCAAACACAATGATATTGTCCAAGTACACGAGGCATTCCAGCAAATTCATATCTCCCACCACACTTTCCATCAGTCACTGAAAAGTGGCCGGGGTGCCCGATATCCCCAGTGGCATTTTTAGAAATTCGTAGAACCCCAAAGGATAGATGAAGGCTGTTTTCTCATGGTCCTCTGGGGCCATTGGAATCTGGTAATATCTGCTGCGAAGATCGAACACCAAGAACCATTTGCTCCCATCCAAGCAGTCCAGGGCATCCTGTATACGAGACATAGTGTACTGGTCTGGGATGGTCCGCTGGTACAGGCTTCGATAATCAACACACATCCTCACAGGCCCATTCTTCTTATGCACAGCCACAATGGGAGAAGCGTATTGGCTCCTGGATTCTTGTATCACACCAGCAGCAAGCATTTCCTGCCGGTGTCTTCTCACATCATGTATGTCTGTTGGGGCTAGGCATCGGGACATCTCTCGAAATGGCCGTTCATGGTGCAGGCATATGTGATGCTCCACACTCTGGACACATCCCACATCCCATTCCTTCAATGAAAATACTTGGTCTCTCTGGGGAAGTCGCTTGCTAATTCTAGCCTTCCATTCAGCTGGCAACGGGGAGTCGCCAAAGTCAAACAAGTCTGGGGTCACTCTCTCCTTCTCACCAGGGTGCTTGTTGCTGGGCAATACTGCAGTGTCTGCACAGTGTACCGTAGTTAAGGTGCAGTCTCTGTTCACCTTGATCTCCCGATCTGACACATTGTGAATCTGGACCATCACTCATCATGCATAGGCATGGGCACGAGCAGGCAAGATGCTGGGCTTGACCAATAATCATTCTGGCAATTTTCCATCGCCTGGCACATCCAACATCAGTATTTTGTTCTTGACATCTTTCCGGAGGCAGACCTTCCCTTGAATGGTACACTGGGCATTAGGGTCCAGTACCATTAAATCGGAATCCTTCTTCCACATGGTCCCCACTGGTTCATCCTGGTCTACTTCCTCAGGTGTCTGTTGCAAATCATAGGCCCTCTTGATCAGAGCTGGAATTATCAGGGCTCTCCCAGTCCATCACCCTTGTTTCTTGTGACAGAGTTGTGCCAGTCTCCCAAACATATGGGCATTTGTCCCAGTTAACAGGGGGACCCATCATACAGTCCAGTAGGGGGACACACAAGGGACAAGGTCTCTACTCGCTCCTCTACACCAGTTACAGTTGCAGGAAAAGACAACCAGAGGCAAAGATACCCTAGGTAGGGATAGGACTTGTCGCTCAGGCCCCACACATGTAGGCCTTCCAGGGATTGCAAAGGCACATCAGATAAGTGTTTGTCGTACCAGTCCTAGAATACAATAGTCACTTGTGACCCACTGTCAAGCACAGCCCAAGTATGAATACCATTCACAGTCACCGTAGTCTCCTTTGAAGGGCCCACTATTTTGGACCAGTCTGGAGAGGCAGTAGCAGAGGTCTGGACAGACGATTTAGCCACAAAGAAGCTTGAGTTAGGGTTTCTCAAACCCTCATTGCAGTCATTTTGGGCACCCCTTGGCCACTGATTTGCTTTTCGGAGCTCCTCTTGGAGTCTGTTTACTACTCTAAGTCCTTCTTTGACTGGCATTCTCTTTTTATATGGCCATCCTTTCCACAGTTGTGACAAATGATAGACTCCTGGGTCATCCTGGGACAGAACGTCGTATGAGAAATTGAAGCAGTAGTAAAAGACTGGGGTCTAATATCTGCTTGCAGTGGTGAGAGTGGTGCAGCGTGTCTTAGCAGTTCCTTCAGAGTGGCAGTCAACCCGGTGATCTCAGCTTTGGAGCCACCCTCAGGAGTGGACACCTGAGGGTGCACCTCCACCCCCATGGCAGTCACGTCCTGAGAGGGACCAGAATCTTGTTCCATGGGGGGAAACCCTTGCACAGGCACCCATTTCAGCTCTTGGACTTCCTTTAGTAGTTTGTCTTTCCAATGCTGGGCCCAGGGCGGGAAGTCCTTTGCATTCTCAGAGTGCTCGTTAAGTGCAGACTTTTGCCCCTGAGCCTCACTTGGCTGATCACTCTCTGTCACAAGCGCAGCAGCAGCAGATAGGGGTGCAATTCCCTCACAGAGTTGCCTGTGCTCAACCCCCCGAATTTCTCTCATTAGTTCATCATGGGGGGGGGGCGGCGATTCCAGTCAGGTGGCAAAGCGCAACTGAAGCAGTAACAATTCTGAAAATGGAGCAGACTTAAGGATCCGGTCCAGCCTAGTTCGATTTAATTCATTTGACAGCAAACTGCCCTTTCTGAGGCACTCTTGCAGCAGCTTTTCAAGCCGAGGTACATACACAGACAATGGCTCCCCTGGGTACTGCTGAGCATTTCTTACTCTCCACCACAGATTCTCATCTGAATCCGGGCTCCCATACACATTCTCCAATGCATCAAGATAGTCCTGTGCAGTTGCTTCAGAGTTATTGGCCCGCCTGGCACGGATGGTCGCCAGGGCAGGATCTCGGACACTCTCACTCAGCCTCTTTCATTTCTTTGCTTCTGAGCATTACCATTCAAGTACTAGAGGGGCAAGATAGTCTATCCAGGTCTCCCAGTCATCCTCCCCCTGTGGGGGTGGGGAGGGTGCATGAGAAGATTCTCAGCCTTCGGTAGGAGTTGTGACTAATGGCAGGTACAGATATAGGGGCCAGCATTGGCATGGGCATAGAAGGCAGAGCAGTAACAGGTGCTGGAGTGGGAGGGGGTGTTGGGGAAAAAACACCCCCAGGTGGCAGAAATAGTTTCTTACAGTCCTCTACGGTTTTCCCTTCCTCCAGCAACAACTTAGCAAATTTCTCCTCAAAAGTCTCAGATAATTGTGGGAGCTTATCCTCCCCGGGGTCTTTACTGTCTTTTGTTATCACTCTCCAGGCAGCTAGAACCCTTCTGGAGCAATAATCTGTGGCACTTTAGAGCTGTCCACGAGGTCACTACACTCTACTAAGGCTATGAAAGTTTGGGCGATCAAATCAGCCTGTCGACCCACCACTACAGGATTTTTTAAACATTCAACTTTGGAGAATACTCCCTCTACATTGTCCTTACTGGTATCCGGGGGAATATCCAGTATAAGCAGAGCATTTCGGGGGTCGATCTCCTGGCCTGTACACCACACCACCAACTGGTGTACAGCCATTTCTACTGGGGTAGCCATTAATCTTTAACAATAATTCATAATTTTTGGCCACTAGAAGGCACAAAATCCAAGCAGTGAGCCTCCAAGATGTAACCCCTAGGTGGCGCTATCCCAAGGGCTACTACCCCTGCCTACTTGGTTAGTAGCAGGTTAAGGGGCCTGAGTTCTGAAATGGGTGCCTCCACCCGGAGATCAGGGTTGGCAGTGGTCAAGCTAACCTGGTCACAGCCCTCTAGGACACTGTAACCCCCCTCTTTCCTTACTAGTGGCCGGAACAATACACAATAATCCCTTTCACAATACCCCTGATACACCACACAAGTACCCACACTGTTTGCACTTACCACCAGGGCTTTCCTCTGGCTCGACCCTGGGGACCCCCCCCTGTAAAACAAGGTTATACACAGCAAATAACAGCAGTACAGTACTCTTGCACAAACTGGAACCACAGTCAGGGTAAATGCAAAAAGAGTTAGATCCGATTTATTTAAGGGACTTGAACAAGGGAAGGGCATAATCAGGTTAATTTTCTTAAAGGCTGTGTCAATCAAACAGTTATGCATGCACGTCAGGGTCCATAAATAGTCACACACTCTGAGTACCCAGGTGAAGAAGAGGTGGGCTAGCCACAATCATTGCCCGGGGTAGGCTGGCGCCGCAGCTGGTTGGGGCCCTGTGATGGAAGAAAACAACATGCACCCCACACACTAATTGTAATCCGGAGCCGGAGAGCTCAGTTCATGAAAGAAAAGAAACAACAAGACAATCAGATGACACATTTAGATTAAGCTGTTGTTGCAAGGAGCTACCCTGATGGTTACTCACAATACCCAAGACTGGACACAGGCTGGATGAAAACTGAGACTGCAGGTGGTTGATCTGGAGTGCTAGGAGAAGCAGGGTCCACATGATTTACCGAGGCTTCATTCCTGTTCAAGCGTGGATCAGGGGGCTGATCCCCAGGCAGGTCTCTCGTCGATGGCTTTCTCTGTGCAGTGGGGTAGTCTGGTAGGGCCAGTGTGGCAAGGCCCAGGCCATATGGAGATGAACGGGGATTCAGTCCGGTCAAGCTGGATACAACTTCCAGCAAGCAGAACACAATTCACACAGTGGGGAACCAAATCACGACCCACTATAAACACACAGCTCATTTACATGTAAGGGATTCTACTATACTAGGCAAACCAGTCTCCGGTCACAATCACAAAGTCTCTGCACACACTGGGAGTTTAGAGGTAGCTGGAAATCCTGACAGGCTGATGCATTCAGCAAATCTTTGGTCTTCTTCAGGTTGATCCTGGTCACGACTCAGTGGCTTACTTCGTTCTCACAAACTCGGATTCAGTCCAAACTGATTCTCTTCTCCCTCTCAGGGGCAGGAGGCAGGCATGCAGGCCAAAACTCAGGCCTTTCCACAGAGACTGTCTCCAGCTGTTGCTTCTTCAGCTCCAACTTAGATCTGACTCAACTGTTAGCATGCCTGGGAATTTCCCCAAGATCCAAAAGGTTGGGTTGGCTGATTCATCTGTCAGTCACAACAGGAGCTCCCCCTTCAGTGCAAAAAGGCACCCAAAGCACAAAACTACAATTCCTACAGAGTCTGACTCCAGACAGCTCCTGTAGTCTGGCTCCATTTTAGGTCCCACCAGTACTGATTGGTCCAACTCGGCAGTCCCGGGCCAAGATAGTGGAGATAAACAAAACAGTCCTTGATGCAAACAAGGCAAGTTAGACAAACTACATTATCATTATCACTCTAAATGATTTTCAGCAAATAGTTACATCTTTCAACAGAGCTCCTTCTCAGATTACTTATGACTACAATCCAGTCAGCTCTTAAAGAGACAGTACACAGAGTCTATACAGGCACTCTCTTGCAATCACATTTAAACTGCTAAAACGCAGGACACCAGCCTGGCAGTGAGCATTTAGGCAAGCTCAAGGAAAACTTTTCAGCAACCCCCATTTGTAGGTGGGTTACATTTGTATTAGATTAGAGGGCAGATCCATGGATCATGTGGTTACCAGAACAGTATAAAGGCTAGTCCTTTGGGACCATTCTTGAGATAGGTACAGCCTGAGCAGGTTGTATAAGGACTGTTGGTTCCTTAAAGGCACAGAGGGTGGGACTATGTCCGGAGAGTCCTAGCTGTACATATTGATTTCTTTTTTTTTTCTTTCTGTGTAAATAAAATCACACAGCGGTGTGTTTTGCTTCATCTGAACTTCTTACTCCTATGTATATTTCCTCAACCCACTCAGTTTGGCCAACCCGGCCACACTCCTGACTACTTTTCCTGCCTCCCTCTGCTTTTCCAGATACAGTTCCCTGTTTTTCTCTCTCTGTTTTTCCTTGTACCTCCTGAAAGCTAGCTTTTTCTCTCTTACCTTCCTGGCCACGTTCTTTGAGAACCATAGTGGTTTTTCTTTCTCTTTATTTTGCTTACTTGCCTAACACAAAGGCTTGTTGCCTCTGCTATGGCTCCCTTAAGGTTAGATCATTGTTTCTCTATAACCCCCTTCTTTTTCCCCTGCCAGGGCTTCCTTGAGATATTCCTCCTTTTTTGCAGTCAACCCATCTGAAATCCAAGATCCTTCCTTTTGTGTGGTTTGACTCTTCCACTGTTCTCACACTGAACCACACTGTACGATGATCACTGGACCTCAGGTGGCTACCCACCATTATATTGGTGTCTCTGTCCCCATTGGTGAGTACCAGGTCCAAAATTGCTCCTTCTCTGGTGGGTTCCACCACAAGCTGCTTGAGGCATGTCCCCTGCAGGGCACCCAGGATGCCACTGCTCCTGGCTGTGGCTGCAGCCAGGGTGCGCCAATCCACATCAGGCAAACTGAAGTATCCCACCAGCAGCACTTCACCTTTGGCTGTCATTTTGTGGGTGGCTTCCACTAGTACTCCATCTATCTCCTCCCCTTGTGGTGGAGGTCAGTAGATCACACCTATGTGAATGGCAGTGCTATTTCCTGTCTCCAGGGTAACCCACTGTGCTTCTGCTCCCTCCTGCATTCCCTGAACTTCAGTTGCTTTAATTCCCTTCCTGATGTAGATAGCCACCCCTCCAATACAATGTATTAGTTCAATGCCCAGAAGACAGGCTTTTCAAGCCAGGAGCAACTGCATAATATTTTCACCTGTCTTTGTGTTCAGGCCTTTTTTGAATTCCTCAGCAACCCAACCTGAATGGTATCACACCAAGGTTCGTCTTCCTAGGACTGTAGCCACCAGACTGCATGTATGCAACAGACTGTGGGAACTCCCCATAAGGACTGTTGGTTTAAATGGCACATCAGTGAGGGAGAGTTCTCAGACAGTGTCTGCCTACTGGAGGGTGCTTGGGATTATTTATTATAGTGGTGCGGTAGCGCCACTATAGTTAGGGTGAGCTGGGGTTTCTATGTTAAACCTCAAATTTTTCACTTTAATATCTTCACAATTATTCAACAGATCTGCATGGTCTTGGGGGGGGGGTAGATCTCTTGATGTGCCAAGTTTTGTTCCAGTTGGATATGCGGATTCCAAGATGTGCATAATGAGAAATGTGAAAAAATCACTGTTTTGCTGTTTTGTCATCGCCTTGCACCTACATGGTTTAGAGTCTTAGTCTGAAATGTTCAGGATAAAATGGGCTTGGCCAACAGATGTGCCTTTTGCTGGTTCAGTGCAAAAATATTAATCCAGGGCTTGAAATTCCCATTGAAATGGTGTTCCGAGAACACCAGATTCAGCCCCCTGGTAAACTGTGGTATATACTGCTTTATGGAGTGAGGTTCGAGCAGCTGCCATTTTGTTTTGGGCACCCACGTTTTGCCTCAGGCACCCACTTTGCCTCCAAGTGTTGTTTTTTTTAATTGGTTTTCAGCTCCGGAGACTGTTTGGGGCCTTCTGAGATGTTCCAGCCATCTGGAATGCCGCATTCTGTCTGCACAGCCTGAGACCGATCGAAATCTCATGTTCACTACTGAGATTTCAGTCTTGGGCTGAGCAGTTGCACACTTGCTTTCCCTCACTCCTGGGGTGGCAACCATGCTGACAGGACTCTCCTGCTGTGGCTCCTCACTCTTTACATCATTGCCGCTCCATGGTGGTCTGTTAAATTGGAGAGCTGACTGAAATGGTAGGGTGAAGGAAAGAAAACAGTACAGTCAGGATTTTGAGAAGTGGGTTGTGGATCAGGAGAGAGGATTTTCTGTGACTGATGAGAGTTAGTGAGCCTCAAGGAAACAGTTGGCGGGGGGGGAGAGTTGGAATAAACGGAGGACAAATGTGCCATTTTGCTGTGTTTTGCAGACTTAGCCAATTTCTTTTCAAAAATTAAGCAGACTGCCTAAAAAAGGAGGAACAAAATGAAAAAGTCCAACAAGGGAAAACTTTTACAGGGAAGGCACTGCCTAGAAAAAAAACCAAGGCAACAAGCCTGAAAAAAGAAGACAAATTTAACCTTTTTGGGCACATTCCCTGGCACAAAACACAAAAAGGCAAGAAGGGAAACAAAAGCCAAGGGAAAACAAACTTTGCCTTAGTACTCAGGGCATTAAGTTGCCAGCACAGAGTCAGTATAGCCTAGAGGTTAGAGTAATGAGCTATGAACAAGCTTGGTACATCCAGCAGATCAGACCTGGGTTTGATTCTCACAACCTCCACTTGCATACTGTGTGATTCTGAGCAAGTCACTTAACTGCCCAGTGCTTCCAGGTCACCCCTGAAAACAAGCACTTGTGCCTAGTGGGCCTTACCTGGTTACCAAAGACTTAAAATAATATTTATTGCCCAGTTTCAAGGAGGGGCACTCTGCCACAAAATAACTGAAGTCAACAACAAGGATAACATTTGCCTTGGTACAACAATCATGCCCTAATCTCCCTGATTTGGTGAGGCAAAAATGTCCTGTTTTTTTTCCTTGTTTTTGGGACCCCCAAAAAAGACACCAGACATTTCTTTTACATATTTTATTGAAAAAAGACAGGCTGTAAGGTATTTCACTGAAGTAGCTTTATTTTGTGCAGCTTGCTCATTTTTATTCTGGGCAGACTTCACCTTGTGGGGGGAAAAAAAAAAGAAAATTAGACTCTGGGCAGTTAACAAATTTGCAACTGGCCAAGAATATATAAATTTTCTTACCTGTTCTGAGGACGAATAACAAAACCCAACACTGTCACTCTCCTCACATCTGCCTGCAGTTGAATCTGCAACAAAGCAAACACATTTTAGCGAGGCCCAGGACTAAAAATATTGATATGATTGAATGAGTCTGCTTGACACTCACCTTGAACAGAAAATTCTCGATTGCTGCGGGGACCCATATCTCTCTCTGGGGTATCACGGGGTGGATTTATCCCAGTTAGTCAGTTCTGTATCCACTGACCCTTGCCTGTTTGGTCAGGTGCTTCTTTGCTGGCAAAATTAATAAGAAATTGCCAGAACAGCCAAGATGTGGCATTTTTGGAATGAAGTAAAGAACCCTAAGACCATACCAGCAGAGAAGGAGGCTCTTAGGAAAAAGGGGAGAGATGCTGCTTATGACAAAAGCAAACGTTTGCGTATTTTTCAAGAACCCTGGGTAACAAAGTACGCGAGGGTTGAGCATAACCCTGAGAAAAACGTAATGTTTTGTAAATCATGTAGGAAATTCCCAGACACTGCTGATACATCAGCATATTATGAAGGTGGCTGCAATAATTTCACTGAGCAGTCTTTACAAAAACATGGCAAGTCTAAGAAGCACTCCCTCGCTGATGCCTGACTTGTAGCCAAATCCCAGCAGGCATCTGCTGCTGACAGAGCAATCAAAATGCTCAGTTCCAATGTGGCACATCATGTGCAGATCTTAATTGGAAATGCACATGCCTTGGCCAAACATGCTAGGCCATATATAGACTTCCAGTGGATATGTGACCTTGACAAATGTAAAGGGGTTGATACTGGAGAAACCTATCACAATGACAGATCATGCCACATGTTCATCAGTAATATCGCTGAGGTGGAATGTAAGAAGCTGGTGGATGTGGTGAAGAATGCAGACTTCATGTCCGTAATGATAGATGGTTCTACAGATTCCAGTATGAAAGAACAGGAAATAATTTACATAAGAACAGTAAGCAAGGGGGTGTCAGGTGTTTTTTTTGTGTCCCTGGAAAATCCACACAAAGCAGATGCAGCATCAATCACGGCATGCATCGATCAGGTCATGTTGTCACAGACAGAGTCAGCAGACTGGAAAAACAAATTGGTAGGGCTTACAACCGATGGGGCAGCAGTGATGACCGGTAGAAGAGGGGGGTAGCTGCACTATTGAAAAAGGATTGTCCTCATCTAGTCACGATCCACTGCAATGCACATAGACTGGAGATAGCCCTGAAGGATGTCTTTAAAAAACATCATGTATCATAAAAAAATAGACCAACTTCTGCCAGAGATCTATCTATTTTATCATTTTTCACCACTAAACCATAAAAATCTGAGAGAGTCCTGTCAGGCAGTGGTAGTAAGATGCCTTATTCCAACCAGAGTGGGAGGAACCAGATGGGCACAACACACATTAACAGCACTGAAAGTGCTCATCACAGACTATCCTGGAATCCTGCTGCACTTCCAGCAGGTATGTACTACTGTCTGACTCCATTTTAAGTACAGTCTTCTAGATTTGTTTTAAAATGGGAACTGCTAAAGCAACAACTTGTGCCATTTTTTTGTCTTCTCAAATGTACATGGCGGATCCCGAGGGGACCAAGCAGCGAAGGCCAAGGGCTACCTGAAGACCATGCAGACCTAGAGATGTCTACGTTACATTCACCTGATGGCAGACATCCTGGAAGAGTTCACAAAAGCCAGCCTGCTTCTTCAAGCAAATGATACTTCAGTGGGAGAGGTGTTTGAATCACATCAGGACCTGAAGGCTGCCTTGTAAAGTTGAAAACAAGGTAATTTTGTTTTCCAGAATGATGGAGTTTTAGCTAGACTATTTCCCTCCACCATAGCCAGAAAAAAAAAACTGTTAGTATTATCTTTCTGTCAGGACTAGTTAGGTCAGGCAGGGGGATAAGTTTGTTTTTCCTTTTGTTCTTGTTTTCTAGACCTAGAAAGCACTTGCGAAATTTCGATCCCTTGGAGGGACCTGAATTCCATGGACACACCCTGTCTCTTGACAAAGCAGACCAGTTTTCCATTGACAGAGAGACACTACTGACAGCCATGATCCTAAATGTCACAAACAGGTTTGAAGACATGCACCAGCTGGACTCCGTTATGGTGGCCATGAACCACATTGTGAACTTTAAACAGTGGCCAACAAGCCACGTGGATTTGACAGGTGTGTTAGGGAGGGCAATTAACTCTGACTGGGTGGCGCTGGGAGAATCATCTTTAGCTTAGTGAGTAGGAAGTGAGACAGTTTTTTCCCAATTTGTTTCAGATTATGTGGAGGATGCAGTAGCTGGTGTCATAGAGGAGTTCAGACCAGTCCTCATAGAACAGAACATAGATCCAGATGTGTGTAGCAGAGCGGACCAAACTAAAAAATCACATAAAGAGAAGGTGCATTTCTTCTTCTACCACTAACAATCAGCAAATTCTCAATGTACTGTCAGGCTGCAGGTCAGGTCAGGGTACATCATGTCCCCCCCCAAAGGTACGCCAACATTGTAGAAGCAAAGTGGCCAGATATTCACCAGACTTGCCAAGACAAATGCCACAACATTTTGGGACTAGTAACCTTAATTCATACCCTACTGGCAAGTACAGCTGTTTGTGAACGTGGGTTTAGCCTAATGAAAAGAATAAAATCCAATTGACGAAGTTCGTTAGGAAAGAAGAGTCTGATAGACTTAATAAGGATCTCATTACATACATCATGTGAACAGGAATGTGATCCAATTCCAGTCGTTGAGTAATGGTTAAGAAGTGGTAGACAGAAAAAAGGCCTTCTTTGCATCCATATGGTCCATGGAACAAAAAGCAAAGCAATGAGCAGGAGGAAGAAGAGGGAGACAATGTCTATGAAACCCTTCAGTCTGGTTTCAGGAAGAGGTATAGCATGAAGACTGCCCTTGTTAGGGTATTAAATGATCTCCTAATGTTGAGAGATCGAAAGGCTTGTACCATCCTGGTCCTTCTCGATCTCTCAGCAGCTTCTGACACTGTGGCCCATGGAGTGCTTTTGGAGACCCCGTAGTTACTTTGTGGACTATCCGGTACAGTCCTCAAATGGTTTCAATCATTCCTCACAGGCAGATCTCAGAGGGCGGTCACCGGAATTTATTCCTCTGACATCCTCCCTCTGTCTTGTGGGGCACCACAGGACTCCATATTGGCACCCATGTTATTCGCAGTGTATATGCTGCCATTGGGAGATATCATTAGGTGATACAGCTTGAGTTTTCATTGCTATGCAGATGATACTCAGCTGTATATGTCCTTTGTGCCCGGACAGGTTGATACGGTTTCCGTGCTAAATAATTGCCTATCAGAGATCAAAAACTGGATGGGTTCCAGTTGGTTAAAACTGAATCCGGATAAGACAGAGGTTCTAGTTGTGGACCTTGGTCGCCCAGGGGTGGGTTTTGGGGCTGGGCATGTGTCCAGCCTGTGGCTTGATGGTGTCCAGCTCATTACCTCAGATCGGGTGCAAAACCTGGACGTATTTTTGATGATGGTTTGACACTGAATCCTCAGGTGTCAGCTGTGGTTAAGTCCTCATTTTATCATCTGAAGAATATCGCCTGGGTAAAACACCTGGTTATCCCGGGTGACCTTCCAACATTGATTCATGTCTTCATTACCACCCATCTTGACTGCTGCAATGCCCTCTACATAGGGCTGTCTGGGACTGATATCCACAGCGTGCAGCTGGTACAGAACGCTACGGCTAGGCTATTGACTTGTATCTCTCGGTCCAGTCATATTATGCCAATGCTGCGTGGACTGCACTGGCTGCCGGTTCAGTGGTGGATCACCTATAAGGTAGGCTTGCCTACCTTTAAAGCCCTACATGAACAGGGACCAGATTACCTGAAAGATCTCATGGTTCCCTACATCCCCAGTTGTCCTCTCCAGTCTGCCAATGAAGGATTGCTGGAAATTCTCAGGGTTCGCTTGAAAACATCTGGAGCTCGTGCTTATTTTTTTGTAGTACCAACTCTGTGGAATTCTCTTCTTCGTTGGTTAAGAGAATGCCTGACCCTCAGTAGTTTTAAATCAATGTTGAAAACATATTTGTTTTCTCAGGCATTCCCAGACTGAATTTTAAATTGATGTTGCTGTATTTTATATTGTGGCTATGCTCTGTGCAGCACCTTGACATTGAAAGGCGCTATATAAATAAAGTTGACTTGACTTGACTTGAGACAGCTCAGAGTCAGAAGCACATTTAGATGAATCTTTCATATCTGAAACTTATTCTGAAAAACTTTTGTCTGATGATGATCCTCATGTTATATCTGGTGATGAACTTGAGTATACTCCCATCTCAGTGTTGTGCCCTAGAACTAGTTCACAGGAAACTGTTAACTATGGGGAGAGGGGGAATTCTTGCACCACTGAGTCTCAGCCAGATGATGACTTGATGTTGTGATCATGGCCTAGATTTAAGGTTTGACCTTTCTTTGCCACCCAACTGTTGAGTCCAGCTTGGACTAATGTCTTCATTTACAAAACAGTTTAATATTGCTATTTGCAATCAGTTGTTAAAATGTGCCATTCCAGATTTTTGGTGGCAAAAATAATTGCCTGGTCACAGTGCCAGATTTACAAGTCAGTAGGTTTAAAATAGATCAGTACAGTCTAATTTGTCAAATCTGTGAGCTCTCAATCCATGTTCTACTAATTTCAATTTTGTTATAACAGACATGCGTAGACTAATGCTAACTTGTCGAGCAGCAGCACAGATAGCCAGTCCTAGCGCAGTCCATCAGCAGTCAACTGCAAGTCGGTGAGGCAGCTGAAAATAATGCACCACATCAGGTACTGTTTTATCTTACAATTAAATGTACCTGGAATTTATTTGAGGGAAGCAGCTGAGCAATAAGTAGTCCATATTTGGGTACGTGAACAGAGTGTCTTTCCGTCTTCATCATTTTTCTTCCCTTCTTCTTAGTAACCCTGACTCCCTACAATAAAACAATCACAGAGATTCCATGCACCAACATGAGATGTGGCATATTGGACCACTCAGCAGAGCAAATCCGGCGTTTGAGATCAACCCTGGTCCATCTCTGCATCCCGTCATAACCTTGCCCCCCCCCGGCCACCACTCTCCCTAAAACTGATGGACTAACTTTCGCCCACCTGAATGCTAGGAGCCTTATGGCCAACCTCCCTCACCTCCAGGCTTGGATCTATACTAACGTCCCGGACGTCCTCGCCATCACAGAAACCTGGCCAAGCCCACAGTGCCTGACTCTCAGTGCCACTTTCCTGGATACAACATGCTTCATATCGACCGTCCCTGGCACTAAAGGGAGGTGGCCTTGCCTCTACTTCAAAACTCACCTAAACATTACCCTTCTGCAGGACCCTCCTACCAAACTGTGAAATCCTACACCCTTACTGCTTCTTGAGGGTGTAAAGAAACTCCATGTTTTTGTACTTATATCCCCAAAAATGCTACACAAGGCATCACTGAACTCCTAGGGTTTCTGCCTTCAGTTACAGGCAAGAATGACATTATCTGCCTTGGTGATTTTAACCTTGACTGGTCCGAGAAAACTCAGCTAACCTATCCTCCTTAGCTAGCAAGGCAAATCTATCCCAGCTCATACATGAACCCACAAGGGTCTCACGTGGGGGCAACTGTGCCACCCTCCTTGACTGGATACTTACTAACAGGACGGAATATGTTGCCTCAGCCGGTGTGCTACCTGACACAATTAGTGACCATTATCCCATCTACTGTGTCTGGAACACTGTCATTCCTCCCCTCCCTGCTAAAACTGTAACCTTTCCTAATCTCTCCGCCTAAGTCATGAGGACTTCTTAACTGACGTTAACCAGGTTGACTGGTCCCCTCTCTACCAAACAGAGGACATTAACATAGCCACAGAATATTTCAACTCCATCCTCCTCTCTCTTCAAAACCTTCACATCCCGGTCACCACACGTAGGATGGCAGGGAAAGTAACCAAGTGGCTAACACGCCCCCTGCTTCAACTTCTCAAATCTAGGGAAAAACTTTGGTCCAGGGAAGATCTCCCACCTCTGCAGACTTTGAAGACTATCGTGCATTACGTAACAACTGCAAAAGACAAATTCGTATTGCCAAAAGCACCTACTATAGGAACCTACTAATAACATCCTCTACAAATCCGTGCAGGTACTGGTCCAAAATTAAGGACATTCTCGGCAACGACAAGCAACAGAATCCAGCTGACATGAACATTCAAGGTGTTCACTGCACCAACCATGACACCATTGCCAACGCCTTCAATGCCCTTTTTTCTTCTCCACCAGTCGCTACTCTAACTAGCCCACAACCTGACTGTCCCTCTTCTCCTCCCTCGCCCCTCCCACCCCTCCCTTTCGTTCTGGCTCCAACCACATACCTTGAAGTTCGCAAGCTACTTAACTCCCTTCCGGCATGGGGGTCAAGGGCCTGAGGGCATCCATCCTTGCATACTTAAGCAGTATGCACCTTGGCTGACCAGACCTATCACCTGGCTTTTTAACCTCTCAATTCATACGTCTACTGTCCCATCCACCTGGAAAACTGCCAGAACCATCCCTATACACAAAAAGGGCGATGTCAAACTCATGTCCAACTACCGCCCTATATCTCTTCTGCCCACTCTCAGTAAGCTGCTTGAAAAAATAGTCCACCGCCAGCTTGCTGCTCACCTTGACATGTTTAATCTTCAAATCCCGTGCCAACATGGTTTTCTGGCCCGGTCCCACAGTACCCTCTGCACTTACACAACTTACAAATGACATCAGAAATAATATGGACCGTGGCCTACTCACTGGGCTGTCTTTATCGACCTGTCTAAAGCCTTGACATGGTACACCATCCTCTCATAAAAAAGCTCCAATCCATTGGAGCATCTGACAAACCCTCTCCTGGTTCCATAGCTATCTTGACAATCGGACTCAGGCGGTAGCATTTCACAAGCCCTTTCCTCCCCCTAAACATCTCCCATGGAGTTCCCCAGGGATCCACTCTTGGACCTCTACTCTTCTCCCTCTTCCTAAATGATATTCCCACCATGTCCCGCATAGCTGCACTCTTGTATGTAATGATGACCTTGTTCTGTACTCTGGGTCAAAATCGGTTGCTGCCATCAACTCCACTCTCACTAATGACTTCCATTCCTGCAGACCTGGCTCTCTAGCAACCACCAAGTCCTGAACCTAGAAAAACCTGTGCTATGCTATTCGGATCCTCTAAGAAACTGTCTGCCCCCTCGAACAGACTCCGGGTTCAATGCCTTGATGGCTCCCTCATCTCAAACACTGAGTCCTTCAAGTACCTTGGGGTCACTTTGGATCCCACACTTGACCTGTCTCAACATGTCAATATGGTGTGCCATGCCGTCAATGCTAAAATAGGTGGAGCTTATCGTGTGCGCCACTCCCTCACTCCTTCCGCTAGACTTTCTGTTGTGAGAGGTATTCTCTTACCCCAGCTCCAATATGCTCTGCCCCTCCTCTTGCTGCAAACTCCTGCTACACTACAAATGGGACACTGTCTACAACAACATCTGTAGGTTCCCTTATGCTGCCCCGTCTTACCCATCATTGTCTCCTTCGCTGGCTTAAAATTGGCTGTCACCTAAGGATATTCGAGCCTGCTCCCTGGGCTGCTTTATCGACTCCCTGTCTAGACCTCTCTGCCCTGTCTATCTTGCCAACCTCCTGACTCCTGCCTCACACACCCGTACCCTCAGGTCTTCCTCTGTCCCCATGCTCTCCACTAGACCTTGCATGACAAAAATGGGTGAACAGGCATTTGCCCATTTTGCTCCCAAATTCTGGAACTCACTCCCCCTTATGGTGAAAACTTCAGCCTCCCATCGAGAATTCAAAAACTCGCTGTTCACCCACCTCCTAGCCTCTGGCCAATGCAAATGCTCTTAATTTGCTTTGTCCCACTGCAGGCTGTCGGGTCTGACCCTGAGTACTACACTAATGTTCTCCCATGCAATACGTTTGTCTAGGTGGCTATGAACCTTGATGTCTTTACTGTCCTCAGCTGTCTTATGGTTACCCTAATTGCTTTATTTTACATCCTTATTATGATCTATGCCTAAAACGTACCCTTATGTAACTATTACTGTGCTACCCAATGTATATCTTGTTTTGCTCCTGTACACCTACAGTATATTATGTCTGTGCATTTCTGCATATTGTAACCAATGTCCTGTGCTCTCCCGGGTCGTGCCTGAAAATAGGCAGGTCTGTTGCCTAGTGCACTTACCCGGTTACCAAAAGCTAATAAATAAATAAATCTGATAACTGAATGGTACGGTAACTTTCTGGCCAAATTGGATTTCATGAAAAAAATTACTTAAATCTATCATGATTAGGAGCGGGATATTTTAAATTTGTACAACCTGGTCAACAGGTCATGTCACGGTAATAAAACTATCACGTACTGTCACGTGCTGTTACAAATCACGTCAGATAGCTGAATCATAAGCTTCTGTTTAAACTGGCCATATTTATTTTTCTGTAGCCTCTCATAGTGGGGTAGACAAAAAGCAAGAAGACAAAAAGATACTGATCATGATAATGTCGATTGCTGCTTGAACATTTTAGCTGTGCATAAGCTCACTGTCATCACTGACAGCAAAATGGCTGTCCAGGGTTTTGTGCTGCATTTTTAGGTTAAATTGCATCATACACAACTTACTTTGATTGTCTATACTGAATGGATTTCAAAGAGACTCTGTTTTTCACTACTTGTGTCAAGTATTCTCAACTGTGATGAGAATGCTGTCAGTCAGTGCTGCAAAAGCCCTTTGAAAAATGTATGTAAATGCCTGGCTGCTATTCATTCTGTGCATCACTCTTTCTGTACACACACATAATGAAGTGGAAGTTCAACTTTACCTAAAAATGAGGTAAAAAGAAACCAAAAAAATACATAAAGAAAAATAAATGAATAGAGAATTTTTAGAACTTGTTTTTTGCCTTTTATTACCTTTTAATTAGTTAAACAAGGATGTACTGATGGTGGGTGACATTTTGATAGCAGGTATACAAAAAAAGGGGGCGGCATATCATTTTCTGGGCTGGAATACCAAATCTGGGGAACTGGTAATCCGTGTGGTACACCACTTTTTAAAATGAATTTCTAGCCCCATAATCCCTCCCCGAACCAACTCTGACTAGGAGTTGGAATCCATTAGTATGAGGGTGCGGTGGCACAGACCCTTGCATTGGGGGTTTGGGGGAAGGCAAAGCCTCCCCAAAGAAAAAACAGTGTCCATGCATGGCTCCCAGCTGACTGCAAATCATGGTCGACATGGAGTCTGTCACTGTGATGCTGGTCGACAATGTAGTTGTTGAACCGGCGTCGTAGATCCCTTTGTATGGGGCCAATACTTTTTCATGAGGAAAATATCCTTTTTTGTATGGCCACCACTTTCGTTTTGCTGTTTAAACTTACAGACATTTTCAGTACATAAAAATAATGCCTTTTAAAAAAGAAACACCTGAACCTAGTTAAATGGGGCCCATTTAGCTAGATTCTGGTGTTCGTTGTTTTAAAAAGTTGCCAGAAATACATTGCCTGGGTACCCAAATTCCAGGGTGCCCAGCTTAGTGAGAGGAGCCATTCACCCACATTCTGTGTACAAGAACAGTGGGACTTTCTTGAATTCTGCAGCTGCAGCTGGAGCTTGTGCTGCAAAGCTGCTCTGAGAGCAGTAGGCCAGCGTTTCCCTGGTGTCTAGTGGTGCCCCCCCATTTCTGTCCCCTTATTTATGTTTGTTTGTTTGTAAATGTTTATGCTTCACTTTCCAAGAAATAGATAACTCAGTTGAGCGATTTCATTTACAATGGGGTCCAACATTCATACAAAAACCATACAGTGTACATCAGCATCTTTCAATTGTAAGTACAAATACATTAAAAAAATAGTGAGCATACAATAAGTTATATAACCTTACAGAATAATATTTCAGAAAGGAAGATATGTAGAGCAGACCAGATAGTTATGTCAGCAGCAGTGTTTTGGTTTAGTGTATTCAGACATTAACTATTTTTCAATTTCTTTCCATGATGAAATTGTCTTAGTTTTTAAGTTACATGGTAGTCCAGTCCATGTTCCAGGACATAAATTAGTGTTTGAAGAATTCCCTTTTACTGTTCTAAACACAGGTATATTAAATTCTAAGGTTTGAGCTATCCTTAAATCTTCTTGTGACAATTGAATTTGAAATATATCTTAAATAGGATGGAGTTTTGTGCAACAGGTATTTATGTACTATATTTAAAATATGCATATGTCTGCGGTTCTCTAAGGACGCCCTTCCCAGATCTTTATACAGTGAGCAGTGATGCAACAGTCTGGGTGCACCAGGAATGAAGCGTGCATACCTGTTTAAAGCCACATCTAATCTACCTAGATGTGTCCTTAGTGCCCCCCCATACACCACATCTCCAGAATCTGTAAGGGGAATCATCATACTGTTCTCTATTCTTTTCCTAGCTCCTGTAGGGATACACTTCTTTACTCTATGTAAACCAGCCAATCTGATAGTTAATCTTTTAATCAGACTATCTATGTGTACATTTCATTTTAGTTGTGAATGCTTCCAAATTCCAAGATATTTGTGTTTACCTGATCCAATGTATGCCCTGTATACATTTTTATCTGAAGAGTTTGAGTTGCTAAAATTTGTTTATTACTACGGACTATAGCTTGAGATTTCTTACTATTTTTATCACTCTGTCTTTTAAAATAACGCTGCAGCTTTTCGAAATCTTCCAGCAGTGCATTTTGAATTTCAATGACTGATGCTCCCTCCACATACAGAACAAAGTCATTTGCATACAAATGGTGCTGGACCCCTGCTATAAGAGGCCCATTATCGTTCGTATACCAATTGAACAATATCGGTGTCATCGAGGCACAGGTCAGGAAGCACAGGAAAACCAGAAGCAGTTGTAAAATTCACAACAAGTGTTTTATTATTGATGGGCCCTATGCATGAAGGGGGCAGAGTGGCTATGCACCGTGTATCTTAGGTGCGTAGCCACTCCACAGCCATTGCACCCCCTGCATGGGATGAACTAATGGGGGGTACGCAGACCCAACACACCCAATCCCCCATGTACACAGACAGCACTGCTCTGGGGGTGTTCCGGAGGTGTGCCAGCACTACATGGTATAATAATAATAAAACTTTATTTATTTAGCGCCTTTCAAATACCAAGGCCGCTGTACAAATGAATCATAAAATCAGAATATACATATAAGAACAACAGTTGATAACAGCATCAGTCCACGAAAGCCTTGTTCCATAAAAGAGTCTTGAAATCACGCTTAAAGGCTTCCACGGTCGTGCATTCTCTAAGCCGGTGAGGCAGAGAGTTCCAGAGGGTTAGGGCCATGAACCCAAAGGCCCTAGCCCCAGAAGACTTCAATATAACCCTCGGAACCTCTAGCAACCCCTCGTCGGCAGAACGGAGCTGTCGCACGGGGTGGTAAGGGATCAGAAGCTCTTTCAAGTAGTCAGGACCGGAGCATGCAGAGTATGCACTAAACTGCGTAGTGCTGGCCACATGGGTGCAGAGATGGGCACAAGTTACGCAGCCAGGACCCTGCCATAACCCCTGCATGCCCCCATGGACTCCATCCACCAGACACGATGGGACCAGGATGTGATCCTCTGTGCTGTCCTAGCCCACTAGGCAGCTAAGGAGGGTTGGGGCAGCTGATCAGGTGAGTGCCCACACAACACAGCCTACATGGTCCCCTGTTGTGGACGGTGTGCCTGTCCCAAGACCCTGTCCATGTTGAACGGTGTCAGGGCACATGTGTGTGGGGGAGGCTGACATATGGGCCTCCAGGCCAGGTCCTGCTGGTGGGGGTGTGGGTGTGCTGTGGGGGCATGCTTTGCCACAAGGGCCCAGGCAGTGGGTCCTGTGGCCAAGAGGGCAATGCCGCATGGGTCTGGGTGCCTTCATGTGCTATTCACACACCCGGGCCTGCACCATTAGGTGCAAGGTATCCATTCTGGGACCCATGCAGGGCTTCCCATTGTATGCATGACTGGGTCCTCAGCTACACCCCTGGCTGCCCTGCAGAGTCCTGCATGCTGGGGGGAGAAGCCATGGACAGGTGGGCACCAGTTATGAATACCTGCTTGTGCGTACCTGTCCGCAGGTGCGCAGCTATGTGAGTGGGGTATTTGAGTTCCACAACCCCCACCCACATTGTGCATAGCACCCAGTAACAGCAAAATAAAAAAAAAATGTTCAGAATAACTATGTACAATGGCAATACAAACATAGAAAGCAGAGTCCATTTTCTTCTCAATTTCAAACCTCAGACTCTGTCCCTCCCTTGCACAAGCATTGCTACTCTTTTTATAAGTTTGTGCCTGGGAAACTCGTTAAGAAAACAACATGCTTCTCACACAATATTCTTGTCAGTTTCAGCAGGTGCAGCAAAAAGAACACTGTGACCCAGAACTGACTTCTTGTTTACAACTCTGCAAAAGGCTTAAAAACTGCATTTCAGGTTAACCCCCTGAGTTCCAAATAGCTTTTTGCAATCATTTCAACATTATAACTATATACAGTTTTAAACAAAGGGATCCCAGTAGCAATTACATTTCTACAAAATGATTCACATATATTTTTATATCAGCAGATTTGCAAGGAGGGAGAAATGACAGAACAGCAAGTGAGGGTAGAGAGATAGTAAGAGGCAGAGAACTGCAAGACTGTTGGGGTGATCAAGTCCTAGGTCTCAGGAGAAAATTTGGTTGCACAACCAGAATGAGAAGAGACAGAAAATGAGAAGGTAGAACAGATCATTGCATTTAAACTCTTTCTGCATAACAAATCGGGCAGGTCCTTATTAAATCCTGTCACATATCCCCTCCTTAAAGGGACACTATCAGCTTTGCCCCTGTTTTTCTGTAAATTTATATCAGTGGGTCTGAAGGTACATACCTGTAAGACTGTTCCTCTAGAATGCCCCTGCATAAAATGAAAAGTAACCAGTGTACTTATTTTTTGAATATTTTTAATTCTTTTCCTTTGTTGCAGTCTGCAGTTAAATCCCCCAACACCCAGAAGCAGATCCGAGCCAAGAACACGTGTCTGTCAGTAGCACTATCCCGTTGTGCACATTTTTACCATCCCCTTTGCAGAAAGCATTTAATCCAGTACAGCATGTCATAGTACGTAATTCCTGGCATCTTTAAATAAAAACCGAGCACTTGTTGAGCCACAAAGTACTTAAAGCTGGTGCCGACATGCCACGCATACACAGAAGCTGTATGGGAAAAGATCTTGCGCATGCGTGGGAATGTGCTGTTACTGCGCATGCAAGGGATTTCAGCACCAACTTTGCAAAGTACTTTGTGGCTCAACAAGTGCTCAGTTTTTATTTAAAAATGCCAGGAATTATGAACTATAACATGCTGTAGTGGATTAAATGCTTTTTGCAATGGGGATGGTAAAACTGTGCACATCGGGACAGCGCTACTGACAGACACACGTTCTCGGTGCAGATCTGCTTCTGGGGATCAGATTTGACTGCGGACCACAGCAAAGGAAAGGAATGAAAAATATTTAAAAATAGGTAAACTGGTTACTTTTCATTTTATGCAGGGGCATTCTAGAGGACTGTTCTTATAAGTATGTGCCTTCAAACCCACTGATATAAAGATACTTATAAAATGGGCAAAAAGATTCCTCCCATCTGATTGGCCAAAGGGCTATTTTAGCCATGTTCTTATCAGCCCATATCTTGCCAACCGGCACTAAATGCCACAAGGAAAGCCCCATAACCTAAGGTATCAGTGTCCCACCTGTACCCCAGTCAGGAAAATTGGACTGTAAAGCCAACGGCACTCGCTAAAGTGACTGTGAAGTATAAAACAGGACCACAAAATGGAAGTCAGTCTCAAGTGTTTGGCTCAGTAATCAGTTGGCTGCGAAGGATAAAATCCCCTAAATGACAAGCAACAAAAAGTTCTTCATAAATACCATTTAAAACCTAAGGTGCCCCTACTTTTATTTTTCTTTTCTCCATCTTTCCTTTCTATGGTCATCTGTTTTACTCCGAATCCCTGCCATTTAAATTCCACATACAGTTGGGTTTTCTAATCACACCCCTTTAAAATAACAATGCCAGACTTTTTAAACTTTAGAGTATGTTTTTGTTTGTAACCTTTTCCTCTGTTTCTAACATTAGAAACATGAATGGAAGCAAGTTGCACCTTCAAAAAGCTAGACACGAGCATGACCGTGTATTGCCATAGCAATGCTAACTCGGGCTTGCAGACACTCTGAACCACGGACTCCCTCACTCCCGGCTTTCAACTGTGGGCAGCTTCTTTTAAACAAAAGTGAGTAAAGCTAAGGAAAATACAAATACCTCTAACTTTTTAAACACACAAGACCTTACGTGAAATATTTCACAGAACCTCCTGTTACAGTACTGACAGCACTCGGTCAGTTACCCTCTATATTAGGCTGTCAAAACTGAAACTGAGTCTTGCCTAACTCATCTGGAAATGGCAGGATCAACCAGATAGTTTTTTAAAAAAAACTTCTTTCTTTAAAACTTGTGGCAGGATCAGCTGTCTGGGTAGCTGATGGTACAGACACACATACCAACCTCCTGCACTCAAACACAATGACAGGAACTACGTTTTATGATTTTCTACTGAACATATACTTTTTTATATGCACTTTGTGTGTGCATTTTTTTAAATTGATATCTTTCTTGAAGTTTATAGCACAGCTGGAGCACTGGTGTAGGTTATGGCCTTATAAGAGCACTTCCCAGGTGCTAAAGGCACCGCGCAAGCGCCTCATGCCTCATAACGCACCTGGGGCATGTTTTATCAGGCCATAACCCACACCCCGAGTGTCTTATTGCTGGCAGAAAAAAATGAGAGGCAAGCTGACAGTGTCCGTCTAAGAGGGAACCTGTTTTAAAAAAGCAGGTTTCCAAAACTTTCTAGTAATTCTCATCTAACATAAGCATATAACCTTTACAGTTCTGTGCATATGCAGTATCCTTTTTTTTTCAGTACAACAGTACTGCAAACAGTGAAGTTTAAACTCACACATTTTGTTTTTTAACCTTCAGAATTCTCAATTCCTGATCCATATCTTGACAGAAAATCAGCATGACATTCTCTTCCCCAGATGTGTGCATCACATAGAAACATATAAATTGCCAGCAGATAAGGAATGCTAGGCCCATCCAGTCTGCCTGTAGGCCCTAATCACTTTAATTTTAAATGGCTGTAGTGCCAGGTACCACCGTGGGATTCTAGAATTTTTATCTTTCATTTGGTTAAACCAACAGAGAGGACTGTGATCTGTTACAAGTACAAAGTCAGCTCCTAGTAAGTAAAACATAGGGACTCCAAGGCCCACTTTGCCGCAAGGCATTCCTTTTCAGTGGTGGAGTACCTTTTCTCTCTGCCATGCAAGTTCCTACTCACGAATAGAGTAAGATGTTCTTTCCCATCTATATGCTGACTCAAGACTGCACCTAGGCCTACCTCTGATGCATCAGTCTATAACAAAAATTGTTTCTCAAAGTCGGGGCTTCTTAAAACAGGGTCTGAACATAATACAGCCTTAATGGCTTGAAAAGTCTCTTCACACTCTGGGGTCCATTTCACAATTACTCGGGAACCATTTCTTTGTGAGTTTAGTGAGGGGAGTAGCTAACTCAGCAAAGCTGGGAATAAATCTCTGATAATAACCAGCCAGCCCTAAAAATGACCTGATATGTTTCTTGGTTTTGGGGACAGGGCTGTTAGTGACAGATTCTATCTTGGAAACCTCTGACTTGATTTCTCCATTTCCCAAAACACAGCCCAAATATCTGGCTTTCTGCATGCCCAATGTGCACTTGGTAAGATTAATTGTCAGACCTGCCTTTTTGATTGAATGAATAACTGCTCGTGGGTGTTCCAGGTGACTTTTCCAGTCTGGTCTGTACACCACAACATCATCCAGGTATACAGCACAATAACCTGTGTGAGGGGATAAAATCACATCCATGTACCACTGGAATGTAGTGGATTCACCATGTAAACCAAATGGCATGGTGGTGAACTGATAGAATCCCATAGGTGTGGCAAATGCAGTTTTGTCTCTGGATTCTTTAGCTAGGGGGATTTGCCAGTAACCCTTGGTGAGATTGAGGGTACTGATATACTTAGCACTTCCCTGTCTGTCCACCAAATAATCTATTCTGGGCATAGGATAACTGTCAAATTCTGACACTTCAGTTTCCCAAAATCAAGGCAGATTCTTACGCCCCCTTCTTTTTTGTTTACAGTCACCATTGGTGATGACCAAGCACTTCTTGACTCTTCTATGATACCCGGTTCTTTCATTTTTTTGTATTCCCTTAACCACATCAGCTCTTAACTGCTCCGGTAATCTTTATGTCTTTTGTCTAATAGGGTGAGCATTCCGTCACTATTAAGTGCTTGACCCCTTTGCTCGGCCTGGTACTGTGCTAAAAGTACTGTTAAATGGATTTAGCAAATTACAAACTTTGGCAGTTTGTTCAAAGGTTAAGGAAACATTCACCTTTATAGCATCAGCAGTTGCAGTTTGTTCCAGACTATCATAAGCTACATCAATATCTTCTTTATCAGTTTCTGGTAAAACTAGCAAAACAGCTTTTGGTGTTTTTTCAACCCATTTCTTGAGGAGGTTATTTTAGCATGGTATATCTTAGTAGGATTTTTCCTATCAGGGGTCTCAATCTCATAGTTAACTGTGCCAGTACGTCTAAGCACCTTATAAGGCCCTTGCCACTTCATTAACAGTTTTTTTTCTGTAGTAGGTAACAGTAGCAAGACCTTTTCACCGGCTCAAAAACCTTTTCTTTCACCCTACAGTCATAATTCGCCTTCTGCTGGTTTTGGTTCTCTTCCTGATTACTATGGATGATTTCAATATATTTCACAAGCTTCTTTCTCCGGACACACATATGAGATGTAATAGATTATTTCTGAGTGGGGTTATCTTCCCACATTTCTTTTATTACTGGTGGCCCTTTAGGTTGTCTACCATACAACATTTCAAATGTTGAAAAACCAGTTGATGCCTGTGACACTTCTCTGTAAGCAAAAAGAAGGTAAGGTAAGTATTGGTCACAGTTAGGGTTTCCGGTTTTCGGTTTAAACCGATAAAACCCCACCGACTTCTTTTTCTTCAATTCGGTTATAACCGAAAAACACCGAAAATCGCCTCTGCAAAGTATTATTTGAAATATATTAAAATCCACAGCACTTTGACCATTTTGATCTGTTGCTGACTCAGGTTGAAGGAGTAGTTCGAGGTGTGACCCCCTTCCCGGTTCTCTCAATCAGCGACTTTGTGTGACACCCTCCGTGACAGCATATGTTCTGTGATATTGTTTGTTTGACAGACTTATAGATATAGATACCTAGGTATTTTATACGGTTATCTGCCCAAGATATTCCAAGAGAAGTGAAACTGATCTTTGAGAATCTATCGTTCAAGGAAAGGAATTGAGTTTTCCCTATATTTATTTCATAGACTGATATTTTTCCAAAATCCTTGATGATATCTAAAATAGTCTTATTTGAATTTTGAGGATCTATAACAGTAAGTAATACATCGTTGGTGTATCAAAAGCAGATATACTTATTATCTAGCCATCTTATTCTTTTTGTATCGTTATGTTTAGATACTTTCCTCTGCAAAGTATTATTTGAAATATATCAAAATCCACAGCACTTTGACGATTTTGATCTGTTGCTGACTCAGGTTGAAGGAGTAGTTCGAGGTGCTATCCCCCCCGGTTCTCTTGATCAGTGACTTTGTGTGACACCCCCCTTCCCAGTTCTCTCGATCAGCGATTTTGTGTGACACCCCCTCAGTTCTCTCGATCAGTGACTTTGTGTGACACAAACCCTCTCCTGCTTTCTATCTCTGGAACACCTGATCACCTATCATGGTAAGTTGTGGAGAGATGACTTTCCTTAATAATTTATTTGTTTCTTGGAAGTAGCAGATTATGGCAAGCAGTGCAGGGAAGCAGCAGTTGGGAGTTTAACTGCTATAGAGAGGCACACACTGCCCTTTTGAGTACTGAGCTGCCTACTGTCGGTTTCCTAAAGCCAATTGGACTGACGGCTTTTTTTACACTGAAAATGAAATGGACTTGGAAAGTGGGTAAATAAGGAGGCTTTAATATTTGTTGTAATTTTTAGCCGCCGATCTTAGCAATGCTCGATTGGTGCATGGTGTGTTAATCGCGTTCAGATTTAATTAATTTGTGCTTGATGGCAGCTAGAGTTAAACAGAGAGATGATGATTGTAGATGGTAATTGAGAGACATTTTATTTTATTTATCCTCAGTCGCTTAACTTAACTACACAGTGTAGTTAAGTTAAGCGACTGAGGATAAATGAAATAAAACGTCTCTCAATTACCGTTTACAATCATCAGCTCTCTGTTTAACTCTAGCTGCCATCAAGCACAAATTAATTAAATCTGAATGCGATCAATTAGATCTTATTGACTTAATCGAACTGCACGTTGTCAGTACCATTATTTAGCTGAGTTTTGTAGTTTGGCATTTAGCATTACACGTTTTCTTGCCCCTGGTGCTTGCGATTGTTTTCAGATTCAAAATGCCAGGAAGATCTAAAACGGCTGAGCAGTATGTAGCAGAACACAAAGATTTTATTGTCGAGCTTCTCCATGGCAAGAGAACCCTAACATTCAAGTACTGCAGAGTTACAGTGCCGCTTGTGCCCGGTAAAACTGCGAGTCGGCTCGCTGAGCATGTCCTATCTAAAACTCACATTAAGCAGAAGCAGCCACTAGAGAATGAGGATCACTGCCTAAGCCAGATTTCTCTTACTGAAACCATCACTCGTTTTAAGCAAAAAAGAGAGGATGAGCGGGACATCGCTCATGAGTTTGCCAGAGCAATGATACAGTCGGGTGTCAGCCTGCATCAAACGGACGGTCCTCTTGGTGATCTTTTTTGAAAGCGGGCACCTGCTGCACCAACTATGCCTAAATCTGGCCAAATGTATGATAAGTATCTACCTGAGGTATTCGATGCAGACATGGAGCACTTTCTTGATATGCTAAATGGCACACAGATTTCCGTAACAATTGATGAAACCCTGGAGATGCATGGTGACCCAGCTGTTGCTGTTATGTTTACTTTTGCTGACAGATTAAAGGGTTGGGGTTGGTGTACCATTATGGCAGACCTAGAGGTAATTGAGTGTTGCAATGCAGTGTCAATTGTTGCACTACCACAAAAGGTGCTGGATATATATGGGAAGACCTGGGAGGATGTTGTTTGCATATGCAGTGACAGTGCCAGCTATATGAAAAAATTGTGTGATGATTTACGGAGAGCTCACTCGCAGTTCGAGGCATTCCCTGTTCGAGATCCATGTCACCTGCTGGATGGTGTACTGAAGGCTGCAATATCATCATCCAACGTCATGAAAAAGGTAGTTGACTTTATTTTGCAGTCTGGAGCACTATTTAAATATGCACAAGAGCTTAAGAGAAAGTACTTTGCAGTGTGCTCACGCCTAGGGATGAAACAAAAGGTGATACCCAGCGTTACACATAGACATTGGTATTCTGTGATAGAGGCTGTAGAAAGCTTGCTTGCCATGTGGAGACTATTTAGAATCTTTTTATTAAGTGCAGATGCTGAAGGGAAGAAATGTGATGAAATTAGAAAGCATGTAGACACGGACATCAAAAAGAACACTGTGTATTGCGTTTCAAACTTTCTTACGGAGAATATGAGACCTCTGATTGATGTAATGAAAAAACTTGAGTCTGAACACACAAGTCCATCAAGTATTCAACATAGTTGGAGTGAGCATTAAAATTCTGTTAGAGAGCAAAGTTGATGGAGGCAGCTCTGAGTATGGACCGGCTGCAAGTGCACTTCTTGGGTGTCTGCCACTGGAAAGCCAGCAAGTACTGGAAGAGAGCTTTAAAATTTTTTTACACAGCTATGTATGACAAATGGCAGGCTGTAATGGCTAGAAATATCCCAAATCCAACAATGGGATTTGAATTAAATGAATCCTCTCTCTGGTACTCTGTTCAAGTGTTTGACCCATTTAGAAAAAAACCAATTCTCTTCCAACTTTGAAAATTATGTATTTATTTTTGATACTTTTAACAAACATGATGCTGAATTATTATGTGTACAGTTTGATGAGTACTTTGCAGAACCATTGCCAGCTAACAGTGAATTAGAAGTGCACACATTTTAGAGGGGTAAAATGAAGCAGTGGCCAGAACTGAGTGAATGTGTTCTCTCAATTCTTGCACTGCCTGTCTCAAGTGCCAATGTAGAGAGGGCCTTTTCAGAGATAAGGGCATTTACTGCCAGGAAAGAGAGAGGGAAAATGTCAAAACAAGGACTAAAAATGCATTGCATGATTTACTATTACAAATTCAGCATTTTAAATTGTTACTGTATGTGCTAATAATGGGGTTATGTGCAATTTTAATTACTTTGGATATTTATTCAACATAAACATCAGTGCACACAGTGCTTTTAAAAAAAAATAATAAACACTGATATATACTGAAATTGTCTATAGCTTTTTTTATTTGCACCGAAATACACAGAATTTTGCTACTATAAAAGGGAGCGAGAAAAGCTGAAAAATAAACACCTTTTTTCCTGATTCATAAACACCTAAAACTGGAAACCCTAGTCACAGTCTTTCCCTTTCCCTTCTACAAACCTTTTTTAACATGCATTTTAGGGTTTGATTAAAATGCTCAACAAGACTGTCTGTCTGAGGGTGATAAGGGAAGGTTCTTATGGCAGTGATACCTAGTAGTCAGTACAGCTCCTTCACTAAGGCAGCACCAAAATTACTACCCTGATCAGTAATATTCTCTTTAAGTATCCCGACCCTGCTGAACATTTTGGCAGGCTCTGCTGCCACTTTTGGGGCTGTGACAGTATGCATTGGAACTGCCTCTGGGTATTGAGTAGCACAGTCCCATACTACCAAAATGAATTGATTACCCTCTTTACTTTTGTCAAAGGGGCCAACCACATCCATTGCAATTCTCTCAAAAGGCACATCAATCAAGGATAGGGGAACCATGGGCACCTTGTCCTTTTTAGTGACCGAGGCTACTTTCTGACACTCAGCACAAGAACTGCAATAGGTAGCAACATCTTCATGAATTTCTGGCCAGTAAAATCTGTGCAGCAATCTGGCAAGGGTTCGATCCCTCCCCGAGTGATCAGCCATAGGACTATCATGTGCTATCTGTAACAACTCAGATCTATACTTTTGTGGTATAACCAATTGTTCCATCTGGTCCCGTGTCTGAGATTTAACCCAAACTCTGTACAGTAGCTCATTACATTTTTCAAACATAGGTTCACCCTGTTTTGGTTTTATTCCCAGCTGCTTAAAATAACTCTGGAGAGAAACATTGTTAGCTTGTTCTGAAAGAAAATCACAATCAGTGATCAGTTTAGTTTCAGCATTTTCATATGTTAATCCCTTATGTCCATTAGTCTTCTGTTGTCGCTGTTTCTTCAGGCATCATCTTTCTTTCTTGGAGCTCTGCTCAAACAAGTCTGAATTAAAATCAGAGAAAGGAAAAGAGTCCCCACCATCTGAGATTTTCTTTGTGTGAGCTCTTGTTACCACAGCTGCTGAAACATAAGGATTTGCTCCTGCTTTGATTAACTCAGTAAATCCTGGAAAGTCATTTCCAATAATCACAGGTACAGGTAACTTAGGTACTAACCCCACTTTAATTTGATGTGACACTCCATCCATTACTAGAGTAACTTGGCTGGTGGGATAGCATTGAGTGTCCCCGTGGATACAGCTGACACCAGTACCTGGTCCTTTTAGACATAGTTTTCCCAGCACTTTGGTATGCACTAGGATCTGTCTGCTACCCGAATCTATAAGTCCCTTCACAGTTGTATCTCCTACCTTCACATCTGTTAAGTACTTGCCCCAATTTGCTAAGGACAAATCTGCTCCAGTGTCACTCTTCTTACTATGGCAATTTCTTGCCATATGACCTGGCTAATTACAGTTACAGCAAATAAAGTCTTTGGGTGAAGATTTGTTACCCCACCACAGTTCTTATCAGACTTGGATTTTAATGGGAAAAATAATGTCTTACCAGTGCTTGGCTGTTACCTCACTGCTGTGGCATCTGTCTGCCCATTTGATAGTCTTCAGCTAAAGAAACAGCCTTTTCTCCGCTTTCTTTTTTTTTTTTTTTTGGTTGCTAGCCTTGCTTGTAGAGCAGAAAGCAGCTAACTAAAAGAAGCTACATTTTCTTATTAATTTAACACTTATATCTCAGCAGGCATCATTGTCTGTTGAGATTAAGCAGAAATATACTTTATTAGAAGTAGAAGGGGTCTTATTTAGGGTTAAACAAAAGAAAGGAAAGTAAAGAAAGAAAGTCTGTGTGTGTTCTGTGCTGGGAAAGGTACAATATCAACTTACTTTGTTAAACCTGTAGGAGGAGAGAGAGAGAGAGCTTAATTGTGTGTGTGGCTTAGACACTATAAAAGCAGGTGACTCAAATTACAACTTCCTGTTGCTAGCCTTGCTTGTAGAGCCGAAAGCAGCTAACTAAAAGAAGCTACATTTTCTTATTAATTTAACACTTATATCTCAGCAGGTGTCAGTGTCTGTTGAGATTAAGCAGACAGATACTTTATTAGAAGTAGAAGGGGTCTTATTTAGGGTTAAAAAAGAAAGAAAAGAAAGAAAGCCAGTGTGTGTTCTGTGCTGGGAAGGGTACTGTATCAACTTACTTTGCTAAACCAGTAGGAGGAGAGAGAGAGCCTAACTGGGGGTGTGGCTTAGACACTATAAAAGCAGGTGACTCAAATTACAACTTCCTGTTACTAGCCTTGCTTGTAGAGCAGAAAGCAGCTAACTAAAAGAAGTTACATTTTCTTATTAATTTAACACTTATATCTCAGAAGGAGTCAGTGTATTTTGAGATTAAGCAGACATATACTTTATTAGAAGTAGAAGGGGTCTTATTTAGGGTTAAAAAAGAAAGGAAAGAAAGAAAGTCAGTGTGTGTTCTGTGCTGGGAAGGGTACTGTATCAACTTACTTTGCTAAACCAGTAGGAGGAGAGAGAGAGAGCTTAATTTGGGGTGTGGCTTAGACACTATAAAAGCAGGTGACTCAAATTACAGCTTCCTGTTGCTAGACTTTTTTCTTACTAATTGCCCTCAATCCCACCCTAAGCCAGTTCTACTTTTATAGCCACTGGATTTGACTGTCAACAGGAACTTCATGTTTGGCAGTAGGAAGAGAAGGATCATAGAGAAACATTGGTTTTGTCAACCCTAAAGGAAAAAAGTAGCTCACTCTCCCCCCCCCCCAGCTGCTGGTGGTCTGACACTGAGCAAGGAAGAAGGAGGCTACTGAAGAATATAGGAAGTTGCTGTCCCAGAACAAGAAGGGTGAGAGTTGTAAGGAGAGGAGAGAGAGAGAGAGAGAGAGAGAGTAAGCATGCAGAGAAACAGGAGGGGGACATAAAATAAGACATGATAGGAATGGTGCAATGCAATGGCTGTGGGGTGGCAGTGTTCCAGGAGTCATTCTGGAGGCTGCAATGCTGCCCTATTTGCAGGCACCTCTCTGGTCTAAAGGAGGAGGTTGTCTGTCTCCAGGCTGACCTGGCTAGGATTTGTGAAACCTCCTCCCCCACCCAGGGACCACCAGGGCCAATGCCACTACCTCAGAGATTGCCAAGGAAGAGGAGAGGCTGGACCAGGGTGGGCTCAGGGAGCAAGAGGATGGTAGAACAGAGTTGGATCCCTATAGCTGTACCTCTCCACAATTCATTCACTCTTCTGGTGGATAATGGTTCCTCTATGGAGGCACCTGCAGTGGAGACCAAGGAGGATGCTGGGAACCTTCACAAAGGAGACCCACAGGAGGGTGGCATGGGACCCCACAGGGGAAGGAAACCACTCCTGGTGGGGGACTCAATCATTAGGGAGTAGAAATGGGGGAGGAAGGGGAGAGGAAGGTAAGGTGCCTGCCTGGCGCCATGGCTTGGAGGGACAGGAAGTGAATCCTCAGGATCATGGGAGCAGCTGCATGAGAGAGGGAGCTGGATGTCATTGTCCACCTAGGGACAAATGATCTGGCTAGGAATGGGATCAGAGCAGTACAAGAGGAGTTTGTAGAGTTGGGGAGGGGCCTTAGACAAGTAGCGCATATGGTAACCTTCTCGGAGGTGCTGACTGTCTATGGCAAGGGTGATGCTAGTGTACTCCTCACCAGGGAATTCAATGAATGGTTGAAAAACTGGTGTGGAGCTCAGGGTTTTAGCTTCAGTGGGGACTGGGGAGCCACCTGGAGGGATGCAGACCTATACTGGTGCGATGGCCTGCATCTGTCCAGTGGGGAAACCAGGATCCTAGGTGCGAGGTTTAAATACTTCATTGGCAAGCATTTAAACTAGCCAAGGGGGGAGGCACTGAAAAGGAGCAGGGAAATCCCAGCCTCCCCCCACAAAACACCGAATTAGTGAGCTAAACACCAAGGTAGAGAAGTCATTAGGGAGCAGGACAGAGGTAAATGTAAAAAAGCCAAGGTAGTAAGGACAGGAATGGGGCTAAATAGGGTGAAGGCCATCAAAAAGTGGAGGGTGATGAGTACCAATGCCTGTAGTCTGTGTAACAAGCTCACTGAACTAGTGGCCTTGATGGAAGAGGGTTGCCTGGATATTGTGGCAGTCACAGAAATATGGTACACAGAGTACCATGACTGGGATGTCAACATACCAGGATACACAATCTACAAGAGGGACATGGAGGGTAAAAGAGGAGGATGAGTAGCTCTCTATGTAAAGGAAGGGATAAAAACAACAGAACTAAAGAGTAAACAGGGAGCAGATGAGGCACTCTGGGTCACCCTGGAGACAGGAAATGGCACTACAATCTGCATGGGGGTTGTATACAGACCCCCATCTCAGGGGGAGGGAATGGACAAGGAAATGATAGAAGGCTTCCTTAGAATGGCATAAAAAGGGGAGATATTGTTGATGGGGGACCTGACTATGCCAGATATTAACTGGAGCACCTTTGCTGCAGACACATCCAAGAGCAGGGTCATTCTTGATGCCCTACAGGGGGCATGCCTCAGACCGCTAGTACTGGAACCCACTCAGGAGGGAGCAATCTTAGACCTGGTACTCTCAAATAGGGATGGAGAAAGAAACTCAGATTTAGAAATGGGTAGCCATCTGGGAATAAACGACCACCAAACTGTGGGCATGATAAACACAGCCATACAATCAAGCCATACAAGAGCAAGAGTATTGGACTTTAGGAGGGCTGACTTTGGGAAAATGAGACAGTGCCTCAGAAAAGCACTAGCAAACAGGCAAGAAGGGGGGTGGAGGAACAACGGGAAGTAATCAAAACAGCCATCACAGAGGCAACAAGCCTTTGTGTAAAGCAAATCAACAAAACCCAATGAAGGAAAAAAAACGCTATGGTTCTCAAAAGAGGTGGCAGGGAAGGTTAAGGAGAAAAGAATAGCATTCAGGAAATATAAGGAAACACAGAAGGAGCAGGACAGAGAACTTTATCAGTTAAAGCAGAAAGAGGATGGGAAGGCAGTCAGAATAGCAAAGGCCCAAACCGAGGAAAGGATAGCCAACTCTGTTAAGAAGGGGGATAAAACCTTTTATAGGTTCATAAGATCCGAAGGAAGACCAAAGAAGGGATAATGAGGGTTAATAAAGGGGAGGGAATGTGGGTAGAGGGTGACAGTGAAAAAGCAGGGATACTGAACGAAATATTTCTGCTCTGTATTCACAAAGGAAGAGGAAGGGGAAGTACCTAAACCAAACAAGAAAAACACTCTGACGATGAGGGTCAATATCAGACCATTTACAGAAGAAAGGGTTCTGAAAGAACTAATAAAATTGAAGGTGGACAAAGCAATGGGGCCTGATGAGATTCACCCAAGAATTCTAAAAGAACTAAGGGTAGAACTAGTGACACCGCTGACTACTCTCTTTAACAAATCGTGGGAGGATGGGGTGGTACCTGAGGACTGGAGGAGGGTGGATGTGATTCTTCTTCACAAAAGTGGGAGCAGGACAGAGGCAGGAAACTAAAGCAGGAAACTACAGACCAGTTAGTTTGACCTCAGTGGTAGGGGAAATGATGGAATCACTTCTGAAGGAAAGAATTGTCGAGTATCTAGAGGCCAGTGGGACACAGGACTGAAGGCAGCATGGATTCACAATGGGAAGGCCGTGTCAGATGAATCTAATAGAATTCTTTGACTGGGTGACCAAAGTAGTAGATGAGGGAGGGGCTGTGGACATGGCCTACCTAGATTTTAGCAAGGCATTTGATACAGTCCCACACAAAAAAATAATACACAAGTTAGCCAGCCTTGGAGTGGGTCCCAAGGTGGTAGCCTGGATAAAAAAATTGGCTAGACAACAGGACGCAAAGGGTAATAGTAAATGGAGTCCACAGTGAAGAAAGGATGGTTACTATCCGGGTTCTGCAGGGTTCAGTACTGGGACCGGTCCTTTTTAATGTCTTTGTAAGTGACATTGCAGAGGAACTGGAAGGACAAGTATGTCTCTTTGCAGATGACACAAAGATCTGCAACAGGGTTGATACACAAGATGGAGTGGAAAGGATGAGAAGGGACTTGGCAAGGTTGAAGGAATGGCCAAATGTATAGCAGCTCAGATTCAATGCAAAGAAGTGCAAGGTAATGCACCTGGGAAACAAAAACCCAGGGGAAGAGTACACAATGGGGGTGAAATACTGACAACAGTAAAAATAGAAAGGATCCTGGGGGTAATTATATCAGATGACCTAAAGGTGGGCAAGCAATGTGAGAAGGCAGTGAGGAAGGCTGGGGGGATACTGGGATGCACAGGGAGAGGTATCAATAGTAGAAAACAGGAAGATGTTATCCCTCTGTACAGACAGTTGGTGAGACCCCATCTGGAGTACTGTGTGCAGTTCTGGAGACCCCATCTCCGCAAAGACATAGACAGAATGGAGGCTGTCCATAGGAGGGCAACCAAAATGGTTCAGGATCTACACCAGAAGACATACGAAGAAAGACTAAAGGAGCTTAATAAGTATACCCTCGAGGAAAGAAGGGATAGAGGGGACATGGTAGAAACTTTCAAGTACCTCAAGGGAATCAACAAAGTCCAAGAGGGTAGCATCTTTCAGAAAAAGAGATGTGCAAGAACAAGGGGGCACAATTTGAAGATACAGCTCAGAGGTAATGTGAGGAAGCATTTTTTCACAGAGAGGGTTGTGGATGCATGGAACAGCCTCCCTGAGGAGGTTGTGGCGTCAAGAACAGTGGGAGAATTCAAGAATGCATGGGACATACATAAGACAGTCCTAGTGGGGGTAGGAGGAAGTAAGCTGTTGGTTAACTAGGATCTGCAGCTTATCTGATAGGTAGAAAAAGGGCAGACTAGGTGGTCCAAGTGGTCCTTATCTGCCATCAAATTCTATGTTTCTATGTTTCTAGTCAGTGTTCTTTTACCCAAAGCTGTACATTTGTGGGTAGGATGTTGATGAATTGCTCCATTGCAAATGTGTCGATGATCTATGGGACTGTTTTTCCCTCTGGTTGAAGCCATTTTATCAGGAGTTCTTTGAGTCGGGTGAAGGCTTCTCGAAGATTATCAACTGAGTTGTACTTCAGAGATCGAAATCTCTGCCTGTAGGTCTGTCCTGAAATGTCATAACTTTTCAGGATTTTGCTTTTCACCAGGTCATAATTTTCTGACTGTGCAGTGTCCATGTTGCTGTAGGCAAGTTGGACTTTGCCTGTCAGGTAAGGTACCAGTCTGATTGCCCATTGCTGCTTTGGCCACTGGCAGGCTGCGGCAACCCTTTCAAAAGTTGTCAGGTATGCTTCAGTATCATCTGAGGGACATAACTTTGTAAGTTTAATGTATTTTAAGTTGTTTGCATCTTGTTGCTCTGCTGAACCAGTGCCAGATCCTCCAGCTTTGATAACTTGCAAGGCATCCATCTATTGCTGCATCTCTTCTCTATTTCTTTGTCTCTTTTTGTTGTACAGCCCACCATTTGAAAAAGGCAGTCAGGATTTCAGGTTTTGTCACTGCCTGTTCTTTTTCTATAACTGGTGCTAGCTGTACAGTCTCAGCTTGGACTTCTGTCTTGGTAGTTTGGCTGCCATTCTCCTGGTAATCACTCCTGGGCTTGCTGCTGCAGAATCCATACCTTTATTCTATGCTTCCCTGGTACCTGGTCTAGTACCTGCGCACAAAACTCCTGGCTTAGAGTATACATGATGTAAATCCCACTTAGCCTGACACCATCTGTTGTCGAGGCACAGGTCAGGAAGCATAGGAAAACCAGGAGCAGTTGTAAAGTTCACAACATATGTTTTATTATTAATAACAGTAAAATAAAAATTAAAAATTCATAATAACTATTTATGATGGCAGTAAAAACATAGAAAGCAGTGTTCTTTTTCTTCTCAATTTCAAATCTTAGTCTCTGTCTCTCCCTTGCACAGGCATTGCTGCTCTTTTTATAAGTCTGTGCCTGAGGAACTCGTTAAGAAAACAACATGCTTCTCACATAATGTTCTTGTCAATTGCAGCAGGTGCAGCAAAAAGAACATTGTGACCCAGAACTGACCTCTTGTTTACATCTCTGTGAAAGGCTTAAAAACTACATTTTAGGTTAACCCCTTGAGTTCCAAATAGCTTTTTGCAATCATTTCAACATTATAACTATATACAGTTTTAAACAAAGGGATCCCAGTATCAATTACATTTCCACAAAATGATTCACATATATTTTTATACCAGCAGATATGCAAGGGGGGAGAAATGACAGAACAGCAAGTGAGGGTAGAGAGATAGCAAGAAGCAGAGAATTGCAAGGCTGTCAGGGTGATCAAGTCCTAGGTCTCACGAGAAAATTTGGTTGCGCAACCAGACAGAGAAGAGACAGAAAAGGAGGTGGTAGAACAGATCCTTAAATTTAAACTCTTTCTGTATAACAAATGGGATGGGGTCTTATTCAGCCCTGTCACAACTGGCCCCAGCACTGAGTCCTGGGGTACCCTTGTCTTTATACTCTCCAACTGAGATACGTGGGTCCCCAGAGATACCCTCTGAGTTCTCCCAGTTAGGTACTCCCTAAACCAATTCTGGGCCACCCAGTTGAGACCTATCCAATCTAACTTATCCAGTAGTATAGTGTGATTTAGGATATTGAAGGATTTAGACATATCTAGAAATATAGCCTTGACCAGGAGGCCCAATCCAGGGACACCTATATGTCAGTTGTTACCTTTGTCAGTGCAGTACTGTGACCAGAACGTAAACCTGACTGGTACAGGTTATAAATGTTACTGGATTCCAAATGTTCTTTTATTTGTTTCCCAACCAGCATCTCAAAAAGTTTTGATATTATAGGGAGCAGTGATATAGGTCTATGGTTTTGAATGTCCTCCTTATAGCCTGATTTAAATACTGGGATAACATTAGATGTCTTCCATGCCTTGGGATAAGAACCTGTCATGACTGATAATTGAAAATCTCAGTTATTAATGGAGCTGTCACTGGTGAGGCAATCTTTAAAAGTCCAGTCGGAATCCCATTCAATCTTATGGCCTTCCTTTCATTTAACTTTCATAGTCCCTGCAGGACATCCCCTGTTTTAATTTGCTGAAAAGAAAATGTAACACTTTCTAACTCTCCCTTAATGTGTCCCTCATCTGGTAACCCTAAGTCTTTCCCTACTGTCCCAAAGTCTGTGAAATTTCTATTTAACATGTCAGCTACAAGACTAGATATTGGAATATTAGTCCCCCCAATTGTAAAAGATCCTGGGTTGTCATGTGTTTTTTTGTCCTTTTGGCTTGGAGCACAGATCCCAAAATTTGCATAGGTCATTCAAGGTCAAATCATCAAAATATTTTATTTTTAGAATATTCTGATTTAGCTTTATTTATTTATTTTGTGTGAAGATGTTTAAGTTGTCTGTACCTATCCCACACATTCTTGGAGTTTGCTCTCTTTTCATTTCTCCATGCTCTATCTATATTCCTACACTGGAACTTTAATGAAACCTTGTACCATTTTGCATTTCCCACTTTTACTTTTCTCTTATAAACGTGGGCACGGTAGTTGCACACTGCCATAAATTCTTCACAAAAATAATTCCATGCGTTGTCAACATCTGGTATAAGACTTAATCTGTCCCTGTTTCTTCCAAATCAGTTATAAATGAAACATAATCAAAGTGTTTCATGGATCTATATTCCTTAATTTCAGGTGTGTCCCTCCACTTCCCTGTTTTTCTAATACAGTAAGTTACCTGGTGTTCTCTAAAAATGTCAGGTAAAACCCCACTCTCTACATATTTATCTGAATTGGAGGTCAGTATCAGATCCAGCACAGTAGAAAAGTTAACATTTTTATGATTCAATCTGGTGGGTGATTTAACGAGTTTAAGAGAGCCCTAACCCTAATGTCAAATCAAGTAATTTTCCACTTAAAGGGATACAACACCAATCAACATTAAAATTGCCCAGCAGAAGTATCTCATGACTATCTGTATATTGATGTAAAAAGTTCTGTGTTTTTGCAAAATTTTCCTTATCACCTTTAGGTGGAGAATAACAACCCATGATTAAAACTGGCTTACTGCAGGTAGATCTTATGTAATGTTGCCCTGGTGTCTAGTGGTGCCTCTTAGAAACATAGACTTTGATGGCAGATAAGGACGGCTTGGCCCACCTAGTCTGCCCATTTCCCTACCTAGAGGATGAACTGGAGATCCTATTTAAACAACAGCATATTTCTTCCTACCCCCCACAAAAATTGCCTTATGTCTGTCCCATGCATTCTTAAATTCTCCCATAGTTTTAGACCCCATAACCTCCTCAGGAAGGCTGTTCCATGCCTCCACCACCCTCTCTGTGAAAAAAGGCTTCCTCAGATTGCCCCAGAGCCATACCCCCTCTATCTTCAAATTGTGTCCCCTTGTTCTTGCACATCTCTTTTTCTGAAAGATGCTACCCTCTTGAACTTTGTTGATTCCACTGAGGTACTTAAATGTTTATATCATGTCCCCCCTCTCCCTCCTTTCCTCAAGGGTATACATATTAAGCTCCTTTACCTTCTCCTTGTATAGCTTCTCTTGCAGACCCTGCACCATTTTAGTTGCCCTCCTCTGAACTGCCTCCATCCTGGCTATGTCCTTGCGGAGATAGGGTCTCCAGAACTGGACGCAGTACTCCAGATAGGGTCTCACCAACTGTCTCTACAGGGGGATAACAACTTCCTGTTTTCTGCTAGTGATGCCTCTCCCTATACATCCCAGTATCCCCCCAGCCCTCCCTACCACCTTCTCACATTGCTTGCTAACCTTAAGGTCATCTGATATGAGTACCCCCAGGTCTCTTTCCATTTTTGTTGTTGTTACTACCTCCCCCACTGTGTAATCTTCCCCTTGGTTTTTGTTTCCCAGGTGCATTACTTTGCACTTCTTTGCATTGAATCCAAGCTGCCATACTTCTGACCATTCCTCCAACCTTGCCAAGTCCCTTCTCATTCTTTCCACACCTCCTTGTGTATCAACTCTGTTGCAGATCTTTGTGTCATCTGCAAAGAGGCATACTTTTCCTTCCAGTCCCTCTGCAATGTCACTTATAAAGACATTAAAAAGGACTGGACCCAGCACTGAACCCTGCGGTACCCCACTAATAACCCCTCTTTCTTCAGAGTGGACTCCATTTACAATTACCTTCTGTGTCCTGTTGTTCAGCCAATGTTTTACCCAGGTTACCAACCTGGGACCCACTCCAAGGCTGGTTAATTTGACTACTAATCTTTTGTGTGGGACTGTGTCAAATGTCTTGCTAAAGTCTAGGTATGCCATGTCCACAGCCCCTCCCTGGTCTACTTCTTTGGTCACCCAGTCAAAGAAATCGATTAGATTCATCTGACATGACCTTCCCACTGTGAACCCATGCTGCCTTGGGTCCTGTGCCCCGCTGGCCTCTAGGTACTCAACAGTTCTTTCCTTCAGAAGTGATTCCATCACTTTCCCTACCACAGAGGTCAAACTGACAGAGCTGTAGTTTCCTGCCTCTGTCTTGCTCCCACTTTTGTGAAGAGGAATCACATTAGCCTTCTTCCAGTCCTCAGGTACCACACCATCCTCCCATGATTTGTTATAAAGGGTAGTCAGTGGTGTCACTAGTTCTCTGCTTAATTCTTTTAGAATTCTGGGGTGAATTCCATCTGGCCCCATTGCTTTGTCCACCTTCAATTTTAGAAGTTCTTTCAGAACCCTTTCTTCTGTGAAAGGACTGGGATCGACCTCCCTCTCCAGAGTGCTTCTGTTAATTGGATTAGGCACCTCCCCCACTTCCTCTTTTGTGAATACTGAACAGAAGTATTCATTCAGTATCCCTGCTTTTTCACTGTCACTCTCTGTCCACCCATCATCCATTCTATTCAGCCTTACTATCCCTCCCTTTGTATTTCTACACTCCCTGATATACCTATAAAGTGTTTTATTCCCCTTCTTAACTGAGTTGGCTATCTTTTCCTCAGTTTATGCCTTTGCTATACTGACCACCCTCCCTACTTCCTTCTGCCTTACTGGTACAGTTCTCTGTCCTGCTCTTTCTGTGTTTCCTTATACTTCCTAAATGCTATCTTTTTCTCCCTAACCTTCACCGCCACTTCTTTTGAGAACCAGTGGCATTTTCTTTCATTTTGATTTGTTTATTTGCTTCACACAAAGGCTTGTTGCCTCTGTGATGGCAGTTTTGATATTTCCCCATTGTTGCTCCACCCCTCCTTCTAGCCTGTTTGCTAGTGCTTTTCTAAGGCACTCTCCCATCTTGCCAAAGTCAGCCCTCCTGAAGTACAGAACCCTCACTTTTGTATGGCTTGACTCTGTAGCTGAGTTTATCGTGAACCACACTGTTTGGTGGTCACTTGTTCCCAAATGGCTACCCACTTCCAGATCTGAGATCCTCTCACTGTTCCCATTTGAGAGTATGAGGTCTAAGATTGTTCCCTCATGAGTAGGTTCAAAAACTAGCTGTCTGAGGCATGCCACCTGAAGGGCATCAAGAATGGCCCTGCTTTTGGATGTGGCTGCAGCAAAGGTGCTCCAGTTAACATCTGGCATATTAAGATCTCCCATCAACAGTATCTCCCCTTTCTCTGCCATCCTAAGTATGCCTTCTATCATATCCTTGTCCATTCCCTTCCCTTGACATGAGGGTCTGTATACAACCCCTGTGTGGATTGTGGTGCCATTTCCAGTCTCTAAGGTGACCCACAGTACCTCCTCTCCTCCCTGTTTACTCTTCTGTTCAGTTGCTTTTATCTCTTCCCTTACGTACAGAGCTACTCCCCCCTCTTCTGCCCTCCCTGTCTCTCCTGTAGGTTATGTACCCTGGTATGTTAACATCCAAGTCATGGTTCTCTGTGTACCATGTTTCTGTGACTGTTACGATATCCAGGCATCTCTCTTCCATCAAGGCCACCAGTTCAGGGAGCTTGTTGCCCAGAATATGGGCGTTGGTACTCATTACCCTCCATTTCTTGATGGCCTTACCCCTTTTGCCCCATCCCTGTCCTTATTGCATTTGTCACTTTCTCCATTTATCCCTGTGCTTCTCCCTATTGACATCTCTATGTTGGTGTCTACCTCTCTTAGTACCCTGATTTTTGGGGGGCTAGGCTTTCCCTGCTCCTTTCCAGTGCCTCTGCCCTTGGCTAGTTTAAATGCTTGCCAATGAAGTATTTAAACCTATCACCTAAGATCCTGGTTCCCCTCCTGGACAGATGCAGACCATCACACCAGTATAGGCCTGCATCCATCCAGGTGGACCCCCAGTCCCCAATGAAGCCAAATCCCTGAGCTCTACACCAGTTTTTCAACCACTGATTGAATCCCATGGTGTGGAGCACCCTAGCCTCATCCATGCCATAGACAGGCAGCACCTCTGAGAAGGTAACCGTGTGTGCTATTTGTCTAAGGCCCCTCCCCATCTCCACAAATGCTTCTTGCACTGCTCTGATCCCTTTCTTAGCCAGGTCATTTGTCCCTAGGTGGACAATGACATCCAGCTCCCTCCCCTGTGCAGCTGCTCCTGTAATCCTGAGGATTCGCTCCCTGTCCCTCCAAGCCATGGTGCCAGGCAGGCACCTTACCTCTCTCTCCCTTTCCTCCCCCAGTTCTACCTTCCTAACAATGGAGTCCCCCACCAGGAGTTGTTTCCTTCCCCTGTGGGGTCCTTTGCCACCCTCCTGTGGGTCTCCTTTGTGGAGGTTCCCAGCATCCTCCTTGGTCTCCACTGTGGGTGTCTCCAAAGAGGAACTACACTTTTCCAGAATGGCATAGAAATTGTGGAGAGGTACAACTGAAGGGATGCACCTCTGTTCCACCACCCTCACCCTCCCTGAGCCCACTGTGGTCCAACCGCTCCTCTTTCTTGGCAACCTCTGAGGCAATGGCAGTGACCCTGGTGGTCCCTGGGTGGGAGAGGAGGTCCTAAAAATCCTGGCCAACTCAACCTGTAGATGAGCAACCTCCTCCCTCAGCCCAGAGAGGTGCCTGCAGATGGGACAATACTGCATCCTCCAGAGCATCTCCTGGAAGACTGCTGCTCCACAGCCACAGCACTGCACCACTCCTATCACATCTTTTTTCTGGCCCCCTAACTGTTGTTTGGAATACTTACTCTTTACTCTACCTCTGTGCCTTTTTAGCTCCTGATCTTCCTGTTCTAAGACAAGAAGTTCCTGTATTTCTCAGTAGTCTCCTTACTTGATCAGAGTCAGACCTCCAGCAGCTGGGGGGATGGAGAGCTGCTCTTGCCCTTCTAGGGTGGTGAGTCTTTGGTGGCTCTGTGATCACTCATTTCCTGCTCCCAAACAGGAAGTTCCTGTTGTCAGTTAAATCCTGTGCCTATAAAAGTAGAACTGGTTTAGGGTGGGGGTGGAGAGGAGGGAAGGAGGGCAATATAGTCCCAGTAGAGAATTTTTAGTTATACCAGTAGCTCCTTCCTCCTGGTGTTCTGTCTGTTCTCTGGAAGAAGCTTTTTTACTTTGCTGCACCGCCTTTGCTACTCTGAGTTTGATCTCTGCCATGGCCTCCCTGATCTTCCTACTAGCTTCCCTTGTTACCCTTAAGTACTCCTCCTTATCCACCTCCCTTTAGCTGCCCTTACATTTTATGAGTGCCCTCCCCTTGGCTCTTACTGTATTTTTCACTTCTGTCATGAACCATATTGGGTTTAATGTCCTTTTGCCTTTTGATACTCTCCCAATGTAGCTTGCTATGGCCTCTAGTACTCCTTTTTTAAATGCTCATCATTTAACCCTTTTATCTACTTTGGACAGGGATAGAGTAGAGGCAGTGCAGAGGAGGTGACAAAGATGTTTCAAGGACAGTAGGAAAGGATGTATGAGAAGTTGGTGGGTCTGAACACGTACGTTTTTGATATGAAACAGGAGAGAGGGGACATGATTGAAACATATGCATACCTCCACGGTGTAAATAAAGCAGAAAGTGTGGAAAGACTCAGAATGAGAGGGGACACAAATACAACCCCTAGACCAGATCTTGTGAGGTCCCATCCTACTCAGCTGCTACTGTACCTGTCCTCAGCTGAGGCTGACACCATATGATAACCCTGCCTTGGCATCCACTGGGGCCAGTCATAGTCCATGTCTATGAGTAAGGTGGCATGCTTGCTGACAGGTCCCCTGCACTATTGGAACACACTTTTACTCTCTTTCTCCGATGTGAATTCTGATTTATCATTCTGCCAGAACAGAAATTATCACCTTACAAAGTTCTATAGTGATTATCACTGTTTACTGAACAGTCACTTAGATTTAGTTTGTAAACCCAGTCCTCCAATCCTCTCTTGGTTGGTGCTGTATAGACAGGTTTGATCCAGACTCCAAACTTGAGTCAAAATTTATAGGGTCACCTTTTATGGGTTATACCCCTTCACATCACTCTAGGGCCACACAACCCTCAAACGTCTTGCAATAAGCAGTGGGTGAGTTTATACTCTGTGACAGAGCCTTTCCTACTGTGCAATGGATTTATCAGAATTCCAACTTGCTATTAGGTATGGGTTTATAATATTTTACACAACACTCTGTGACACCACTATGTCTGTTCAGCTGGTACAAATGGCAGTACCGCTGTCGGAAATTTCTCTCAGGCAATACTGATTGACAGATACTAGGGGCTCCAGACCAGCAGGACATAGCATCACTTAATCCATTTTCTACATGGCATCTGAAGGCCACCCTTGCATTGGGAGCCTCACATCAACCTTTTTACATTTACTGGATGGTGTGTTGGGCACAACATGGAAACGTATAGTCAAGTCTGCCCTCTGACAGAGGTTGGCAACTGCTGCAACCCATCTGCCTGAGTCAGCATCTCCTATGTCTATCCCAACATGGGATTCCTCTTACAAATGTTAAGCACATCTCCTACCTTCATGGTAGTAAGTGTGGTAAACACCAACATAGAGGTTGCGATAGGGAGAAGAGCAGGGGTAAATGGGGAAAGTGACAAAGGCAAGAAGGACAGGGATGGGGCAAAAAGGAGTAAGGCCATCAGGAAATGGAGGGTAATGAGTACCAATGCCCGTAGTCTAGGCAATAAGCTCCCTGAGCTGGTGGTCTTGATGGAAGAGGGATGCCTGGATATCGTAGCAGTCACAGAAATATGGTACACAGAGAACCATGACTGGGATGTTAACATACCAGGTTACATAACCTACAGGAGAGACAGGCAGGAGAGAAGAGGGGGAGGAGTAGCTCTCTATATAAAGGAAGGGATAAAAGCAACTGAACAAAAGAGTAAACAGGGAGGAGAGGAGGCACTGTGGGTCACCGTGGAGACTGGAAAGGGCACCACAATCCATACAGGGGTTGTGTACAGACCCCCACATCAGGGGGAGGGAATGGACAAGGATATGATAGAAGGCATTCTTAGGATGGCAGAGAAAGGGGAGATACTGTTGATGGGAGACCTGAATATGCCAGATGTTAACTGGAGCACATTTGCTGCAGCCACATCCAAGATCAGGGCCACTCTTAATGACCTACAGGTGGCAGGCCTCAGACAGCTAGTTTCAGAACCCACTCGTGAGAGAGCAATCTTAGACCTCGTACTCTCAAATGGGGACAGTGAGAGGATCTCAGATCTAGAAGTGGGTTGCCATCTGGGAACAAGTGACCATCAAACAGGGTGGTTCATGTTAAACTCAGCTACAGAGTCAAGCCATACAAAAGTGAGGGTACTGGACTTCAGGAGGGCTGACTTTGGCAAGATGGGAGAGTGCCTCAGAAAAGCACTAGCAAACAGGCTAGAAGGAGGGGTGGAGCAACAATGGGGAATCATCAGATCTGCCATCACAGAGGCAACAAGCCTTTGTGTGAAGCAAATAAACAAATAAAAATGAAAGGAAAAGCCACTATGGTTCTCAAAAGAGGTGGCTGGGAAAGTCAGGGAGAAAAGGATAGCATTCAGGAAGTATAAGGAAACACAGAAGGAGCAGGACAGAGAACTGTACCAGTTAAGGCAGAAGGAAGCAGGGAGAGAAGTCAGAATAGCAAAGGCACAAACTGAGGAAAAGATAGCCAACTCGGTTAAGAAGGGGGATAAAACCTTTTATAGGTACATCAGAGAGCTTAGAAAGACAAAGGGAGGGATAATGAGGCTGAATAGAATGAATGGTGGGTGGGCAGATGGGGACAGTGAAAAAGCAGGGATACTGAATGAATATTTTCTGCTCAGTATTCACAAAAGAGGAGGGGGAAGTGTCTAATCCAATTAACAGAAGCACTCTTGATAGGGGGGTCGATCCTCCTTTCACAGAAGAAAGGGTTCTGCAAGAACTCCTAAAACTGAAGGTGGACAAAGCAATGGGGCCTGATGGAATTCACCTCAGAATTCTAAAAGAATTAAGGGGGGAACTAGTGAAACCACTGGCTACTCTTTTTAATAAATCATGGGAGGATGGTGTGGTACCCGAGGACTGGAGGAAGGCAGATCTGATTCCCCTTCACAAAAGTGGGACCAAGACAGAGGCAGGAAACTACAGACCTGTCAGTTTGACCTCTGTGGTAGGGAAAGTGATGGAGTCACTTCTGAAGGAAAGAAATGTTGAGTACCTTGAGGCCAGTGGGGCACAGGACCCAAGGCAGCATGGGTTCACAGCGGGAAGGTCATGTCAGACGAATCTAATAGATTTCTTTGACTGGGTGACCAAAGTAGTAGACCAGGGAGGGGCTGTGGACATGGCCTACCTAGACTTTAGCAAGGCATTTGACACAGTCCAACACAAAAGATTAATAGTCAAATTAACCAGCCTTGGAGTGGGTCCCAGGGTGGTAGCCTGGGTAAAACATTGGCTGGACAACAGGACACAGAAGGTAATTGTAAATGGAGTCTACCCTGAAGAAAGAGGGGTTACTAGTGGGGTACCGCAGGGTTCAGTACTTGGTCCAGTCCTTTTTAATGTCTTTATAAATGACATTACAGAGGGACTGGAAGGAAAAGTATGCCTCTTTGCAGATGACACAAAGATCTGCAACATGGTTGATACACATGGAAAGGACGAGAAGGGACTTGGCAAGGTTGGAGGAATGGTCAGAAGTATGGCAGCTTGGATTCAATGCAAAGAAGTGCAAAATAATGCACCTGGGAAACAAGAACCCAGGGGAAGATTACACAGTGGGGGTAGAAACAACAACAAAAAAGGAAAGGGACCTGGCGGTAATCATATCACATGACCTTAGGGTTAGCAAGCAATGTGAAAAGGCAGTAGGGAGGCCTGGGGGTATACTGGGATGCATAGGGAGAGTCATCACCAGCAGAAAACAGGAAGTTGTTATCCCTCTGTACAGACAGTTGGTGAGACCCCATCTGGAGTACTGCATCCAGTTCTGGAGACCCCATCTCTGCAAGGACATAGACAGGATAGAGGCAGTCCAGAGGAGGGCAACTAAAATGATGCAGGGTCTGCAAGAGAAGCCGTACGAGGAGAGACTAAAGGAGCTTAATATGTATACCCTTGAGGAAAGAAGGGAGAGAGTGGACATGATAGAAACTTTTAAGTACCTCAGTGGAATCAACAAAGTCCAAGAGGGTAGCATCTTTCAGAAAAAGAGACTTGCAAGAACAAGGGGACACAATTTAAAGATGGGGGTGGCGGTTCCGGGGCAATGTGAGGAAGTATTTTTTTACAGAGAGGGTAGTAGATGCATGGAACAGCCTTCCTGAGGAGGTTGTGGGGTCTAAAACTGTGGGAGAATTCAAGAATGCATGGTACAGACATAAGGCAATTCTTGTGGGGGGTAGGAAGAAATAGGCTGTTGGTTAACTCGGATCTGCTGCCTATCCTGCAGGTAGGGAAATGGGCAGACTAGGTGGGCCAAGTGGTCCTTATCTGCCATCAAAGGCTATGTTTCTATATTTCTATGTACCTTGGTCAGCAGCACAGTCTTTCTCACCAGCTCTCTCACCATCTTCAGCACAGCTATTAGCATCTTTAGGGAACAGGATCATGACTGCCACCCAAAAAGGTGGACACCAATCTTTGGGGGGGTCCTGTTTGTGCCACAAGGTTGCCAGGAACTTCCACAGAGAACAGCTTCTTAGGATCCTCACAATCTTCTGGTGTCTCCCTTACACCTCGAAATGAATAGTGATCTACATTAAGTGCCTATAGACTTCTGAACCCCTTGAGTCATCACTGTTGTCATGGTGCCCTTCCCTGGAGGCTGTCAGGTGACTGTATAACAATGTCTGTTCTCAAAACACTAGATCCTAGACAGCTGCTACTGTGAGGGGCTCTTGCCCTGTCAGGTAGCCTGGAAAGTGACCTGAGGCAAGGGTGACCCAAAGGCACACCTGTACCCTCCTTTCACTCAGTCCTCTTGACACACACACACACACACACACACACACTGCCAACATACAATGGGCACTCTAAGTTCCAGCCACTGGACTCCCTAGCAAAGGCTTTACTAACCAGTAGGTTCTGTGGTCTCCCATTCTAGTAAACATCACTCCACACTACCCCCACTGACAGGAAGGGGTTGTTACACAAACACCAAGGGTAGCTTTATGACGTTGGAAGGGGTCACATTTAGGAGAGATACCAGGAAGTAATGTTTAATGTGGAGGGTGTTGGAGGACAGGAATAAGATACCAGAAGAGGTGATCACTGAGAGAAAACAGTGGGGGACTCAATTGAGGGTGGGACGGTTACAAGGACTTGGTAAAGGCCACCCAAAAGGGAGGGGGAAGAGGTAAGTGAAGAGCCTCTAGGGCTCTTTCATTCAACATTAGTTGGGTAATAATGAGCAGACATAAAGGATAAGTGGGCCTTTCTCTGATGACATTTTATTTTTGTATGTTTGTATGTTATGACTCCCAATTAGATAGAGAATATTGTATGGGTAGGTAGTAATAACGAGGATTTTGCACCTCCCTGTGGGGTGGATGCCACATAAACTAAGAGAGCAAAGCTCAAGGAGTTTATTAAGGCATCCCACCCGAGGGTGTGTGTAAAATCTGAGTTTTACACACCTACCCATCCTTTATTTTATATAATTGCTGGGGGGGGGGTCATTTTTTCACAACAGGAATTATACAAAATAAATGGATTTCTGCATGGAGACAAGTCGCGGACCATTGAGGTTTTAATGTGGTCCGTAGTGGCTGGCTTGTAAACTGGAGCCGCTTTTTTCTTTTGGTCTTAACTTGCGTCCGATTAGGTAGGTTTTTTTTTGTGCCCAGTAGTATTTTTTGGTAAAAAAAAAAAAAAAGAACTTACCACTGATTTCTGTTGGAGAAGTTTGCAGCACTGAAGAGTGGGATGGATGGAGCAGAGAACAGGAAGTTTGTGGTAGGCGCATGCGCCGAAGTAGGGAAACTGGGAGCATGTTCGTTGTTATAACTGGCTGGTTATAATGACAGAATTATAACTTGGTTTCCCTATGGGGAAAAAACGGTAACCAGTTATTATAAGCTTATACGCAGACATCGTCTTACTAAAACTGATTGCTGTCTAGCAAAGTGAATGCCAATACAGAATTGCCCCCAATTTACTTTTGAAATTGCTGTCCCTCCAGGAATGAGCAGAACCTGAATATTACCTCACTTGTTTGATCAAAGGTTGCATTGTGGTCTGGCCCAAATCTGGGGAATGGGAACTTCTATTTGGCAACTAGGAAGTGATGTCCAGTTGTCCAGACTGTGACAGGAGCTGCAGAATAGACTAAAATTAATATAACCTGACAACAGTCTCAAAATGATCTAAACAGAGAAGGGCAAACCATGTAGTTTGCTACACACAGCCTGCTATGGTGGATACCAGGATGAGAAAGAGGAGAAGCAGAAAAGAGAGTAGGCTGAGACTGGGAAATGAAACAGATGTTGGTACTAAGAATCAAAATTGCACTAGTGGGAAAACGGGTAATGACTGGGTGGAGAGAGAAGGACCTGCTGTTGCTGGCACCTCTCTAATACTTCTGCAGCCATTGGAAGGACTGGAAATTGGCAGGTGGGGCAAGGGTGACTTGAGATCTTTCATGGGAAAGGGATAGATATCAGGAAGGCTATAAGAAAAGGAAGGCAAGATCACCAACTCATAGTCCATGAGGAGACCCTGGTGGCTGTAACAGCCATGGACAGGGCAGGAGCTCCATAGGCTTCTGCTGAGAACTAGGGGGATGTGGTAGAAGGTCAGGTGGACAGCTGCACCTCAGGCTTCACAGCAGCCTAATGCCAGCTGGGTATTTTGACAACCCAGATCCAGACAAAGGCCTTTAGCAGTAGGCCCCTTAGAGTTTAAGAATGATGATATGGATCATTTGGCAGCATGCATGTGACTAACATTGTTTTTGCATTTACTCTTAATTCTTCTACTCTCAAGCTCTTCCCCTCAGCCCTAGGCTACCTCCCAGCCCCATCACCTGTTCTTGTCCCATGGAGCTTACTTCCCACCTTTTAACCCCCATGGTGGGGTTTTCAAGCCCCCCTTATGGCCCTCCAAAGCTGAATCTACTTGACCATTGGGGGACAGGTAGTATGGGACCAGAAAGTATTGCTACAATAGCTATTTCCATAGGCTCAAATATTTCCCAGTTTTATCCCTTTGCTTGGACATCAGTGGCAAGGGCTTCAAGGTGTGTGCATGCAAGCATGCTTATGTGAAGTCAGCCAATGTCTACCCTCTCAAGTCGCTCCACCGGCAGTACCACCTACGATCATCCAGGTGGCGCTAATGCAGAGGTCAGGCACTCTCCCTTCCCAGAGGAGATTCCCAATCCTCCATCCCCTGCCAGCCCTCTGAATGACCTAGGCTTGTCCTGAACCTGAATCGCCTGCACAGCGTGTAGCAATGCTGCCACTGCACCGTCAGGCTGGCTTTTTGACTAGCATTTAATACTGCACTGCCACCCATGACGAACTGTGAACAGGAAAGTATTTGTGCCACATATGATGTCGTAGAGTGATGCCAGGAGACAGACCAGTGCACAAGGGTGGGATTAGGGCCAGGCTGTTAGTGCTAGTCATCGATCACCATGACCAAAGGGATGGGATATGGAGACAACCGGTGCTAGGATATAGGGCAAACCTATCTGCTAGTTGGTGGTGACACTGTGTGCCAGTTAGTGCTACACTTTCTGCTTTTGAGTTAATGCCACATTGTGAATAAAATCAAAAATAATTAAAGGAAAATTATCCAAATCTGAAACCTTTCATCTCTAAATACTGGTTTAAGGAACTGCCCTCATACTTTTCTTCTCTCATCTCTCCCATCTCATCTGCCTCGTATCCCCTTAATTCCCAGGAGCCCCACACTTTTTTTCTCATCCCCATCCTCACTCCTTAGTTGGTCTATTCATTTTCTCCTATCATCTCCTCTCCCTCTGGAACCTCCTCCCTTTGGCACTCCATCACGCACCCTCCCCAACCTCCCTTAAGGACCTGTTTAAACTTCTACCTCCCTCCCTCCTGCTTCTGTCAGCTCCCCCCCGACCTGCAGTTCCCTCCCTCTCCCCAATTTTTGCCACTCCCTTGGGGACGGTTGTATGCCTCCCTTTTCCCTGCACTGTGATGGTCTATCAGTTGCCTGAGTTTTATCTCAGGAAGTTGAGTGCTTTCTTGCTTCTGTTACCCGTGACTTGTACATTTTGCACCTTTTGCCAAATTGCACAACTGTTGCTCGTACCTTGTTTGCTTGATATCACCCATTTTAGTATATTTGCTTGATGTTTTCCTCTACCCTTTCCTCCGGGTCACACCTGGAAATGAGCCTTGGCTCAGTGTGCCTTTTCCAGTTAACAATTTGAAATAAATAAACCCACCCTACTGCTGGTCATCATTAGCAGCTAATGCCCATAACCACGAAACTACCCCTTTTATGCTAGCAATTTGTCCACCATGCCAGACTACTGGTTCTAGATACTGAGGGCAGCTTATCAGTCTGATAGTATGTGATAACACTGACAGTAGTTGGCATTAAGATCTGGAGATGTTCAGCAGAACTCCAAACTCTGGACCAAATTATAGGGGATAGATAATTTAAACCATTTATTTTACTCAGGAAGTGTGGTTGATGCTGTAAATTTTAAAACACTTTTGTCTGGCAGAAAGTTTGCTTTCCAGAGTCCACAGGACCTCAACAGGATTTACATGTACTGCTAAGCCTCATCACGTCCTTAGAGATTTTGCCCAGGCATTTTTTCCCCCGCTTACAATTTGCAGGAACAAACAATATTGAATGTTCAGACCTTGGCCTCTATACTGGATAACACAATGGGTATATTCATTCATGTTTGGCCTAGTGGTTAGGGCATAGAATCATAAACATGTATACCTGGATCTGAATCCCTCAACTGCCACTTACTCATTGTATGAATGTAAGCAAGCCACTTATCCCCCGATGAATAACCTCTCTGTAATGGCTTTATTTCAGTCTTCATTTTTTTCCCTTTATAAATCCTCACCTCACCCAATTGAGGCACAGGAAACTACCCATCCCTATCAACCACTAACCCACCTCCATCTAACCCCATGGCTCCTCCCCATGATGGGGCTCAGTGAACACCAATCTGGTAGGGGCTGTAGTCCATGACATGGGGTCTCAGTGCACTTTCAGAGATCACACTGACAGCATTGGAGTTTTTTCTCTCTCTCGCTCTCTCTTTTGTCCTCCAGCCCCTGACACTCATTAGACGGTGATACAAAGCCATCTGGTGCCCTTGTATGTTACAGCACTGCCCTTAGTGCAGCATGTTCCCTGGCCTTCCGCAGGGGTCGCTGCCATGTCACATGCAACACCGCCAACTCTCTGGACTGGGAAGCACTTTCTCTGGCAGCACTGTATCCCAGACACAAAACAAAGCCACCCCATGAATGAATATGCAGCAAAGAAAACCAAGCAAACACAGAATTACCGCACCATCCACCAACTATAAAAAATGTCAGTCACACACCAAAATCATAATGGTGCATTAAATCTATTTATTTGCAATAGCCACAGTAAAGGAATACCTCTTACCAGGGATGCCAGCAGGAGCCCCTCACACCAAAACCTCCAACTCGTTTCACTTAGCACGTCATCAGGGAGTCACAGGTTCTATATCCCAGCCTGACCTCCTCCTTCTTCACGTGACCCAAATCCACTCTTGAACCTGGGTCACCAGCATGGCTGTAATCTCTTTTTAATTGATGTCTGTGCAGCTTGGATGTCCCTGTGTTCCCAAAATGACAGCAACATTTTCTCCCCTGTCCTGGACTGTAAAGTGCTTTGGGATGCAGTTTGTATGAAAGGTGCTATGTAAAACCACATTCCTTTCCTTTTCTTCCTTTCCTTTTCTTCCTTGCCTGGCAAAGATGAGGGGCAGACATGTGTTGCATTGCATTCTCTCCTTTATTTCATAGCAGCACGTGGGGCACTTTGGGGATATAAATCAGGATCTCGTGAGCTGAGCTGACCATTATGTCAGTTTTAGTATGATAGTTTTGTTTCTCAATAAACAAAAAATCATTTGTTGCACACCAGACTCCATACTAGTGACTTTCAAAATACATTTTTGTATAAATGATCATGATGCAAATGTGCTCCTTCTTCTGAAAAACAGGTAAAAAAACTTCCTATTTAATGTATTTTGTTGTGCACAGGATGAATAATGTGACAACGGTGCCAGTGCAGGGCGCTTTCAGATGCACAAAGAGTTGAGCACCTTGCTTTTTTGTCACTTCATCTCCCAGTTTCTGAAAACAGCCTTCTTTGGGTTAAAAGGTCCATGTTGGCAGCAGAAATCTATTTTTCTCCTTGAAAAAGACATACTAGACAGGACTATATCCATTAATCCCAGTTTAAAGATGCTGTGTATTATTTTCCCCTTCCGTTGGAGGCAGCCAAATGAAGCCACCTTTAATCCTTCTGCGTGATTTCTCATGCAGCATTCATAGCTTCAAAATATGCAAATCTAGCCACTTGGCACCTCATTTATTATTGATCTGGGACTAGAATGCTTCACAAGCCATTATTTTGCAGCAACTATGTGCAATAAAGAGATAGCGTCCTTTTTATGTCTCAGATTTTGTATTAATAATGTGATCACCTCTCAGAAGTAAAAGCTGTCTGCAGGAAGCTTAATATTTTAGTTAGAGAGATAACAACAGTGTGGTTACATAGTAATGCCACAATCAATATTTGTTTAAATTCTTCACATTATTTACAGAGGAAAGTGCACTCAGATGCAATGTTTGGTTCACGGGTACTACCTGTTGATGGCAATGTGATAATAAAGATAAAGATAGGCTGGCTTCATGGTTCTGAGCAGTGGGGTGTCTGCATTCTGGTAACCTTGGTTTATGCCCTGTGCCTGGAATGACAAAAGTAAAGATGAGCAGCACAGTGAATGACCATGCATGTGGCTGCTTTGGTCGGGGGTGGTAAATGAATGCCACTCCTATAGTGACTCCTGCTGGTGGACTGGTAGAAATGTTTGGTGGCACAGTTCACCATGTGTCCCTATTCCACAAAGTGCTCATCCTTGAGGGGAGTGGTAGGGACAAAAAGGTAAAAAATGTAATTAGTGGAGCAGATGATGCCTCACTTCCACATCTAAATTAAACTTCTTTCATTTTCCCCAGTGAAGTGGATCTTGGGAGTTTCTCCAGTGTCTGTGGACAGATATGTGGGGGACTCATCTATTGTTGCATGGAGAGGCAGGGCTGTACATCAAGGGGGTGGTAAACTGGGAATGGCAATGCACTGGTGTACTGTGGGTGCCCTGAGGTCTCTGTAGCATTGAAAGATGGGCAGGTGACACTGGTAAATGGGCAGATGGAGACTCCAGTTCATGAAACATGACAGGTGGTTAAAAACAGATATAAAATTCATATGTAGCAATGTCAAGAAGCAAAATCAAATCAGAGGGCAGTACTGAAAATAGTCATATACATTTGATGGCTCTGGTTAATCCCATCACTGGATCTGCTATGCTTGACTGTGGCATTTCACAAGGCTTGTTCCCGGCATCCATGTTGTTCATTGTGTACATGTTGCCACTGGGTGAGATTATATAATGGTAGTTTGAGTTTAACTGCTATGCAGATGACATGCAGCTCTACCTGTCTTGTACACCTGATGGGGGTAATGCAGCCATAGTACTGGGGTGATGTCTCTGGCAGATTGTTGACTGGATTGCCTCCAACTGGTTAAGCCACAACCCAGGTAAGACAGAGTTATAATGATCTGGGTCAGCAGTGACTAACATTGATGCTCTGTTATCATCTCTTAATAGCAACATGCTCCAAGTTGTGGATGGAGTAAAGGTTCTGGGAGTAATTTAATTCATTTATTTCTTCTATCTCAGATTACAAAATACTTTTGAGTGCAAACGTAGCTCATTTACAAAGGTTCCACATCAATATGAAGCGTTAAAAACAGACATAGGGAAACTAACAGGTAGAGTTACTAACATATGGTAAACAGTGTTTAATACATTATTATGTTTGCTTGCACACATGTGCAAGAAACATAGTGCCATTATCCGAGTTTTTGGAGGTGTGTCACCCCCTTTTCCAATTCAGTCAGTGTGTTGGCAGGCGCGGCCCCAATCCGCCAATGCTGGAGCTGTCTATGACAGCTCCAAATGCAGTGGCATACAGTTGAAAGGGGAGCTATGCTTCAGTGAGCAGCGATAAGATATCACCTGCTCATGTGCAGCTCCCCCACACACACACAAACACACACATGCATACCGCGCTGCTGCCCCCCACGCATACACTGTATAGCCGACGGGTGTACCTAATCCCCCGTCGGCTTGTGCCAGCTCCCCAAAGTTTACATGCCATGCTGGGTGCCCACCCCAGCATGGCAACTCATGGTATAGCCGACGGGTGCCCAATCCCCCATCGGCTCCACTGTCCTCCCCCCCCACAGAGTACAGGGTGCCACGCTGGAAGCCCACCCCAGCGTGGCAACTGATGATTGGCCGACGGGTGTGCCCAAACCCCATCAGCTCCATGCCCCCCCAGCTGTCCTTGTACCACGCTGGGAGCCCACCCCAGTGTGGCAAACGTCCCGCGTCGTCACTGAAAAAAAACTGTAAATAAAAAACTGTCCCTCTGCGCTTCTCCGGGCCCCCTCCCACAACCCGCACCCACCCACTGCGCACCCTGCCTCCCCACCCCCCCCTCACCCCATACTTACCTCCGGAGTCCGGAGCGACGATCTTCCGTGGACCGGGAACACGTCTGCACTCTTCAAAGCCGACCGCGAACTGAGGAAATGCCGGTAAGCTGTATAATGGGATAGATAGGGGTTTTCAACTTTATTGCATATCTCAGGCATTTTTGGAATTTTGCCAAATTTTCAACATGGGTTTTGGGACCCCTCCTCATGAATTCTTGCACTGTCATGGCGTTACTGGGCCCAAAGGGTGATTTCGCAGCCACGTGCGAAAATCACCTTTCCGGAAAAAAATAATGGAGCGACACTGCCAGTGTTCATAAGGTGGGCTCTCAAGAAGCATATTTTGAAAATTTGGTGGAAAAATTCCAAAAAATGACTGTTTTACGAGCGTGCGTTGCGCAGTTCCTATGCACACTCGTAAGTTTGCGAATTTTCAATATTTTCACTCCAGATTTTCAACATTGCCATTTTACCACACCTTCTTATGAGTAGTACAGCTGTCATTTTTCACATCTCACCCAAAACATGTTTCCACCCATATAGCGCACAATGCGCAGTCAGTGTACGGAATCAATGTACGGGAAAAATTAAGAAAATCACAGTGACACTGTTCATGAGAAGAGGTCTTAAAATGGCTATGTTGAAAATTTGGGTAAAAAATTCCTAAAAATGACTGTTTTACAGGCGTGCGTTGTGCAGTTCCTACGCACGCTCGTAAGTTTGCGAATTTAATAGTTTCACTCCAGATTTTCAACATTGCCATTTTATTACACTTCCTTATGAACAGTACAGCTGCCATTTTTCATATGTCGCCCAAAATGTGTTTTCGCACATGTAGCGCACAATGGTGCTGTTCGTGTGCAAAAGCAATGTTTGGGACAGGTTACGAAAATCAGTTACACTGTTCATGAGCAGAGGTCTTAAAATTGCTATGTTGAAAATTTGGTGACAAAAGTCCATAAAATGACTGTGTTATGAGTGAGCATTGCGCAGTTTACACGCACCCTCGTAAGTTCATGACTTTGTAACATTTTCAGTCCAGATTTTCACCAGTGGCATTTTTCCACACTTCCTTATGTACAGTACAGCTGTCATTTTTACAACATGGCCAAAGTGTGTTTTCACACTTTCAGCGCAGAGATGCGTGGTTGCTGTGGGAAATCATTGTTTGGGACAGATAAAGAAAATCACAGTGACACTGTTCATGATCGGAGGCACCAAAATGCCTGAGTCGACAATCTGCTGTAAAAAATCCCCAACCTAATTATATTACGGGTGTGCGTTGCACAGTTTCTATGTACGCTCGTGACTTCACCAGTTTGTTTTATATTTTTACTGCAGATTTGCAACATTGCCATTTTTTACACCTCCCCATGAACAGGACAGCTGTCATTTTTTACATCCTGTTCGGAATGTTTTTGCACCTGTGGTACTAAATGCCGTAGTCGCTGTGCATAAGCAGCTTTTGGTTAACAAACTGATATTGCCACTGTTCATGAGGTGGGGTCACAAAAAAACCATGTTGAAAATTTGGAGTGGAAATACCAACGAATGCCTGAGGTATTTTGGTTTCCAACCATAACGCCCAACCCTGTAGAGAATGACAGGCATCAGGGGTGTGACTTGGGATTCTTGCCTGTAATGATCATACCATTCCACATCCTGCAGCCATTGAGAGGCATCGAGGTATGCCTTGGACTCTTCGGCCCCAAAGTTTACCCCATTCTCTCTCTTGCACCCATCTCACCGTATTTCTTAATGTAATGGTGCATAAGGGCCAAAGACCCCACATCACGTGGAGGACTTGTCAGTGTCTGCAGGGTGAGGTGTGGTGAAATGGCATGGCTGTTATGCCTGACGACCCAAAGGCACACCCCAATGCCTGTCACTCTCTGCAGGGTGGTGGTGGTGTTGGCTTCAGTTCAGTATTTCACTGCCATTCCTATTACGCAGCTCTGTAACTTCTACACTACCACTGCCAATGCCAGCAAGCAAACATTCGGCATTGACAAATGTTTGTTGATAATCAGTACTACTTCAATATAAAAGAAGATAAGGAAAAGGAAGTAGCAGGGAGATGCGTGGGTAGTAGGATTTCAGAACTAAGGTGTGAGGTAGCTGCCAGGGGCTTTGTCAAAGACACTGGTAGGGGTAGGCAGGTTGTGGAGAGGGTGGAGTGTGGGAAGAGGGGAGGGAGAAAAGGCCAGGGTAAAGGAGGGGGTAGCAGCCAAAGACTTTGTCAGGATTATCAACCGAAGGTCAGGTGAGGTTAGTGGTGAGTGGGAAGCACTCCATAGGTGATCGGGATACAGACAGGCTTATAGTGGATTAAGTGGAACAGTCACAGGAGCTTTTGGAGATTAGATGCTGGTGGAGAGTATGCTTAAACTGGCCAAGTTTGGGTAGATTAGTTATTTCATTGTGCAGCCCATTGTACCATAACGGGGCTCTATAAGAGAAGGCTCACTGGCATTGGGCTGTACAGCACTTAGGGACAAGAAGAAGATTGGAGGTGGATGTGTGAGTATGTTGGGTCCTGAGAGATTTGTTCAAGAGGTATTCTACTCCCGGTGGCAGTAGTCCAAGAAGAAATTTTTTAGTTAGTAGGCAAGTTTGGTATTTGATCCTACCACTTAGTCGAAGCCATCCAGATTGAGAATATAGCTTACAAGTGTGAGTGAGGCTTGCGGCACCCGAAAGCAGTCTAAACACCTTGTTCAGAGCAACAGACAGTATTTTGAGGGAAATAGCGGTAGCAGTTCTGTAAATGATCAAGCCATAATCAATGATGGATGACACCAAACTGTGAATTATGAGCTTGAGAGCTTCAGGAGTCAGACACCGCCTGTATCTATAGAGGAGTCCAATCTTACTATTAATGGCCTTGGCAACATTTCTGATGTGAGGTACATAGGTGAGATGATTATCCAAGGTTACTCTTGGATACTTAAAGTGCTGGACTTGTTCAAGTGGGGCTCTCAGGTTATTTCATGGGTCCGGTATTTGCTGCAAGAGGAGGTGAACAGCATAACCTTAGTTTTCTTATAGTTTGGTACCAATTTGTGTGCCTTAAACCATTGTTCAACTTCCTTAAAGCCAAGTTGCAGATTGCTTTCAAGAATGCTAGTTTTCTTATAGTTTGGTACCAATTTGTGTGCCTTAAACCATTGTTCAACTTCCTTAAAGCCAAGTTGCAGATTGCTTTCAAGAATGCTAGTTTTCTTATAGTTTGGTACCAATTTGTGTGCCTTAAACCATTGTTCAACTTCCTTAAAGCCAAGTTGCAGATTGCTTTCAAGAATGCTAGGGTCTCTGTGGCTTGAGAAAATGACAGTGTCGTCTGCATATAGGAGAATTCGTTGGTAACAGGAGGATGGCCAGCTCTTCAGAAAGATACTAAAAAGGAGCAGACCCAGGAAAGATCCTTGGGGTACTCCAAATCGGACAACCCGCTGCTCAGATGTGACATTAGAGATTTTTACCTGCTGGGATCTATGTTTGAGTTAGCTAGTGAGCCAGTGCAGTGTTTCGAATGAAAGGCCAATTTTAGTTAGTTGACAGAGGAGAAGCGGGTGAATAACAGTGTCAAAGGCCTTTGTTAACTCTATAAAAGCAGCCCCTACCAGATTACCTTTGTCAAATGATTGCTGAATAAAGCTGGTGAATTCAAGTAGTGCTGTGGAGGTGCTATGCCCTTTTCTAAATCCATGTTGTTGTGGGCATTGGATGGAGTATTTTTCAAGGTAATCCACCAGCTGGTTAGCAACGTTACATTCCAGCACTTCAGATAAAGGAGGGAGGATTGATATTGGTCTATAGTTGTTATGCAGTGCACGATCACCAGATTTATGTACCGGGGTCACTGGGGCCACTTTCCAAGCCTGCAGGAATTGTGACAGGGTTAAAGAGAGGTTAAGGATCTTTGTTATAGGTAAAAAATACTTCTTCTAAAGCGAGTGTGATTAGTTTGAGGTCAAGTGAATCTCCACTGTATCTAGATTTTCCCAACACTTTTTTTAACAGTTTTCTAACCTGGGGCATAGATACCTTCTTAAAGTAGAAAGGGGGATGACCAGAAATCCTGTCCTCATAGTGATTAGTGGTCTTTGCAGAGGTATCATCAAAGAAGTCCTGAGGTAGGACACTGCTCAGGTTGGTGAAAGCCTCATTGAAAGTATTCACAATTTTTAGAGGGTCCAGGGTGGGGGTACCATCAATGTTTAGCATTGACGATGACATCTTTGGATCTTTACCAGTGATATCTTTAATATTCAACCAAAATGTCCTGCTATTACCCACGTGCTGTTCAACTGCTCACTATGGTGTTTATTTTTTCTCTGGACAATAGCGCATGTGCAGGCATTTCTTACAGTTTTATAGGCTTGCATGTCCAGTTGCTTACCTGAGGCTTTGGCATGGTGCCAGAGGTATTACTTGGTATTACTTGGTATGATAGAACAGAAAAAGGCCATAGCCCATCAAGACTGTTCCCCACACAATGTGGGACATTATTTAGTAGTTATCCTGTATCCATATATCTAATTTATTTTTGAAAGTTATAATAATTGGCGCCTCAACTAAATCTCGTGGCAAGGTGTTCCATATGCAAGGAGCCCTTACTGAAAAGAAGCTTCCCCTCTTACTAGTTTTATAACTTTTGACCTCAAGCTGTTTGTTATGGAGTCTTGGGACATGTCTCCGTTTTGAGAAGGTTAGACCACATTGATCCATGAGATCTGGTGAATTTATTAAATTAAAAAACCATGAGCACATCGCCTCTTAATCTCCTATTTTGAAGAGAGAAGAGACCAGTAGTTTGTAATCTTGCCTGGTAGTCCAGATTAGCTAATCTGGGAATCATTTTAGTTGCTCTCCTCTGGACTTGTTCCAGTATGATAATATCCTTTTTTAGGCTTGGATTCCAGAAGGGGGAACTATAGTCGAGGTAAGGTCTAATATATGCCCTATAAAGCTGGATAAGACATTGTTCAGTGTGATTTATAAAAGTGCGTTTTATTCCTCTTAAGCGTCTATTGGTCATACAAGCAGTTTTAACACAGTGTTCCCTTGGCATAAGTTTGTTGTCAATATGGACACCTAGATCTTTCTCACAGTTGGATGAGTGAAGTGGAAGTCCATCGATATGATAAACCGTATGAGGATTTTTTTTCTCCGAAATGTATTACAATACATTTAGATTGATTGAACTGCATATGATTATGATTAGCCCAAAGTACTAATTTTTCCAAGTCCTCCTTTAATGAGATAAATACTATCATGATTATTTACCTTGCCCCCCAGTTTAGTATCATCTGTGAATTTAACTAAGAAATTGTTAAGCTCAGTTTGTAAATCACTAATAAAAAGGTTGAACAATGTTGGTCCCAGGACTGACACCTGAGGCACACCACTTGTCACTCTACCCTGGTCAGACAAGGTATCATTTATTTTAACCTTCTGAGTTTGATTTGTCAGCCAATTGGAAATCCAATTAACAATATAAGATGACATGCCTAAGTTATACATTTTAGTGATCAATTTTTCATGTGATACTTTGTCAAATGCTCTACTGAAATCCAAGAGAATGACATCGGAAGGGATATCTTTTATCAGGGATGTAACTCAATGCCTGATTGGTCTGGCTTGTTAACAGGCAAACTGTTTCTGGCTTGAGCTGGCTCCTGATTGGCCGACATTTACGGGCAAAGTTGATTTAAACTATGACCCCTTTCCATGGTGTTCTGCAGTCTCTGGAGTCAAGGGGCCTGCCATCTTTGTTTACTTTGCTGTTGCTGACTTTAAATCACTTCCTGCTACTTTATTTACAATCCCTCAACATTGCTGGATAACTGCCCGGCCTTGCTTTCTATTCTGGAACTAGGGAAGCATGTATTATCCTGGGCACTTAGCCCATGGTACTGTCTGGTGCTTTGTTTCGGGAGGTGGCCGTTCATGCCGCTCTCCTACCTGGAGTGGAAGTGCACATACTTCTCCTCCTTCCTGGTCCCACTGTCTATTTAGGGACCAGGAAACATCTTAGGATATGCCTGATGGCACAGCTGACTTGGGATGCCAGCTCTGCTTCCTGCCCTGGAGTAGGGACTGTTGTGGAAGTGGGGTACTGCCCAGTTTAGTTGGTGGAACTCTGGCTCCATTTTGCACACTTCTGCACATGCGAAGCAGCACCACATGGCCGCTGCACTCCTTGGTTCTGTTCCCTGGCCCTGCTGTGTTTTCTGGCTCAGGGAACCAAAATTGCTGCTGCTACTGTTTCCCAACCCCCTGCCTCAGCCGCTCTACCATTCCTGGTGGCCAACAGTAGGAGAAGCAGTGCAGCAATAGCTGTGAATATTTTGATGTGGAGTCCTGGTTTGAATCCCACCAGGGCTCCTGGCTATATAAGTGCTCGCTCTGCCAGTCCCCACCTTGGCAGTTCTGGTGGGCCAGAGGATGAAAAATGAGTCCAGAATTGCTGGGAAGCAGTAAGGTAAGCCCCAGTTTTAGGGAATTTACACACTCTTCTGCCAGACTGGCATCTTCGCTAAGTTTATGTCCTTTATGTCTGAAGTGCAACTGGCAGTGGCATGAGCATGCTTTTTACTGACCAAAAATCAGTGGACAAAGTTAATTTGAACTACAAGCCCTCCCCATGGTGCTCTATAGTCCCTGGAGTCATGGGGGCCACCATCCTTGTTTACTTTGCTGTTGCCAACTTTGAACTGCTTCTTGCCACTTTATTAATAGTTCCCCAACATTGCTTGATGACTGCCCTGGCCCGCTTTCTATTCTGGAGTCAGGGAAGTGTATATTATCCTGGGCATTTAGCCCGTGGTGCTGTCGGGTGCTTTGTTTCTGGAGGTGGCCAATCATGCTACTATCCTGCCTGGTGTACATGTGCACATACTTCTCCTTCCCAGTCCCACAGTCTTCACAGGGACTGGGAAATATCTAATGATGTGTCCAATGGCACTGTTGACTTAAGATGTCAGCTCCACTTCCTGCCCTGGAGCTACGACTGTTGTTGGAAGCAAGCATACTGCCTGGTTTAGTTGGCAGAGCTCTGCCTCTGTGTTGAGCACTTCTGCACATGTGCAGCAGACCAACATGGCTGCTGTGCTCCTCAGCTCTGTTCCCTAGCCCTGCTGTGTCTCTTGGTTTGGGAATCGAAACTGCTGCTGCTTCTGCGTCCCTGCCCCCTTCCTCGGCCACATTACCAATCCTGGCGGCCGAGAGGAGGGGGAGCTGTGTGGCAATGGCCATGAAAATTTGAATGTGGAGCACTGGTTTGTATCCCACCAGGGCTTCCAGTAGTACAAGTGATAGCCCTGCTGATCTGTACCTCTATAGTTCTGGGAGGCCAGAGGGTGAAAAAGGAGTCCTGAATTGCTGAGAGACAGTAAGGTAAGCCCCAGATTGGGGGGTTACATGGACTTTTCTCAACTTGATGAGAATATGTTCATTGTGGATCTAGCCACTGTCAAGTGCACTATAAGTGGAATTTTTTTTAAACTCCTTAATTAATGGCAGTGTTGGAATAAAACACAGTTACAAACTGATGTTATAATGGTGAGCAGTATTCGATAATGTTCGGGTTAAGCAAAATGGTATATCAGTCCAGGATACAAATCATGCATTTGTCCTTTTGTTTTTTGTTAAAGAATAAATCTGATTTTCCACGACTTCCTCATGTTTCTTATGCTGCTTCATGTCTATTATTCCACGCATTACTGGGTCCATGTTGCCCCAAAGGGGCTCTAGAGTTGATTCCAGTGGATATGTCCATAGGTAAAGTTAACAAACATTAACACAAATAAACGTAAGAAAAAAATAACATGGTTGACATATCTGACACTCCTGGTCCAGCTAGAGATTCCCACTTCGACCTCTTTCTGTCTTATATTTCAGTACCCTTCAGCCTGTTGGGATAGGACCGATCTACCCTCCAGTTCTTCCACTAGAAGCATGAAGTGCAGCTACAACCCTATAAATGTGTCTGCCGAGATGTAGGTCTGCAGCGATCTTTCCCATGCAGTAATAGATTTTATGATATTGACACAGTATATCAGAATTGGACAAGTTTGGGATACCCAGAATAGTCTGGTGTTCGCTGTCAGAGGGGTGCTTCCCCAATGCCTTGAAGAAAGCGTTGGTGAAGCCTCTTCTGAAGAAACCATCGCTCGACCCTGACATCCTGGCGAATTATAGACCTATTTCCAACCTCCCATTTTTAAGGAAGGTTTTTGAGAAAGTAGTGGCTCTGCAACTCGAGGCACACCTCATAGCCTTTGACATCTATGAGCCTTTCCAGTCCAGTTTCAGAACTAGGCACAGCACAGAGACGGCACTAGTTTGGGTGCAAAATTAATTCCTCAGGGTAAGCGATAGAGGGGGATGGTCAATTCTTGTTCTCCTCGATTTCTCATCAGCATTTGACACCTTGGACCACATTGTGCTGTTGGATCACTTTAAAGTGTATGGTGGTCTTACGGGAACAGTCATCAAAAGGTCTGAGTCTTATCGCTCCGACAGGAGGCAACGAGTGTTGATGGGGAATTTCTCCTCCTCTTCGAAGCCTCTGCTGTGTGGAGTACCTCAAGGCTTGATCCTTTTCGCCGATGTTGTTTGTGGTGTACATGCTGCCCCTTGGAGAGCTCATCAGACAATACAGTCTGGGTTTTCTCTGCTATGCAGATGACACCCAGCTGTATATGTCATTTGCCCTTGGAGCTGAAAGTGCCACTAAAGTGCTAAATAAATGTCTGGCCAAGATTCAGGTCTGGATGTCCTCAAGCTGGCTGAGGCTGAACCCAGACAAGATTGAGGTGCTAGTGATTGAACCTGGTCGATGGCATGATAGGGATGCCTCTCGAGTGGTAACCGGGTTGGTCCTGGGGTCAACTTTGTTGATGGCTTCCCCCGGGGTGAGAAATTTGTGCATCATCCTTGATGACAGGCTGACCATGGAAGCCAAGGTGTCATCTGTTGTCAAAAGTGAGTTTTACCACTTAAGGAATGTCGCTCAGATTAAACCCCTGATTCTGCCAGAAGACTTGCCATCACTAGTACATGCCTTTGTGACTTCCAGGCTGGGCTATTGTAATGCTCTGTACTTTGGGGTCAATGGAGAGATCTTCTGCTGACTGCAGCCAGTGCAGAATGTGGCGCCCAGGTTGTTGGCATGCCTTCTGAGTTTCTGGCATGAAACCTCAGTCCTGCATGATCTGCACTAGCTGGTGGTCAAGTGGAGGATCATCTTCAAGGCAGGATTGCATGCAGCCAGCCCGCTGGTGCAGTGGTTGGAGTTCTGCTTGTGACGCTAATGCCCCGGGTTCAGGAACAGACCTGGAAGCCAGAGGGCCAGGGGAGAAGGATCAAGCATCCTAAGGACTGCTCTCCTTCTCTGAGGGGAGGGAGAAAGAGTGTCCAGCACTTTCCTGACCCCTGGCAGGGGCAGGGGGTACCATTGCAGCAGTTGCCATCACCTTAGGGGGCAGGACAGATGTTGGACATCATTGCACATCCCCACCCCCAGGATCTGGCAAATATCAGAAAATGCCGACACCCCCCCAGCACGACGACTTACCTGGATGCCATCTCCACTGCCTCCTGATGTCTGCCATGGGGTCCTGCTCCTGTGGCCCTGACCTGGAGGGGGTAAGCCGGGGCTCACCTACAGTGTCTATTGGGGGGACCATCCTAGCGTCCCTGCCCAGGGAGGTAAGCCTGGGCATGGGGGGATGACTGGCGGGGCAGGTCTGACTGCTGAAAGGAGGATTGTGGGGCTCCAGAACAAAAAAAGGGTATGCTTGATTACCTATAAGGCCCTATGTGTCCTGGGCCTTGGTTACCTTTCTGACCTCCTTACTTCAGCCGCCCCAATATGTTCCCTCCGCTTCTCCACCGAGGGCCTCCTGGCGGTTCAGAGGGCCAGGCTGAAAACCTCAGGGGATTATTCCTTTGAGGTGGCTGGCACGGCCCTCTGGAACTTACTGCTAAACTCTTTGAGGGAGGCCCCAATGGTGGAAGCATTTAAAGGGGGCCTGAAGACCTACCTTTTTAAAAAAGCATTTGCTGATAGTTTTTAAATCTGTTTTTATGTCATTTTATTGATGAAATATTTTAGTTGATCCTTCTGTAACCTTGTTCCTATTGTAAAGGCACCCAGTGCTTCTGGGACTGGGTATCAAAATATAAATAACACATATCTATCTATATCAATGTTTTATTGCCAGTCCTTTAAACAGGTTCTGGTGAAGTCCCTGTTGAAAAAAATATCTTTGAACCCTGACATCTTGGTAAATTACTGGCCTATCCCGAAACTTTCCTTTTTAGGGAAGGTTCTTGAGAAGGTTATTGCAGAACACCTTGAGAGTCACCGCACAGACTTCCAGATTTATGAACTGTTCCAGTCCAGATTTAGGGCTATGCACAGCATGGAGACCACATTAGTAAGGGTGTTGAATGACCTGCTCATGGTGAGGGATAGAGGAGAGCAATTATTTCTCATTCTCCTTGATCTCTCATCAGCATTTGACACTGTGGCTCATGGGATGTTATTGGACAGGCTGAGGGAATATGTTAGACTCACCGGCAAGATCATCAGCTGGTTTGAGTCCTTCCTTCGGGACATGTCCCAGAGGATGGTACTGGGGAACTATTCCTCAGGTTCAATGGCCCTGTCTTGTAGAGTGCGTAAGGCTCTGTCCTCCCCATGTTGTTCATGGTGTACATGCTGTTTCTGGGCGAGATCATAAGGTGGTAGGAGCTGAGTTTTCACTGCTATGCTGATAATACTCAACTCTACCTGTCCTTCACACCTGGAAGATCTGACACAGTCAACATGCTGAATAAGTGCCTGTCTGAGATCCGGATCTGGACTTCATTGAACTGGCTGGGGGCTCAACCCGGGGAAGACTGAAGTATTGGTTGTTGAGCTGGGTCAAAGGGGCAGAGCGGGGGCCTCTGGGGAAGGTTTAGGGCTTTTTATTGGTCTGACTGAACTAGAGGCCTACCCTTGTTCCACCTGGGTTATGCCCCCTATCGTCCCACGTACACCTCACATACAGCTCAAATTATATTCCTGGTCAATTATACTGTGATACTACTATTTTGCACTAACATATAGATATGGGCACACAGCATATAAGCATAAGCGCTAGGAATGTTCTTTGCTGCTAAGATATGCTAATATTGATCATGCAAGATTCATTATACCTCACTATAATACATTTATCTAGATTAGTTTGTCTTTCATAGATATTCCATATATAATCTACCTAATTAGTGATATGATGAATCTGAGGGATCATCAGTGATTGTTGTATACTTATATTCTCATATAATTATATGCAGTGTGTGTTTTACACTCAGGCAGATATGCCACATGTAATAGGGCCCTGTCAGCACTTCTCTTTGTCTCTAAGCAAGCTGACAGAGAGAAATCCTTTGTTATATCTAATATTATATATAAGCAAGAAATGCCACATGTAGTTTGAACCAGTCAGCATTTCTTTTGTCCAAGCTATAATGCTAATGGAAGCATATTCTGTCTCATATGATACTCATTAGTAGTTCTGTCTCCTAAGTCATTCTCCAATGGAGAATGACTTAGGACCAATACATATTGTTTTTCATATCTGTAACTATGAGGTAATCTCTGTTGCTATGCTGTTATCTGTAGTATATAGTTGTCTGCAACCCACTGTAGCTTCTCTAGAAGATTAGTATTCTAGAAGGGCAGAGAGCTCTATCAGAGTGGGGAGAAAGAATTATATCTTGGAGAACCTGAGATCCTACAATCCTGGAGATTATGTACATTCTTCAGGAGAAGTGGTGAGAAACCCATCTCCCTTGTGATTTTCTTTGTCACATACTTGGTGTAAGTAGTATAATAAACTTTATTAGTACTCCTTGCTTATTTATGAATGTTTCTTGGCAGACTCCAAGACACAAGGCTCTGTATTATTATTATTAACCCTACGCACCAAGAGTGTTTAGGCAACATAAATGGCGACCATGAGTGGAGTCTGGATTTTTGCTAAGTTTCATTTTAATTTCCTCTGTAAATTAAAACACTGGGTGAGAAATCCTCAGTAACAAGTAACTGAAAGTGTCTTCTGTTTAACTTTTTGGTCTGTTGTGTGTTCCACAGTGCAGACAAAACAATCTCTTGGCAGATATTCAATCTCTGTGTAATGAGTTGTTTTATTTTTGTTTTTTTTTTCCCTGTGCTTTCTCTGTTGGAACACAGCTATAAAGGGATCTGAACAGACAGATAGACTGCTTTCTTGTGGATACAAATCCTAATGGGTATATACTCATCTAGGAGTCCACATACGCCAAGGCTATTTGTGTCCTGTCATGAACTTTGGTTGCAAACAAAGTTTTTCACAGACAGCTAAGGGTTTCTTATCTTATATGACGTGTCTAAATATATCAGTACTGAGCTGAGGCTGGTTGTCTTAACATGCCAAACTGCTTATGGTGGTTGGTCTGATTTTGCTGAGGTAGCAGAATCCAATGGTAGCCCTTTAGGGGATATCATTGCCCATTGTGAGGAATTGAAAAATGGTACCAATGATCCTGGAGGATTATTAATTGCAACGTTGTTTAATTGTTTTGATGCTGTTCTAAATAAAGCATCTGTTTTGGAATCTGAGTATGTTGCTTGCAAAATGGAGAATGCTGCTTTCAAGCAGGAAATTAGTCTGAAACGAGCTTCTCATAAAAATAGGATAATTGGACTGCAGTCTCAGTTGCTGGAGTCTCTCCTTCTAAAAAATGAGTCTCTCTTTAATGAGAGAAGCAGCAAAGACCTGCATGCCTTAAGAGATAATGCTGAAAAGGCAAAACTTGTTAGAAAAATCTTTTTTCAAATGAATGGTGTTCTGGCTAGTAAGACAGATTCCTTACATTTTGAAAACAAGGAACTTAGAGATGATAAGTCCAAAATAAATAATAATAATTATAATAATTATTTTATTTGTATAGCACCTTTCAATGTATCAAGGTGCTGAACAGTTTTAAAAACAATTCAAAACTCTAAATAAAAATCATAAAACATCCATCAAAAATCAGCATATCATCAAAATAGCATATTTATAATAAAATCCAAACATTAATAAAATTACTTAGTTATCTGAGAAGGCCATATTCCATAAGTACGTTTTCAAATCTTTCTTGAATAACTCCACGGAGGTGCACTGCCGTAACCGGCGTGGTAGAGAGTTCCAGAGAGTGGGTGCAGCATGCAAAAATGCTCTGCTGCCAGAGGATTTTAGACTCACTCTTGGGATCTCTAACAACCCCATGTCGGCCGAGCGGAGTGATCGGTCAGGGCAGTAAGGAACCAGGAGGTCTTTCATATAGGCTGGACCCTGGTAGTGAAGGGCTTTGAAAGTCAATAAAATGACTTTAAAGGTGATCCACCACTGCATAGGAAGCCAGTGCAGTTCGCGCAGCATGGGAGTGATATGACATGACCTACTTGTCCCAGTCAATACCCGGGCTGCAGCATTCTGCGCCAGCTGTAGGCGATGGATTTCCACCCCAGAAAGCCCAAAGTAAAGGGCGTTGCAGTAGTCCAAATACTTACTGAAAGAGTTAATGTGCTGGTATTTCACCACTAGACCTTGACTGAACAGTGTGATTCAGTATGTTTTCAGTACAGCAGACTTGAAATAAATGTTTTAAATATAAACTGTGACACAGTTTCTGTCGATAACTGGCATGTTTTACAAGATGGGAACGTCTTGCAATCTGAAAACAAGGCACTTTACAGTGTGTTAACTCCTGTATGTGAGTTAGAATGTAGGAGTAAAAAGTCAGATATGGCGAACTTGCGCCGTCAGCCAGCGATATTGGCAGGGCATACTAACTTAATGCCCAAAGATCTTGCCTCTTCTGATGTTGAAGAGTTTGATTTTGAACACTCACAGTATGCTGTGGAGTGGACTAGAACAACGACTAGCCACTTGTTTTTCTGTGATTCACAAAATGGAGAATTGTTAGTGTCTCAAAATGGTGGGCACACATGTCATCAGGTTGCATCCCCATACCATCCCCAAGATGGCCACTCATGGTCATGTGATGATGGTCATAACACAGTAACCCAAGATGCCCATGAGGTAATCAAAAATGGCTGACCACCACATCACAGAGGTTCAATCATTGAGTCACATGAACCTGTGATTGCTGCCATAACCAAACAAAACAAAACAGAGTTTTTTGGCATGATTAATAATGTTATCAGTAACACCAGTGTTTCTGAGGGACAGAAAATTCTCTTTAAAAATGATGTTGAAGTACTTTTGAATAAGGCTGATATGCAATCTCTCATGAAGTCAGTGTCTGATGCTGCAGAAGAAGCTGCTGCTAGCAATGTTTATATAATTTGAATGGCCTTGGTTAAAGAACACATTGCAGTTAATTACATGAAATGTTGTTTTTGTTTCCTATGCAATTTAACATCAGCTTTCCCTAAGAAGACTGAATGTACTGCTTTTCCTATGTAGCTCATTAATACTTTAAGCTGCAACATTAAAAACAATGTTGCTACCATTCACCAACCTTCTGGTGGGGAAAACCACTTTACATTTGATGAGGAGGGGACAACCCTGATTCTGAAAGCCCCGTGGCTGTGATATTTTCAGCATCACAGGCCACGTTGGGGGGGGGGAGTTACAGGTTTGATTTCTGAACCTGGGCTGACAGCTGTTTCAGTACTACTTTCTCCACCCCTGATAGTTACTAAACCACAATCCATAGCTGGAGAACTATGTGCAATTTGCACACCACTTTTGTTGACTGTGCAGGCACCCCTGATAGTGTCAGCACTGCCTGCTCAAGAAGCAGAACTCCCTCCACCATTGACACCTGGATCATCCTATACTGTGGCTGCAGTAGCAGGCACAAGCCGTGAACAGTCTGGGTTATTCCCAGCACATACAATGGCAGGCACTACAGGTAAGAAGGTACAAGGTATCCTAATACTGATATCATTGATTTTTCTTTTGGTATCACTGACCATGGTCCCAGCATTGGTTAATCCTAATTCAGCTTTAGGGTATACTGAAACTGCAGTTTTAGCCCAAACATATAATGGACACATCAGACCCATTGCTTATGCATCCCAGATGCTTACCCCAGTGGAGCTGAAATACAACCTTTGTGAAAGGAATCTTTTGGCTACATACTAGGCAGTGAGATACTTTATGTACATCATTGGATATGCGCCCATTATGCTGCATTCCAATCATTTGCCAACAAACTTTCTGTTGTCAGACACAGTAAAAGATTACTCTGTATCCAATGCCAGACTTACACACTGGTCTCTCATTTTACAGGATCATGACATCACTGTTCTTCCTATCAAAACTCCAACCTTGTTGGTCCATGGCCTACAATTTACAGGAGAGACCCATGATTGTTCACTCCAACCACCTGACCTACCTATCCCAGGGCCCTTTCTGACAGAACCTCAGAAAGTGTTAAAAGACACCACTGTGTGTTATGTTTTGACTGATGAGTCAGACACATACCAACAGGGGCCAGATAGCAGGGTTTGGAATTATTTTACATCCTAGTGATGACAGAGTGTGCATGGCTAGTAATTGCATCATCGTATAAATATGTACGATTCACAGGCAATGTTAAAACACACCTGGCAAATAAAATGAAAAGCAGGGAGGCGAGGAGTCTCCTAATTACCACAAATATTTGTGATGGTTTAGAAAGCTGGAAAGTCCTTGAGAAATACACAACTTGTGCTAAGAGAGGAATACAGAGATTTTTCCTTGTGTAAAATGATACCAGCACTCCATGAGATGGTTAAGTTCTGCCTGCTTCAAGAAATGTCCTTGAGACAATTACAGAAAGCACTGCAGATACTATGTTTTTATTATAGATTCTAATTGGGTCTGTCTCTCTCTCTCTCTAAACTGAATTTCTTTGTAAGAAAAACAAACTTCTGTTCCAGCACTCTGTAGTATCGCTGTGAAATACAGTGACTTGTTTGTGTACAACACAACACAACACTAACAGTTTAAATACAAGCTAGATTCATAAGGTGAGAGCATTTTGTATGTATATATTTTTTTTATGCTCCATAAGAAGGACCCTCATTTGAGGGCAGTGTATAGGTTCCTTAATAAAGGAACTAAGGAATAACTTCCAGAAGTAGCTCTTATAGAAAGTGAAAATGACATTTACCTATCCAGTGATGGCCTACTCATTTGGAACATCACTGCTGTAAAACTCATGAAAAGTTAGAGGTAATTCCTGAGCACCTGAGAGTAGATTTTATCTACTGTACCAAGTACATGATACTCCAACTGGTGGACACCACTGAGTCAGTGAAAACACTAGACAGACTGACATCCTCTGTCTTGTGGCCACACATGAGAAGTGATGTAGAACACTGCATCAGTACCCGTTTGATCTGTGCACAGAACAATCCTATACCAGCTGGGACAAATGCATTGTCACCCCACCCAGAGGCAATAAGGCCCCTGGAACAACATCCAGATTGACTACATTGGCCTTATGCCAACCACTAAGAACAACTAGTTTGCACTAGTGATCACTGACCTATTTTCCAAACAGTTGAAAGTTATCCCAAAACAGAACAACACAGTCAAAGTGACTGCAAATGTCTTGGCAAGCCAGCTATTTACTAGGTAGGGCTTACCCCTAAAGGTAAATTCTGATTACAGGGATCTGGCTTTATAGCCTAAGTAATGCAAGAAATTCTGGATCTGTTATGGGTAAAACAAAAGTTTCATATCCCTTACAACCCACAGTCATCAGGACAGGTGGAATGGGCTAACATGCAGGTAAAAGTTAAGTTATAATAAACTTGTTCAGAAAACTCCAAAGGACTTGAATTCATTATTGCCTTTATTATTTAAGGCAATAAGAGGGACACCCTCTGCAGGTACACAGCATACCCCATTTTTGAATCATGACCGGACGGTCCATGAGACTCCCAGAACATTTACTTCTGGTCCTGTGTACTGCCACTGCTGATGGAGCATCAGTAGATAAATATGTTAAATATCTCAAACAAGACATCCAAAAAGTACACTTGTTTGCTGCAGAATGTATGGGCAAGGCCCAACAACAGGCCATATCCCACTGTAAACAAACTCAGTCCAGCAGTCTACCAAGTTAGACTGCTTCACAATAACAATCATTGATACATGGCTACATGCCAATAAAATTAACCTGTTTAAAGGAGATTAAACTACTTTTCCATACCCCAGCAGGAGGAATAGTACTAAACTGTTTTTTTTTCTCTTTCCTTTTAGGTTCCAGAGAGAGAGAGAGATGCTTGCTTTTATGCTTATTATTCTTTTTAGAAGTATGGGTCATCTTACAAGCCCAAACTGCACATCTTATTGCAGATAAGAACCAGTGACCTAAACCTAAACAGACTGTTGAGGCAGAGTACCTCACAAGGCCACATGATTTAATTGCATCCTGTGGAATTCACACTAAGGTCCTAAAAGACATGTTTATTGTCCAGAAGGGTAGTGAGGCCCTACTGAATGTTATGATCATTGCTTTGGATCAATTCTAACAGCTAGACTTGATCTGGATTCCTGCTTACATTTTATTGATAATCAGGAATTTTGCATCCAAAATTATACGGTAATAAAAGCCATTAGACCTTAAGGTTTTTACCCAATGATGCCCCATAATTTGTGACACTTGATACTGAGTGCCCAAAATAGAACCCTGGCCCACCCAGTGGTCTAATAACCACTTCCCAACCAGGTACTCTAGTTAATAATGTACAGCTCATGCACATCCCAGTGATTTCAAATCTCACCTTTTAAACTTGGAATGATTTGTTATATGTTTCACAACAAACATTTCCCACTTTTTTTTAAATAATGATGTGATTGCATACCCTGGCAGCATACCAGGTACTCATTAATGACCTCCTATACAGGGACTCATAGCACGCATGCACGCCGCGCACACACACACACACACACACACACAGGATTTTCGTATCCTGACTGCAAGTGGTACATCTTATGACTGTAAACCTACCCAAACGCATTAGGCATTTTGTTTTTGTTTTGAAAAACAAAACAAAACACAGGTTTAGACTCAGACCTACTTGGCTCTGACACATCTATTTGAAATAGGGTTGATATAGACATTATTCAAGCATATATGTTAAAGGTTCATGATAATATGAAATATAATATCATACCCCCCATTGCATGGTATACATGGTTTTGCTCATAAAGAGTGATTTACATTTACAATATTAAGGATATTGTGAAGGGGTTTGACCTGACAAATGTTCATGTTAATGAATTAATTTCTGCTCACATTAAGGAAGTAGTTGAGGATCACAAAGCTAGGAAAGTCCTTTTGCACTGCCTACAGCTGTTATGTTTTTACAACCCCTTGGTTATCTCTTCCAGGATCTGGAATTAGGATTTATCCTTGATCTCATACATGACAGACATATGGGTCAGTGGCATTGCCACAATTTGCACTTCTATTGCATGTGTTAACAAATGTTTATTTGAATCTAGCACTATTCCCTTGTCAATGGCAAGGAACCTTGGATATGTCACCACACACACCAGTATTGCTCCATGTTTCTAAACGTATTCCTGCACAATTCAGGAAGCCATGTTTGTGACTCTCACAGTGTCATTGCCGCATTTTCATCCAGCAACATCCATCTCTGATCGTCTGGCAACCGTCCATTCAATTGATCATCTTGATGGGAACTTTTATCATGAAAAGGTTGAAACTACCTCCTTTCCTTGTTTACCATGAGGTCTTGGAATCGTGACTAACTCTGAACTTTGATTGTCGTAACTGAAGGAACATCACCTTTTATGCAGATGTGACATCTTCCAACTTGTCTTACCAACATGTGAATACTGGCCTAATAACTGAAATTAGGCTTCCATTTGTGAACTTTCAAATAAACTATTGAGTCCAGCCAATTAAGATTCTACAATCAAGCTCATTGTTATGCATACTGTGAAGCTAGTCTGGGGTAGGGGCAATCCGCTAACTCAGCAAGAAGACTCTCCTTCATTTGATCTACAATCAAGAAATCCATTTTCTTCATTGCTTGTTTTCCAAGCCTGGCTGGCACCTCATGCAAACTGAGTACTGTTATAAACTTATACACTTTGTGCAGCCATGTGATCATCTTCCACTGAACACTGTTGCTATTCCACTGTGGAACTCAATGTGCAATCTAATGCACCCCCTGCTGAGGCCTCTGAAAATAATGCTGCCTCCTGAACATTTGGATCAACCTTTGGAAAATCTAAATGCATTGAATTTGAACTATGAATCTTCATCTAACACTTGAAGAAACCTTGGATTTATCCCTGGAACTGTTTGCAGTTTATGGCTTGTGGACATTGACATTTTGTGTCCTGTTTAACTTACCAACTGAAAAATGCCATCTCAAAGGTGGTATATTCTGCTGATGTGGAACATTGTGTGGTGACCAACTATACATTTTTCTGATATGGACTAAAAGTTATGCAAAGTGAACTTTTCTAACGTCTATTTTTGTTCCCTAAACAGGTAATAGGTTATACGGTAATCACACCTGTTCCCATCCCGGAACCAGATATCATTAAGTCTAGTCCTAACTATCTTGATGCTCTATCTCAATTTTTAATTATTTTTAATATCCATACAGGCAACTCTTCAATTTCTTCCCAATAGGAACGATGCACGCCTGATACATATCAGTATTTACTGATGGTTTTTATATTGGAAAACCCCATTGTGAAGTTTTATTCCAAATGTTTATAGTAATACAAGGTTTACTAACATTTTCCCTAATAATTACATTTTGTTGTTTAAGGAAAACCCTGATACACCACTGTGATGAGTTAAACTTCCTTTATCAGGCTCGTGTCTTGGGCCTGTAGACGAATTGTGCCTAACAGCCATCTTTTTGTTGTGTTGCCACTTTTGTAATTAGGGCAACAAAGAGGGGATTGTTATGCCTGGGTTATACCCCCATATCATCCCACATACACCTCACATTGTATTTCTGGTCTATTATACTGTGATACTGCTATTTTGCACTAACATATAGATATGGGCACACATCATATAAGCATGAGTGCTAGGAATGTGCTTTGCTGCTAATATATGCTAATATTGATCATGCATGATTCATTATACCTCACTATAATACATTTATCTAGATTAGTTTGTCTTTCATAGATATTCCATATATAATCTACCTAATTACTGACTCTGAGGGATCATCAGTGGTTACTGTATACTTATATGCTCATATAATTATATGTAGTGTGTGTTTTACACTCAGGCATATATGCCACATGTAATAGGGCCCTATCAGCACTGCTCTTTGTCTCTAAGCAAGCTGACAGTGAGAAATCCTTTATGTCTTATATTATACATAAGCAAGAAATGCCACATGTAGTTTGAACTAGTCAGCATTTCTTTTGTCTAAGCTATAATGCTAATGGAAGCATATTCTGTCTCATATGATACTCATTAGTGACTTAGGAACAATACATATCATTTCTCATATCTGTAACTATGAGGTAATCTCTGTTGCTATGCTGTTATCTGTAGTATATAGTTGTCTGCGACCCACTGTAGCTTCTCTAGAAGATTAGTACTGTAGAAGGGCAGAGAGCTCTAGCAGAGCAGGGAGAGAGAATTATATCTTGGAGAACCTGAGATCCTACAATCCTGTAGATTATGTACATTCTTCAGGAGAAGTGGTGAGAAACCCATCTCCCTTGTGATTTTCTTTGTCACATGCTTGGTGTAAGTAGTATAATAAACTTTATTAGTACTCCTTGCTTGTTTACAAATGTTTCTTGGCAGACTCCGAGATGCAAGAATCTGTATTATTATTATTTACCCTACACACCAAGAGTGTTTAGGCAACACCCTAAGGTGAGAAATTTGGGCACTGTTCTGGACAATGAGCTGACACTTGATGCTCAGGTGTCGGTTGTGGTCCAGACTGCTTTTTACCATCTCTGAAACATCTCCCAAATTAGATCCCTTATTCCCCCTGAATACCTGGCCACACTGGTAAACGCATTTGTCAACTCAAGGCTTGACTACTGTAATGCACTCTATCTCAGGGTCAGAGGAGGTGCAATGCGGCCCCTGCAGCTGCTGCAGAATGTGGTGGCCCAGGTATTGATGGGTCAATCAAGGTCCAGTCATATTACGTCAGTGCTGCGTGAACTACACTGGCTGCTGGTGCACTGGTGCATCTCCTTTAAAACAGGTCTTTTGATCTAGAAGGCCCTGCACAGTTTGGGTCCGGGCTACCTGAAGGAGCTTCTGTATCCCTACTCCCCGAGGTCCTCAGAGCAAGGTTAAAATCTTCCAGGGACTGGGCATTTAAGGTGGCCACCTCAATCCTTTGGAATCCTCTGCTAGGTACCTATGGGAGGTGCCCTTCCTTAAGACATTTAAAAGGAACACAAAAATGCTCCTCTTTCAACAGGCCTTTGGGGCCTGAGGAACATATTTAATATGAGTAGCTTGAGATTAGATTAATATGAATTTTAATGGCTGTGATTTAATGTTATTTGTATTTATTGTGATATTAGTTTTGTGTATTCTTTTGCGCTGTTTGTCTTCTTTGTATTTTGCAAGGGTGCCCTGAGCCTACGGAAAAGGATGCCCAAAATAAATGGAATCTACTACTACTACTATTCCTGCTGCAGCCAGCAGGATTCCTATAAACAGTTTTTGCTGGTTGGATCTCTTTGGGGGGGAGGAGGGGCTAGGATTAAGTGTTCAAAGGTGGGGTCTACACTAACGATCACCATTTCTTTATATTTTGGGCCTACTGCATCCCAAAATGGCCTGAGAATTGGGCAATCCCAAAACATATGATAATGTGTGCCTTGCACTCCACAATCTCTCCAGCATTTATCGTTTCCCCTGTTGTGTAATGTTTCATCCTAGTAGGTGTTAAGAAGAATCTACTCAGTATCTTCCAACAAAATTCCTTCTAGCTGTTGGAAGCTGATGAATGGAAGAATCCTTCCCAAATGCCCTGCCAGTCCTTATCAGTTAAGTGGGCACCTGCTTTCTCTTCCCATGCTACCTGCCATTTAGGGGGTGGAGTACTTTGCTGTATCCAAAGGCTTTGCACCACTTAAGAGATATATATTTTTTGGTAATCTGCCCCTCTCCAGCATTTTCTAGGATAGCTACAAGTAAGTGTGGTTCTGCTTGGATCTCTTGTAGTCTAGTTCATGTCCTAAGAAAGGAAAGAATCTGAAGATACCGGAAATGCTCCATTCTATGAAATGTGAATTCTACTTGCATTTGTGCAAACGATTTAAGGGCTCCTTTCTGTAAAAACTGAAAGAATCTGACAAGACCTTAAATCTTTTACCTGCAGAAGGCAGAGTCTATTTTTGGAGGTGTGAAATCCACACACTGATGTAGTTGTGTATATCTTATCATAGAACCTTGTATGTGAAGGTCATGTTTCACCTGGCCCCAGGTGGAACAGAGTTGCTCCACCCATGGGGTTAGTAATTGATGATAAATGAGAGTCTATCTGAGGTGAGTCAAACAAGTCTAATGGAGGAACCCCACCACTACTCTTTTCTCTGTGGTGAGTCAGACATTTTCCTGGGTGTTGCGTTTGTAGGCAATTCAGGGTAGCAGTTGTGCTGTTTGGTGGTAATACATCTTTAAATTAAGTACTCCAGCTCTCTCTTCCCGTCAAGGTCACTGCATATCGCTCTAGTTTGTTCTCGTTCATTTCCCACCCCAGACAAAATGATGCACTGCTTTATTTATATTCATCCAATCAGTTCTTGGAACCCTCAGGGATAATGTTTAAAAAAAGGAATAGAAACCTGTGGAGTACATTCATGCAGAGGGAATTTACCTCTCCTGGAGGGAAAGGAGAAGAACTTCCCATTGCCGGAGATCAGTTAGTGCCTTCTGAATTAGTTTGCCCTGATTTGTCAGATATAATTGTGACAGGCAAGTTGGGATATGCACACCCAGATATCTTATTTTGGAAGTCACCCATTTGGGCTTGCTTCTGTTGCCCTCCCCAGCCCTGCCAAGGACAGTTGCCACTGGAATTTGCCCCACAGGGTTTGAGGGCTTGCTTCTGTAGCCCTCTCTAGCCTCACCAAGAACAGTCGCCGCCGGAATTAGCCCCACAGAGTCTGAGGGCTTTCTTCTGTAGCCCACCCCAGCCTTGCCAAAGACAGTTGCTGCCCGAATTTGCACCACAGTTACGGACATGGAGGAGCCCTGAGTGCACTGTGTGGGTTTTTTTTTTTTTTTAAATTGTACTTTATTAAATTTTTCCACAGTATTCATAACAAAGTAAAACATAAAAAAAAACGGATACAGAGGAAATCTCAGGACATTGAAAACAAGCAGGATTCACAATGAAGGAAAGAAAAAAAAAATTTATACAACCCCCAAACCCCATAGTACCCCCAATCTCCCCCCATCTTACTCCACATTATTACTTACTTAACCTTGGTTTAGTAAAGTCTAAGCAATATAAGGATCCGGTGTGCCCCTATTACAGCAACCAATGTGAGGCGCCACCTTGGATCTCCTTCCAAAATGAAAAAGATAATCAGACCTTTCATAGGTCTGCGGATTTGTTTTCCTTTTTCTATTTAGGCCGGTATTGGCTCTCAACCAAAAACTCGTCAGTTACTTATTTAGACCTACTAAATTAATCCCTCCCCCTTCCCTCCCTTCCCTCCCTCCCTCCCCTGGTGAGCGGCATTCCTTATGCTGCTGAGTTAGGCCTATCTTTGACTGCTTTTGTATTTCTTTGTTTCAACCAAGGGGGCCAGGTTTGCCTGAAAGAGCCAGCCTTCGATTGACTCTTAATCCAAAGCTTCCCTGGCCAGCACCTCCAAAACATCCTCCTCCCTTTTAATGCTTGATATTTGAAATAAGGCAGCCATCTAGCCTTGAACCTATCTGTCTGCTGAGCCAGACTTGCAGTCAACCTCTCCATAATTTTCTTCTGGTCAATAATCATCAACCACTGCTCCAGAGTGGGGGATACCTTATTCATCCATCTCTTTGTAATAGCCTTATGAGCAGCTGCAATAAGAATCAAAAACAGGTATTTCATCGACTGAGTCCCTACTGCTGGGGGGGGGGGCTCCCCCAATATGAAGAATCTGGGATGACCCGGAATTCCCGTATCCAGGATTTGTCCTATGACTTGGATCACACGATTCCAGAATCCCTTAATTTTGGGCAACCCAGAATATATGCTCATGTGAACCAACCATTCCACACCTCCTCCAGCATCGTCTGATTTATTATGACAGTAATGCTTTGTGATAGTGGACGTTCTAAAGTATCTAGAGAGGTTTTCCATCTGAACTCCCTCCAAGAAGGGGAGGCTGATGTCTTGCCAACCATTTTCCATATCAGTTCCCACTTTGGTTTCTCTTCTTCACAGTCCAACTCCCTTTCCCACCTTGCCTGGATATTAATTCTCTGCTCCATTTCCCCTACCCCCCCAAGTCACATATAACTTAGAAATCAAATGTGTCTGTTGCTTTGACCCATTAAGCAATTCCTGAACCTGGTCCAGGAAGTGCTGGGGCCAACCTTTACTTTCTTCCACGCTACCCTTCTCCACGGCCTGCATAAAGTGCCTAATCTGCAAATAGCCATAAAAGTCGACTGACGGAATATTAAATTCCTGCTGTATTTGCGCAAAACTTTGATTGCTATTGCCAGCTAACAACTGGTGAAATTCCTTAAGCCCTAGCTTAGCCCAACGTCTGAAAAGGGGGTTCTCCTTTCCTGGCAAGAAATTTATGCTTTCTGTTATGACACCCTGTCTGGTTAGCCAAGATTGCAACTTCAGCTCCCTCACCACCTGAGTCCAAATTTGGGCTAGAGTTCTCAGCCCAGGTGTCCTTGGTGCAGGCCTGGATTCAGAGGAGGATTCGTTAAATACCACTATTCGAAATGTATATGGGCGTAGCTGTCTTACTTCCATCTCAACCCAGCTTAGTTTCTGATCCCTAGAAGTTACTGACCCCAGGTATTGCAATTGTGCTGCCTTATAATATTTCTTCATATCTGGAATCCCTAGGCCGCCTTTCCCCTTTGGTAGCTTTAGTAAACCCCAGCTTAACCTTGGTTTTTTCCCAGTCCACACAAATCTACTGATTATCTTCTTTACCTCCACCCAGAACTCCTTAGGGAGTATCAGAGGACATGCATCAAAAAGGAAGAGGAATCTTGGGAGCAGGTTCATCCTCACTGTTTCCACCCTACCTGCCAAGAATATTGGGAGAGCCGCCCACCTACCACAATCCTTCCTTATTTCTCCTAATAATTTCCCGAAATTGCTTTGGAACAGTTTCCCAAGTCTTTTGTTATTTGAATTCCTAGGTATCTGAATTCCTTGTCCCCATCTTAAGTTTGAATGCAATTTACATTAATGATTCCTTTCCCCCAGCACCATTATTTCTGATTTCGTTTCATTAATTTTAAACCCTGACAGCACTCGAACTCCTCTAAAAGCCTCATGGCAGCTGGTAGAGAGGTCTCTGGGTCTGATAGGTACAGTAAGGTGTCATCCGATAGAGATATCGGTTGTCCACCCTCCGACCATTATTCCGAGACATCGCCCGGTCCGAAGGCTTCTGCCAACGGTTCCATACTAAGCACGAACAACAGGGGTGAAAGAGGACATCCCTGTCTGGTGCCCCTTTTAATCTGAAATGGTTTTGAGAAATGGCCATTTACTCTGACCCTTGCCGATGGGTTGGCATATAATGTTTTAATCCACGCTTGAAATTTGGGGCCCAACCCGAACTTCTGTAATACCACCTGCAGATATTCCCATTCAAGGCGATCAAACACCTTTTCTGCATCTAATGTGACCACTAACCCTGTCCCCCTCTCCTTATCTACCTGGAAATTATTTATAATTGTAATCAGCCTTCTGACGTTGTCTTGCAGATGCCTACCCGGGATAAAACCCATCTGGTCTGGGTGTACCAGCTGGGTTATTACCTTTTGCAATCTATTAGCTATTAACCTAGCCAATATTTTGGCGTCCACATTTAGTAGGGAGATGGGGTGGTAATTGCCACATTGGGTGGTACCTTTGTCCGGCTTTGGGATGAAAGTGACTATGGCCTGCTGCCATGTGTCTGGGGCTTCAGAGGCAATGTGTGCACTGTTGCAGACTTGCAGCAACACAGGAAAGCACATCCTCAAACACCTTATAATACTCCGCACTAACCCGTCTGGGCCTGGGGCTTTATTATTTTTAACTGCTTAATTACCACCTCTAACTCAGCTTGGGTGAATGTGCGATCTACCTTCTCCTGCAGTTCCCTTGAAAGCTTTGGTAGGTTTAGGCCCGTGAGAAATCTTTCAATTGCTTCCGACTGCCCCATCTTCACTTCTGACTTATAAAGAAGCTCATAGTACTCTCTGAAACTTTCTGTGACTTGGGCAGGTTCAGTGATTAAACTTCCATTATTCTTTGGGTTTTTAATTCCTCTTATAAACCTATCTGCCTCTTGCTTTCTCAACCTGTAGGCTAGCAATTTTCCTGCTCTGTTACCGTCTACATAGAATTTCTGTGCTAGGAATCTGAGGGTATTTTCAGTCCTATATGTTAATAGTTTATTCAACTGCTCCCTTGCTTCCCTTAGTTGCTTTAGGGTATCACTTTTTTTTCCTTCCTTATGTGCCCCTTCCAATTCCTTAATCCTACTTTCCAACCTTTCCTGCTCCTGACCCCTAGCCTTTTTTTGATAAGCCGCATATGCGATTATTTCCCCCCTAACTACCGCTTTCAACCCGTCCCATGCATACTTAACCCGCATTCCCTCCGTCCAATTTTCCTTCACGTAGTTTTCTATTACCTGTTTAATTTTGGCGACAAACTTTTTGTCACCCAATAATCCTGCGTTCAGCCTCCACAGAGACTGTTTGTATAACGGCCGAGTTTGATTGTGAGGCTCACTTTTGCATGATCCGAGATAACTATGGGTATATCTGCTGGTCTACTATTGAACTTTCCCATGCCTTTTGTGTATAGAACCTATCTATACGTGAATACGAGTTCTGAGAATGGGAGTAGAAGGTAAAATCTCTGCTAGTCGGGAATTTTTGCCTCCAGGTGTCTATTAGGCCTGTTTCCTCCCTCAGATGTGATAATGTTTTTGGCCCCACACCTCTCTCCTTATTGTCCCCCTTTGGTTGACCTATCCACCCATGGGTCTTCCACACAGTTCCAGTCTCCCCCCATAATCACTTGCCCCTCTGGTAGTAATGCCACCACCCCGAAGAGCCGTCGAAAAAATTCAGACGTAGAAGGCGTGGGAGCATACAAATTAACCACATGGATTAGTCTGTCCGCCATTTTTAATGACAGTATCACCCACCTACCCTCCTCGTCCGAGCGAGCCCTCTGGAGAGTTGCCCCCAAACCCTTTCTCACCAATATGGCTACCCCGGCCTTCTTGGCTTCTGTGAGGAGGCATAGACTTCGCCCACCCACATACACCTCAATTTTTTATGCTCCTCTTCTGAAAGTCTAGTTTCCTGCAGTAGCCCAATATCGCATTTGGTCCTTGTGAGATCCCTTAGCACCTTATGCCTCTTGGTTGGGGTTCCGAGACCTTTAACATTAAGTGAGGTTATTTTCAGTGTGCCCATCTTTGTTAGGTTTACCTTCTTTTGGTTTTACTAAGACATCAGCCTCCCTCTCTTTCCCCCCACTTCTGGGGTTTTTCATTTTCTGAAGCCTAGGTCGACTACAACAACCTCGCCTTACTTTGGAATGCCGCTCACCATATTCCCTTTTTAAGCCCACCCCCCCCCCTTCCCCCCCAATTCCCCCATACAGCCATCAAACTATGTACATATAGACCCCGCAGGGTCTCAAACGGAGGACACCCTCCGCCCAGGAGCATGAGCCTAATTCAGCTCTCACCTCTACCCTTCCCCAGTAGGGCAGATAGGTGGTCTCCCAGGTGGGCTAATGACAGGGAGCAACAAAACAATCGGGTGGGTAATAAAACTCCCCAGAGGGTCACCCGCCTGAAATCACAGGTCAGATGATCCCCCTTGTTAAACTCCTCGTCAATGTGACATCCGGTGCTGTGCACTCCATATCTGATAGGAGGTGGGGTTGCCCTCACGGCACGTGGAAGGTCCCCTTCCCTGATCCAAAACATGGTGCCAGCTGTTAATTAGGCTGGCCATTTATACAATATTTTCCCTTTTTCAGTTGGTTATGTCTCATTTTCCATAGTCCCTCCTCCCACAAGAAGGAAGAAGCACCAACTACTAAAAAGGGTTTTTAGTTGTAAGTCCATTTCCAGTTCCATGATCCATTTTCCAGCTCCTTAAGACACACCAACGCCAGTCCATAGTCCGCCAATTTCAAAACATTTCCAATGGACGAGAAGTAGGAGATTCAGTCACTGTTACACACATTACTGATATGACCAAAGAGTTCCATCACCCCTTATCCACCGCTTTGAACGTCAGCAGTCCCTTGTTGAGATGAAGAAGGTCCTGATACAGCTGCTCTCCTGGGCCCTTATTCCGGAATGGGTCGGTTCCACCTGCCCCTTTTCTTTTCCTGTAGACCACTTCAATTGAAGCATCGCTTGCTCTTTTTCTTCCTGTCGCATATCCGGGAGAGAGACTCCAGCTTTCTGCAACTGCTTGCTAGCCTGCGCCAGGAATCGTGACAGCTTGACCCCGTCAGGCAGTGGACCAGTAGTTTTGCTGGGTACCTCAGATAAGCCTTGATATTTTGCTCCTTTAACTGTTTTATAACTGCCAGCACCTTCTTCCGTTTTGCCATTGTAACCGGTGGGAAGTCATGATCCACAAAGACCCCTTTGCCATCCAGATTCAGGTCCCTTTTGGCCCATGCTTTTCTGAGAATCATTTCCTTCACTGGAAATCTGGCAAACTTCACCAGTATTGATCGCGGTGGTGCATCCTGCTTCGGCCTGGGGGTCAGGGCATGGTGGGCTCTTTCCACATCCAAAGGCTCTGTTTCTTGGATGTCTAATTCCTGCCTGAGCCAAGTTTTAATAAATTCCACTATGTCTGCTTGTTCTGCCCCCTCCGGAAACCAAAAATGCGGATAGTTTTTCTCCTCCTCTGGCTTCAGCATCTTCTGCCCTAGCTATGAGCTCTCCTCTCTCCTGGCTAGATATATTATTGCACAAATTATTTTCATTTGGTCCTCTCTCATAGTGTCTAAATTAGTCTCCAGATCTGCTGTCCTTTTTTCCAAATGCTTTAAGTCTTTTTTAATATCTTTAACATTGTTATCTATGCGATGCAGCATTTTTAAAATGTGGGCCGTGGCCCGCCCATCCAGCGAGCTTGCTCTTGAGGTGTTCCCCTCCTCCTCCCCTGCAGAGCCTGCAACTGACTCCGAGGCCCTGGACATAGGCGTGCTCGGGCTCCGATCTTCGCGTTGCCTCAGTCCACCCGACGGTCTTTTTTTTTGGGCCCTCGACCTTCGCGACGCCAGGGCTCTCCTCAGCCTTCCTTGCTGGAAAGTTGGTCCCTGGCTGCAATGGCACCGTATTTCTCCTTAAATGAGCGCTACCATCTCAGAGCTCGGCTTTCAAGCTGCCATGCCGAGCGGTGACGTCACCGGAAGCCCCACTGTGTGGGTTTTATGTCATAACAGCGAGTCCATAATGTTTTTGTAATATTTTAAGAGGATCTCATTGTAAATGAGTCTGTGACTCAATCAAGTTTTATCCTAAATTCATAAATATTCTAATGAATAAATAGTTTTACTACTACTTACAACTACTACATAAGACCGCTCACCACATAAAGCGACACAAAAACCGCCCAGCATCAAAAGGGTGAACCACATAACACTGACCGTTGCAAATAGCGACAATTGTGTATTTCATGAAAAACAAAAAACAAAATTAACTTTTTTATGTGGGGGGAAGCCCCTCGCACTCCCCAATGTGGGGGGGGGGCAAGCCTCTTGCACCCCTCAAAATAAGGATTCTAAACTCCAGGGGGAGCGGACTTAGAAAAAAATAACAGCTCCCCCTGGAAGCAAAATATCTACCTGCACCAGGATCCAAACCTGGCACCACAGGCTCCAGGAGCAGTGCTTCAAGCCACTATGCCACATGACCAGCTCGGCAGGGCTTGGCCAAATCAATCTTTTTAACCCCCTTCTCACGAGTGTAGCATATATCTCTCAGCACTACACTCACTATACCCATTCAGTGCTCTTTCTCCCCACTCACTCTACATGGGAGCAGTATTATTCAGTCGATCTTATTGAGCCGCTCAGTAGTACTTGCCCATATTGGGTGTTACCCACTGTGTGCGCTGTAACTTTTGAACTTGGTGCCTTTTTGTGGCACAGTAGCCTCATTTCGTGGCTCTTAGATTTAAATTCTATTTAGAGTGAGCAGCACATATTTACTTTGTGTGAGCTGCACTCCTTCCTTGCTCCTTTCATAGCTGATTTTTCACCCCCGACCTCCTCCATTTATTAAAGACTCCTTTACTCTACCCTATGCCCTATCTGACTGGCTTCTGGTGATAAAGGGGTGGGGCCCACCACTGTGGACAGTCCTAGAGCCTGCAGTCTACTGTGTTTGCTGCCTCTGTCCTGCTTTTGGAAAATATTAGATTATCTTACCTCATCATTCAGCCCCCACTCTACCTGCTAGTCCCACTGACTCCTGTCTGTTGCAACATTGCCCTGGAATACTTCACCCCTGTCACTGCTGTTCCTCTGGGCTTTGCTGCAGACATGAGGGACTTTGCCTACTCCAATATGCTGCCTCTTCCCTGGTGACTCAATAACCATATTGAGTATTCTTGCCCAAAACTGGTTCTCTGCCTCACTAGGTATTACAGCACATCTAAAGGCATTTCCAAAGCTAGGACCATCCTTGCCTTCTTGACCACTGCTACCTGGATTATTGTCCTCTTCTTATCTCTGGCAGGAGATGTGGAAACCAACCCTGGCCCAATGGCTGCAGGGCTCCCCTCACTATCCGGTCGGTTTTTCCCCCAGGCCCCATTTCAGAGGACTAAAGATCGGCCACCTTAATATAAGAAGTTTGGTAGCTAATCATGCTGAACTTGTAGCATGGACCGCCACTCAAGGACCTGATCTCCTTGCAGTTACTGAATCCTGGCTTAAGCCTTCTTAAGTTCCAAGGGAAAATTCCTGCGCTCTCACAAGGAGGGGTTCGCTACTAAGGTAAACAACCTTAAAAACTCCAACAAATCTCCAAGTAAGTAGCGCTCATCAGCAGCAAGAAAACGACAATTCCAGATATAACACCTGTCGTGCTTTATTTCCACCAACTGTGAGAACCCCTAGCGCCTCGGCAGGGTGCCTTCAAGGGGGTATAATACCATAATACAATCTTGAGCACTTTAAATACTTTTATCATGAGTGACATCACACTATTTTAAACCAATCCAAACTTCGTATTTATATAAACCAATCAAAAGGGAGAGACAAATAAGTTTAAGAATTGAAGAAGGGAGAAAATGGGGGAGGGGGAAGGAGCATGAAAATAAAAGTGTAAAGAAAAAAGTATTAGATAATTTTAAACTAACATTAAAAGCTTTCAAAAGAATTGGATGAAATCCCAATTTTTACATACTTCAACCTGCAGTCTAAGAGTTATACAAATTATGAAACACCACTTGTATTGGATTTAAGTGTTGCCAGTATACCGAATTTTTTTAAGTTTTTAAGGGTTCTCCTAAAAAATTAGGGATACACCAACTTTATACATAAATAATTCAATATCTGGAACAGTTTATCCAGCTGGAAAGAGCATTTTGCATCAATTTCTAGCCTGTCTGCTATTCATAACTTGTAACACACTTTAGGATACAGTGATATTCAAAATTAGTATATAAAACAAAAAGCAGTTTTTTTACTTCTATGTTGTTTGACAGTTGTAGAAGGATAGATTCAGAAGAATTCAGGAGGACCCATCTAGACCGGAAAAAGTTTTAAACTGTATTGCCATCTGTACCGGAAGGGAGATTTTCCTTTTGATTTTTTGAAACCTGTAAAGATTTGTAGGAAAGAGAAAACAAGGTAGAAATCATTATTTAACATATCAATACTATTTACATCCATTCATTTAGAGAGCATCAAATTATTTCAATCAAAATCTGTCTATACTTTCAGAAAGGTTTTAAGGTCCCATCTTTCATTTAGTCCAAAAGGTGCAACTGTATTTGCTTTGAAAATCCAAGAACTTTCTTTTTGTAATAACTTATTAGGCCTATCCCCCCCTCTGGAACTGATTTTTACTTGTTCCAGTCCCATGAAGCTTAGACCTGTAGCATTATTATTGTGCACAGAGGAAAAATGTCTTCCTATTGGTGTGTCCAATTTTCCATTAATAATGGACCTTACATGTTCTTGAATCCTTTCTTTCAGTGGTCTAACCATTTTTCCTATATAAAACAGATTACAGTGGCACCATAACATTTACACAATAAAAGAAGTTTTGCAGTTAATAAACTCTCTGACTTCAATTGTGACATTATTTGGTAATGTAAAGCTATTGCATACATGCATATATTTACAAATATTACAATTTCCACATTTGTGGTTTCCTATAGATTTCTTTGTGAGAATTGACTGTAACCCCAAAAAAGAGATGTGGTTACCGCAGAAATCTATAGGAAACCACAAATGTGGGGGATAGATCTAATAAGTTATTACAAAAAGAAAGTTCTTGGATTTTCAAAGCAAATACAGTTGCACCTTTTGGACTGAATGAAAGATGGGACCTTAAACCCTTTCTGAAAGTATAGACAGATTTTGATTGAAATAATTTGATGCTCTCTAAATGAATGGATGTAAATAGTATTGATATGTTAAATAATGATTTCTACCTTGTTTTCTCTTTCCTACAAATCTTTACAGGTTTCAAAAATCAAAGGAAAATCTCCTTCCGTACAGATGGCAATACAGTTTAAAACTTTTTCCGGTCTAGATGGGTCCTCCTGAATTCTTCTGAATCTATCCTTTACAACTGTCAAACAACATAGAAGTAAAAACTGCTTTTTGTTTTATATACTAATTTTGAATATCACTGTATCCCAAAAGTGTGTTACAAGTTATGAATATCAGACAGGCTAGAAATTGATGCAAAATGCTCTTTCCAGCTGGATAAACTGTTCCAGATTTTGAATTATTTATGTATAAAGTTGGTGTATCCCTAATTTTTTAGGAGAACCCCTTAAAACTTAAAAAAATTCAGTATACTGGCAACACTTAAATCCAATACAAGTGGTGTTCCATAATATGTATAACTCTTAGGCTGCAGGTTGAAGTATGTAAAAATTGGGATTTCATCCAATTCTTTTGAAAGCTTTTAATGTTAGTTTAAAATTAACTAATACTTTTTTCTTTACACTTTTATTTTCATGCTCCCTCCCCCTTCCCCATTTTCTCCCTTCTTCAATTCTTAAACTTATTTGTTTCTCCCTTTTGATTGGTTTATATAAATACGAAGTTTGAATTGGTTTAAAATAGTGTGATGTCACTCATGATAAAAGTATTTAAAGTGCTCAAGATTGTATTATGGTATTATACCCCCTTGAAGGCACCCTGCCGAGGCGCTAGGGGTTCTCACAATTGGTGGAAATAAAGCACGACAGGTGTTATATCTGGAATTGTCGTTTTCTTGCTGCTGATGAGCGCTACTTACGCCTTCTTACCCTGACTCTCTGTGTGCCCTCCTCGGACACAACACGTTCGGGGTTGATCGGCCCTCATCAAAAAAAGGTGGTGGCCTGGCAATATTTTACAAGTCTCACCTAAACCTAACCTTGCTACCATGCCCCTTATTTGTGTCCTTAGATGTACTTCATGCACTGCTTCTGCTGGGTGACTCCAAAAAGCTGCACATTGTTTGCACCTACATGCCCCCGGTTTCCTGCAAACATGGGCTTGAGGAGTTCCTGGCTTTTCTTCCTCTGGCCACCAAAAACAACAAAGTGATTTGTCTAGGTGACTTCAATCAAGATTGGCTCAGCCCAAACTTTTCTTTCCTTGACTCTAATATAAGCAAGGTCAACCTAACCCAGCTTGTCTCGGTGCCTACAAGACATTCCAGTAATGGCAACAGACACACCCTCCTAGACTGGGTCCTCACCAACAGGCAGGACAGAATCTCTTCTGTTGCCATGCCACTGGATTCCATTAGTGACCATGCACCTGTTACCTGTGTCTGGGATGCCCCCCCCTTGCACCCACCTCAAATCATCACCATGTTTGACTTCTCTGACCTTGATACCTCAGCTTTTCTAAGAGATCTTCAGCATGTTGACTGGCCCCCATATTCTCTATGGATAACATTGACGTGGCTGTGGAATACTTTACCAACTCTCTTTGCCCCTTACAGTCCAAGCACATTCCTTCCATTAGGTGCAGGGTGCAGGGCCTGCCTATCAAATGGTGAACTAGCCCTCTTCTCTGTATGCTTAAAGCATGGGACAAACTCTGGACCAGATGGAAAACCTCCTCCCTTTTCTCTGACTTCAATGCATATCACTCCCTTCGTAACTCTTGTAAGAATGTGATATGTGCTGCCAAAAACAACTACTACAGAGGCCTTCTTCATGCCACCTCTAGTAACCTGAAAAGGTACTGGGCTCAAATAAACCACATAATGGGATGCAGCACGTCCCAAGCCCCCATGACTTTCTAATAGATAACATCTCCTGTAACAACCCTAATACCATAGTTAATGCTTTCAACTCACTGTTTACAGCCCTCCCTAGCTTTGCCGTGGTGGTCCCTCCCTTGCCACACCTCCCACCCCTGACCTCTCCTCCATCCCATCCTTCCCTGGTTCTCCACCCAGTCTCCAGGTTGGACGTCCTATGAGTTCTTAACATGATGTCTCCTCATGGCAGCACAGGCCCTGATGGGCTGAAACACATAATTCTCAAATTAGGTGCTTCATTCTTGCACCCCTGTCATGCGATTGTTCAACCTCTCCATTAGCTCGGGTACTGTGCCCCTCTCCTGGAAAAATGCCAGGGTTATCCCTGTCTTCAAAAAGGGCAATCCAAAAAACCTAACGACCTATCATCCTATTGTACTCCTGCTGACCCTCAGTAAACTCCTGGAGAAGCTTATCTATTGACAGGTGTCTGACTTCATTGCTAACTTTAACCTGCAACCTCCTGCTCAGCATGACAGAAGGCCAAACCACAACACCACTACGGCCCTAGTGCAATTCATCAGTGACATCAAATCTGCTATGGACTGAGGCCAGCTTACTGGGGCTGTTTTTATTGACATGCTGAAAGTGTTTGACTCAGTTAACCATAACCTGCTCCTGCATCAACTAGGCTCTATTGGAGCTCCCCAATCCACCCTTGCCTGGTTCTCCAGCTATCTGTGTAGCTGCTCCCAGTCGGTCTCCTATCATAAATTTCTCTCTGCCCCTGCTCTGCTTCGTTCGGGTGTCCCGCAAGGTTCCATACTTGTGCCCCTGCTCTTTTCTTTGTTCGACAATAACCTACCTTCTGTACCCTCCCACTGTCTCTCCTTACTCTATGCCAATGACTTAGTTCTCTACGTCTCCTAGCTCTATCCAAGAAATTAACTCCCACCTCTCCTCTGTTCTTCATCGTATCCAAACTTGGCTTACGTAGCACCGACTGGTGTAAAATGCTGCCAAGACCCAGGCTAAATAGATGCCTTGCTGAGATCGATGACTGGATGGCCTCCAGCTGGTTGCGACTGAATCCCAAGAAGACAGAGGTACTGGTGGTGGAATTGAACAAAAGGCATGATATGAGGGCCTCTGCTGTAGTTACTGGGTTATTCCTGGGATCTGTGCCATTTAAGGCCTCCTTTAGGGTGCGTGATCTTGGTGTGACCTTTGACAGCGGATTGACATTTGAAGCACAGGTGTCATCCATTGTCCAGACCAGCTTCTACCATCTTAGGAGCATCCCCAGGATCAAGCCCCTAGTTTCGCCTCTGGACCTCCCTAACTTGGTGCATGCCTTCATAACGTCTAGGCTTGAGTACTGTAATGCACTTTACTTCAGGGTCTCAGGAGATATCCTCCACAGGCTGCAGCTAGTGCAGAATGCAGTTGCCAGGTTGTTGGTGGGGCAGCCCAAATACTGCCACATTACCCCGGTGCTGCGTGAACTGCACTGGCTGCTGGTCAGGGGGAGGATCCTTTTCAAGATGGGCTTGCTCACCTTTAAGGCCCTACATGGGCTGGGCTCTGGATACTTGTCTAACTTTCTGTCCCCCGTTCTTGCTCTATGGGCCTCCTTGTGATTCCCAGGATGAGGCTAAAGACCACTGGTGACAAAGCTTTTAGTGTCTCCAGCCCCGTCCTGTGGAATTCACTGCCACCATCTGTAAGGGAGGCCCCTTCAGTTGAAGTGTTCAAGGCCCACCTCAAGACCCTTCTGTTTAGTCAAGCCTTCCCAGACACTGTCTATTAGTTTTATTTCTGGGATAGCCATTTAGTGACTACTGTCATTTCTAACTATTTTTATATTATCTGGTTTATTTAGCACTGTTTTACTTATGTATGTGTTGTAGTCTGTATGGTTAGTTTTATTTATTTGTACAGTGCCCAGAACCTCCAGGATTGGGCACCTCAAAAAATAAATTTTATCTTGCCTTTCCTATGCTGTTTGGGTCACAATGGAAATCTGTTGCCTCAACTCCATCTCTCCAGGTTTCTTGTCTTGATGGCTCCCTTGTGGAAGTAACTCAATCTTTCAAATACCTAGGGGTCACGCTGGATCCAACTCTTAACTTCTCTCTGCATGTCAAAGCTGTCTGCAAATCAGCCAATGCTAAAACTGGACTGGTTTATCGAATCCGGCAGTACCTGACCCCTGCTGTCAGAATTTCTGTCGCCCAAGGCCTTCTCCTCTCTGGATTCTGCTACTCTCTGCCTGTCTTTGCTATGGAACAGGCAAACATCCTGTAAATGTGGTATGTTGCCTACAACAATGTCTGTAGATTTGCGTTATCAGCTCCTCGTCTTAAACACCACTGTACACTTTACTCTGACCTCCACTGGTTATCTCCTTCCTCCTGCCAGGCTTATTCTTCAGGTTGTCTGACTGACAACATTATTCGTTCTTCTCTGTACTTCAGGGTCACTGGAGGGACCCTCCGCAAGCTGCAGCTGGTGCAGAATGCAGTGGCCTGGTTACTGACAGGCCTTTCGAGGTCTAGTCATGTGACTCCAATTCTGCAAGCTCTGCACTGGCTGCCAGTCAGGTGGAAGGTGGAGCTCTTGACACCGGTGTCCTCTGCTTGCTCCCTCCGCTCCTCCTCAAGGAGCCTCCTGGATGTTCCCAGGGTTCAGCTCAAGACCTCGGGAGATCGCGCTTTTAGTGTCTCTGGGCCAACCCTGTGGAACTCTCTTCTACCTGCAGTCTGGGAAGCTTCCTCGACTGAGGCATTTAAGGAGAGGCTAAAGGCCCACCTCTTCAGCCTGGCCTTTGATTACTGATACCAACCTTAGTTTTGGCCAGTCCCCTAAAGTTTGACTCTTGGAATCTTCTATTTTGTTGAATTTTAATACTGCTATGGTTCTAAATAAGGTTTTATTATGTTTTCATTTACTGCTGTATGTTCTCATTTATGTTCAGTGCCCAGAGCCTCAAGGATTGGGCGCCCTATAAATAAAATTGCCTTGCCTTCTATCCCATCTGCACTTGCAGCTATGCTCACCCCCTTAGACTGCCCTCGTTCCCTCTGGTTCATGTTCTTAGCTCTGCTCTCTGCCCCTAAATGCTCTGCCAGGATGGCCTGGTGGTGCTGAGGGTTGAGACACTGGATGCCACACCTCACGCCATGCTGTAACCTGAGTTTGGGAACAAGCTCTGGCTCTGGGGATCAGCAGGGGAGGGAGTAGGAGCGAGAATTTGATGGACTGCTCTCCTCTCCCAGGGAGGGATTCAGGTTTCTGCGGTGCAGTAGTGAACCCGTGGAGACCGGAGGAGCAGCTTGCACATGGAGAAGCAGGGAGGAACGCTGGCAGACGCCACAGCATGGCCGTGCAAGTGTCATTGCAGGCCTGCACTCCTAGGGGGAAATGAAGGAAAAAAATCCCCCGATCCCAGATAGGTGATGGCTCTCCTCTGAGCCATGCTGCCACACACCCAACACCAGGCACTGTCTCTGTTCCCCCACTTGGTCCTCTGCCACCTTGGCACACTCAATTTTAGATGGAGTGCCGGAATGGAGGTGGCCGTGTGCCAGGGGGCTCAGAGCTGGGGAGTCCGGCAGCTGGAGGATGGTGGAGGGACAGTTGGAGACAGGGGATCAGGTGGGCGGTAGGGCAGTATCAGGCATGCAGGAGCAGCCTGAGAGAGTTCCGGGGTAGGGAGCATAAACAGAAGATACAAAAAAAAAAAGGATGGGTGAACTTGCCTTCTCCTTCTATGCCCCCAAATTTTGGAACTCTCTTTCACTTGACCGTAGGCATCCCAAATCTCACCTCACTTTCAAGAAAAGCCTCTCCAATACCTCGCCTACCTTGTCACTTGCAAATGTCCCTAACTTCACGAGTCATGCTAATCAGCCCTTGTCCTGCACTTAAATTTCCCTGTGGCCTCTCTGATTTCCCCCCCTTCCCACTCTTCCTGAGCTACAGGTAATCACTTTATGTTTCGATGTCTCTGTCTGAGAATTGTATCCTTGCTGACTTAGCCAACAGCACTGTCATGTGTGTACATTACTAACCTTTATTATACAATGGCAATAATAAATTCTGTAATCTGATTGGCTGTCTGCTCTTGGAACCAGTGAGGTTATCTGAGCACAACCTCACTGTATTGATTTGTTGGATGATTGTTAGCATTTTCTCTTAAGAAACAAAGATATAGTGGCACACTAAAACTGTTACTAAAAAAATGTTTTAAATTTTTTTTTTTATTTTGCATAACAATGAGCCATTGTATAATAGCAATAATGCACTCCAGGGTGAGGGTTGTGCTGGGATAACCTCACTTCTGGGATGTTGGATGCACTCGGCCTGCGGCCTCATGCCCAACCACCCAGGCGTGAGGTTATCCCAGCACAGCCCACACCCTGTTATGTATTATTGCTGAAGTTGTACCATTATGCCTGTTTTTGTTCCTATTATAACGTGTGATATACCTCCATTATGTGCTATGTAACTGGCACCTCTGTATAGCTGTTGGAGCTCCTATTGCACAGCACTGTATATGTATTTATTTTTACCTGTTCTTTGATTTGTACTCTCCTGGGTCATGCCTGAAAACAGGCAATTCTGTCTAGTGCACTTACCTGGTTACCAAAAACAAACAAATAAAATGATGGGGATAAGGCCACTTATCAACACATTTTTTGGGTCGATTTATTTCTCCTTGGGTCCCCACCAGTTGGCTTCTTTCTTTCAGCCACCCACCCAGCCCCGCACTCAACATCAGACAGCTGTCCCCTTCTTCTCCCATGGTTTGCCTTTCATGGAAGGGTGGTGAGGAGCCCCCCCCCTCACTCAACTCACCTTGAGCAGGATCCAGATTCCAGGGAGCACCATTCAGAGTCGGGGCCTGCGGAGGGTGGCTACTTTCATCCTGCTTGATCTGAGACCTCAGTTTTCCTTGTTTGGGTTTCCCCCTTGGTAGAGCATGCAATGCCAGCAATGGCCGTGCTGTGCTTGCTTCTGCCCACAGCACACCGGCCGACTGCTTCACCCCCCTTGCTTGTGACAGGTTTATGATGTGCCAGCATCCAGCCTCCACTAGGTGTCAGGGAAGTGCCAAGCCTGTACACTCCCCCTTCCCGGGAGAGGAGAGCTGTCCTATGGATGCTCAATCCTCTCCCTCCCCGGCTGACCCCAGTGGCCCATTCGCACTGTGAACATGGGTTGCTGGCATGGCAGGAGGTAGGTCATGGATGCCTCAGCCCTCCACACCACTGGGCCGTCCGCTACTAATCAAAATTACTTCTGTATTATCCACATTAATTTTTACACCTGCGATTATATCATATTCCCCGAGAGTCCATTGTAAAATAGGAAAGATGTGAACTGGATTTCTCAAATAAAGCATGGTGTCGCGCACATATAATGATATACGGGGCTCCATTCTCCATTCTCCTACTCTAATGCCTTCCAACTCCCTGTGTGTCTACCAATACCACCAGTGGTTCAGTACTTAAAGCAGAAATTAATGGGGGAAGGGGGCAGCCCCGATGAGTGCCATTCTTGATTGAATAAACACTGTTCCATTGATCTTAACTTTTTTCTGTTGGGTCCCTATAAATTTTGTGCAACTAGTACATAAACCAGTCTCCAAAACTGAATATAGTCAAGGTTGCAAAGAGAAAACCCCAACTCAGGTTACCAATTTTTTTTTCCATGTTGATAGTAATGGCTATTTGCTGTTCCTGAGCTTGCTTTCCACCTTGACGGATGTTGAGATGCCTATGGATGTTGTCTGAGAGATAGTGCCTGAACACGAAGCTGTATTGATCCAGGTGAACTAGCTTGTGCAAGACCTTGTTAAGCTTTGTGGTAAGGACCTTCATGAGGATTTTAGAATCTATGTTAAGTAGAGAAATTAGGGGCCAGATATTTGAAAGTTTGCCCTGGCACAAAACCCAGTTTGCCCTCACAAACTGGGTTTTGCGCTGAAGTCCCATATTCAAAAGCCCAGTTAGCATGGGCATACTAGGCTTGCACTGGGGCAAACAGTGTGTGTGTGGGAGGGGGGGGGTGCGCAAGACAAAACTATGCAAATCTTGGGGTGGGGACCTGAATATTAGCGCAGTCTGATATTCAAAGTATTTGCTCCATGCAAAGGCACTTTGCATGGTCCCCTTGCGAGGAGATAATACTGTCGTCCCAACTCTGGTCTTAATCTGGCACCCCACCACCACCCCAACACAGTAATCCCTGATGTTTATTGGTCCCCTCCCTCGTCGATCCATGGGCTGATAATAATGATAGTATTTTCCTGGTGGTCTAGTGGTATCCCCCTTCACCGATTGCCTGCCTGATAATAATAATGACAGTAGTTCCCTGGTGGTCTAGTGACCCCCCCCCTCACCAATTGCTAGCCTGATAATAATGATATTAGTTCCCTGGTGATCTAGTGGTCCCCCCACCACCAATCGCCGGCTTGATAATAATAATGGTAGTTGTTCCCTGGTGGTCTAGTGGTCTCCCCTCCTCACCAACTGCCGACCTGATAATAATGCTAGTAGTTCCCTGGTGGTCTAGTGGTCCCCCCCTTTGCCGACCACTGGCCCAATAATAATGATGGTACTCCCTGGTGTCCAGTGGTCACCTCCCCCACATCCCAATCCCATATATGACAAATGAACATCAGTCCTTGGTGGTCTAGCGGACTGCCCATCCTATCCCCAATCTGTCCGTAAATTACAAGATATATTTTTCCCTGGTGTCTAGTGAGCCCCCTACCCTGGCAGGTAGTGTCCTACCACCCCACTCCCACCATCATGAACCCAAGTAGGCAGTCAGCACAGCCCTCCTCTCTTCACCATGGCCAGCCACTGACTGAGCTATCAATGAGCGTGTACAGTATATTATAAAAATACTGATGGGGCAACCACATGTCCAGCCAGCCTGTGCTGCCATCTTGGGCTTTTGATTACACTAGACCGCTCAAGCTTCACTCTCAATGTCTGATGTAATCATAACCCCTCTGGGCAGCACGGGCTGGTTGTGCATGGTTGCCCAACCAGTATTATCTATATTGCAGCACTGCATTACTTGGTATTGGCAAACAAAATTAAGGGATTAAGGGAGGGATCAACCTAACTAATATTCATTGGGATTTAGAAAGTGCTTGGAATAAAGCAGGGAGAGACTTCTTGCCAATCATTTAGGAGTTCTTCCTTCATCAGGATGTCAGGCACAGGGCAAAAGGGAATATGATTTTTGGTCTACTGATTAATAGTGAGGATAACAAGGTCAGAGCAGAAAAGTTTGGAGAGTGGTGGGTAGCAGTGACCAAATTGGTTACTATCCCACTAAACAGGAGTGTTTATGCCAAATGGAAATACCTAGATCAGCATATAACCTTGACAGTGACTGGACTTTGATATGTATTTATTTAAAATGTTTTCATCACTGAAGGTGTACTGAGATAAAAACTGCTTATTTCCAGATGTGTCCTGGGGAGAGTTGCAGGGGAAACATGATAAGAACGGATTCATTACAGTGCACAAAATAGAAGGTAAACAGCAGAAAAATGTGAGACAACAGAAGCGTGAAAGGGGACATAGCACAATAAATACAAATAAAACAGTGTGCAAAAATAAACAGGAGCACAGATAACCAGCAGCAAGGGACTGCAGCAGTGCCATGCAAAAATGTATAATTATGGAATTTATATACAGTGCTACCCTGTTATAATGAATCTTGTTATAACGAATCCCAAAAATACCCCAAAAAACAGTGAAAATGCATTTTTTTTCTGCCTGTCATTTTTTGCATCGTACCATTTGCGGTTGCTGTTTTCTTCTCGCGGTGCAAGTGCTATCAAGCCATCAATGTAGCTGAACTACTGCCCCCTCTAGCCATTAGCCCACAGATCTCAGCACTTGTTAGTTTTCCTGCAGTATGCTTAACTATTCTTAATTTTGAAATTGTGAATCAATTGGGTTCAATTGCAGTTCTATTGTGGTTTAATTGCTATCATTAAATCTATGCTGTACCTTCCACATTAGCCACAAATTAGCCACATTCATAACTTAGCACTTGCTAATTTTCCTGTGGTTTTCTTAATTAGAAATTAACGTTCACTGTGCGTTCATGCAGTGTTCAGTGACCTCTGCAAAGCCGGTCTTCTGTTTGCGTTCTTTGTCAGCTCTGTTTGTCTACTTTGCTTTATTGCGATGGCTGAGCCAAAAAAACAAAAGGCACTAGATGTCAACACCAAACTCTCCATTATTGACAGTCTGGAGAATGGAAGAAGGGTTGCTAAGCTTGCTGCAGAGTTTCCCCTTGCCAAATCTACAATCTGCACTATCCACAAACAGGAGGAGTCTCTGCATGCATTTGCCGATCAATGCTGTGAGAGGAATGGAATGCAGAGAAAGAAACTGAGGCTGGCTGGTAATGCAGAAGTTGACCAGGCGGTCTGAATCTGGTTTAAGAGTCAGCGTGCTGCTGGTGTGCCTCTGTCAGGGGCAATTGTCAAAGAAAAAGTAGAAAATTATTCACCAAGCAGCTTCGAGGGGAAGAATGCAGTTTTAAATCATCCCCAGGCTGGCTCTGGGGATTTCAAAGAGGAAATGGCATTCAACAGTTAAACACTGCCAGAGAACAGAGGTCAGCAGATGATACTGCTGCAGCAGAAATGGTAAAATCACTGTTTTGTATCTCCCTCTGAATACAACATGAGTGATACAGCCCATGGACAATGGCATTATTGCTAACCTAAAGAAACAGTATTGGAAGCAACTGCTTAAGGAGATTATTCTCCAGGGCAGTGGTATAGTACTGGTTAACTTCTTAAAGTAATTCAGCATCAAAGACATGATGTATGTGACAGGTACTGCATGGGACTCCATTACCACTGCAAAAATGACAAATTGCATTCGCAATGCTCTAGGGCTGATTTTTGAGGACAGCAGCACAGCTCATCTGACAGAAGTGTCAGCAGCAGACGCCGAGAGTGACATTGAAGATGTTGGCATTGCTTTCGGATTAGGGCTCATTGAAGGAATTGGCCATGAAGTGCAAGAGAAGCTTCAGCAATGGTTTACCAAAGACGATTCCATACCTGTGTCTGAAGCCTTAACTGACAATGCCATATTAGCCGAGGTTAAGAGTGGAACATGGGAAATTGAGTCACAGGACTCAGATAAAGACGACGGAGCTGAAGCAGACCATCATTATGTTCAGGCAACTGAGGGAATTAAGGGACTTGAAACGGAGCTGTGCTAGCTAGAGCACCAACCTTATGTTTCTTCGCTGCTCCAGCTAAAGCAGCTTATTGTCCAGGCGAAAAAAGAAGTGCTGCAACATGAAATGATCCAGACCACACTAGACACATTTTTGAGCAAGTAGTAATTTATATCGTGATTTTAAAATATTTCAATAAATAAGTACAGTGTTTTTTTAAAAATAAACATTTGGGACTAGATAGTCAGAGGAGTTGCGCAATGCGCAACCGAATTGCGCTGGCGCAAACACAGAAATGCACCCTGGAGCCATATTCAAACAGCATGAATGTGCAGCAGTAATGTATGCTGCGCAAGTACAGGTGGCATGCCCATGAATATGCTGCACAATGGCATATTCAGCCGAAAAACATGGCACAACTGTGGAGCAACCCACAGAATGCACCACACAGAGTTGAGCAGATAGAAAGAAGGCTCAACCACACACACAGCAGAGGCACCATCCAGGGGAGCATTAGCCATGGATGCAGGACCATTTATAATGGAGCAGGTGATGAGGGGGGTGAGGAGGAGGGAGAAACAGCAATGTGGCCAAGGAAGGGCCCATCTGCGGTATGCCCAACATAGACAGTACCGTGCCTGGCTCACATTTGAGGACTACGGGGACACCAAGATAGTGGACTTACACAGTCTGAAGAGGAAAATTCTGAGGCAGCTATTTGAGCTGTGCTATGATGAGCTGCAGATACCCACCAGAAGGAGTCATGCCATGATGATGGAGACCAAGGTGATAGTGGTAATGTGCCTGCTTGCCGTGAGCACTTTCCAGAAACCAGTGGGTGCAACCGCTGGTATATCACAGTCGGCCATATCCCGCCTCCTTATCCAGGCCATTAATGCTCTGCTGCCACATGCTTCAGAGTACAGAAGATTCCCAAGCACACAGGCAGAGCGTACAGCAAACATGCAGGAATTCCACAGGGTGGCATGCATGCCCGGCATAAAAGGGGCCATTGACTACACCCATGTGGCCATACATGCACCACCTGGCCCAGAAGGGGCAGCATACATCAACAGAAAGGGCTACCCCTTGGTCAACTGCCAGGTGGCATGCAATGCCACTAGGCGTATCATCAATGTGTGCGCCACACACCCTGGGAATACACATGACCAGGGCCCCGATTTTTCTGTGGCACATCGGAGCAAAGTTCTGTGGCAGGGTTCTCATTTGCCACAGAACTTCTGCGGCACTCAACACCAATTTCTGCGGCAATTCTGCGGCACATTTTTACCTTTAATTTTTTTCCTTTTTTTGTTTTTTTTTCCATATTTGACACAATGCACTCTCGTAAAACAGTCATTTTATGGGCGTTTGTCACCAAATTTTCAACATAGCCAGTTTAAGACCTCTGCTCATGAACAGTATCACTGTGACTTTATTAATCTGTCCTGAACATTGATTTCGCACACCGACCGTGCCATTGTGCGCTACATGTGCAAAAACACATTTTGGGTGAGATGAGAAAAATGACAATTGTACTGTTCATAAGAAGGTTTGGTAAAATGGCAATACTGAAAATCTAGAGTGAAAATATTAAAAATGCTCGAAGTTATGAGCCTGCGTAGGAACTGCGCAATGCACCGCTTGTAAAACAGTCATTTTATGGAATGTTTTCACCAAATTTTCAACATAGCCTGTTTAAGACCACTGCTCATGAACAGTGTCACTGTGATTTAATTAATCTGTCTGGAACATTGTTTTCGCATACCGACCGCGCCATTGTGCGCTGCACGTGCGAAAACACATTTCGGGTGAGATGTGAAAAATAACAGTTATACTGTTCATAAGGAGGTGTGGTAAAATGGCAATACTGAAAATCTGGAGTGAATAGGGTTTTTGGGAACCTACCTCTTGAACTGTGACACTGTCATTTCGTTAATCATTCTGGAAAGGTGGTTCCGCGCAGTGACTGCGGAACCACCTTTTGGGACCAATTAATGAAACAACAGTGTCACAGTTCATGAGGTGGGTCCCCAAAAACCCCATGTTGAAAATTTGGTGAAAAAATTCCCAGAAATGACTGAGATATGCACTAAAGTTGAAAAAATCCATTTATGCCATTATGGAAAGGGGAAATTGTTTAACCAGCAAAGGCACACTAAGCGGGAGCTTGTTTCCAGGTGCAACCTGGGAGCACAAGGAAGTTAAGTGACTTGTTCAGGGTCACAAAATATGCAAGTGGAAGCTGTGGGATTCAAACCCAGGTCTGGTCTGCTGGATGTCACCAGATTTGCAGCTCAGGGCCTTAGACCACTGCGCTATACTGCCTCTTATACAGTTTACTGGCATTTCTTCAGTTCACAGTCGGCTTTGAAGAGTGCAGATGTGTTCCCGGTCCACCGAAGATTGTCACACTGGGCTCCGGAGGTAAGTATGGGTTGAGGTGGGGTGAGGTGGGGTGTGGGAGGTGGATACACAGAGGGTGGGTGCGGGTTGGGGAGGGGACAAAGAATCAACGAGGAAGGTTTTTTGTTTCAGGTTTTTGTTTTGTTTTAGACACAATGAGGGACTTTTGCAATGCTGGGGTGGGCTCCTGCATGGCACCAGGCAACAGGGGTAGACAGTGAAGACGATGGGGGATTGGGCACCCCTGTCAGCAGGAAGCTTTTGCAAGCTGGGGTGGGCTCCCAGCATGGCATACAAACATTTTAGGGGGCAGTGAAGCCGACAGAGTTGGGCACCCCGTTGGCAAAAGGCTTTGCCACACTGGGGCTCCAGCGTGGCATACAGACATTTGAGGGGCAGTGAGCTGGCAGAGTTGGGCACCCCGTCGGCAAAGGACTTTTCAGTGGCGTCACATTCTGCAGGTGACAGCAAATTCGCTGGATATTTCACGGGTTTGCCGCACCTGTGGAATCATGAAAACTCAGGGCCCTGCACATGACACATTTATATGACACCAGTCCATCCTGTGCCAATGTTTTGAGGGTAAGGTGATCCCCACGGGCCACCTAGTAAGTGAGTAGGGCCTGGGCAGAGGTGAAACAGCAGCTGTGTAGTACATCACACAGCTGCAGGTTGGGGGGGATGGAGGAGGTGGATGGCGAAAGGTGAGGGGATAGGACAGGAAATGTGAATGGTAACGGTGCAGGGGAGCATGGACAGAGGTGCCCAGGCATGAAGAACACAGAAGGCAAGACGTGAATGGTGGCACAGCAGCCGTGCAGGGGAGGCAATGGCCAGTGCACACAGGGTGGAGGGTGGTCGCAGTGTGAACCATGGTGGGTGTTGGCGGAAACAGGCAATGACAGGCATTAACCATCACATGTGTTCTCCTCACAGATGACAGTGCATACCCCCTCTGACCCCAGCTGCTCACCCCCATTCAGCGAACAACCAATGGGTGCAGAGGAGTGTTACAACGAGGCACACATGGCCACAAACAGTATCATAGAGTGTGTCTTTGGCATGCTCAAGATGCAATTCTGTTGACTAGATGAGTGGTTCTCAAATGGTGAGGTCAGCCTCCCAAGGGAGGCCCCAAACTGTTCCAGTGGAGGCCCAGTCAAGTCTGAGACTGTACAGTATTTAAATTTTAAGTTTTGGATGATTTGTTTGAAAGGATGGAGCAAACTAAATATGGATAATGGCAAGTGAATTTCTTTACTTATTCATAAATTGATGACTAGTAAAAACACACTGGGCCAAAGCTTATTTTTTGGCATGCATTTATATGTAAATTGGTGACTGGGAAAGCCCATTGAGCAAAAGCTTGTTTCTAGGTGTGTATTTGTATGTAAACTGGTGACTGGGAAGGCACACTGAGTCAAGGCTTGTTTCTACAGCAGGTGTTTGTATGTAAATTGCAGACTGGGAAAGGCACACTGAGTCAAAACATGTTTCTAAAGTAGGTGTTTGTTTATATGCAAATGAGTGACTGGGAATGCACACTGAGTCAAGGCTTGTTTCTACGGTAGGTGTTTATATATAAATTGGTGACTTGGAAAGGCACACCATGTCAAAGCTTGTTTCTACAATAGGTGTTTATATGTAAATTGGTGACTGCGAAAGGCACTTTGAGCCAGTGCTTTTTTTTTGGTGTGACCTGGGCTAAAGGTAGAAGAGGCTGTTTAACAACAGAGTAACGGGGGAGGGATGAAGGTGGCTAGGATAGTTGTTCCAGATAGAGGGGAAACAGACAGAGTAACAAGGATCCAAGAGTCAGAAAAGTGGAGTAACATGGATAACCTGGGGTATGGGGTTGAGGGTGGAGAACAATAAGTTGAATAAAAAGAGAATATATGCAGTCAACTTTATTAGTCTCACTTTATTCCTGGTGTACTCCGCAAAGTATGATATTTTTTCTATAGGGAGGCCCAAGATTTTTCCAAATTTGAGGGAGGCTCGAAATCTTTTCCATGGTTTGGGGGAGGCTCATTATCACAAAGTATGAGAACTAATGGACTAGATAGATCCTGTGGTGCCCTACAGTACAGCCCTGGGAAAGCCTGTGGCCTATTCCTGGCCTGTTGTATGCTGCACAACATGGCCACTGACCATGGGATAGCTGTCCAGGTGGATGAGGGCAACAGCATTGATTATTATGAGGAGGAGAACCAGCCGGAAGGGGGTGTGCAGCCACCCATGAAGAGGAGGGACACCAGGCTGGCAGCCCGTGCCAGGAGGCACAGAGACACCATTGTTGATGAGCACTTTGGGAACCGCAGGTGAGGACCACACAGGGCAGCTGTGCATGCACAGCACCACACACACACACACACACACACACACACACACACACACAGATGCATGCATGGACACAGGCACACTCTCTGCACACACTGGTGGACACGTAAGCATACACACCCATGTACACACCCCATTGGAGCAGCACAGGCAGACACACAACCACCCATGTGCCATGTGCTGAACACACACGTGGCCGTACACAGGCAGGCACACGCAGTGGTACCACCACAGGGTGCACAGCAGGGCACAGGGGACCATGTGGGACACACAGACAGGTACAGTCAGGGAGGAGAAGACACACACAGCAGTACAGCAGGCTGTGGCATGAATCAGCGGTAATGTGCCAGCACACAGGCAATGTCAACACAGTGCTGCACTCATCATGCCCATGCCACATGGTCCAGTAGAACTGCCTGCACACATGCTAGACATGTCCAGTTATCCACATCCCATCTCCTCACACAGTTCCTCACTGCACTGCTCCCACATGCTTCAGAAGTCATCCACTTCCCAAGCACACAGGCAGAGTGGACAGAAGCCTGCAGCAATTCCACAGGGTGGCACGCATACCAGGCATCACAGGGCCATTGACTGCACCCATGTGGCAATCCATGCACCACCTGGTGAAGCAGCCATGCTATACATGAACCTCAAGGGGTTCTACTCCATAAAGTACCAGGTGATGCGCAATGCCACAGGGCACATCAGAATGTCTGAGCCACACACACCCTAGGAGTACACATGATGCCTTCATATGGCACAAATCTACCCTGTGCCACTGGTTTGAGACCAGGGACATACCCAGCAGCCACCTAGTGGGGAAGTGGGGCATGCATACATGCCCACAAAAGGACACCATGGTGCAACAAATGACAGGAGTGAGAGCAGGTGTGTGTGGGCCCCAGCAGGGCCTGCGCAGGGGAAGGAGCACAGGTGGGACATTGGAAGTGGGCATGCTGAGGGGACAGTGCATGTGACATGGGGGACAGTGCAGCAGCACAGCGCAGCATGGGAGGCAAGGTGATGCACAACAGCAGGCACATATGGCAGGGCAGAATGCACCATATGCAGCCAGGCGCAGGTGACCACTGGGCAATGGAGGGCAGGCAATGCTGGATGGGACAGGTTTGGGCAGCTGTGGTAGCATGCACGGGCAGGTACAGGGCAGCTGAGGGCAGCCAGGGCATGCAGGCACTGGTGAGAGCAGGAACATACCCACCCACCGCAGGGGAGGGACAAGGGTGGACAGGCAGCAGCTTCACCAGTGCACCATGGTGGAATGGGGGGGGGACTGTGGTACACAATGCAAATGTATGCTGGGTTGTAACAGACTGCTCTTGCCCCCCACAGGTGATGTGGCATAACCCCTCTGATCATGGCTCCTCACACCCTTCCACCAACCTGTCACAGAGGCGGAGGAGTGCTACAGCAAGGCACACATCTCTACATGCACATCATCGAGCGTGTCTTTGGCACTCTGAAGATGCACTTTAGGTGCCTGGATAGGTCAGGTGGTGCCCTATAATATAGCCCAGAGAAGGCCTGTAGCATATTCCTGGCCTGTTGTATGCTGCACAGCATGGCCATTGACCATGGAATAGCTGTCCAGGCTGAGGAGGGCAACAGTTCTGAGGAGGAGGAGGGGAAGGGGAGGATGCAGCGGAGCAGGGGACCTGTGGTGGAGGTGGCGGACCACCACTGGTCCACAGGGACCCACGCCAGGTCCCAGCAGCACAGGGATGCCATCATGGATGAGCACTTTGGGGACCGCAGGTGAGTAACTCAGGAGGGACAAACATGGCAGCCCCCCCCAGCCACACCCACACACACACACCCACACATAACCATACACCCACACACACCTATACACCCACACCCACACCACAGGGCAGATGACGGCAACACAACCGTCATGTAGCGCACCTGCGCGGGGTGACAGTGATGCACACACACACACACACACATGGCCAGGGAGGACCAAGTGTCTTTGCTGGGGATGGCATGGATCAGTGTAATCCACCGGCACACGTGCACAGTGGACACAGGTCTGCACTCATCACGCCCATGCCACACAGCACAACAATGGTGCCCCCGGCCATGTACGGTGCAAGACACAGGTGACCCACACAGGTGTCATACTGGGGCAGGCACTTGCCACCCATGCTGCCCCAGGCATAGTCAGACAGGTGTGTGGGCTGCTACGGGTACAGGCAACAGGAGCCATGGAGCTGTCAACCCAGGCATCAGTGGGAGGCACCACAGCCATCACGGACATGTAGGTGGCCATGCCCATGCCTGGCGGTAGCTGTGTCAGTGCCACTGGCTGCAGAGGGGGTGTCCACAACCCCTGGAGGGGTACTGCTGCAAGACCATGAACATGTGCTCACTGGTGTGACGTCTCTGAGACCCAGGTGGGATCTGGGGGTGTTGGGGATGGCCATGTGTGGTGACAGCATCAGCAGCAATGTGTTAACCTGATGCCATGACCTGGGGGTGCATGAAGCACTCCTGGGGGTGTGGCTGGCAGCCCGGAGGCCATGTGGTGCACTGTTTGCATGCGCTGCCTTGGCAGCGAGCACAATATGCTCCAGAGCAGCGGTCTTGCCCTCCCACAGTAGGTGAGTCTCTGCCAACATCTGGGTGTGCCATGCAGCTGATGACTCATGTTCCATTGCTAGCTGTGTCCAAATGACCCTGAGCTCTGCCCTGAGGGATGCCTGCCCCTCCACGGTGTCCAGCAGGAGGTGTGCGTAGCTGTCAACCTCGTCGGCAGGAGATGCATCACAGGGATGGTGCCAACGGGCAGGTGGGGTCCCAGCCTGCTGCGCTGCATCCACCATAGGTGGACACACCACATCAGACCACTGAATGGATGGAAACTGGGTGCAGGCAACCACTGTGCATCCAGGGACGACCGCATCTTGGTCCCCCACCGCCTGCTGCTGCACTGCAGCACCCTGCTGAAAAGTGCAGGCAGTCCCTGTCCTCACAGCAGCACCAGACACAGGGCTCCCATCAACCTCCATTGTGGGCAGTTGTGCAGGCCCTGTGGGTGAGCTGGGGCCACAGGACCACCAACACCACATAGTGCCACCCGTTTATGCAACTGTGCCTCAGCTGGTTCACTGTCGACCATGTCCCCCCAGATTTGTGTGGTGTCTGGGTCATCATTATCATCATCATCATCATCATAATACACCCCCTGCGTGCCTGATGCTGGCACCAGCAGGGCATCTGCAATGTCCACCCTGTCCTCTGGGTCCTCATCAGTCAAACCCAGTGTGCAGACCAGCCATAGTCAGTCCTGGCCTCTAGTCATTGCACCGATTGTGGAGGGGTTCGATAGCCCTGCTACAACCGGCACCATGTCCAGGGCTGCGGTGGCATTCAAAGGGCCTGGCACGGCACTGGCCACAGCCCTGGATGCAGTCAGGTGTGATGGCCCGGCATCCTCCTCTGCCAAGCCATCGTGTGGACCACCAGCCAAGGCAGCACCCATGAGGTGTGATGGAGCTGTAAAAGAGAGAAAGGAAGCATGGTTACTGACATGTGTGACTGCTGTGTTCAGACAGGCATGTACAGGGGGACATGCACGTGTGACATAGGTGTGGCTGACATACGATGCAGGTGACAGCAGCTCATGGGGCCACTGATGTGGCCATGCACCAGCGAATGCAGGCATGCACTGGGGCCTGCATAGGTGCTCATGGGCATGTGTGTGTGACAGCCTCAATACCCTGGACACCACCTGCAGTGATATCATCCCAGATGACCGCCACTGCCACCACCACACACCACGGTCAGCCTCCCGGGCTGCACGTGGGCAGTATGTCGTGCATCTGCAACACACAGTAGACAGACAGGGCATACAGTGACATGATCATTGCACACAGGCACATGGTCAGCTAGCATCCCACAGTGGAGCTAGTCAGGGCACCCATGGCACACACACATGGACAGACACAGTTCTTGGGACATGTATACTCACAGTGCTGTGATGTACTGCCACCTGTCTGGAAGCCCCCTCCTGGAACTCCCTGCACAGCCGTCTGGTCCATGCTGACCACCAGCATCTCCTCAGTAGGTGTGAGGCTCACACCTGTCTGCGGTCCACCCCTTGTCCCACCCAGGGAGGCCTTGATGTTTGCCACCTTCTCCTCTCCTCTGCTCTTCTCGTCTCATCATTAAAGTGCTTCCTGCACTCCTGAGGTGTTCTATTGTACTTTCCATGGGCATTAACATGCCTTGCCACTGCCTCCCAGCCCTCATCCCCCTGCTGGCAGCTGCCACCCCTGCCAGCCAGGATGTCCTGCCATATGAGGCAGGCCTGTATCAGCACCCTGTCCTTGTCCAATGTGAAATTTGGACATCTCCATCCTGCAGCTCCATCCTGTCTGGACATTATGGTTTCTGTGGGTGACAATATGTAGGCATTAGCATAGTAAAGGCAATTGTGGATGTGTGCCAGCACAGTGGCTGCTACAGAGACACAGCACTCTGTATGCATATGTCTCAACCACCTGCCTTGCATATCAGGGACAAGGTTTAGAACATTCAAGGACAAGTGGCCAATATCAGGGACACAATGTTAACAATGGTAATAGTAGCCAACATGTCCTGCCACACCCATATTGTCTGGCTTGGTGTGAAAGGCATTATCTGAAGGGGAGCTAGACTGTAACACACAAGTCTGGCATTCTGTTGTACTATGAATCCTTACTCTTCTGCAACAGAACCCCCAACTGAAGATGGAACAGTGGAAATCTACGAGGCACACTCAGGGACGTGCCTGAAGAACAGGAACAGTTGAGAGGTATGCCTGTATGCCCTCAAATCCCCACTGTCATATTGTGCTGACAAGCTGTAAATGGTAGAATGTGAACAGACCTATCTTCAAGGATGCAATTCCTGTTGGTCACCTAAGGTGTCTGGAGGCACATTCAGGAGCATTTGTAGCTCAGGGTATGCAAATGAGATTGGGAGCATCTGTATTGAGATGCTAAACAGGTGAGATGCTCCTGAATTTGGCAATGAACTGATTTGGGAGCATTGTCTGTGAATTGTATAATTGCCCCCAGCTCATCTTAATCAGCAATGCACAACTGTTGCGTTGAGTGCATCCCCCTATGGTGCTTTCACCACGCATGCGCAATCAACTTGGGGCGTTTCCTAAATGCGGTGCAAGTCTCACGTGCATCCCCACACATGTGCAATGCAGGATCAGTGGCATGCCAGGCATAGTGCTACCCATCCGGTGGTTCTGACTGCGCAATCGATTATGGCAGCACAACCAGGTCCCCACGCACCATTGGTGCAGTGCTTCATGACTTGTTGAGTGTGTGTATTGCACTTCGGTGTGACATAGCGTTGATATGCACCTGCAGTGCATGGTGCAATAGTGGCAGTGTGCATGACAACAGTGCACTGTGAGTGGCATTGTTTGGCATTCACAATATGGCGGATATGCATGGAAAGTGCATGCACAACTGGGTCGTGATCCCTGACCCTGGTCTCCTGCCCATGCAGTGCCCAGTGTGCATGAGCGGTGACGCATAATGGACGGTAATTGCGCATTGCCATGCTGAATTACCATGTTGTATGGTCCGGTGCATGACAGCCTATCATGCATGTTGCGTGACTGGGCCATTGCACACCAGCAGCCTGATCTGTGCACACCTGCCCAGGAGACACAGATAGGAATCATGCCACATACTCAGGCAGCAGGGCCCAGGGCCATGAACTGGGGAGAGGTTGAGCTGGTCAACCTTGTGGCATTGGTAATGCCTCTGGAGGGACAGCTGTTTGGCACAGATGACCTCACTGAGCCACGCTCAGCAGTGTGGGCGAGGATGGCGGAGTGTCTGATGTGCAAGACCAGGGTGGGGCACACAGGGGAGCAATACAGGCACTGCTATGGGAATCTGCAATACCAGGATCCAGACAGGCTCCAGAGCCTCCGATATTGGGCATGCAGGGGTGCAGTGCCACGCCAAGGTAAGTCACATCAACCTACAGCTACACAGGCAGGCAGGGGTTTGTGTCCAGGGGTGGGGGAATATGTGCACAGGCACAATGCCCACCATACACACACACACACACACACACACATGTGGCATGCCATGCCCCTGCGGCATGTGGGGTGCAGGCATGGACACTGTGCATAGCCATGTGGAGCATGGTGCACAATTGGGGGGATGCATGGACACTGTGGTGGATGCACTGTAGTACAGCCATTGGCATGGCGCATGTCCATCCACACACACACATGGTGGGCATGGGCTGGGTTGATGTGTGTTGCAGCGCACTGACTGGGGCGCCTTCATTGGGGCACTGTGGGGGTGGATCCATCACTGCATGCTGGCACCAGTGTTGTTGTGGGACATGGGGGGGGGATGTTACACTCCTACCATCACCTCACGGTGCTCTTTGTTTGTGTTCCCCTCACTGGGCCAGCAGACAGGTGGAGGGCTATGGTAGTGGTGGAGGCCAGGCTTGCTAGGGCTGGTGGTGGAGGCCAGTGACCAGATCGTGCAGGTGAGTGTTCTTCTTGTGTATCCTCTGAGTGTTCATGGGGGGGCAGTGCCCACTGCAGGCCATTGCTGGACACATGTGCATGTCCGTGTGATGCATGTTGCACACACGCATGGGGTGTGGCCATGGCATCATGTGTTTGGGCCACAGTGCACATGGCTCCTATGTGTCCGTCCACCTTGTGTGCATCTGCCGTGGACCATGGGCACACTGTGGGTCTCCACTGGTGTTCGGATGGAGCCTGCATGCTTGTTCAGCCTGCTGGAATCTGCACATACTGTGTGGGACATGGCTGCCTGCCCCTCTGTGCCTACCTCTACATGCACATGTGGGCCTTGTGCTATCTGAGTACCATTGCATGGTCACAGTGTGGTACTGTGTACCAGCCTGTTGCCATTGCTGTGGTGGCTGCCTCCAGTACTCTCATGTTGTGGGCAAGGTGGGGGCAGGTGGTGTGGAACATGACACTTTGTACCTGTTGTCTGTGTCCCCACTGTAGGTCCATGGATAGTACAGCCAGGTGTGCCAGGGTAGTGGAGGAGATGACTCACTGGGTGGCTGGCAGGGTTGCAGCTCCAGAGGGTGCTGAGGAGGACCATTGAACTACTCTACAGGTGGCAGGGGCAGCTCCTGCAGGCCATCACTTTACTTGTCTGGGTGCTGAGTACCAGGGGATGGAGGGGTGGCCGCCGTGCTGCAGCCCATCCAGCACGATAGGGCAATGGGCCACTTGTACATAGCCCCTTTGTTGTTGTACTCCTACCCTCCATGCCCATCTCCATTGTCTGTTGCTGGCCCGTTTCCCCCACCACCATACCATCACCCTCCTGTGAACTGTTTATGTTCCTGTTCCCTGTTCCTACTGATGTTTGATCGTGTACATAGTTTCATCTGTTACCATTCTTGTTTTACTAAAGTGTTTTATATTGCTAATGTTGTCTGTGGTCATTCATTGTACCTTGTGTATGTGATCTGTTGTGCTTGCTGGTTTCCACTGTGCCTTTGTTCCCATTCACACGTGTGCACCTATGGTACTGTGCACCTATGCACCCTGTCCCCCTTTCATGCCCGCTTCAGTGTGCCCCCTCCTTGTTGCCTCTGGCCTTTTGGTGGGTATTGCAACATGCTGCCTTTCACAGTGCCGCTATTCTGTGGGTGGTGTGTGCCGGCTGCTTCTGTTGTGCTGGTCCCTTGTTATTGTGCCGCTCTTCTTGCGGTCCACATTGCCTATGGGCAGGTTACACCTGCACAGGACATGGTCTTTGGCCTGTCTGCCATTGTACCTGTCCAACTGTGTGGCATCTCCCTTGTCCACACTGCTGTGTTTCTGTACACCAGGATGTGTATGGCACCCTCTGCTGGGCTGCACAATGTACCTCTGCTGCTGTGGCCCACCTTACCAGGCACCCCTGTGCATGGCATCTGTGCCTGTTGGGCCCCTGTGTGGGAGGTGTGTCTGGTGCTTCCAGGTGTTACCATGTGTGCACTGTCTGTGCACCTCATCTGCTTTGGCCACTCTCTGGCCCTTTGGCATTCTGGCCAGTCCCCGCTGGTCTGTTTCCCTGCATCCTTTGTGCCACTGCACTCTCCCCCTGTTGCTCCTGTGTCCCTTGCTGACTTGCTCCTTATTCAGTGTTGTGTTGTCCAGGGTGCTTCTGCACATCCTGTTTGCACTGGGGCATCTCAGGTTGCACTATGGCACTTCAGTGGTATTTACAGTGGGGATGTGCACAGTGCATCTTGCGGTACACCCTTCTTTGGGTCCCACAGTTTGGGGACGGTGCATTTCATTTGTGCCAGTGCATCTCATTTGCGCCCAGTGCATATGCTTTGTGAATCCAGCCCTCAGTATTATGCAGGCCATTAATTTCACATTGAAGCCATACCTCTCAACTGTCACACATTATGAGGTATTTCACTCATTTTACCTCTCAGAAACCCTTTGTCCATCATGGGGAAGGTGATATTCCAAATTATCCACTGAGACTTTAATGCAGAAATTCAAAATAATCTATTATGCTTAGTTATACAAAAACATTATGAACATTAGTGCACTGATAGCTATAGCGTTCTGAGCTTCCAGTGCAATGTTAGATGGTGTGTCACACATTTTGCTCATCTGTCACACATAGTGTCACACATTTTGGTGGAGAAAGGTTGAGAGGTATGATTGAAGCTGCAGTGACAGAATCTCAGAAGAACATCTCAGTACATATTAAGATGATGGGAAGACTGACCTCCTCTTATTTCAAGATTTACATCAAAGATCCAACAGTAGAATTAAGTGAAGTCCACTTCCAGCCCTCAGATGCATAACGTACACAAAGGGAGGATTAACTACAGTCCTGGTGGCCCAGAGGTTCCCCCATAGAGAAGTTTTTCTGCTCACCACACCATGGTTATGTTGAGAGCACAGCTATATCACATCCAAACATTTGGGGAATTTTCAGTTGTTTTTAATGTAATGTTTTCTTTGGCACCTCCTAAAGGGTGTGAACTCCTTAGCTACCAAACACAGGAGTTTATACAAGCTGTCCTTACATATTCGTGAAATGTCCAGTCAGTGGTAGGGCTTTAGGTTGTGGTTGGCTGGACAATCCCACAAACCTGCAGTGCTCTTCCTCTGGCCACTACAAAACCCAGCCACTCCAGTCCCTTTGGGCTTGTCACTTTATGCCTTCCACCTCCCCTATGCCTCCTTTCATTTCACACATCACATATGGGTGTTTTCAGTTCTCTTCTGCCTTAAGCATAGAAACATGGAAATATTAAATTTGATGTCAGATAAGGACCACTTGGCCCACTCAGTCTGCCCATTTTTCCCTACCTCCACTATTACCACAGACCGTGCTTGATCTACAGCTCTTTCTCCTTCCCCCCCTTCCTTTCCACTATGATTCCTTTGTGTCTGTCCCATACATCTTTGAACCCCACCATTGTTTTCACCCCCACCACCTCCGCTGGAAGATTGTTCCAGGAATCCACCACTCTTTCTGTGAAGAGGTATTTCCTCACATATCTCCTGAATCTAACCCCTCCAGCTTCATAGCATGCCTCATTGCTCTTGAGCACCTTTTCTTCTGAAAAATAGTTTTACTAATAAAATTTAGTTACTTAATTTGTTTTACTTTTGCATCTCCTGAAGGGTGGGAACTCTATTAGCCATGAAAAGTGACAGTCTGCGGAAGCAGTCGGAACATATTCATGGGCTGACTAGTTAAGAATGAAAAAAAAAATAACGTTATTTAATGAAAAATTCCCAATGAGATCCAAGGTGTCTGGTTGTGTTGTGACAGACATGACACGCCTTGCCAATCAGATCACTAGAATTTGCTCACCATTTTATAAACAAGTTTGTGTCTGACTACAAATTGCATTATGTGTGCCACTGTATAATTCTTTGCCAGCTAATCAAGCCAGAGTGAAATGGAAACAAGTAGAGATGGAACTGCACCCCTGATTTCTAAACAATTATCTGTAGCATATTATAGGAACCCTCTGTAATCAAAACTGTGACCTTTAAAATAAAATATGTTATATATAAGAAAATGGGCTGTAAACATTCACATCTACTGTATGTGAGCACTGAACCACACTCCATTCCATATCGGAGCCAAAATTGTAGATAGACAAAGGTATCAACCTAAGTGTCAGTGCCTGGCAGAGTTCAGAGTGCACATGAAGTTGCCATTTATACAGGGTACTGTACGGTTTCACGTCAAAACCACGCCATCCAAAAAACATGGTAAAAAATTGCGCTGTCTGTGCCATTCAAAAAAGCGTGTTCTAGAACCATAGTATCATAAATATACAACCTAGCACACTTTCTTTATCTTATTATCAAAATATATAGTTGGTACCCCATAAGTCCAATGTACATATTTCAATAATAAACTGAAGGAAGTGTGCTAGGTTGTATAGCGGCACTTTGACTGTTTCTTCTTGCGTGGTTATCATGGCACGGTTTTTCACCACGCATTCTACACATGGTTAAACTTGGGTCTGAATTTCTCTAGAACTGCAGGATTGTTTGCTTTAAAGCAGCACTGCAATGAGGAAAGTTTTTCAAAAAGCTAATTTTAGCTTCAATTAATAAAAATATCAGCACACTCGTTAAATCTACTTTACTATGTACCTAATATGCTGCACACCATGGGCCCAATTTTCAAACAGCCCTTACAGTGACACAAGTTGTGTCACTACAGGGCTACAGAAAACTCCAGGTGCACCAGGGACCCTGTGCCCGATTTTACAAAAATCAGGGTCCTGGTGCCAAACTACCTGGGTTTGCCACAAGCCAACAGCTGCAATCAAAACAGTTGGTGCACCTACAGGAATTGCCACAGGATCTGACCTCCTGCCCGGCACAACACTAAAGGAGCCGTAGGGTGGGTGGACTTATGCTGGACAGGAGGGGACCGGGGCAGAAGGTGCATGGGAGAGTCAGGGAGACAGCTGGGCATTAATGGGAGTGCTTTGGTACCCATTGGGGTGCATTTGCTTTTGTATGTATTTGCGTATTGTACTGTACCTATGAATTATACTGTATGGGAAGGGTCCAGGGACAGGATGTGCAGCTACCAGGGCTATGCCCTCCTGGTGCCATGTCATATTCTGTCCCTGGGCCCCCCCCCCACAGTATAATTCATAGGCACAGTACAATACGCAAATACATACAAAAGCAAATGCACCCAAATGGGTACTGCAGCACTCCAATTAATGCACAGCTGTCTTGCTGACTCCCCCATGCCACCTCCCATGCTCCTTCTGCCCCAAGCAGCCCCTTGGCAGACCCTGTGCCATTGGTACAAGCCACTTAGACTACCTCCTGGCTAGTCTAAGTGGTGCCCCTTGCTGTGTCCATGGCAGGGCTTGCAAAATCCCCAAAAAGGGGATGTTGCAGCCCCCACTATGGCGCAAGCCCCCTTGTAACCTGGCACACAGGGTTGTATGATGCAGCCTTGGCTCAAGGGGGCTTTGGCACAGCTGTGTCAGGATTTGATGCAGGTTGCATTCGAAAATTGTGATTGACACAAGTTGTGGTGCAAGTCACCCCTTGCACCATAATCATCTGACATAAGTCCCTTGTGTCATTCTAGCCCCTTTTCAAAATCAGGCCGCATTAGTTTTTTTATTTACTTCATCCTAACCTTTACCATGTCTACAATGGCATTAGTAAGCCAAATGTGACGACAATCTTTTTTTCCTGCGAAAAAACTAAATAAAAACGTAAAATATTCAAATTAATTTTGGGGGAACTAGATAGTTTTACCACTAAATAAAACTGGAAGATGTCAGCATTCTTACATAGTGAACAAACCTTAGGGTCACATTTTTTGCCCAGTTTCCTTACACTGCTGCTTTACAGAAATGGATCATATATTTGGCTTCTTAGTAGCAGTTAGGTCCTTTTTGTAAACCTTTTTAATTTATTCAGGTGGTCATACTTCTCAGACTTCCATCATCTAAATGTAGGATACTGTCTGGGAAGGAGATACAAAATATAGGACATGGTATCATTTTAGAGTGATATATTCTCAGAAACCTGAGCAAATGCATGCTTTAGTCTTCATAAAGTTTGCTGGTGCTTCAGCAGTTAAGGTTTACTTTAAGTTTATTCTTTAAAATCTCAGTGTAAAATTTAGGACAGCACCTTGTGCTGTACATGTGGGATGGAGGGTGGTTTGAGTAGTAAAATGATGGAAATCCCTCCCAATTATGGGAAGCTGTGAGGTATGCAGGTGGCCTATCTGCAGATGCTGCAATGTACTCATGGGGAGGATTAGTGTTCTGGGAGGCCTATTTTAAAAGTGGTCCTTCAATATTCATCTGAGTGATGTGAAAGTAACATTTGTTTTATTTTTCAGTTCGTCCTCTTCTTTCAAGGACATACTGAATTCACTTCTTTCTAGCTCAGACAATGAGGCCAAGATGCCAAAAATAGATAGAAACATAGAATCTGACGGCAGATAAGGACCGCTTGGCCCACCTAGTATGCCCATTTCCCTGCGTAATGAATAAGCTACAGATCCTAGTTAACCAACACAGACAACCTAGATAAATCAAACAGTATAATACATAAAGGAAAATGAGCTTTTAGTTGAACTGTGCTGTTCTGTCTAGAAATAACTTTCCATTCATGAAGACATTGGGCCTGATTCTTAAAGGGGGCTTAGATCGGCACAAGCTGCATCAGACAGCAGCTTGCATCAAAGCCCCTTGCACCAGGGACCCTACACCAGATTCTGGTACAGGAGGGGTCCCGATGCTTATGTCCCTACACTTGTGGCAACCCCTCCTGTGTGGCAAACACATGGCACACGGAAAGGGTCTGTTGAAGGCTCCCTGCTGAAAACACAAGCTGTCCCCCAGAAGCCCCGATCACCCGTGTTATTCATATATAACTCCCTGGTAGTCTAGTTCCCCCTCAGCCCTGATCACCCATGTTATTCATATATAACTCGCTGGTAGTCTAGAGCCCCCCCAAACCCAGATCGCCCAAAATATACCATATATATTCCTGGCAGTCTAGAGGACCACTCCAGCCCCAATTCCCCATTTAGTAACACCCTAATATATCTGGTGGTCTAGTGGACCCCCCATAGGGCCCTGCCCCCCCATTCCTTTACAGATCTGGCGACTGGCACAGCGCACTACTCACCACCACAGCCAGAAACATAGAAACATAGACTTTGAAGGCAGATAAGGACCACTTGGTCCACCTAGTCTGCCCAGTTCCCTACCTATTGGATAAGCTGCAGATCCTAGTTAACCAACAGCCTACTTCCTCCTACCCCTCCACTAGAATCGCCTTATGTCTGTCCCATGCACTCTTGAATTCTTCCACTGTTCCTCAGGAAGGCCGTTCCATGTGTCCACCACCTTCTTCATGAAAAAATACTTCCTCACGTTGCCCCTGAGCCATCCCTTCCTCTATCTTAACCACCAAATGAGCACCTAATGAGCGCGTACTGTATATTTTATCAGCTCAGTGAATGACAGCAGCTGTCATTCACTGATCGCCTACAATATATTGTACATGCTCATGCAGAGCTCATTTGGCCTGCTGGCCGTGGTGGTGAGTGGTGGGCTGTGCCAGTCACCAGATTGGTAACAGAATGAGGGGGAGTGGGGTGGTAGGGCACTGCAGGGTGGGGGTCCACTAGACCAGCAGGTATGTCGAGGTGTTACTAAATGGGGGATTGGGGCTGGAGTGGTCCCCTAGACTGACAGGGATATATATGGTATATTATGAGCGATCGGGGCTGGAGGGGGCCACTAGACTACCAGGGAGTTTTTTGTTAATGATACAGGTGATCAGGGCTTGGGGGGGCACTAGACTATCAGGGAGCTATATATAAATAACACAGACAATCAGGGCTTGGGGGGCACTGGACTGCCAGGGAATTATTTTATACCATAAGTGGTGAACAGGACTTAGGCTAGGGATGACAGCACATTGCTGCAAAGTGTTCAACTTACCCAGATGGCGAGTTTCTAAATACCCTTAGTCTAGAAGCTTTGGCAGCCTGCATCTGTTGCACACCCTTTACACCTTGCCGCAGCCCATATTTTGGCTCAGGGATGGTGCGAGGATGGTTTGGTGCAGGCACCCTGTGGGTAACACAGGCTGAATTGCTCCTGGGGCATCGTTTGGCACAAGGGGCACCGTGCATCAATCATTGGGATGCAAGCCCCTTGCACCACCCCGGGAGCTTTGAGAATTGGGCCCATTAAGTTTAAAATATTCTCTTTTACCACATTTTCTATAGATATATGCATTTACAGTTTTAAACAAAATGTAGAAAAACTGGCAAACTAAATTGTTTGATTTAGTTACTGATGTCTAGTGGGCTGGCAGTACAGCCTAGAGGTTAGAATAACAAGTTGTGAATGAGTTTGGTACATTCAACAGACAGACCTGGGTTTGATTCCCACAACCTCTGCATGTATGCTGCGTGACTCTAAGCAAGTACACCCTACTGCACCATAGTTTAAAAGGATGGGGCACTTTGTGTTAAGCAGGAAAAAGTGTTTCACAACAGTATGCCCACCTGTCCTAGTTTAAAAGAGGGGACACTGGATTAAGCAGGGGAAGTATTTCACAGCATCAGACCCTGCCCTACCTAGTTTATAGGAGGGGGGCACAGGATAAAGCAGAAGATCAAAAAAATCACAGCAGTACACCCTACCCTGCCCTGGTTTAAATGGAGGAGGGGGAGTCTGGATTTATCAGGAAAAAGGAGCAGACTGGCCTACTGTGCCCATCCCTAGTTTAAAAGGAGGAAGGGGGGGGGGACTCTAGATGAAGCAGGAAAAATATTTCACAGCAGTACGCCCTACCCTGCCCAAGTTTGAAAGAAGGAGGGGCACTCTGGATTAAGCAGGAAACATGTTTCACAGCAGTATGAACTACCCAGCCCTATTTTAAAGGGAGGGAGGATACTCTGTTGAGCAGAAAACATATTTTACAGCAGTATGCCCTACCTGTCATTAGTTTAAGAGGAGGGGGACACTGGATTAAGCAGAAAAAATATTTCTTAGAAGTACGCCCTATCCTACAGTTACATGGAGGAGGAGAAATGACTCTGGATTTAGCAGGAAAAATATTTCACAGCAGTATGCCCTACCCAGCCCTATTGCTTTGCAACTTTTTATTTAATGCAAGTTTCAGCAAAACATTTAACGAGTACATACAACAAATAAAAAAAAAACAATTCATACAACATTTAAGAAGACTTTCATTAAAAACTAACATTAAAGGCCATAGCTCTGGGATGAAATAAATACTACAAATATGAATATTAGCTGCCATTGATATGAATCTCTGTCTTTTAAGATAGACATAAGATTGGTATTGTCTATGCTCAGGGTTAAGATAGTAATTACAAAAATATAAAGAATAACATCCAGTTTCAATGCATGGGTAATATCTAGGTCATAATCTCGTCAGGTAGTGTGACTAAAAGCCTGCATAATACTGAGAGGCAGAGGGTTGGCTTTATCGTCTGGATGAATAGTTTGGAAGGTGCAACTCAGCTCACCCTAAATTCAACAATTTTCTCTTTACGGGACAAAATCCCTTCGGTGTGTCATTATGTAAAAGACTCATTGTCTCCAGAATATTTCAAAACTATCAGTTTGGTGATTTAATATAGCTGTGACGTGTTTCAGTTTGTAAATACAGTACGTATCATGATGTCTTGCCATTGTTTGATGGTGGGGATGACTGACATAGGACATCTTTTAGTTATAACTTTTTTGCCATTAGGAGACAAATATTAAGGAGCTTCCTGGATGAGGGACCATGGAGAGTTATGTCATAGTTGGAAAAAAGGAAGAATTCTGCCCTAAGTTGCAATGGAGTGGAAACTAGTCCTGTTAAAGCATCTCACAACTCCAACAAGAAACACTGGAGTGCAGTTCAGCTCAAGAAGATGTGACCGTGTGTTGCCGGTGAGTGGCCACATCCTCTCCAGCAGAGAGCTCCTCTACCTGGGAGATATTTCACCTGAACAGCTGGAGTTTTAAAATACCTGAGTGTCACCTTCCAGGAAAACTCTCTCCAGGTGTGTGAATTAGAGACAGTGTGTAAATACTGTAAGTGTCTCTCCCAGGTCGAGTTATCCAAGTGAAGACCTACATCTACCTCCCAGACTTGTTCTAAAGGGTCAATGAGTCCTGTCTCAGAGAAAGTAAAGCAGCATATATATAGGAAATCAAGTGGGGGCAATGTTGCCCGACTCTCCAGTGCCCTCCTTAGGGTATCAATTATCTTAAGAATCTGATCCTTGCTCATAGGGTATGGGGTCAGGGATCTAATGAAATTAATGGTTTGTAAGTACCTAAATCAGTCTTGTGGTTGTATATCACATTGCTGCATTACCTCTTCAAAAGATAATAGATGATTATTTTTGTAGAAATGTATAACTAGATAAAGGCCCACTCAGCCCTATTTTAAAAGGAGGAGGAGGAGGACTACGCTGTTGAGCAGTAAAAAATATTTTTTGCAGCACTGCATTAACCCTGCTGGCCTTTGTCCTTGTTTAGTGGAGGAAGAAACTGTTTTTCTTTTTCCATAAGTGGCACAGCCACTCACACAGTCACGCACAGACATTAACTACTAAGTGTACAACAAGAAGCGCAAAATAGTCAAGCAGTAGAAATATCATTGTTACAGTTTGGATTTTGAAAAATTGTTGAAAAGCCTCCTAGCAAAGGGGTTGGAGGACGAAAAAGTCCTGCTTCCTCTTCTCCACCACCACAAGAAGAACATGACCTCACTATTCAAATGGCTGCGGAGCCTGCAGCTGTCTTTAGTGACAGTGCTAGTGCACCTGTTACTCCTGGAAGGAGTGGAACAAAAAGGAAAAAAGGTTTCCAAGACAGATGGAAGAAAAATAGGGAGTGGCTGGAAAATGAGCCTGATTGAGGCATGATTTGCTTCAATTGCAAACAAACTCTGGTCAGAGCCAATATGACTGTACAATGATGGTACTGATGCAGCCCATAAAAGTGAGAGGCTGCTTCACCCTACCTCGAGAACCCCATAGGTGGAAGTTTTCAAATCCCCGCCAAAATGTGATTCCATACCATCAAAATGTCATGTTGTGCCACAGGTGTGAAAACACATTTTGGACAGGATTTGAAAAAAATGTCAGCTTTCACATTCATGACGTGGTGTGAAAAAATGGCTATGTTGAAAATTTAAAGTCAAAATATTGAAAATTATCAACGTTATGAGCAAGCACTCGTAACTTTATCAGTTTTACAAAACTAGGCCCCAGATTTTTAACATAGCTTTCTTATGACCCCATCTCATGACGAAGGACAGTGAAAATGTTGAAATGCCATCTGAAAGGTGATTTTGCAACATGAGCACAAAATCACCTTTCAGGCCTGATTTGCATAATTCCACTGCCGTTGGTCATGAGGTGGGGTCCCAAAAAGGTCATGTAAAAACTTTTGGGTCAAAATATGCAAAAAATAACAAAGTTATGCATCAAAGTTCAAAACCCCATTAAAATACGATGAACTGCACTCACCTTAGTTTCCCATATAGCAGTTGGTGGTCTGAGCAGCAAGATGTGTCTTAGAGTAGACCTCTGCTATGGAGCATGTTCAGGTGAGTGAGAGTATGTGGGGATGTGTGGGGTGGCAGGTGCTGAGTGGGAGGTCAGGATGGGGGGAGGGGGACCAGATCCATGAGGGGCCATTTTCTTTTTTGCAGGTTTAAAAAACAATCATCGATGGACAGATTTCTTTATTTCATCTGACATTTAGACAATACAGGGACAGTGATCAGAGGGTGGGGGTGCCACTAGACACAAAAGAAGCAATACTACATTACAGGGATGGCGACTGGAGAGTGGGGGGGGCACTAGACACCAGGGAAGCAATGCTACATTATGGCAACAGTGATCAGAGGGTTGGGGGGCACCACTAGACACCAGGGAAACAGTAGTAGACAGTGGAATGACTATCAGATGGTGGGGGTGCCACTAAACACCAGGGAAACAGTACTCGACAGCGGGGATGGTGATCAGAGGGTGGAGAGTTCCACTAGACACCAGGGAAATAGTACTAGACAGCAGAGATGGTGATTGGAGGATAGGGGGTGCCACTAGACACCAGAGGAGTATTGTTAAATAAGGGGGACAGCGATTGGAGAGCAGGGGTGCCACTAGACACCAGGGAAACTTTATTACATATATAAGGGGAGGAAAAGAAGTGCTAACTCGGAACCTGAAAGTGAACCAGAAGTGAGCATGGAATTGGAAAATAGTGAGCGAGGGAGGGGGAGGAACAGCACTGTGGTAAATGAAGAGGGCTGCACGTACTTCAACTCCACTGTGGAAGGACACAGTGCAGATATCTGATCATGTGCTTCCAGAGTCCCCTCTCTCTAGTACATCATAACAATATGTTGCATAGCTCTGTTATGCAGCCATAAAAATTTCTAAAAGAAACCAACAGTTTTATGAGTGGGTGTAAGAGTATGTGACTAGAAAATGTAAGAGTGCATGAACTCTCAAAACCCCATAAATTATCCACATAAAAATAAATTGGGCTAGACTTTCAAAACCATGGGGGGATTAAGTCCCACACTGCAGCCACCTCTGCGGGATGAAATCTTTGCACTTGCAGTGATTTGTATTATCAGCCAGCACAGCTGCAGGGGATGTTATGCCTCATCCTACCATTTTGGCACAGCTGCACCAAAAAGTCAGCCACAAGCTGCTGTAAAACAGGGAGCCAGTCATAAACTAGCTTCCACTTTAAAACACGGCGCATGTGGGGAAAACTGTGCCTCCACAAGTGCAGCCCCACTTGTGGCAATTTTTCCCTGCACCTGCACAGATTTTGGACAGGCTGAAAATCCAGCCCCTTGTGTCTAACACCAGTCCTTGCAACCTAGCAGTAGAAAGAGGTATCTCAAAATCTAGCTACAGTAAGGGCAACCATATACTACAACTTTATTTGATAAATTCAGAACATCCTTTTACAGATTTTCCAGGTTTGATAGAATTGCAACATACAAATGGCACAAATGTGGGAATCAGATACAGAAGTGGCAAACAGGAAGCAACATTTTAGACATTTTATTTCTTAATCAGTAGCATTTGCTGTTTTAACCTTTCTCTGTTTCAATGATGCATGTCGATCACAAATGCACATAAACTCTCGCTGAAGGTATGACCATGTCTCTGAGGCAGTAGGAATTTTGTCTAATCTATCCCATTGGAGGCCCTCTAAGTCTATCATGAAGCTCACATAATCAAAATATTTAAAATTTCTCTATTTCACAATCTTGTTTAGTTTTTTGTTGACCGGGTAAGTGCACTAGACAAATCCTGCCTATTTTCAGGCACGACCCAGGGGAAGGGGATACAGATGAATGCCAACTGACCTTGAACCAGATTAAGCTGTTGGTGGTATTTTTAGTGAATGAGGGAAATTTGGCCAGGACACCGGGGAAATTCCCCTACTCTTTTCGATAAGTGCCATGGGATCTTTAACATCCACCTGAACTACCACCAATCCAGGCAGATGGGACCTCGGTTTAACATCTCATCCGAAAGACGGCACCTCAGAAGTGCAGCACCCCTCTCGTGCTGCACTACAGTGTCAGTACTGGGATATTAACCCAAGTGCCAGATGTGGGAACTGAACCCACAGCCCTCTGATCTCTCGGCCTCAGAGGCGAGTGTGCTACCTACTGAGCCACTGACACTGCAATCTGATTATGTTTTGTTATTTTTGGGTATATGCATGTAGCAAAAATTACTTGGTGGTCAGAAAAAGCATCTGGTAATACTCCACTAATAGAATAAACACTAGGACAGTTAGTAAAAATATGATTTAAAAGTGTGGATTTATTTATATTATTACCATTAATTCTTGTTTGATCTTCAATTAATTGGGTAAGACCCAGGCTCTCTTGTAAATCAACATGACTATTAGTGGGATCGACTTGAACACATTTAACATTAATATCATCCATCAGCAGCAATTCATGTGTATTCCTTAAAGATAATAAAAATCCTGTAAAACATGAAAAATTAATGGATATCTATAAGATCTGCAATAGTAAAAGAAGGAACACTGACCACAACAAAAATACAATTAAACACATGTGCAGTATTATCAAATGAAAAAACAATGACTTACAGACCTAGCGCCCTCATTTGGGATGTTGGATGGTACACAGAAAAACATTCTCTGACCTGTCTCATGCAATTAGTGTATCATCAGGGAGAACGGCCTTGGAAAATCATGTCACTCATTTATAGTGAAATAATGTGACAGGTGATTTCAATATCCAAAAGATACAATAATGTAAACTAGTAACATTAGAAACATTTGATTCCAACAGTGACATTATTATAAATGAATTGCATTAATTTAATGCAGAGAATAAGACCTTACTTCAAAAAAACATTAACCCCTGCTAGAGAAATGAAAAACAAGCCAATAGAGGATAACTTTAATAGAGCAATAGAGAAAATTTATTTCATAAATACATAACTCTTAAAAGAACCCATAACTGGCAATTATAGTCCCATGTAAAGTTTTACAAAACTAGTGTCCAAACCAGTAATATTATCAGGGCCATTGCAAACACAAGTTGCACTTGGGGCTTAAAAGAGCTTGAAACTATGGTATGTGACTAAGCAAAATATAAGAACTGCTCAAAAAAGGGCATACATTCAGATGCCAAGTCGCAAAATAGTTTATATAAATAAAAACAACTCCATGGTCCTGTGAGCTTTTTCTCACTAACAGAAAATTAATGAAGAATTAGGACTTCTGGTGACATCACCGTAATGGCAGAGGCATAGCTGGGGAGCCCCGGGCCGATTCCTTTAATCCTCTGCAGTCCTCCTCTGGCTGGCATCCTTTCATGGATTTCATAACTCCTCTACACTTCCAATATGTCTATAAAGCAGAATAAAAGTAAAGGAGAGAAATTGGGCATTAATACCACAAAATTAAAGCAGGTGACCTTGAACGCCAACATCAAGGGATTTGTCGCCCAGTCCAAATGGGGGCCACTTACCATCTGAATCCTTGCTAGACCCGGATCTGGAAGAAAACACCTTCCCATTAAAATCAGAGAGAATGCTACAACAAATCCTAAAAGTGGTTCACAAAATTGAATCCTCTCTGGTGGACTTGAAGAAAGATGTACGTAATATAGATAAAAAAGTCTCTGATAATGCTTCATGAGTGGCTGAATAGCTGAAGCCCAGGAAACTAACAAGTGCTAGGTGCTTTATCTTTTGAAGAAAGATCAAGAGGTACAAAATCACCTGGAAGATATTGAAATCCGGTCACGCCAGAAAAATTTCAGAATCCATCGGGTACCGGAGGGAGCAGAAGAGGGCTTTGCCACCCAGTGGATTTCATACAACATCTGTTAAAAGTAGTTCTTTCTCTCCCATTGGATCTTCCCAAGCAAACTGACAGGGCCCACCATTCTTTGAATCCTAAGCCCTCATCCTCGACAGTACACTTGAGATCATGGATTATTCATATGGTCCACTTCCAGACCAAGGAACATATTTTACAAGAAGCCTGGCACCACAAGGACTTAAAATATAATAACACCACCATCTACTTTGATCACGACTTCTCCTCTGCACTGCAAGCTGAGAGACAATGGCTGCAGAGCATGAACAGGGAAATAAAAAAAGGGATTGACAGCTCAACTGAACTTCCCTGCCAAGTTAAAGATTTACCTCAAGGACGGTCCAAAGGTTTTTGGTACGTTGCTGGAAGCTTCATTCCTACTTAAGGAGTGGCAAATTTAGCTTCCAGATTTGGAGATGGAATCGATTGAATATGAACTGTACCAGGGAGCATGGCAAGTCATGATGAGAGGGCAGAAGAGGAGTTCTCCTGGAGCACTTCCAAAACCGCTCACGCAGGACATCACCAAACTTATGAAACAGACTGACTCCAAGCAGTCAAATTGGGATACTGCTCCAGCTTCTCCAACAGCTCCAAAGAGATGAGGAAACTTTCTTAGAACAAGGTCGATCAATTGATTTCAGCTCTTTTTTCTGCCTGTCTTAACTTATGCACACCGCTACCAACCAATCTGTCACAACCCCACTCAGCAGGTCAGGCCCTCTGCTCCCACAGTGCCAACCTCCGAGCGCAGTCTTGTGAACAGGAACAGAAACAGGGTAACCCTCCTGTCTGTTTTGTGGGTTCGAATTAACCTTTGGTCTCAAGTTCTGGAGGGATTCAAACTGTGAACTTCTTGCTAGTGTACCCAAGTGTACAGGCTCAGATAATTCTGCTCTTCAGGGAAATGCAAGATATCTTTTGACTATGGGCACCTAACCAGGTGTGTACAAAATGAACCCTTAAAACTCTATGAAAGACCTCAGATAAACTCTTACCTTTTCCCAGTTTGGTAAACCAGTAAGCTATGCCCAGTGTCAGCTTTAACCATGTATGCTTCACTTGCTAAATAAATAATTTTGAAGGCACACAAAGTGGTCTCTTAAAATAGAGGTTTACTTTAAAACAGATAAAAATATGTAATATGTAAATACAGAACAATATATCCCAAAACATACAATCACTTAAAAGAACAAAGCTTAAAGTGCAAACTCCTACCAACCATACACTTAGACTTGTTTATCCAGTATCTTCTTTCATCCATGAGCAGTTTCCCTGCTTCACAGAGACATCAAAGAACTTTTTATGACTAACTGTCAGATCTCACTGAGGTGTAATATGCTTTGTAACACCAGGTGCAATTAACTGAGCTTCCTCTGAAGATGCCATAAAATAGATATTTTTGTTTCCTTTGGCTTGAAAGAAGCACAGCTCAACAACAAGACCATAAAATGTGAGTCTTTGCAAGTTAATCACCTTACAGAGATCTGCTGTTTAACATATATCCTGTCAGTTTAAGTGATACCCAGATGCACAGGATTTCTCATGACAGACAATCACACTACATTTCTTTATATTACAAACATCATAGAGTAGTCAGAACAAGTCCAAGTGTCACAAAGGGAACATGACAGGAACGGATGATACTACTTCCCAGGATCATTTCCATTTATTGGAATGACTGGTACTACTCTGGTTTATTTCCCTTCGGTTGTACATAACAACTTTTAAGGGAAAGGTACCAGGATCTTGATTCTTTGTTTTGTTGAACTATTACTCTAGGGTGGTAAATATTAAAGTGGAAAAAAGGGGAGGGGTGAGGAACAACATGAGACCCAGAGGAATGTAAACATAAGACACTCAGAATGACAATAAATATTACAAAATTAAAATAAAAACAACGGGAAAAGTCATGCATCCCAGGGGACTCTGAATTTATCCATTACCCAGTGATTAGCTAATTAAGCCACTAGACGGATCTGGGCTACAAAGCAAAGGGCAAAGAGACCGGCATATGTTACAGACCTAGCTTTGGTGGTTCAGCCCAAAAATAGTGAGATCTTGATACAAATGGGCATGGTAACTTTTCTTTCTTTTTCATCTTCAGGTTTATTAGTTTAGAGGGATCTGTTAAATTTTATGGTGGGGATGCGGGGGGGGGCAAGAAATAATATGTTGCAAGGGAATTTATAGCAAAAGTTCAGATTGGGGAGGGGGTTGGCCACGGGGAAGAGGGAGATAGATTTATTCCCGCTCCTCTATCTGGGATAGGAATTCCCGGATCTGTTTTGCTTTCACCGAGAGTGGTGACAGTTCAGTTAGTGGACATTTACTCGCATACTTAAATCAGTGCGTAGGTGACACTTGCTCCTACGGTCATCAGGGGCTTGACATAATTTTGTTTTACTCAGCAGTGTGGTCTGCTCATCAGGGTGGATAGCATTGTCTGGGGACCTAGGGAGTCCATATTTGCACACTGATACTATTCCTGTACTCATTAACTACATAGATACATAGATACATAGACAGTGTCGGCAGATAAGGGCCTATGGCCCACCCAGTCTGCCCATTTGAGCTTGTAAGTTCAGTTTATGTTTTCCAAGAACTCTGTTGCCCCTTACCCCTGACCTCCATAATTCCTTTATGTCTATCCCATGCATTCTTAAATCCCGTGATTGTTTCAGCCCCCACCACTTCCTCTGGCAGGGTGTTCCACTTGTCCACCACCCATTCTGTGAAGAAATTCTTCCTCATGTTTCCTCTGAATCATCCTCCCTCCAACTTCATCCCATGCCCTCTAGTCCTGGAACATCTTCTTGGCTTAAAAATAGTGTATTCCTGCACCCTGTTCCTCCCTGTAAGATACTTGTATGTCTCTATCATATCCCCTCTCTCCCTCCTCTCCTCCAGGGAGTACATGTTCAGTTCCTCCAACCTATCCTCATAGGACTTGTGATGCAATCCATGCACCATCTTTGTTGCCCTCCTCTGAACCTTCTCTACCCTGTCTATGTCCTTACATAGGTAAAGTCTCCAGACCTGTACAGTGTACTCCAGGTGGGGCCTCACTAATGTCTTGTATAGTGGAATTATGACCTCTCTTTTCCTGCTGGTGATGCCCCTGCCTATGCATCCCAGCATCCTATTTGCTTTACTTGCTGCCTTGTCACACTGTTTCCCTGCCTTGAGTTCATCAGAGATGATAACCCCAAGATCTCTTTCCTGCTTGGTGCATGCTATATCCTCACCCCCCAACTGATATATTGTGCCAAGGTTTTTGTGCCCCATATACATTATCTTGCACTTCCTTGCATTGAATTTCAACTGCCAAACCCCTGACCATTCTTCAAGTTTCTGCAGGTCCCTTCTCATTCTGTCTACACCCTCTGGTGTGTCTACTCTGTTACAGAGCTTTGTGTCATCAGAGAACAGTGAAATTCTGCCTTCTAGGTCCTGCACAATGTCACTGATGAAGATATTGAATAGAACCGGTCCCAGCACTGATCCCTGTGGTACCCCACTGGTCGCTCTTCCCTCTGTGGAGTGACAGCCATTTACCACCACCCTCTGTGTCCTGCCGCCCAGCCAGTTACCTACCCACCCACCACACTACTGTCCTGCCCACACCCATATTCCCCAGTTTGTGCAATAGTCTTCTATGTGGCACAGTGTCAAGAGCCTTGCTGAAGTCCAGATAAGGCCATGTCCACTGCCCTCCCTGATCCACCTCCTAGTCACTCAGTCAAAAATTCAATGAGGTTGGTCTGACATGACCTCCCCTAGTGAAACCATGCTGCCTTGGGTCCTGTAGTCCATTGACAACCAGATGTTCCAGCAATCTCTCCTTCAGTAGTGCTTCCATGATCTTCCCCACTACCGAGCTGAGGCTGGCTGGTCTGTAGTTCCCCGCTTCCTCTTTGTTCCCACTTTTGTGTAAGGGGACTACATCTGCTATCCTCCAGTCTTTGGGTACCTCCCTGTTTTCAGTGATTGGCTAAACAGGATAGCCAGAGGTTCAGCCACCACCTCTCTTAGTTCTTTAAGGACACTGGGGTGCACCCCATCTTGCCCCATTGCTTTATCAACTCTTATTACTTCCAGTTCCTTCAGGACCCTTTCTCGCGTAAAGGGATTTGTGTCCATTTCTGCACCATTCTCACCCCTTGTACTCCGTTCAGACCCATTACCCTCCTCTTCCTCAGTAAAGACTGAGCAGAAATACCTGTTCAATATGTCAGCTTTGCTACTGTCATCCTCCACACAGCTCCCATCCTCCCCCTTCTGTCTCACTATCCCTCCCTTTGCCTTTCTTTTTCACTTATGTACCTGTAAAAGGTTTTGTCCCCTCTACCCACTGATTTTGCAATGTGTTTTTCTGTCTGAGATTTGGCTTCCCTTACTGACCTCCCTGCCTCCCTTTGCTTCTCCTGGTACTTCCCTATCCCCTTTGCCTGTCTTTTTGTATTGCCTGAATGCAATCTTTTGGCTTTCACTTTCTTTTGCTACCTCTTTGGAAAACCATAATGGTCTCCTCTTCCTTTTCCTCTTGCTAACCTGCTTAATACATAATTCTGTTGCTCTTGTAATCCCCATTTTAAATACCCACTGTTCCTCAACCCCTGATTCCTGCCCATTCCCTTAATGCCTCTTTCAAGTATCTCCCATTTTCCCAAAGTCTGCCCCCCTAAAATCCAGGATACGTGTTTTTGTGTGGTTTGGTTCTGCTCTTTCTGTGATTTCAAACCACAATGACTGGTGGTCACTGTTCCCCAGGTGCTCCCCCACTGTTACCCCCATCACACTGTCCCTGTTTGTGAGCACAAGGTCCAGTATTGCCTTCTGCCGAGTTGGTTCCATGACTAGTTGCTTGAGGAAGGCACCATGAAGGGAGTCCAGGATAAATCTGCTCCTAGTTGATGCTGCTGCTGGGATGCTCCAGTCCACGTCTGGAATATTGAAGTCTCCAACCAGTACTACTCCCTTTGTCTGCCATCCTTGGATGGCTAGCATCAGCTCCTATCTGTTTCTTCCTTCCTGGGCTGGTGGTCCTAGACCACACCTGTGTGGATGGCTGGCCCCATTTTCCTTTCCAGCTTAACCCACAGTATCTCTCCCCATTTTGTTCCTCTGGATCTCTGTGCCTTATGTCATTTTTCATACAGTGCCACCTCCTCCTTCCTGCCTGCCCTGTTCTTCTGAATATGTTGTAGCCAGGTATGGCCATCTCCCAGTCGTGGTTATCATTACACCAGGTTTCAGTGATGGCCACAATGTCCAGGCCTGACTGCACCATGACAGCCTCCAGATCTTCCATCTTGTTGCTAAGGCTCCTGGCATTTGCACACATGACTTTCCATGATTTGACCTCCCTAGACTGTTTTGCTGTGCTACTCCAGCCCCTTCCTTGGTTGTCCTTTATCCCTGGTTCTCTTTGCTGTCTGCCCTTCTGCTGAATTTTGCCCCTTTTCTGCCTATCCACCTCTACATGTTAACTGTTGTAAACTGTTTTTACATGTTTGGTGTTTTGTGCTTGGTTTTGCACAATATAGGTTCAGAGTTTATTCAATTTATAGAAATGCTGCACTAGGATTCTATAAAGCTAAGCTGAGAGCTTATCTGTGTAAAGAACCTATGGATGGGTGGAGGTTTGGGATCTTCCTACTACAGTCGCCATGGATGGTTTAAATATAGTTTCATACAATGTTAAGGAGCTGAACTCCCCAATTAAAAGAACTAAATTGCTCACAGAATTGGCCTGCTTAAAATGCGACATAGTATTTTTACAAGAAACACATTTATCTGAGTCAGAGCATGTGAAACTACGGCGACTGTGGGAGGGACAGGTCATCTCAGCCTCTCACCCCAAAACAAAAAAAGTGGGGGTGGCTCTTTTAATTGAAAGAAACACCCCCCTTGACTGTTGAATCTTTGGAGGTTGGATTCATGGGAAGGTATGCAAGAATTTTGGGAAGTATTCAAGGAATAACCATTCATTTTATTAATATATATGCCCCTAATGTAGACACGAGTCCTTTCCTTAAGGAAATCTTTTCCAAAATAGCAAATCTCCCACCTGGTCAAATTATATTAGGTGGTGATTTTAATACAGTTCTATCTCCACAAGGAGACCATTCTCCTGGTTTCATGGCAACTACTCAAAAAGCAACTAAAATTTTGAATACAAGCCAGCCGATCGGCTCAGTGGTTGGATTTCCGCTTGCGATGCCAGAGACCTGGGTTCAGAAGTGAGCCGGGGCTGTAGGAGGCCGCCAGGGGAGAATGCTTGAGCATCCCAGGGACAGCTATCTTCTCCAGGAGGGGTAGTGACTCCAGCGCTTGACTGGCCCCAATGAAGTCTGGGGCTTAGCAAGCAATCAATTACATGGCGCTATGGTATCATGGCAAGTGACGCCCATAGAAAGGAGGAAGAAACACCCTCCAGCTCTGGTGAGATGGAGCACTAAGTATGGCCGCAATGTGCTCCTGCCTGCCTGACTACCTCGAGCCCGACAAGACAGTGAATTGTTCAGGTTGTTTCTGCCCCACCTCATCCCTGCCCGGGGGGTAAACTGTGGCAGGATGGGGGAATGAGCCAGTATAGGTAAGGTGGGTTGCAGGGGTGGACTCTATTGGCACTTCCTGATGATGCGGAGGTGGAAGGGACAGGGGCGAGATAAACAGAAATAAAAAGAAATTAATACATATGTCAATGTACTAGGTCTTACAGATGTCTGGAGGACACAACATCCAAGGGAGAGGGAATTTTCATTTTTCTCGGCAGCCCAGCAATCATACTCTTGAATCAATCTTTTTTATACAAACCAAACCACTTTTTATACAATTACTAGCTCTAAAATTCACAATATTACATTATCCGATCATGCCCTTATTTCGATCCGAATATCCCTTTCCAATAAGGGTAAACAAACTATTTAGAGACTTAACGTCTCCCTCCTAAATGATAAGCAATTTATAGAACCGATATCAAAGACCATTTCAGATTTAACATCTGCTACCCCCCTACAGACAACATCTCAGTTGCTGTTGTGGGATACTATGAAAGCAGTTGTAAGAGAGGAAGTAATTAGATATGCATCAGCAAAAAAGAAACTGGCCCAATTAACATACAGTCGACTTCAGGATAGGATAGCCCTCTTGGAACAAGAACATAAATTAAAACCTAACCAGTCAGGTCTTTTAAAGGAATTAGCACAAGTTTGGAGAGAACTTCAGGAATTTGAAAATAAAAGAGCAGAGGGCCTATTAAGATACAAACCGGGTGGGGGGGCACTGATGAGCAGCTAAGAAGTAAGACGTATTCTCCTTGAGCTCCGCACCCCAGAGACCTAAATATAGTATTTTCTTTATAAAATTAAGAAAAAGAGACTTGGATTCCACTGCATAACTGTCTGGAGTTGCAAAATGATGGATGACTACCTCTCAAACGCAACAGGGAAGCCCGTTAGAAACGCTGGGAAAAACCTAAAGAAACAACCAGCTGGGCCCACATCGGAGCCTACAGGCCCAGTTTCCTTCTCAGTGGTGGAATTAGCTGTACTGGGGCGAGAAGTGACAAAGCAAGTGTTGGCTGCCCTGAATCCCCGCTTTGAAAAACTGGAGAATCAGATCGAAGCAAAGTTGCAAGAAATAGTGGAGAGAACTGCAGCGCACGGTGAAAGGTTAACGAAGGTGGAGGAGCGTGCAGCTAGAGTTGAAGATTTAATTCAGCCTTAGCCGGAGAAAATAGTGGCTCTAGAGAAGGAGCTGGAGAATCTGACAGAAGCTCTAGATAATCAGGAGAATTATGTCAGGCGTACCAACCTGCGCTTACGAGGGCTCCCTGAAGGGAAAGAGGGCCTGGACATAATGAAATTCTGTGCAGAGAAATTGCCAAAAATCCTGAAGTTGCAGCCTAAAGGGGGAAAGCATAAGATCAGAAAGGCACACAGAGCAGTACTGCCAAAGCCAGGTCCGGGTCAACCCCCGAGAAGTATTATTATCCGGTACCATAACTTCCAAGACAGTGAAACAGTGATAAAAGCCTTTAGAGTTAACCAGCCTGTTGAAATTGATGGAGTGAGAATCCATGTTACACAGGATTACTCGAACAGACTACTTAAGAAAAGGTGGGTGTTTGCTACTTCGATGGCTCAGTTAAGAGAGATGCAAGTGGAGCATTACATGATCTACCCTGCGATCCTTAAAATAAAACACGAAGGTGCGGTGTACTCATTTTGGGAGGTGGAGAAGGCGAACACCTTTATAAAGGAACTCAAGAAGAAAGTGGGCTGAAGAGAGTAGCGACATGCTGGGAGAAATGAGGAGGACCTGAGACACTGTTTTTTCTAGAAGGGGGTAAATCCCCAGTTATAAGTTGGATTGTTCATGTTTAATCTTGTAAATCTTTGAACTCAGGAGGCCTATGGCTATATCGATGGATGGTGAGGGCTGAATGAGACTGTGTCCTGGTGGAATATATGCTGAAGTTTTGAAATTGCGGAGGAGAATGCCCACAGGTGTTGGAGAAAGTGCCGGAGGAGATCCCGTGGAGAAGGTAGGCTGGGAGGAGTAGCTGGTGGCCTGAACCTACCGTGTGAGGTTGTTTGAAATCACGCGACCTACCCCGCTGGCCTCCGACCAAGCCAACTGATGAAAAGGAAGCCTCATAATTGAAAAAGACTGTGCATGGGGTTATGGTGCTGATTTGTGGAAGGGAGAAGGGAGGGTTATAATGGAGGGTAGACATCAATGTGACTTGAAATGGACCGATGGGGGATTAAACTGAAGTAGTTCCAGTTCTATAATGTATATAAGTTATGCTGGTATGTTAGAATCAGATGGGCCAGTATAGATCACAGATGAGGGGGTCTTGGGGTGGGGGTGAGAGGAGGTAGCTGCTCAAATAGCAGAACATGGGAGGTGCTGTCGAGATGGCAGAAGAAAGCAACGAGGAGCGATGGCTGATATGCTGGAGAGAGGAGTGCTGGGAAGAGAGGGAATGGTTTGGAATGTTTGGGAATAGAAGTAGTGTGGGAAAGAGGGGGATAAAAAGGGGATATATAGTAGTATTAAGGGGAAGAGCTAAGAATTATCGAGATTCACACCTAGGAGATAAGAGCAAGAGGGCATGTATGAATAGTAGGGTTGCTGATATGGTCGCTTGGATGATGACACTTGAACTCGGGCAAAATATGGGAAGAGATGGAGGGGGAGTAAAAGGAATGTCGTAGGCGAGAAGTATTTGGAGGGATAGAGGAAAAGTGATAATGGAAAGAAATAATGGTGGGAGGTGATCTGGTAGTACAATCCTGGAATGTTCATGGTCTCTCTTCTCCGATTAAATGGAGTGCAGTGCTAACGGCGTTAAGGAGAGCACAAGTGCAAGTGACTCTCCTGCAGGAAACACACATGACATCAGGGGAGCATGTTAAACTTAAAAGGGGGTTGGTGGGTGTGTGCTAAGCGGCCTCTTTCAGTCCACGTAAACAGGGGAGTGGCAGTTCTGGTGCATAAGAATTTGCCATTTCAGATCACAAAAGTCCTTGCAGATCCAAGGGAAGGTAGATATGTGTTTGTTGCAGGGGTTCTCCATGGCCTGAAAGTCACATTTGGGAGTGTGTATGCACCAACTAATTTGGACCCGGGGTTCTATAACAACATTTTGTCCATATTGATGAGGGAGCAGTTTGAGAAGCTGATTTTGGGAGGGGACTTTAACTGCACGCCTGATGCTGCCCTTGATCACTCGGAGGGGAAGGGATGCAGAGATCCTTGTATTAAAAAATGGATGGAAGGGTTGGCAGAACTGAATTTAGTAGATGCCTGGAGGACGGCGTACCCTCAAGATAGAGAATACACTTTTTATTCAAACCCACACAAAACGTGGTCGAGGATTGATCATGTCTATGTAATGCTGGATTGGTATGAGAAACTCAGGAAGGTGGCACATAGCCCCATACAAATTTCAGACCACGCAGGAGTGGTGGCGTCCTTTAGATCTCCGAGTGAGGGGGGGAAATGCAGACATGGAGATTCCCTACTTTTATGCTAGGCTCGCAGGAGTTTCGGGATTATGTGAAGGAGCATTTTAAATTCTATATGGATGTAAATGCACCGACTGCCACTTCTAAACAAATGTCATGGGATGTGGGCAAGGCGTACATGAGGAGAGCAATTATAGGGTACATGGCAAAATATTAAAAAAAATAGATTGGAAAGACAGAAAACTCTTCAACAGAAGTTGAGAACACTGGAGGGGAGGATAGCAAGGGGGGAAGGAGGTGAACAGGCGAGGCAGGAGCTGGTAACAACCAAACAGGCGCTTAACACCTTATTGATGGATGAGGCTCAGAAAAAACTATTCTACCTGAAACACAGAGTATATGAATGGGGGAACAAGCCAGGGCCATTGCTGGTAAACCTTGTAAAGGGTAGGAAAAATGCGGTGCACATTCTTGGGATCAAAAATAAAAGAAGGCAGATGGTTACTAAATATGTGGAGATAAGGGATACATTTAAGAAATACTATGAGGATTTATACAGAGCAAGTGGAGAGGGAAGTGAAAAAGAAATGCATGATTTTCTGGCTAAGTATAAACTGCTAAGTAACAAAACACCAACAGGATGACTGAATACAAGGAGATTACAGAGAGAGAAATCCTCTGGGCCATCAACATGATTGAAGCCCGAAAGGCATGGGCCCAGGCAGCCTGCCATGAGTATTATAAATTGCTGAGGAGGAGGTAAGGAAGTGATGTGGGAAGTATTTAGGAGGGAGAGAAAGGAACTGCCAGATACAAGTGGTTGCACCTTGGTGTGTGTGATTCCTAAACCAAATAAGGACCGAATGGAATGCTCATCATATAGACCAATATCCCTGTTAAACTGTGATGCTAAGGTGTTAGCTAAAATTTTAGCTAGCAGATTGGAGGGTATCCTCCCAGAGTTGATCCATCCGGATCAAACTGGTTTTATAAAAGGTAGGCACTTGTATCATAATATTAGGAAGGTCCTTAATGTTCTGGAACAGGCCAAGAAATCGTGAGGGCGGATGTCTGTATTGTCAAAGGAGGCCGAAAAAGCGTTCAACAGGATTGAGTGGCCATATCTGTTTACAGTCTTGGAACGCTTTGGTTTAGGGGAAAACTTCCTTAAAATGGTAAGAGCATTGTATCGGGCACCCAGGGCTGCAGTTCTGGTTAATGGGAGCGTGACTGAACAATTTACACTCCACAGGGAGACAAGGCAGGGATGCCCTCTCTCTCCCCTCTGCTATTTGCAATGGCAGTAGAACTACTGGCTATAGCCATCAGAGGGGACTTAAGAATACAAGGGATAAAAGGGAAAAGTGGAGGACAGCATAAAATTACACTGTATGTTGACAACATGATATTATATGTGAGGAGCCTTTCACAGTCCATGCCTGCCTTGTTGGAAATCATAGGTCAATTTGCCACATTCTCGGGATATAAATTGAATCTGGGAAAGTCTGAAATTATGTTTCTGGGAGAAGAGAAGGGGGACGCGGGTGGTACTTGGGGTTTGAAGAGGGTAGGTATGCACCTTACTTGTTTAGGGATCAAGATAGGTAGGGACTTGAGATCACTCTACAGGCTGAATTACACCCCACTATTAAAATTGTTAAGAGAAGACATGGGCAGATGGAGAAACCTGCCTATATCATGGATAGGACATATTAATTTACTTAAGATGAACATTCTTCCCAGAGTTCTACACCCATTACAGATGTTACCAATAGGACTGACAGGGAAAGATATAAAGGTATTTGAAAAGGACTGCTCCAGGTTTATATGGCAAGGGAAGAAGCCCAGGGCTAGTTTAAATAAGTTAAAAGCTGACCAATCTCAAGGAGGGCTGAATTACCCAGATATGAAGTTATATTTTTGGTCAGCACAATTGAGGATTATTAAAGACTGGGTGTACAGGCCAAAAGAGGCCAGTTGGATGGACCTGGAGGAGGAGGGACTTGGGGTTCGAATCTCGTCTCTGTTAGTAGAAGAAGGTAGAAGGGGATTGAGGGATAAGTGGGCTTCGAGTATTTTAGTGAAGGGGGTAATAGATAGTTGGGACCAAATTAAGAAGGTGATAGGGCATCAAAAGGGGGAATCTTTTATTTTACCACTAGTTGGGAACCCATTTTTAATCCCGGGAGTAGGAAACCCGGTATTTCAGAGTTGGAAGGGGGGGGGAGGTAATGTGCCTTAATGATTTAAGGAAAAAGGGAGTGACTCGCTCATTTACTGAACTTAGGGAAGACTTGGGCCTACCGGCACATCACTTGTTTAGATACTTCCAGATGAGGAAATATGTGCAGGGTATTGAGAAGCAGAGAGCCCCTGGTGCACGGATTCAGATTGTGGAGGAACTGCTACAGCAAGTTAAACAGAAACCTGTAGGCATTATAAGGAAGGCTACATCTCTCCTGCGCCTCCAGTGGCCAGATATGACAAGTAAAACTAACCACCTGTGGGAAAGAGATTTGGGAGTTCAACTGTTTGAGGAGCAGTGGACTTTAATGAAAGGGATGCATCAGGGGTTATTACTCTGTAACAAATATAAAGAGGCAGCATATAAATTTGTCCATAGGCTGTATACTCCACCTGTTGCAGTGAACAGGTACAACCCAACAATATTGGCTATCTGTCAGAGATGTGGGTCAGCCCTGGGTACCTACCTTCACTTGTTTTGGATGTGCCCGATACTCCAAGCTTTTTGGGGCGATGTGGGGAAGGAGTTGACAAACATGAAGGGGCAGCAGGTTAGAGTAGAACCGCTTATAATGCTCTTTGGTGTGTATGGCACACACCAGGATGAGTGGGAGATGCTGGAGAGATGGGTGAGACTACTCCTGGTATTGGCAAAGCAATGTATTTTGAATACATGGGTTTCTGGGGATAAGCCTACAATTAGGCAGTGGCGGAATCTTGCATGGGATGCTCTGCAGCTAGAAAGTTTGACATATAAGGCTAGGGGGCGAGAAAATCAGTTTGGGAACATGTGGGCACCCTACATACATTCTTTGCAGCCCTTGGAACAAGAGATATTAAGATATGGATAAAATTGAAAAGCTATGAATATTCATATAGGAAGAAGTGAATTCTCGATTAGTTGGGAGGTGGGGGGAAGGGGGGGTGATACGAGGGGAAGGAGGAAGGGACTTTTCTGTCTTTTTTCTATTTCTTTCTTTGTTATCTTTCTGCTCTTTTCTCCTGGGGGGCACTTAGGTGTCCTGCTTCCTCCCCCTTTTTTTTTTCTTTCTCTTCTTCTTTTCCTCTCTCTCTTCTTCGTTTCCCTTTTTCTTATTATATCTCCACCAGGATGTGCATTTTAAGATTAAAATATAGACATGTATCTAGTCTGAGATGGATGTATAAGGTCTATAGGAATGGTATTCAAATTAATTGATGGTATCTGATGGATGTAATGAGGGAGACCTGTAAGATATGTACACGACTATTATGTGTCTGTGGAGATGTAAACTTTTGTTCTGCTGTGGTATGAAAAGAAAAACTAATAAAAAGATTATGCAAAAAAAAAAAAAAGATGCAAACCAGAAATACCATGAAGTGGGAGGGAAAGCATTGAAGCTTTTAGCTTTTAGATTAAGAAAGGCACAGAGGGAGAGAAGTATCCCTTTTCTGAAAGATAAGCAGATACAGACAAAGATTTAGACCGGCCTAAGGACATTACCTCCCAGTTTAAACAGTTCTATGGAAACCTGTATGCTGATGATAAGGATGGGACAGAGGTTATTAGAGACACAAAGGTATTTTTATCGAAACTCAATCTCCCAACCTTAGCAGTAGAAGCTAAGGCCTTCTTGGAAGCTCCAGTCTCTGAACTAGAGGTCAATGACGTGATAAAACAACTCCCAACAGGAAAGACACCAGGACCGGATGGGTTTAGCGCAGAAACTTATTAAAAACTGCATAAAATACTTTGCCAATACTGACTAAGGTATTCAATGCTTGCTTAAAAGAAGAAAAACTGCCATATTCCTGGTATGACACCTTGATAGCAGTCATTCCAAAACCAGGGAAAGAAAGAAAGCTGTAAGTGTGAATCAAATAGACCCATCTCATTGTTCAATCAAGATTTTAAAACATTGACAAAAATCCTTTCCAACCAGTTAAAAAAAAGATACTGAATTACTAGTACACCTTGACCAAATGAGATTCATTCCCCAATGCCATCTCTCTGACAATATCAGAAAATTATTAAACGTCTTAAGACATAAATCCCTGACCTTGACTTCTCGATCACATTTTTTGATGCCATGCTATGCTTGACTAATTTTAACTATTTCATACCCTACTACAAGTAATACAACACATGGGCAAAGAAGGTAACGCCCTCAATGGGTCTCCCTTAGCTACCTTAAGCCTCAAGCTCGGATCAGGGTCTATGGTACTATTTCAGAAAAGTTTAACATCCAATGGGGTACAAGGCAGGGATGCCTCCTGTCCCCCCTTCTTTTTGCGCTGAGCATGGAGCCTCTGGTGCAAACCATAAGGGAGGCTTGAAACATCAAGGGAATAAAGGTTGGCCAAGTTCAGAACAAGATTTCACTGTACGCTGATGATACCCTCTTATATGTCTAGGACCCCAGACGTTCCCTCCCATCATTACTTAAACTTTTAGAAACATTTGGTCAAATCTCTGATTTTAAAATGAGTATGGAAAAGTCAGAGGTTTTGTGTGTGTGTGTGGGGTGCGGTTCCAGTGGAATGCAGAATCCAAATACCCTTTTGCTGGGTTAAAGACAGAGTTCGGTATCTCGGGATCCATATCCCATGCCACCTAACTAAACTGTACCAGTATAATTATTTATGTGTTGAAAAGGGAAGTCTATGCTGACCTGAATAGGTGGAGGGGTCTACCACACTCCCCTTTCTAACCACTTAGAAACTGTTAAAATGAATGTATTACCCCGCCGTTGTCTGTTCCCCTTCTCCACTTTGCCCCTTCATATTCTGACAGCAGAGTGGAAGGAGCACAAAGAGAAACTCTCAAATTTTGTGTGGGTGGGACAGAGACCAAGAATCCGATGGACCTTGCTGACTGAGTGTAAGGAGAGAGGAAGGATGGGCTCCTAAATTTTCAACGTTATTATAAGGAGGCGCAACTCCCTATTATACTTAAGATGCTAGTCCTGGAGAGGAGAGGAGGGTGGTATGGTGTGGAAGAATGGGCATGTCTGACAATGCCACTGCAGGTTTTACCTTGGGTGATTCTTCCCAGAGACTTAAAAAGTATTGGTAATTGGTGGACCAGACACACCTTATCTATTTGGTTAGAGGCCCACCAATGGTGTGAGATTTTGGCTCCAATGTGGGAGTATATTCTACTGGTAACCAAACAAACAGGTGACTTTTCTACAGGTTGACAGCTGTGAACTAGCATGTCAGCAATGGACATCACTACGATATCCTAAACACGTTTGTCTGACACCCTGTAGCCCAATGCCAGAATCCCAAAACGCGAAATCCCGACAGTGGGATTTTGCCTCCCCTGGAGTTGTAATCTTAATTAAGGGGTGAGGGGGCGGGGCAAAGCATCTGACATTAGGGCTGTAGAGGCAAAGCCCCTGGAAACATGGAAAACAAGCAAAATCCTACTGTCTGGATTTCATGCGTTTGGGATTCTGCATGCTGGGCTACAGGGTGTCGGGAAAATGAGTATCGGGATCTCGTAGTAGATCCCAGCAATGTTAGGCCCCCTTCTATGCGCAATCTTTGGTTGTGATTTTACTGGTTCACATAGTACTTTTACCCAGTATACTGTATGCCGATTTTTGCTGATAATATTGGAAATTTCCTTGGATTTCAAGGAGTACTGAGTAACAGAAGCAACACTATCCAGACCTTTTAGTCTTTTCGATCTGTACTGTAATAAATCACTTCATGGGATACTCCCAATCATTTTTTTACTTCAGCTAGCATATTTAGACTGTAACCACGTTCAGCAAAACAAATTGTCCTCTCCCCACTTTTGATACTAAAAGAATCTTTCAAAGAACTGTTTTGGTGAGTATACATATACAGGTACATTGTTGATGGTGTGGCGTGAGTGGAGAGTAGGGGAGTGGAGGATGGTATTTCTGTCAGCTTTTTTTTTATGAACTAAATCAGTGGCCACCGATGATGTGCCGGCGCATCCCCCTGTGTGGTCTGAATACTTGGAATAGGGATGAGTGCTGTATCTTGGGGATCTGCCAAGTGCAAATTCCAGATATTCAGACTGCAACATGCAAATGGAGCCATTAAGCATGCAAGGTGCAAATGGGTCCATTTGCATGTCATTATGGCTTATTTGCATATCCTGTGTAGGGATGCACCCGGAAGAATGCACTGGGCACCCTGCAGATACAGAGCAGCCCATAGTCCCTGGTAATCTTTTTTTAATTTTTTTATTTTAGTCTTTGGTAACCAGGTAAGGCCTACTAGGCACAAATGCCTGTTTTCACGGGCAACCTGGGAGCACTGGGCAGTTAAGTGACTTGCTCAGAGTCACACAGTATGCAAGTGGAGGTTGTGAGAATCAGACTCAGGTTTGGTCTGCTGGATGTATCAAGCTCATTCACACCTCGTTTCTCTAACCTCTAGGCTATATTATGTAGTCTAGTGGCCTCCCTGCCCCGAATCCCAGATCGAACCAAACTTAATAAGTTAACCCTTCCCTGGTAGTCTAGTGGAGCTCACTCCCTTCCCCGTTACCCATTTGTAATGTACAAATATTCATATGAACAACCCTGGTAGTCTAGTGTCCTTCTCACCTGTCCCCGAATCCACGATCGAATCAGAAAAAAGTAGTAGATCCTTCCCCGGTAGTCTAGTGTCCCCCTCACCCATCCCCGAATCTGATCATAGGGTAATCCAAATCACCCAGTATCCCTGGTGGTCAGTGGACCCCCCAGCCCACCACCCACTGAGGTGACCACACCCCACCCTGCTCCCCTCAGTCCAGCATAGCCAGTTGGCCACTGAGCCGGTGGGCAGCACATCCCTCCACACAGTGCCATGGCTGCCGGCTGACTCAGCTGTCAGTGAATGACAGCTTACAGTACACCTAGAAGCCCATTGAGATACTTTCTAATTTGTGGACTTGCAGTGTGTACTGTAAGCCATTCACAACTTTGTGAATGATTACAAAGTTGTGAATGAAAGCTTGCACACACTGCAAGCCCATTGGCTCATGCATTCACCAATGGGTTTCTAGGTGTACTGTAAGCTGTCATTCACTGATAGCTCAGTCGGCAGGCAGCCTGGCGGCATGTGGAGGGATGTGCTGCCTACTGGCTCAGTGGCCAACTGGCCATGCTGGACTGGGGGGAGCAGGGTGGGGTGTGGTCACCTCAGTGGGTGGGGGGGGTCCACTGGACCACCAGGGATACTAGGTGTTTTGTATTACCCTTCAATCAGATTTGGAGATGGGTAGGGGGGGTCACTAGACTACCGGGGAAGGATCTACTACTTTTTTTTCTGATTCAATTGTGGATTCGGCATGGGTGGGGGACATTAGACTACCAGGTTGTTTGTATGAACATTTATACATTATGGACAGGTATCAGGGAAGGAAGGGGGAGCCACTAGACTACCAGAGAAGGATTTACCTATTTTTTCAGATTTGATCATGGATTCGGGGCAGGGAGGGGCGGACACTAGACTACCAGAGCAGTTTTGATTACAGTTCTTACAGGTCGGATGGGGTACGTGGCTAGGGGGGTACCACTGGACTATCAGGGAAGTTATGGTTTCTATATTTACAGTTTGATTGGAGTACGTATATGGGGGGATAGCCACCCAGGGGCTGGTGGCTGCTGGGCTGCACAGTACAGCAGTCCACCTGCTGGTGGCTACCAGTTAGGCATGTTTTTTACATGCCTAACCTTGTGCAGCACATCTCCGAGATGTGCGGGCAGATGCGCTGCACAGCTCAGCTGAATACTGCAATGTGCCACATATGCATGGGAATGCCACCTCCAGATGTGCTGCATACATTATCTTTGCACTGCGGCGCATCTGGAATTGTGTGGTGCATCCCTTCATTTTGAATTTAGCCCAGGGGCGCACTTCTAAGGATGTGCCAGCGTAACTCAGTTGCATCTCCTTTGAATATCTAGGCTTTTGTGTATTTTTAGATCTGAAAACTGAGTTTTGTCATGATGATGATTGACAGAAAATCTCAAATTTGGGTTTGGGTTTTCAAGGAAATTCACAAATTTCAATAAAACTAATGCTCTACCTGCCCACACCACACCAACACATCATTAATATAGCATCACCAAAGACCCATGTATTCTAGATATGGGTGGAAGTCTGGATTGTACACCATCTCCCTCTGCCAGAGGCCCAGGTAAAGGTTGGAATAACGAAGAGCAAACGTAGCCCCCATTGCCATACCTGTAACCTAATATAAAATCTGTACCCATTTCATCAAACAATGTGGATATAAAGATTCTTTACCATCTCTGAATTGGGATAGTAATGATGAGTACAAGCAGCAATTTAAACCAGAGTCTGCCTTTATGCCTCTGAATACACCAGGAGCCAGATATTCAAATACAAACAAAGTGGAGCACAAAAATGTGTGCTGCACCTTGCGATTGCCTGAGTACCTGAACATGCTATGTTCAGTTGAATAGTAGACTGGCAATATTCAACTAAAAATAGGACCATGTTGGATGAACTTGGCACTGCCCCGACAGGGCTCCCAAAGTACGCCACCAGAATCAATAGCGCCAAAGAGCTATTTGCAATATTCAAAGAGACTCTTGAAAATGAGCCCATTGGGCATGCAAGGTGTTAAGGGACCATTTGCATGCCCATTATGGGCTCATTTGCATGGGCAGTGAGGCAGATTAGTGCAGCGCCATGTGTTGATATCCTTGGTGCTAGTGGTCCCCCCTCCCCTCCAATTGCCAGCCCTGCCATAAATAGTAGCATCCCTGGTGGTAGTGGTGTCCCCCCCCTCCATTCAATCATCAGCCCTGTCATAAACAGTAGTATCCCTGGTGGTAGTTGTGTTCCCCCTCCCTCCGATCACCAGCTCCACCATAAACAGTAGTATCCCTGGAGATAGTGGTGTCCCCCCCTCCATTCAATCACCAGCCCTGTCATAAACAGTGGTATCCCTCGTGTTAGTTGTGTTCTCCTCCCTCCGATCACCAGCTCCACCATAAACAGTAGTATCCCTGGTGGTAGTGGTTTCCCCCCTCCATTTGCCAGACTGGCAGTAGAAAAACCCTCCCTGGCATCCAGTGGTTCTACCCCATGACAACGAGCATACCCACACCACTCACCATAGCATTATTCGAGTTGCCATAGGAGTATACAGTGACACAGCTCTCCTCATACCTTCTCAGCCAGCCACCATATGCACAGGCAGGGAGTGCACCTCTTATTTATAGGACAGGGCATGTCACCCTGTGCTATAAATAAGAGGCATGCTCCCTACTAGTACATATGGCATCCAGCCAAGGAGGTGTGAGGAGGGCTGTTCCAGATGCCATATGCTCCTGTGACACTATTGATAATGCTACCATGAGTGGGAGGATCCACTGGATGCCAGGGAGGGTTTTTTGTACTGCTGGGCTGGCGATCGGGGGAGGGGTGTCCTACCACCAGGGTACTGCTATTTATGGTGGGGCTGGTGATCGGGGGGGGGGGACAGCACTACCAACAGGGATACTACTATTTATGGTGCAGTTGGTGATCAAGGGGGAGAACCATTGACACCAGGGATACTATTATTCACAGCGGAGCTGGCAATCAGAGGGAAGAGGGGCCACCACCACCAGGGACATTATTTTCTGCATAACAGGCTGGTGATAGGCAGGGGGGCTTCCAGGGATCACAGGGGGCAGTTTTTCTCCCCCAGTGGCCATCTGACTCAGTGACTGCATTACCTTTAACAGCCACTAGGGTTGCCCAGAGTTAAGTAGGGATTTTGTTCGGTGGTATTTGCGCTGCGCAAAAGGACCACACTAAACCATTTTGCGCAGTGCAAAGCTGCTGAATATGGGGTATCATGCATATTAATGGCCATGCCCCTCCCCTTGCCTGCATGCATATATTATGTTTTGCATGGGCACTAACCCTCTTTGCCCACACAACAACCTCTTTTGAATATGGGGATTCAGCACAAACCCTGGTTTGCACAGGCAAAGACCCATTAGCACCTGTGTAAACCTTTGAATATTGGGTCCCAGATGTTTCAGTCTCTGAGAGGGCATGTCCATCTGTGCTATACTATCAACATCTGAGCAGCTCAAGAACTAGGATGAACGTATTGCTCTATACAAACATGTGTCTTCAGTTAGGGGTGGGGGTGTTTACTCTTTTCAATTTCTTTGGTATTGATAAAGTCACTGTGGGTCAGCGAGATAGGGACTTGGACGTTCTTTTGCTCAGATGTGAATCCTTCAGGATTTTTGAGCTGGGGGGTTGTGGTTTCCAGGGCTAAATGATAACATTGAGTTGAGACCTTTTAAGTGTAAAAAAGTGCGAATTTATTATAACAACCTCACTATGCAATTTTCCATTATGTGATCTAGAGAGTTCTTTGGATTATCTATGGCTCTATTAAATTTATCCTCTGTTGCCTGCTGTAGCTTTTCATTCCTTTAGTAGGGGGTTCATTTTTTTTTTGAACAGAGGTCTCATTCTCTGCATTAAATTAATGTAATCCACTTTACTATGCTGACTGCCACTGTTGGAATCAAATGTTTCTAATGTTACTAGTTTGCATTATGGTATGTTTTGAATATTGAAATCACCTGTCACATCATATCACTATAAATGGGTGACATGATTTTCCATGGCCGTTCTCCTTGATGATACATTAATTGCACAAGACAGGTCGAATGATGTTTTTCTGGGCACAATCCAGCACCCCAAATGTGGGGATTATGTCTGTGAGTCATTCTTTTTTCATTTAGTAATGAATGTTTTATACTATTTTTGCTGTGGTCAGTGGTGCTTCTTTTACTGTTACTGATATATGCTTAAGCTAACATACCGGGGAATGGAGCAGGTTTTACTTTTATTGCCTGTCTATAAGATCTACCATAACTCTCCAAACAACTGGGCTGGTCTTAAAGAAACAGCCAAGACTCTGAACAACAGCATTCACAAATCAATTAATGTGTCAGGAACCTGATGGGTAGTGCATGGAGAGAGAGAGGGAGAGAGAGAGAGAGAGAGTATTGTCTGGGTTCCATGTGATCTCAGCGACTGCAAAACAGCAACTAGTTTAACAGTGAGTGTACATCGCTGAAAACCACAAACATCAATGTACACTCCACCGACTACAAAAACAGCGACAGATACTACTGTTCAATGTGGGAGCCAATATTTACTTCCTTTAGTGCACACCCCCCCATATTTATATAGCCAACTCGGGGGGACTTGGGAGGAGACACAGGTCAGGAGGGGAGAACATGGGGGGGGGCAACCTGCAAGGGGGGTGAACAATGTCAGGGTACTGGACTTCATCAATGATTAAAAAAAAAAATTACACAATAACCCCCCAAAGAAAACACAACATTTATCAAATCATACTCAGTCCTGAACCCAGGTCCACTGGCATCACAGATGGTGACTGAAGCCACCATGCCAAATGAGCAGCTGCCTCCTCCAAAATATCCTCATAACCTTACCTAGCTAACTCTGCCATGCTATTTCACTTGCTGTTTACTCGCTATTCCCTACCCCTGCTATTCTGTTATGGTCGCTATGCTCACAGGCACTCAAATTAAGTCACTGATATTGAATCACTCAATCTGAGTCACCCATAACACCAGATACCCATTGTCTGTTATTCTCTCCAGTTACACTGCTTTACTTATGTCTTTACCACACTTACTTATTTAGTCTTTGGGGGGGGGGGGTATACTGATGAAACCAACTGAAACTGAACCAGACTAAGCTGTTGGCAGAAGTTTCAGTGAGTGGGAGAAATTTGGGCAAGACACCAGGGAAATTCCACAAAAGGGCAAAACAAAAGATAGGTAAGTGGGTTGTTTAAGGCAATGACCACAGTGGGATTTGTCCTCTTGCTGAACAACTTTCTGTGATGATGACCTTTAGACTGATTTTACAGAGGTATAACTCAACAATGGAAACAATAATCAGCAAAGTGGAAAGTACGACTCTCTGGCTAGAGAGTTATGCTGTGAAGGATAATCTCGACTAATTCTGTACTGAATTGCTGTTGCTCCCTGACAGTAAAACTAGCACTTCTGTGACTGTGACAAGTACAATTCAGGTTCAATACTATGGATCTCATGACATTTTGCTTCATTTTGAGAGAGGCTATTCTCTGCATAGAAACAAACAGGCAGCACTGAAGGATGTAAAGACTCTCGTCACAGCAACCATTGACAATATTAATACAAGATAAAACAAAGTCCTCAGGTCCTTCAGAATATCTAACCCCTTGCAGCTCCCAGATAACGGTGACCAGTTAGCCCTTTATGGTAACAAGGAGGTTAGTACCTTTACTACACTACAGTGATGTACTGCAGAAACACAACCATAATACATCTTGTATCGACGCTCAATGCTTAGAGCTTAACCTTCATTTGAAGAAGTCACTTTCTAAGTTTCCCAAGTTGCTGGATTTCTGGCAAAATAAATCTCCAAAACGATTCCTATGAGTGAAGTTTCTCAGATATTTTGGTCTCAGTCATTATTGGTCTGTTGCTTCTCACACAGACTGCAGTGGTAGAGAGAGGATTCAGTTTGATGGGTAGGGTTAAGTTTGACTTAGATCCTGGACTGGATTTTCAAAGCCTGTACAAATCCCACAGCTGCAGGAAAAGCTCAGCCCAAGTAGGTTGCCAATTGTGGGGCCAGTTTTTCCCATAGCTACGGGATTCTCAAATGTGGAGCTGGTTGGAGCTGGTTTATGACTGGCTCCACGATTTATGGCAGTTTACAGTTGTTTTTTTCTCTGCAGCTGTGGAAAAATGTTACAGCCAGTGGGACCAGACGTAACATCTTCCGTAGCTGCTATGGATAAGAATACCAATCTCTTCAACTATGGAGATTTCACTCTGCAACTGGAGTTGTGAGGTGGGACTTAGTCCCACAATAGTTTGAGAATCCAGACCCCTAACTTTCTCCTTTAGCTATGTCTGAACTACTGCATGTTAATTTGTCAGGTGCTAGTGGTCCGACTTTTAACTTGGAGTATGCCATAACACTACGGTTTAAATCTGAAAAGCAACAGAAAAGACCTCAAGTGAGCCCATGTGGCAACAGAGATTCAAGTTCTGATTTATAAATAGACTAGAGACTGTCAGACATGTAAACTCACTCCCCACCCCACCTGAACAAACAATTTTTTTCTTTCCGCTTTGCAGTCAGTTTTGTGAAAGATATTTCAAATAGTACATTAAAAAATGGTCTGGACAGGTAAAAGTGTTGTGGGACAGGCAACATGTATATCCCAGCAGTCCCTAGGACAGGCATCTCAAAGCTACTTGCATACAATCAGGGTCCCTCGTTGTCCGTGGCACTTTACTCCTGAGTTTTGTGATATGGCTCCTAGGTTCCTACAGCAGCATTTGTTCATTTGTGCTGCATAAATTATTCATTTCTGTGGAAGAAGGCAGTTCTGCCATTGGCTACAATAAAATGTGGTGTCATTGATAGCATTACAGTCAAAACCACTTATAACAGACTACTCTGTGCATAGCACAATTGTTTGTTATAAGTGACGTCTGAAATACCCAAAATAAACATTTCCAGTGAAGTGTTCCTTTGTAATTTGTCCTTGTGATCACTCTACATACTGCTCCCATCTCTCTCTTTCTCTCTTTTCTTTTCCACTATCAGCACACTGCACAACTTAAATTGTATTAATACAGTAATTAATAAATCAATTCAATAAAGTACATAAGGTCAGGAGCCACTTTCAATTAAACCCACCTCTTGTGCTTCTCTTTTGCAGATATAGCACCATTCAGCAGCAACATTCTCCTCAGGGGCAGCAATCAGGTACAGAGTGGGTTGTTTAGTTAAAAAATATATATATAGTTAGTCCTTTAGTTGCACAGACCCAGGGATATGGAAACCTGCACTCCGTCAGTTTGTGGCAGTGTCTCTCTTGCTCTCTCCCTGGTTCCAAACGATTGGGAAAAGAGAGTGGTTCATTTAATCAAAAAAAAGGTAGCCCTTTAATTTTTTCTGCCCCCCCCCCCAACTACCATCAGCTTTCATTAGGTCGGCACTTGGAAGCCACTTTCAAATTCAAACACTGGCCCTTTAGTTCCACACAGCTGGGGATCGGGGGACCGAAAACTCACACTCACTCAGCTTGTGGCAGCTTCTCTCTCACTGTCTCTCTCCAGTTCTATCGGGATATGAAGCAAAGTAATTTAAACAAATTAAAAACAGAACAAGGAAATTTGAATAAATAAAAAATAAATAAATAAAAAGTAGCCTTTCTGTTGCTGCAGACACCTGCTAGCAGGGGAACAACAGCACTAGCACAAGAGTGAGAAAAAATGCTGTGCAATACAATCATTCTCACTGCTTCCCAGCAGTGGATCTTAGTCACATTGCAATAAGATAATTCTTACCGCCTGCTGGGACATGGACCTCAGTCAAATCAGCACCTCATCGGCACCTCATCCAGGATGTCAGGGTGGTTGGAGACAGATTAGCACCTTGTTAGCTGCTCCTGGCATCAGCTGTAGCCTAGCCCACAACTACAATCAGGTGTAACGGGGCGTTATAATGAGGGGTCTATGGCAGCAGTTTGGGTTTTCATCCATACTAAGTGGCAGTCCATACAAAGCATGTATGGCATATGTGGCATACACTGTATATGCTAAGCACTATGTAGAAGATACTGGACAATCAAAGAGGGAAAGGGAGTCAGGCCCTATAGAGAAACTGTAAATCTGAATTAACAATCACCAAAAGCAATGAATTCTGCTGCATTCTATATGTGGGTATATATATATATATAGAGAGAGAGAGAGAGAGAAAGGTGTGATGTGTGCTCTGTAGAAAACTGCAGCTGTAGAATTACTGAATTTTAGGAGCCCCGCATACAATAATTACATAAAGAATTATACATGGACGGGTACGTGTAACCAGAATTTCACACACACACAAGTTCAATGTGCCTGTGCAACTGGTTTTGTGCTTGTGTAACATACATAAATTTTGGCTATTCACCTCTCTATCCATATGATATACCACCCTGTAGTGGTACGAAGGCAAGGAACTCTAGGGGAGGGTTCCACTCCTTGAAGTGCCATGGAAGTGATTCCCATGGCTAAAGGTACCTTAGCAAGAAGCCCATGGGAGAGACAGGCATGCCGCTGTAGGAGGAGGGGTGGATGGAGGGGCAAGGAAAAATGCTTGTGCGTAGAGTGAGGAGAGCAGCCCTTAAATAGGCCAAAGAGGGTGTGTGGCCAGTTGCACCGCCCCCTTGATCTACAGTGTATAGTCTTCCAATTCAATGTGCCTGTGCAACTGGTTTCGTGCTTGTGCAACATAGATAAATTCTGGCTGTTCACCTCTCTATCCATGGGATATACCACCATGTAGGGGTACAAAGGCAAGGAACCCTAGGGGAGGGTTCCACCCCTTGAGGTGGCGCAGGAGTGATTCCCATGGCTAAAAGTACCTTAGGAAGAAGCCCAAAAAGAGTGCCAAGCAAAGCATACAAAGTAGTGAACAGATATCGGGGTCAAGGACCAGTACGTAGGTCAGTTGGTAGTATGGGTTCAGTTGGTATCATGGGTCAATGAAGACCTGTATGTAGGTCAATTGGTAATGGGGTTTAGCTGGTAGCATAGGTCAATTGATTGTATTGTTTGAGTAAAGTAGGCAGGAAATGACAGGTGAATAGTGACCCACTTAGAGGTCTGACTATAAGGCGTGGAGGCTTGGCTTCCTAAGGAGAGAGAGAGAGAGAGAGAGAGAGAGAGAGAGAGAGAGAGAGAGAGAGAGAGAGAGAGAGAGAGAGAGAGAGAGAACAGCCAAAGGGGAAGACAGAATAATTATGGGACATCAACCTGACTCCATCCAACAGTCGAAACCTACCTAAGTGGGAAACCTACCTAAGTGACTTAGGGACTACAAGAATGCCTATCTAGTATTATGACCATTGGCACAGAGGAGAGGAAAAAACCCTTTGAGGAGGAAACCTCTGAGGATCCAAGGCCTCGGTTGCCTTCCCTCCAGGCTTTGGGACAGTTTTGGTTAGTGATGGCTCTGCTATTGCAATTTAGTAGACCAATCCGAGGGAACTGCAATTTCAGGGAACACTCTCACTCTACCCCTCTAACTGGAACACTGTGGAGGGTTGCCAGTGCACTCTGCAACAAGAGTCAACCAAGGTGGGAAGAGGAGAGTAATGATCGCCAAGGCACTCAGCTGGCCTACTGATCTATGAAAAAACTAGGTGAACCAGAGGCGGTCGTAGGGAGAATAGCATGAAAGGGTGCCTCTGAACCCGCTCTGGCAGCTAAACAGGCCCTTCCCATGAGAGCCCCCCCTTCACCGCTAAAGTCTTAAGTGCTACATTGAGAGGTGCGGTTCGTACGGTTGATGACTGAAGGTCCACCTGGAGCGAGGACCTTCCCAACTATTGGCCAGGTGAGAAGGACCCCACTCCAAGCTTTGCATGCTCAAGATGAGAACTACGGGGTACAGAGAGAGAGAGACCGTCAGTCACAGGGCTAGCCCTGAGACCTGGAGTAATGACTATGGTTGGCATGTCTCTAAAATGTGGAAAAGTGAGTTGTAATGAGCATGAGATCTGCATATGGTAAGGAGAATGGGACCTGTATGTGGGTCATAATGGATGATAGCAGACATGGGGAGACCTGTACGTAGGTCAGACTGAGCACTGTGGACCCTCTCGTGGGTCTTGACTGGATGAGACCTGTACGTAGATCAGGCTGAGCAATAGGGACCCTCTTGTAGGTCTAGTTAAGGCAAATAGCAATTGTCAACCACAGGAATGCATGCTGACCAAGTCCATTAGAAAGCCAAATTGGGAGTGAATTGGATAATATATTATGAGTAAGAGAACAGCGAGGCTGGGCGATGCCCGAGGCCGACAGTTGGAGAGAAGGAGGTTGTAAAGCCGGTTAGGAAGGAGGAGGCTGCAAAGCCAGTATGGTAGGAGGTGCAGTTCGAAGCAAGTGAATATAATATGCTGCCAGACTTGGAAGTGGATGAGCATTGCTGGTAGTGCAAGGGACAGGAAGGCTGGGGTGATGGAGTAAACCAGGTGCATAATATTAGGGAAGGGATGGCAGAAGGCTGGGTAGAGCCAGAAGCCCTTAGGTAGAGAGTTGCCTGGAATTGTTAATTCTATATTGCCATAAAGGCTATGCGGAGAAGCAGGAGGAGGCTGGGTTAGCCAGTGGCTTATACAATACACTACAGATAGGAAGCTTCTCCCGCTGCCTGTGGCTGTGAGGCCCGCTCTGACCCCCTCAGTTCCCCGCCGCAGGAAAAACAAAGAAGCCATGAACAGGATGCCACGACACCAAGCAGCTAATGAAATAAGTTAAATATGTACCAGCCATGAAAGCAGGATTAGGTTAGCATCAGAAACAGACTGCTGCTGGTTTGGTAAAGGTAAGGTTTGGTAGAAATGAAAGCAACAGCAACTGTAATACTAGTGGGGTAGGGATCCCTAAAAGAGGTGCCTTTACAGGCAAGGTCCTAAAGAAGGACAAGCCATAGGAAAGCAAGCTGCTAGAGCAATGGGAACAGGGGAAGCAAATTAATGACTGAGATTTTCAAAATAGTTAGATTCAGAAACAAATTGCCAAAAGGCCTGCAGCTGGAGCTGAGACCAGGCAGCCAGTGTAATAGCTGAATGTATCAGTAGAGCAATGCAGCAGTCGGGCCAGGCTGAGCAAACACAGAATAAGGTGAGCAAAGCACACTGAACTCCAATATTGAATGAAGTGAGCTAGCACTGAGTGGAACAAGGAAAAATGCTTGTGTGTGGAGTGAGGAGAGCAGCCCTTAAATAGGCCAAAGGGGGTGTGGCCAGGTGCAATGCCCCCTTGAACTACAGGCTATAGCCTTCCAAGTATGGGATGCTTCATAAACCCCAAGAGTGAAGCCATGTCTTGCTTTTTATTATTACTATTGAGCATTTTTAAATACTGTGGCAGTTGTGTGGCTAGTGCTCATGCTGCTCACAGCTTGAATTGGATTAACAGAGAGCAATTACAACTGCCCAGTTGTAACGTAGTAGCACGACTGGGCAGTTATAGCACATTTTTACAAACATTATCTGAGCATTAAAAATACTCACTAGTTATTACTGGGTAATGATGACTTTATAGGCTATTATAACTATAGGTAGTAAATTTCCTGCATCCTGAATGGCTGAGAAGGTTCTGAAAGCAAGAGTTTTAGGGGAAAAACATGACTTTGCACTTATTCCAGTCACTAGGATGCAGTGCACACACATACAGTATTAATGCTTGCTAGAAACTTTTGAGGAAAAAAGTTTCTAGCAGTCATCTTAGTAAAGGTAAATACTACTTAAAAAACACACTGGAATGTGTTACACCCCTGTAATCCCCACCCCAAATGTATCTGTCCACCAGTCGTTTAAGGCTTTAAGAAATAAGTGCACTAAGGCCACATGCGAAGACAAATCTGACTACTTCAAGAATCTCCTCCACTTTACCCAAGGCTCTCCCCATAATCTCTGTAAGACCCTTCACTGTCTCACTGACACCCCCATCCAGTCTTCAACCCCAGTCTTTTCCTTAGATGGCTCCATGGCCTCTGACCCTGCCTTCATGGCAGTCACCCTAAACAAGTACTTTATCTCTTGCACTACCCACAACTTCTCTGCCACGGCCCGCCCTGTCCCTGACCCTAACCTCCCACTATGGTCTCTCTAAATAGATACCATCTTTCCCCTCTCCCTCAACATGAAGTATACAGCACTTTGCTATCTCTAAATCCAGCCAAAATCAGCCCTGATGGTATCAACCCCAAGATCCTTCGTATTTCCACCCCCACCATTGCCCTCCCCCTCACTCACCTGTTAAATCTTTCTCTCTCTCTCTCTCTCTCTTAAGGAAAAGTCCCCCAAGTGTGGAAAACTGGCAAGGTCATTCCCCTCCACAAAGGAGGAGACCTGTCCAGCTCAGGGAAGTATTGCCCCATCTCTCTCCTCCCCTTCCTTGCAAAGCTCCAAGAATCACTACTCTATTCCAGGGTCTTGAATTCCGCACCATCTCTAACAGCCTCTCCCTGCTCCAAGCCGGTTTCTGGAAAAATCGCTCAACCACATCCTCCTTATTGCAAGTCACAGACACTATTCTTTCTTGCATGGACCAGGTTCACATCACTGTTGCCATTTTTATCAATTTGGCAAAAGCATTTGACTCAGTGTCCCACCCCATCCTGCTCCACATGATCCACACAATTGGCTTAGTTACCCCAGTAGTAAACTGGTTCAGCTCCTACCTAATGAACCAGTGTCAGTCTGTTCAGGTAGGCTCCACCCTATCCTCTTCCCTTCCAATCCTTGCTGGAGTCCCCCAAGGCTCCATCCTTGGCCCCGTCTTATTCTCCCTATTTATTAATGACCTTGCCTCAAATCCATATGTATGTGGATGACATGATCATCCATACTACAGGATCCTCAACCCCTGATGTGGAGACCCCCCCCCCCCAAAATGACTTCAACAGCATACTACAATGGTTCCAGGCAAACAACCTGCAAGTAAATATGAAGAAAACTGTCTCAATGACCTTTGGGTCAAGGCAGAAACTCTCAACTATCCTGTTCCCCCACTGTCTTTTCCACCCTTGACAACTTTCCCCATGAAAGAGTTTCTGCATACAAATACCTTGGCATATGGCTAGACAATAAACTTGATTTCTCAGTCCATATCGACACATTGCATGCTAAGCTCCACCAGAAACTAGGTGTAATGTACTGCAACATGGAACAGAGAAATGATCAAGCGTCGGGCAGTTGGGTTTTAATGACAAGAAATGTGAAGCAATGCACATGGGAGCCAGAAACAAATCCAGCAACCAGTTACTGGCTGGGGGGAATACAGGTGACAGTATCAGAGGAGGAAAAAGACCTGGGAGTAATGGTTAGGGGTGATATGAAACACACAGCACAGTGCCAAAAGGCAGCAGCCAAGGCAAATAAAATGTTGGACTGCATCGCTAGGGGAATCTCCTCTAGCAGGGAGGAAGTTATTCTGCCATTGTCCAATTCACTGGTGAGACCACACCTGGAATACTGTGTTCAGTTCTGGTGCCCTTACCTGAAGAAGGATATAAAACTACTGGAGGGGGTCCAGAGGAGGGCAATCAAAATAATCTAAGGCATGGGGGATAGGACATATGAGGAGAGACTGAGGGAGTTATACATGTACTCCCTGGAGGACAAAAGGGAGGAGGGGGAATACGATTGAAACCTTCAAGTACCTTAAGGGCATAAACAGGGTTGAAACAGAGACATCTTCAACTTAAGGAAGGAGAGTACAACAAGGGACCTAGACTGAAATTGGTGGGGGGCAGATTCAAGAAGAAAATGAGGAGGCACTTTTTCACCAAAAGGGTGGTGAAAAGATGGAAACGAGTTGCTGGAGGTGGTGGTGGTAAAGACGGTGACCAGTTTCAAGGAGGGGGTGGGACAGGGTAACAACGAGGATTAGGATGAGGGTGTAACAGATGGGAGGTGGATGGGGGTGGAGGGGTATGATTCCAGGAGGAGTGAGGGAGGGGGGACCAGCTCCTGAGATTTAACTGAGCTGCGCACTCAAGCAGACTAAATAGACCATTACGTCCTGTTTCTGCTGGCTAATTCATATGTAAGGACTGCCTCTCCCTTTTAGTGCATCGCAAATTGGTCACTATAACTATCCTCCCCATGCTAGAACACAGCCTCTCCCTCTTCCCTTGCCAGACTTGACATCCTCCTTAATTCCTTTTGCCGCTTTGCCACAGTCTCCCCTTTCCCTACTCACCACTGTTCCCTCTACTCTTCACTTTCTATCCCCTCCTCCCCCACCACCATCAGACATGCTCCTTAGCTTTTATTGCCAAATACTGGTTCGGTCTATTACCTTCCTATCTCTCCACACTCCTATCCCCAGCAAGCCTCCCCCCCACTCCAGGGCAACCCGCTGTTTTTCTCTTTCTCACCCTCATTTCACAGCAGGCCAGTCTGCTTTCTCCTTCTGTCTACCCTCTCTTTGGAACCAACTCTCACCAACTTTCTAGCTAGCCACCTCGCTCCCGGCTTTCAAGTACCTGCATTGTAGCGAAATGGCAGCTTCATGCCATTGCCTCTAGCCTCTCCCTGTTTTTTTAGCTCTAGCAATTCTGGCACCTCGATGTCCCTTTGTTTTCTGCTCTTGCCTACATCAATTGTATTTTGCTCAGTTGTATTTTATGACCCGCACTCCTGAATTTGAATTCTGGCAGAACTTGTCACTGTTTTGTTATCATGTAATGCTCTCTTGTTTCTGCACATTTGTACTTATAAACTGCACTCCTGTATATTGCCAACATTTCAGACATTGGGGAGGGAGTTGGGAGTAGATTGAGTCTTTTCACTGATGTCACAAAGCTGGAAGCTGTTGTGGAAGGGGAAGAGGGCAAGAAAATGCTGTAGGAGGACTTGAAAACACTGGAGAGGTGGTCTCACACGTGGCAGTTAGGATTTAACACCAGGAAGTGTAGCGTGCTACATTTGGGTGTTAGTAACACGGGGTACAACTACTATCTGAGAGGTGAAAAGCTGATTGTCTCCATGGGGAAAAAGATTTGGAGGTGGCAATTGACACCAAACTAAATAACTCTGAACAGTGCAGAAGGGCAGTGGCAAAAACAAATAAAATGCTTGGGTGCATTGCTAGGGGGATAACATCTAGTAAGAGGTAGGTCCTACTGCCACGGTACAATTGCCTAGTGAGATCGCACTTGGAGTACTGTGTGCAGCTTTGGTGGCTGTACTTGAAGAGGGATATCGCTGTCTTGGAAAAAATCCAAAGGAGAGTGTCAAAGATGATCCATGGACTGGGGAATATGTCCTACGAGGAGAGACTTCAGGAATTAAACATGTACTCTCTGGTGGAGAGGAGACACAGAGGGGGATATGATAGAGTTCTTTAAATATTTGAAGGTGATAAATTATGTCAACACTGAGGGACTGCTCCAGGTTAAGGAGGGGGGGACCACGAGGGGGCATGGCCTCTGACTAGTAGGGGGTAGATTCAGGGCAGAAGTGAGGCGGCACTACTTTACAGAGAGGGTGGTGGAGCCATGGAATTTGCTGCCAGGGGAACTAGTGGCAATGGATTCAGTGGGAGGATTCAAGAGGGGCTGGGGCAGGTTCAAGGGGAAGTTGAGGGTGGGGGGGAAGCCCTTTGCAGGAACACTAACATGGGTGAACTAGTGATGGTGGAAACTGGTGGGGGAGGGGGGCAGCTACAGAGTTGTAACTTTGAGCTGCATCTCGAGCAGACTCGATAGACCGTTTGGCCTAATCTGCTGGCATCTTAATATGTTAGTATGTATGTTAGTATATTGTACTCTGATGTGTATATTATGCAACATTTCATTTTGTATATTGTTCCTCCTGTTATCCCCTTCCCCTGGTCGCAGCTGTAAATGAACCCTGGCTCAGTGTGTCTTTCCCAGTTACCAAAATTTCAATCAATCAATCAATCAATCAATCAATCTGTGTCTTTAAACAGTTTAAATAGTTTTCATCTTCCTTCCTTCCTTCCTTCCTTCCTTCCTTCCTTCCTTCCTTCCTTCCTTCCTCATGAAAGCCTGACTAGTGCTACCATAGATTTTGCTTTCCCAATCACTTGGGTTGGCTCTGCTTGGCCCCCCAACATTATATCCAGAAGTATCTCAATAATTTTAAAAATAAACTCTGCTTAAGGGGGACACCGTCAGTAAGACTGCTGACACCAGCTAATTTCAGCATTCCTTACAATACAGAAAACGCCAAGCTGAATGCTTGCCCCAACTTACGCTTGCTATTGTACTCAATTCATGCTAACACCATCACAGCGGCATTAAATGAACGATTAAAATGGATCACTTGTTTTACTTTAAACAATCTCCCTCATACACAGCTAGGGCACCAGCCTAGCCAAATGTACTTAAATTACTCCTGAAATCACTGGCAGGGTATATCTATATATATATATATATATATATATATATATGTATATACAGTATATATATATTTTACTTTTCACTGAAAACAATCTGAAAGGGAACACTTGATGAGTTATTTTGTGATATTTTGTGATGACTGTCACTCACATAGACTACCAACACAACTAGTGCCACCTTCTAGCTGCCCAGACTAGCTATACATCCTCTACCCTTACCTGGTACTTCAGCCCTAAGCCCCTCTTCTGGCTAATTAAGTACCTACTTAAGAAAAGGATAATTTCTCCTGCCCAAACACCCCACTCAGTTACACTTGCCTCTGTCTGGATTATTGCTATCTCCCTCAGGTGATGTTGAGTCAAACCCTGGCCCAGCCGCTACTCTTATCTTACACACTCTAGCTCCTAGCCATACTTGGTCTCAGACACAAGGCCTAAAAATTGCCCACTTAAATATCAGAAGCCTGGCGGCCAACCACTCTGAGCTGGAAGCCTGGGTCAAAACTTATGGTCCTGACATTTTGGGCATCTCTGAGTCCTGGTTGAAACCCTCTATCACAGATGCCTCTTGCTTCCTCACTGGATATAGCATGCTACGAAGGGACTGTCCCTCTTCTAAAAGAGGTGGTGGCCTGGTCCTATACTTCAAGGTACATCTAAACATCACCCTAGTGTATACCTCTCCACTAAAATCTTGTGAATTACTGCACTTGCTACTAACCCTCGGTGAAAAAATGGTTCCTCGACCATCATCTGGTTCTGAACCACAAAAAGACAAAATCTATGATTTTTGCACACCGCCAAAGTAACTCCAGAAATGCTCCCCTTCGCATCATCCCCAGCACCCTACACCCCCTTGAACAGGTATCAACATGCAAATACCTGGGCATCACCTTCAACTCGGCTCTCTCCTTCCATGCCCATCTTAACTCGCTATCCTCTGCCATGAATGCTCGGATTGGACTCCTCTACCGCCACAAAGACTGCCTCCCTGAGTTTGCCCTATGGCTGGCTATCACCTCCTCCATCCTGTCTTTGGTTGATTATGGACTCCCTATCTATGCAGCTCCTTCTTGCTACGAACGTATGCTATGTCTTCCATGTCACTTACTACCGTCCTCTCCCTCTGCAGCCTTTTTCTCAGTTTTACATATTTCCCTTTCTCTCTCATCCTTAGACGTCTAAAGTCTCATCTGCTTACCCTTATACTCCAACCTGCCACATCCACTTTATCTTTTAGCCATGTGTCAGGGCTGTACACCTAAAACACTTACACCCCACCCTCCCTTGCCCTCGCTGTTCAGATACTATTTATTTATTTATTGAATTTTGTTTATCGGGTGGGCCTGCTGAAACCAAGGGTCCCTTTTTCAGGGGCGACCCGGGATTAGTTACATGCTGTGATCCTCCAGTGAATAGCTGGGCTGTTCCTTAAGTAGCTCAGTCTGTCTGCGTGTTCTGTAGAGTGTAGAAGAGATTGGTTCTGTTGAGTGAGACAGCTTGTGTTGCTGGGTTGTAAAGACAGACTCTGCATCCGCTGAAGATGGAGAGTTACAGTGAGAAGCAGAACTCCTGTTGCTACAGAAAAAAAAGGAGTTTGCATGCTAAGGTCCACATGAAAAGTGAAGCTGATGATTGCAGCAAACTTAACAGAGACTCCAACTTTGCTGCAGCTGGAGACTGCAGCTTATTTGCTAAGCTTCCCAGCCAGTACCACAGCCTGTTACTGGCTATACCCTCACACTAGTGACTGAATGCCAAGATATGGTGTATGGGGCAGATAGGATTGAGATTTCTAGGTGGTGCTGTTCTGTGCACTGGAGAATTGACTACTGAACACTGAGGTTAGGAGATGCCTGACATGGACTGAAGAAACAGCCAGTGTACAAGCTACACTAGAGACATGCACAGAAGGAAGAGAGAGTGAAAGCAGCCAGAGAGGGACTTACTGTAAACTGTACCATCATCCTGTGTTGGAGGAGTTGCCCTAGTCAGGAAAGTTTTGGGTAAAGACAGGGCTTGCCCTGAAACTGCATATTCTATATTATACAGTAGTTTGGAAAGCATTTAATAGACTTGGCCATTCAGTCATTATTTATATTCTATATTATACTGTAGTTTGGAAAATGTTTAATGGACTAGGCCATCCAGTCATTATTTACAAATACCCCATTTGGATTTATGAGCATTTGGGGTTTGGGGGTTTAATTTTTGCAAAGCATTGCTATCCTGTATTTATGTGCATCACCATCAGCAAACCACATGCAGTGTCATCTGGCCTATACTGTTTCCATGGTCAGGTACCCAATAAAGTGCCGAGAGCTCCCTATTAGATGTAAGGGTTTACACTGGTAGTAGTGGGGAGAGGGAAATGCCCCCAGTACAGATGGGCAGAAAAACAACAACTGCACTGTGCATGTGTGGTGTGGGGGTAGGTAGTGTTGTGGGCTGAGCCTGGAAGGGCACTTGAAGCACAGTCCCAGGTTATATTATTTGGCTGTGACCTGGAGGGCATTGAAGTGCAGCCTTGTGTGTGAAATAGCCTGGGTCTGTAAGGACACAGAAGAACCAACTGGAAACATGCTGCTAACCCATTCCTTTTATAGGGCCTGAAGCTGACCCTAATAAAGACCCTGCTATTTTGTTTCTGATCACTGTCTGTGCACATCTCATTATTTTTAGAGTATAAGTTGCATGCTTTATGGGGGCTGTCACTGCATTGAGCTGGTTCATGGGTGGGTTGATCCTGGGGGAAAGTGGATAGATACTGTATCTTACAGATTGGTGCTATACTTACACCAAACCAACAGAAACCTTTCTCTGGGTGCAGGACTGTGCTATATCAGTTTAACCTCTGTTACAACCACCCAATTAGGAGTTTACTGAACATAGGCCCCTGAGCCTTGTTTGAGCACAAAAGGCAGGAGAAGACACCATATTAACAATGTCAACAAGGTGGCTTGGCAGGTGTCAGTACAATCTTTTATTACTTTATTTTAAATTTATCCTCTGACCAGACCCACCCTGAAGAAGGTGCAGCACCCACAAAGCATTGATGAGGTTGTTAAGGACAAATTTAGTGATACTGAGACATCATGACATTTTCTGAGAACATATTATAGTGGCACAGTAGAGCCAGTGTAGTTAGGGTTGAGTAGGGTGTTCAATGATAAACCCCTAACTTTGCACATTAGTATCTTTGGCACTGTTCAACAAAATGAGCTGAAAATCTACATGTTTTGTCCAGAGTCAAGGTATTGATTTGTGGGAATTTTTGTGACAAAAGCTTGTGCAGTTTCTGAGCTCTGTATATGTAATTTTTCGTAGAAGGCTAACTTTTTTCCTATACTTAGCATGTTTTTTTTTACTCTGATCTACAGCCTGCATGGAATGGAATTTTCCCCAGACTTGCAGTGGACATGTGTGATGTCCTAAGGCAGTGCTTTGATAGGTCTGGTGAAAAAATATTAAATGGTTCCAGAGTTATACAGCTTTAAAGTTGTGTTTTCTGTCCTACACATGGACAGTAGGGGTTTTGAAATAAGGTTCCAGTGCGACATGAATAATTTGATGTCACAGATGCCCATTTTTGATTTCTCACCACGTGATTGGCACAGCACCAAGCATTTTTTGTGCCGTGCCAACTGCCATCTTGTTGATTTTTTTTCCCACGAACTAACAAGTGTGGAAAACACACAAAAATGTTGCCATTCTGGCATTTAAAAAAATAAACATCAGAACCTAGCTAAACGGGAATCATTTAGCTAGATTCTGATGTTTGCTTTTTAAAATAAAGGTCAGAAATACCTTTTCTGGGCACCCAAAATCCTGGGTGCCCAGCTTAGCGAGAAGGGCCCCTCCAGCCATGTTCTCTGTATGAGAACAGTGGGACAAAATGCTACCTTACCACCGTCATCTTCATGAAATGAATTCATACAGGAGAAATAGATGGCCAGGGCTTCAAAGGATGCTGATAAACTAATCCGGACCTCTAGATACCCCGGTATTGTGGCCCTGGGTTCAGCCACGATAGGCAACAGCTTCGTCAACTTTGCCATCCCATTTTTCACTGGAAGCACTGCATGCCATGCCTTGGCAGATTTTACAGCCCCAGAGCAAAGAGGAAAAAAATACATTTGAGTGATCCTCCTCCAATAATTTCTTGATCGACTAATGTTTTTCTTTAAAAAAATATTGCTTTCTTTTCTTGTAGCAATTTCCTTACTTGGGACCATGTTGATGTATAGCATTCAAAATAATATTGCCCTCCTTAACTGAAGGATTTTTTGTTTGCTTGTTTGTTCAGTAGCTTGAAATGCCATTGCCTTAAGTCATCCTTGTGTGGTACAATTCTGCCCTTAAAATTAAATGTATGATGTTCAGGATGCTAATAAGCAGACCGAGGTACGGTGGGCTCACTTTCTCTCATTTTGTTGCCTTGTCAGCATCTACTTGCAAGTCTTTATTCACAGAAGAGCCACTGGTGGAGGAAGATGGGCTTCAATGAAGTCATAATGGAGCTGGGGCTCTGCCAATGAGCAGGGATAGGTGAGGAGGTGCAGCTGTCAGTGGCAGCATCCAGGCAGGGGATGGAGGGCAACATCAGTATTCCACCATCAGAGTCGTTCACTGCATCAATTTCCCAGTTTTGCTTTGTGCTCATATGACAAGGCAGGAGAGTAGACATGACGGAGAGATTGCCGAGCTAAAACTAACTATGTTATGTACGGTGGCAGGAGCAAGAATTGCTCAGCTGTGGTACCAGCTTTACTTTTCGATGGGCACTCCTTGTAACTGATTGCTGCCCATGCTTACAGTGCATCAGCATTGAGCGATATACTCTGGTGACAGAATAATCATGTATTGTTATGTGTTCCCTATCTGCTTGTGCCATTTGTTTATATAGGTTTGTAAAATATCTCCATGGAACTCAATGCATTTCTGATCATTAATTTGTATGACTTTTTGTTATTTACAAGGAGGCTGATGTACATTTGGAATACAATTTTAGAACTGAGAAACATAATAACTGCCCTAGCTGCCCTACTTTTTAGTGACTAATTAGTGTGGTTGAAGGAATACCGATACATCTCCATCAGTACACTGAGTCTCAAGTGAGTAGTGAAACACAAGACTCTTACCCTAAGTGCCTCAAGTACCCAGGAAGTGCTTTTATAACCTCCTCCCCACCACCACCACCACTACCACCACCGTGTCTGATATTCATCTGTTTAAGTGAGTGAATCAGTTATTTGTACTGTGGTATTCCGTTTAATGCTTAGTATAATTTTTTTAGTGTATACTTATTTTTTATGTCCTTATAAAAACTGGATTTGAAATTGTATGTAATCTACACAGGAAATGAGAGATTGGAGTCTTGCTTTTGCGCTATCACTAATCTGAAGAATCCAAGTGGCAGTGGCCTGTCTTAAGGCCCCCCCCCACCTGCTCACAAAGATGAGTCTCAGTGCTACCTCGGTGACTACTGCTGAGTTGCCCTCACCATCCCCAAGCATTATCTGAGGTCTGTCTGAACCTGGCTCTAATCCTTTCTATTCCCCTGTGTGCAGTTGCAACATTGCATCAATTGAATATATATACCAACCACAAGCTAAGTAGGGTGTCCTGGTCTTCATCGGTGGCTGGCTGTGTGCCGGCTGACCGTAGGGTGAGCTGGAGCAGCCCTGTTCAGGGAGAAGCAGCCTCGAGGAGCTGCAGACGGAGTCCTGGTCTTGGTCGGTGGCTGGCTGCGCCGCCGACCGTGGGTGAGCTGGAGCAGCCCTGTTCAGGAACAAGCAGCTAGAGAGAAGAAGACAGAGCAGGTCTTTTAAGGAGCTGCAGGCGAGTGTCATGGTCTTGGTCAGTGGCTGGCTGGGGCGGCCGACCGAGGGTGAGCTGGAGCAGCCCTGTTCAGGGACAAGCAGCTCTCATGAGCTGCAGGTGGGTGTCCTGGTTTGGTCGGTGGCTGGCTGGGCTGCTTAGCCTGTGTGGTTGGAGCAGCCCTGTTCAGGGAGAATCAGCTTCCAGGTAGCTGCAGGCGGTGTCCTGGTCTTCGCCGGTGGCTGGCTGGGTGCCAGCCGACTATGGGTGAGCTTTTAGCATCCTGTGAAGGGACAAGCAGATTCCGGAGCTGCAGGCGGTGTCCTGGTCTTGGTCGGTGGCTGGCTGGGTGCTGGCCGATCTGGGGTGAGCTTGAGCAGCCCTGTTCAGGGACAAGCAGCTAGAGAGAAGAAGACAGAGCAGGTCTTCCAAGGAGCTGCTGGAGTGTGTCCTGGTCTTGGTCGGTGGCTGGCTGGGCACCGCCGACCGTGGGTGAGCTGGAGCAGCCCAGTTCATGGACAAGCAGCTTCCGGAGCTGCAGGCGGGTCCTGGTCTTGGTCGGTGGCTGGCTGGGCACCTGCCGACCGTGGCTGAGCTGGAGCAGCCCTGTTCACGACTGGCAGCTTCCAAGGAGCTGCAGGCGCCCGTCCTGGTCTTAGTCGGTGATTGACTGGGTGCCGCCAACCGTGGTGAGCTTGAGCAGCCCTGTTCAGGGACAAGCAGCTTCCAAGGAGCTGCAGGCGGGTGTCCTGGTCTTGGTCAGTGGCTGGCTGGGTGCCGCCGATAGTGGATGTGCTGGAGCAGCCCTGTTCAGGGACAAGGAGCTTCCAACGAGCTGCAGGCGGTTGTCCTGGTCTTGGTCGGTGGCTGGCTGGGTGCTGTCCGACCGGGTGAGCTGGAGCAGCCCCAGTTCAGGGACAGGCAGCTTCCAAGCAGCTGCAGGCGGTGTCCTGGTCTTGGTCGGTGGCTGGCTGGGTCGGCTGACGTGGGAGAGCTGGAGCAGCCTGTTCATTGACAAGCAGCTTCAAGGAGCTGCTGGCAGGTGTCCTGGTCTTGGTCGGTGGCTGGCTGGGTGCCGCCGACTGTGGGTGAGCTGGAGCACCCTGTTCAGTGACAAGCAGCTTCCAAGGAGCTGCAGGCGGGTGTCCTGGTCTTTGCCGCTGGCTGGCTGGGTGCCGCCGACCGTGGGGTGAGCTGGAGCCCTGTTGAGGAACAAGCAGCTGAGAGACCAAGACAGAGCAGGTCTTCCATGGAGCTGCAGGCGTGTCCTGTATTGGTCGGTGGCTGGCTGCGCCGGCCGACTGCAGTGGTGAGCTGGAGCAGCCCTGTTCAGGGACAAGCAGCTCAAGGAGCTGTAGGCGGGTGTCCTGGTCTTGGTCAGTGGCTGGCTGGGTACCTGCCGACCTTGGGTGAGCTGGAGCAGCCCTGTTCAGGGAGAATCAGCTTCCAAGGAGCTGCAGGCGGGTGTCCTGGTCTTCGCGGGCTGGCTGGGTGCCGTCCGACCGTGGGTGAGCTGGAGCAGTCCTGTTCAGGGAGAAGCAGCTCGCGAGGAGCTGCAGGCGGGTGTCCTGGTTCTTGTTCGTTCCTGACTGGGTGCCAGCTGACCGTAGTGAGCTTTTGCATCCCTGTTCAGGGTCGAGTAGCTTCCATGGAGCTGCAGGCGGGTGTCCTGGTCTTGTCGCCACGGGCTGGGTGCCGCCTACTGTGGTTGTGCTGAGCCGTTCTGTTCAGGGACAAGCAGCTAGGAGAAAGAAGACAGAGCAGGTTCTTCCAAGGAGCTGCTGCTCTGTAGTCCTGGTCTTGGTCTGTGGCTGGCTGGGCACATGCCGACCGTGGGTGAGCTGGAGCAGCCCTGTTCAGGGACAGGCAGCTTCCATGGAGCTGCAGGCGAATGTCCTGGTCTTGGTCGGTGATTGACCAGGTGCCGGCCGACCGTGGGTGAGCTGGAGCAGCACTGTTCAGGGACAAGCAGCTCAAGGAGCTGCAGGCGGGTGTCCTGGTCTTGGCGGTGGCTGGCTGCGCCGGCTCACCGTGGGTGAGCTGGAGCAGCCCTGTTCAGGGACAGGCAGCTCCAAGCAGCTGCAGGTGGGTGTCCTGGTCTGTGGTGGCTGGCTGGGTGCCGCCGACCGTGGGTGAGCTGGAGCAGCCCTGTTCAGGGACAAGCAGCTATCAAGGAGCTGCAGGCGGTGTCCTGGTCTTGCTCGCTGGCTGGGTAGGTGCCGGCCGGCAGTGGGTGAGCTGGAGCAGCCTTGTTCAGGGACTAAGAGCTTCAAGCAGCTTCCAACAGCTGCAGGCAGGTGTCCTGGTCTTGGTCGGTGGCTGGCTGCGTCACGACTGTGGTGAGCTGGAGCAGCCCTCTTCAGGGACAAGTAGCTTCCAAGTGGCTGCAGGCGGGTGTCCTGGTCTTGGTCAGTGACTGGCTGGGTGCGGCCGACCGTGGGTGAGCTGGAGCAGCCCTGTTCAGGGACAAGCAGCTTCCAAGTAGCTGCAGGCGGGTGTCCTGGTCTTGGTCGGTGTCTGACTGGGTGCCGGCCGACCGTGGGTGAGCTGGAGCTGCCCTGTTCGGGACAAGCTTCCGAGGAGCTGCAGGCGGGTGTCCTGGTCTTGATCGGTGTTCGGCTGGGTGTCGACCGACCGTGGTGAGCTGAGCAGCCCTGTTCAGGGACAAGCAGCTTCCATGGGCAGCTGCAGGCGGGTGTCCTGGTCTTGGCCGGGGTGGCTGGGTGCTGGCCGACTGTGGGTGAGCTTGAGCAGCCCTGTTCAGGACAAGCATCTTCCAAGGAACAGCAGGCGGGTGTCCTGGTCTTGGTCGGTTGCTGGCTGGGTGCCAGTCGACCGTGGTGAGCGGGAGCAGCCCTGCTCAGGGACCGGCAGAATCCAAGGAGCTGCAGGCAGGTGTCCGGTCTTGGTCGGTGGCTTTCATGGCCGGGCCGACAGTGGGTGAGCTGGAGTAGCCCTGTTCAGTTACATGCAGCTTCCAAGGAGCTGCAGGCGGAGTCCTGGTCTTGTTCGGAGGCGGCTGGTGCCGCCACCCAAGGTGCTGGAGCAGCCTGTTCAAGGACAAGCAGCCCAAATAGCTGCAGTGGGTGTCCTGTCTTGGTCGGTGGTCGGGTTGGGTGTTGGCCGACTGCGGGTGAGCTGGAGCAGCTATTCAAAGGGACAGTCAGCTTCTAAGGAGCTGCACATGGTGTCCTTGATCTTGGTCGGTGGATGGCTGGTGCCAGCTCGACCATGGGTGAGCTGGAGCAGCCCTGTTCATTAGGGACAAGCAGCTTCCAGGCGAGCTGTAGGCGGTGTCCTGGTCTTGGTCGGTGGCTGGCTGCGTGCTGGCCGACTGTGGGTGAGCTTGAGCAGCCCTGTTCAGGGACAAGCAGCTCCAAGGAACAGCAGGCAGGTGTCCTGGTCTTGGTCGGTGGCTGGCTGGTGCCGGTCGACCTGTGGTGAGCGGAGCAGCCCTGCTCAGGGACCGCAGAATCCAAGGAGCTGCAGGCAGGTGTCCTGGTCTTGGTCGGTGGCTTCCTGGTTGCCGCCGACAGTGGGTGAGCTGGAGAAGCCCTGTTCAGGGACATGCAGCTTCCATGAGCTGCAGGCGGATGTCCTGGTCTTGGTCAGTGGCTGGATGGGTGCCTGCTGACCTTGGGTGAGCTGGAGCAGCCCTGTTCAGGGACAAGCAGCTCCAAGGAGCTGCAGGTGTGTGTCCTTGTCTTGGTCGGTGGCTGGCTGGCTGCCGCCTACAATGGGTGAGCTGGAGCAGCCCTGTTCAGGGGCAAACAGCTTCCAAGGAGCTGCAGGCGGGTGTCCTGGTCTTGGTCGGTGGCTGGCTGGGTGCCGCCGACTGCAGGTGAGCTGGAACAGCCTCTGTACATGGGCAAGCAGCTTCCAAGGAGCTGCAGGCGTGTCCTGGTTCTGGTCGGTGGCTGGCTGTGCCGCCGGGCCGGGTGAGCTTGGAGCAGCCCTGTTCAGGGACAAGCAGCTTCCGGCGAGCTGCAAGCGGGTGTCCTGGTTCAGCCCAGAGGCCAGCTGGGTGCTGGCCGACCGTAGAGATGGAGCAGCCATTCAAAGGGACAGGCTGCTTCTGAGGAGCTGCATACGGGTGTCCTGATCTTGGTCGGGGATGGCTGGGTGCCAGCCGACCATGGTTGAGATGGAGCAGCCCTTGTTCAGGACAAGCAGCTCCAAGTAGCTGCTGACGGGTGTCCTGGTTTGGTCAGTGGCTGACTGGGTGCCTGCTGACCGTGGGTGAGCTGGAGCAGCCCTTATTCGGGGACAAGCCTCCAAGGAGCTGCAGGCGGTGTCCTGGTCTTTGGCCGGTGGCTGGCTGGGTGCCGGTCGATCGTGGTGAGCGGGAGCAGCCCTGCTCAGGGACCGCAGAATCAAGGAGCTGCAGGCAGGTGTCCTGGTCTTGGTCGGTGGCTTCCTGGTTGCCGGCCGACAGTGGGTGAGCTGGAGAAGCCCTGTTCAGGACGACGCAGCTTCCATGGAGCTGCAGGCGGATGTCCTGGTCTTGGTCAGTGGCTGGATGGGTGCCTGCCGACCGTGGGTGAGCGCTTTAGCAGCCCTGTTCAGGGACAAGCAGCCTCCCAAGGAGCTGCAGGCGGGTGTCCTTTGTCTGGTCGGTGGCTGGCTGCTGGCTGCCGGCTACCATGGGTGAGCGTGGAGCAGCCCTGTTCAGGGGCAAACAGCTTCCAAGGAGCTGCAGGCGGGTGTCCTGGTCTTGGTCGGTGGCTGGCTGGTGCCGCCGACCGTGGTGAGCTGGAACAGCCCCTGTACATGGGCAAGCAGCTTCCAAGGAGCTGCAGGCGGGTGTCCTGGTCTATCGGTGGCTGGCTGGGTGCCGCCGACCGTGGGTGAGCTGGAGCAGCCCTGTTCAGGGACAAGCAGCTTCCAAGGAGCTGCAAGCGGGTGTCCTGGTCTTGTTCGGAGGCGGCTGGGTGCTGGCCGACCGCGGGTGAGCTGGAGCAGCCATTCAAGGACAGGCAGCTTCTAAGGAGCTGCATACACGGTGTAACCTGATCTTGGTCGTGGAATGGCTGGGCGCCAGCCGACTATGGTGAGATGGAGCAGCCCTGTTCAGGGACAAGCAGCTTCCAAGTAGCTGCTGACGGGTGTCCTGGTTTTGGTCAGTGGCTGACTGGGTGCCGGTGACCGTGGGTGAGCTGGAACAGCCCTATTCGGGGACAAGCAGCTTCCAAGGAGCTGCAGGCGGGTGTCCTGGTCTTGGTCGGTGATTGACTGGGTACCGAATACCGTGGTGAGCTGGAGCAGCTCTTTCAGGGACAAGTAGCTTCATGGAGCTGCAGGCGGGTATCCTGGTCTTGGTCAGTGGCTGGCGGGCGTCGGCAAATAATGGATGAACTTAGACAGCCCCAAATCAGGGACAAGCAGCTTCCAACAAGCTGCAGGCGGTTGTCCTCGCCTTGGTCGGTGGCTGGCTGGCTGCCCGCCGACAAATGGGTGACTGGAGCAGCCCTGTTCCAAGGATGAGGCAGCTTCCAAGAGCTGCCCGTGGGTGTCCTGGTCTTGGTCAGTGGCTTGCTGGGTGCAGGCTGACCGTGGGAGAGCTGGAGCAACCCTGTTCAGGGACAAGTAGCTCCAAGGAGCTGCAGGCGGGTGTCCTGGTCTTCGGTCGGTGGCTGGCTGGGTGCTGGCCGACCGTGGGTGAGCTAGAGCAGCCCTGTTCATTGACCAGCAGCTTCAAGAAGCTGCAGGCTGGTCTCCAGGTCTTGGTAGAGGCAGGCTGGGTGTCGGCCGACTGTGGGTGAGCTGGAGCAGCCCTGTTGAGGGACAAGCAGCTTCAGCGAGCTGCAGGCCCGCGTCCTGGTCTTGGTCGGTGGCTGGCTGGGTGCCGGCCGACGTGGAAGTGAACTGGAGCAGCCCTGTTCAGGAACAAGCAGCTTCAAGGAGGTGCGGGTGTCCTGTAGTCTTGGTCGTGGCAGCTGGGTGCGACCGACTGTGGTGAGCTGGAGCAGCCTGTTCAGGGACAAGCAGCTTCCAAGGAGCTGCAGGCGGGTGTCCAGGGTCTTGGTCGGTGGCTGTCTGGGTGCGGCTGACCGTGGGTGAGCTGGAGCAGCCCTGTTCAGGGACAAGCACTTCCAAGGAGCTGCAGGCGGGTGTCCTGGTCTTGGTCGGTGGCTGGCTGGGTGCCGGCCAACCGTGGAAGTGAAACTCAGGCAGCCCTGTTCAGGGACAAGCAGCTTCCAATGAGCTGCAGGCGGGTGTCCTGGTCATGGTGGGTGGCTGGCTTGGTGCCGCCGACAGTAAGTGCGCTGGGCAGCCCTGTTCAGGGACAAGCAGCTCAAGGAGCTGTGGGTGGGTGTCCTGTACTGGTAGTGGTGGCTAGCTGGGTGCAGGCCGACCGTGGGGAGCTGGGAGCAACCCTGTTCATTGACAAGCAGCTTCAAGGACTGCTGGCAGGTGTTCTGGTCTTGGTCGGTAGCTGGCTGGGTGCCGGCCGATAGTGGGTGAGCTGGAGCAGCCCTGTTCAGGGAGAATCAGCTTCCAAGGAGCTGCAGGCGGTGTTCTGGTCTTCATCGGTGGCTTGCTGGGTGCCGCCGACCGTGGGTGAGCTAGAGCAGCCCTGTTCAGGGAGAAGCAGCTTCCGAGGAGCTGCAGGACGGGAGTCCTGGTCTTGGTCGGTGGCTGGCTGGGTGCCGCCGACCGTGGGTGACTGGAGCAGCCCTGTTCAGAACAAGCAGCTGAGAGAGAAGAAGACAGAGCAGGTCTTCCAAGGAGCTGCAGGCGTGGGGCCATGGTCTTGGTCGTGGCTGACTGACAGCCGGCCGACCCAGGGTGAGCTGCTGAGCAGCCCTGTTCAGGGACAAGCAGCTTCCAAGGAGCTGCAGGTGGGTGTCCTGGTCTTGGTCGGGTGGCTGGCTGGGTAGCTCCCGACCGTGTGTAAGCTGGAGCAGCCCTGTTCAGGGAGAATCAGCTTCAAGCAGCTGCAGGCGGTGTCCTGGTCTTCTGCGTGGCTGGCTGCGTCTGCCGACCGTGGGTGAGCTTTAGCATCCCTGTTCAAGGACAAGCAGCCCAAGGAGCTGCAGGCGGTGTCCTGGCCTGGTCGGTGTCTGGCTGGGTGCCGGCCGACTGTGGTGAGCTGGAGCAGCCCTGTTCAGGGACAAGCAGCGAGAGAGAAGAAGAGCAGCAGGTCTTCCAGGAGCTGCTGGCTGGTGTCCTGGTCTTAGTCGGTGATTGACTTAGTGCCGCCGACCGTGGGTGAGCTTCTGAGCAGCCCTGTTCAGGGACAAGCAGCTTCCAAGGAGCTGCAGGCGGGTGTCCTGGTCTTGGTCAGTGGCTGGCTGGTGCCGCCGACAGTGGATGTGCTGGGCAGCCCTGCTCCAGACAGGCAGCTTCCAAGGAGCTGCAGGCGAATGTCCTGGTCTTAGTCGGTGATTGACTGGGTGCGGCCGACTTAAGGTGAGCTTGAGCAGCCCTGTTCAGGGACAAGCAGCTTCCAAGGAGCTGCAGGCGGGTGTCCTGGTCTTGGTCAGTGGCTGGCTGGGTGCCCGGCCGATGGTGGATGTGCTGGAGCAGCCCTGTTCAGGGACAAGCAGCTTCCAACGAGCTGCAGGCGGTTGTCCTGGTCTTGGTCGGTGGCTGGCTGGGTTCTGGCCGACCGTGGGTGAGCTGGAGCAGCCCTGTTCAGGGACAGGCAGCTTCCAAGCCAGCTGCAGGCGAGTGTCCTGGTCTTGGTCGGTGGCTGTGTGGTGCAGGCACGACCCTGGGAGAGCTGGAGCAGCCTTGTTCAGGACAAGCAGCTTCCAAGGAGCTCAGGTGGTGTCCTGGCATAGGTCGGTGGCCAGCTTGGTGCTGGCCGACAGTGAGTCGCTGGAGCAGCCCTGTTCAGAGACAAGCAGCTTCAAGGAGCTGCAGGTGGTGTTCTGGCATTGGTCGGTGGCTGGCTGGGTGCAGGCCGACCGTGGTGAGCTGAGCAGCCCTGTTCATTGACAAGCAGCTTCAAGGAGCTGCTGGCAGGTATCCTGGTCTTGGTGGGTGGCTGGCTGGGTGCCGGCCGACTGTGGGGTGAGCTGGAGCACTCCTGTTCAGGGACAAGCAGCTTCAAGGAGCTGCCAGCGGGTGTCCTTGTCTTGGTCGGTGGCTGCGGTGCGCGGCCGATAGTGGGTGAGCTGAGCAGCCCTGTTCAGGGAGAATCAGCTTCCAAGGAGCTGCAGGCGGGTGTCCTAGTCTTCGTCGGTGGCTGGCTGGGTGCCGCCGACCGTGGGTGAGCTGGAGCAGCCCTGTTCAGGAACAAGCAGCTAGAGAGAAGAAGACAGAGCAGGTCTTCCAAGGAGCTGCAGGCGTGTACCTGTAGTGGTCGGTGGCTGGCTGGGTGCCGGCCGACGTGGAGAGCTGGAGCAGCCCTGTTCAGGGACAAGCAGCTCCAAGGAGCTGCAGGCGGTGTCCTGGTCTTGGTCAGTGGCTGGATGGGTACCTGCTGACCTTGGGTGAGCTGGAGCAGCCCTGTTCAGGAGAATCAGCTTCCAAGGACCTGCAGGCGGGTGTCCTGGTCTCCGCCGGTGGCTGGCTGGGTGCCGTCCGGCCGTGGGTGAGCTGGAGCAGCCCTGTTCAGGGAGAAGCAGCTTCGAGGAGCTGCAGGCGGGTGTCCTGGTCTTGTTCGGTTCCTGACTGGTGCCAGCCGACCGTGTGAGTTTTAGCATCCCTGTTCAGGGTCAAGTAGCTTCCATGGAGCTGCAGGCGGTGTCCTGGTCTTGGTCGGAGGCCGGCTGGGTGCCGGCCGACTGGGTTGTGCTGGAGCAGCCCTGTTCAGGGACAAGCAGCTAGAGAAAAGAAGAAGAGTAGGTTTTCCAAGGAGCTGCTAGGCGTGTCCTGTCTTGGTCTGTGGCTGGCTGGGTACCTGCGACCGTGCGGGTGAGCTGAGCAGCCCTGTTCAGGGACAGGCAGCTTCCATGGAGCTGCAGGCGAATGTCCTGGTCTTGGTCGGTGATTGACTGGGTGCGGCCGACCGTGGGTGAGCTGGAGCAGCACTGTTCAGGGACAAGCAGCTTCCAAGGAGCTGCAGGCGGGTGTCCTGGTCTTGGTCGGTGGCTGGCTGGGTGCCGCCTACCGTGGGTGAGCTGGAGCAGCCCTGTTCAGGGACAGGCAGCTTCCAAGTAGCTGCAGGTTGGTGTCCTGGTCTTGGTCGGTGGCTGGCGGGTGCGCGGCCGACCGTGGGTGAGCTGGAGCAGCCCTGTTCAGGGACAAGCAGCTTCCAAGGAGCTGCAGGCGGGTGTCCTGGTCTTGGTCGCTGGCTGGGTGGTGCCGGCCGGCAGTGGGTGAGCTGGAGCAGCCTTGTTCAGGGACAAGCAGCTTCCAAGCAGCTTCCAAGCAGCTGCAGGCAGGTGTCCTGGTCTTGGTCGGTGGCTGGCTGCGCCGGCCGACCGTGAGTGAGCTGGAGCAGCCTCTTCAGGGACAAGCAGCTTCCAAGTGGCTGCAGGCGGGTGTCCTGGTCTTGGTCAGTGACTGGCTGGTTGCGGCCCGGGCCGTGGGTGAGTGGAGCAGCCCTGTTCAGGACAAGCAGTTTCCAAGGAGCTGCAGGCGGGTGTCCTGGTCTTGGTCGGTGTCTGACTGGGTGCCGGCCGAACGTGGGGTGAGCTGGAGCTGCCCTGTTCAGGGACAGGCAGCTTCCATGCAGCTGCAGGCGCAGTGTCCTGGTCTTGGTCGGTGGCTGGCTGGGTGCTGGCCGACCGTGGGTGAGCTGGAGCAGCCCTGTTCAGGGACAGGCAGCTTCCACAGCTGCAGGCGAGTGTCCTGGTCTTGGTCGGTGGCTGGCTGGGTGCCGACCGACCGTGGGAGAGCTGGAGCAGCCCTGTTGAGGGACAAGCAACTTCCAAGGAGCTTCAGGTGAGTGTCCTGGTCTTGGTCGGTGGCTGGCTTGGTGCTGGCCGACGACAGAGTGCGCTGGAGCAGCCCTGTTCAGTGACAAGCAGCTTCAAGGAGCTGCAGGTGGTGTTCTGGCATTGGTCGGTGGCTGGCTGGGTGCAGGCCGACCGTGGGTGAGCTGGAGCAGCCCTGTTCATTGACAAGCAGCTTCAAGGAGCTGCTGGCAGGTGTCCTGGTCTTGGTCGGGTGGCTGGCTGGGTGCCGGCCGACTGTGGGTGAGCTGACACTCCTGTTCAGGGACAAGCAGCTTCCAAGGAGCTGCCAGCGGGTGTCCTTGTCTTGGTCGGTGGCTGGCTGGGTGCCGCCGACAGTGGGTGAGCTGGAGCAGCCCTGTTCAGGGAGAATCAGCCTGCGAGAGCTGCAGCGGGTGTCCTGGTCTTCGCCGGTGGCTGGCTGGGTGCCGGGCCGACCATGGGTGAGAGCTGGAGCAGCCCTGTTCAGGAACTAGCAGCTAGAGAGAAGAGACAGAGCAGGTCTTCCAAGGAGCTGCAGGCGTGTGTCCTGGTATTGGTCGGTGGCTGGCTGGGTGCCGGCCGACCGTGGGTGAGCTGGAGCAGCCCTGTTCAGGGACAAGCAGCTTCCATGGAGCTGCAGGCGGGTGTCCTGGTCTTGGTCAGTGGCTGGCTGGGTTCCTGCTGACCTGGGTGAGCTGGAGCAGCCCTGTTCAGGGAGAATCAGCTTCAAGGAGGTGCAGGCGGGTGTCCTGGTCTTCGCGGGTGGCTGGCTGGGTGCCGTCCGACCGGCGGTGAGCTGGAGCAGCCCTGTTCAGGAGAAGCAGCTTCCGAGGAGCTGCAGGCGGTGTCCTGGTCTTGTTCGGTTCCTGACTGGGTGCCAAGCCGACCGTGGGTGAGCTTTAACATTCCTGTTCAGGGTCAAGTAGCTTCCATGGAGCTGCAGGCGGTGTCCTGGTCTTGTCGGTGGCGGCTGGGTGCCGGCCGACTTTGGTTGTGCTGGAGCAGCCCTGTTCAGGGACAAGCAGCTAGAGAAAAGAAGACAGAGCAGGTTTTCCAAGGAGCTGCTGGCGTGTGTCCTGGTCTTGGTCTGTGGCTGGCTGGGTACCTGCGGCCGTGGGTGAGCTGGAGCAGCCTGTTCAGGGACAGGCAGCTTCCATGGAGCTGCAGGCGAATGTCCTGGTCTTGGTCGGTGATTGACTGGGTCCGGCCGACCGTGGGTGAGCTTGAGCAGCTCTCTTCAGGGACAAGCAGCTTCCAAGGAGCTGCAGGCGGTGTCCTGGTCCTGGTCGGTGGCTGGCTGGGTGCGGCCTACCGTGGGTGAGCTGGAGCAGCCCTGTTCAGGGACAGGCAGCTTCCAAGTAGCTGCAGGTTGGTGTCCTGGTCTTCGCCGGTGGCTGGCTGGGTGCCGGCCGACCGTGGGTGAGCTGGAGCAGCCTGTTCAGGGACAAGCAGCTTCAAGGAGCTGCAGGCGGGTGTCCTGGTCTTGGTCAGTGGCTGGCTGGGTACCTTCCGACCTTGGGTGAGCTGGAGCAGCCCTGTTCAGGGAGAAGCAGCTTCGAGGAGCTGCAGGCGGGTGTCCTGGTCTTGTTCGGTTCTGACTGGGTGCCAGCCGACCGTGGGTGAGCTTTCAGCATCCCTGTTCAGGTGAAGTAGCTTCCATGGAGCTGCAGGCGGTGTCCGGTCTTTCGGTCGGCTGGGTGCCGCCGACTGTGGTTGTGCTGGAGCAGCCCTGTTCAGGGACAAGCAGCTAGAGAAAGAAGACAGAGCAGGTTTTCCAAGGAGCTGCTGGCGTGTGTCCTGGTCTTGGTCTGTGGCTGGCTGGGTACCTGCCGACCGTGGGTGAGCTGGAGCAGCCCTGTTCAGGGACAGGCAGCTTCCATGGAGCTGCAGGCGAATGTCCTGGTCTTGGTCGGTGATTGACTGGTGCCGGCCGACCGTGGGTGAGCTGGAGCAGCACTGTTCAGGGACAAGCAGCTTCCAAGGAGCTGCAGGCGGGTGTCCTGGTCTTGGTCGGTGGCTGGCTGGTGCCGCCTACCGTGGGTGAGCTGGAGCAGCCCTGTTCAGGGACAGGCAGCTTCAAGTAGCTGCAGGTTGGTGTCCTGGTCTTGGTCGGTGTGGCTGGGTGCCCGGCGGCCCGTGGGTGAGCTGGAGCAGCCCTGTTCAGGGACAAGCAGCTTCCAAGGAGCTGCAGGCGGGTGTCCTGGTCTTGGTCGCTGGCTGGTAGGTGCCGGCCGGCAGTGGGTGAGCTGAGCAGCCTTGTTCATGGACAAGCAGCTTCCAAGCAGCTTCAGCAGCTGCAGGCAGGTGTCCTGGTCTTGGTGGGTGGCTGGCTGGGTGCGGGCCGTGTGGTGAGCTGGAGCAGCCCTCTTCAGGGACAAGCAGCTTCCAAGTGGCTGCAGGCGGGTGTCCTGGTCTTGGTCAGTGACTGGCTGGTTGCCGGCCGACCGTGGGTGAGCTGGAGCAGCCTGTTCAGGGACAAGCAGTTTCAAGGAGCTGCAGGCGGTGTCCTGGTCTTGGTCGGTGTCTGACTGGGTGCCGGCCGACCGTGGGTGAGCTGGAGCTGCCCTGTTCAGGGACAAGCAGCTTCCAAGGAGCTGCAGGCAGGTGTCCTGGTCTTGATCGGTGTCTGGCTGGGTGCCGACCGACCGTGGTGAACTGGAGCAGCCCTGTTCAGGGACAAGCAGCTTCCAAGGAGCTGTCGGCGGGTGTCCTGGTCTTGGTGGGTGGCTGGCTGGGTGCAGTCCGACCGTGGGTGAGCTGGAGCAGCCCTGTTCATTGACAAGCACTGCCAAGGAGCTGCAGGCGGGTGTCCTGGTCTTGGTCGGTGGCTGGCTGGGTGCCGGCCGACCGTGGGTGGCTGGAGCAGCCCCTGTTCAGGGAGATGCAGCTTCCAAGGAGCTGCAGGCGGAGTCCTGGTCTTAGTCGGTGGCTGGCTGGCTGTCGGCCGCCTGTGGATGAGCTGGAGCAGCCCTGTTCAGGACAAGCAGCTTCCAAAGAGCTGCAGGCGGGTGTCCTGGTCTTGCTCGGTGTCTGGCTGGGCGCCGCCGACCGTGGGTGAGCTGGAGTTGCCCTGTTCAGGGACAAGCAGCTTCCAAGGAGCTGCAGGTGGGTGTCCTGGTCTTGATCGGTGTCTGGCTTGGTGCCGGCCGACCGTGGGTGAGCTGGAGCAGCCCTGTTCAGGGACAAGCAGCTTCCAAGGAGTTGCAGGCAGGTGTCCTGGTGTTGGTCGGTGGCTGGCTTGGTGCCGTCCGACAGTGGTTGAGCTGGAGCAGCCCTGTTCAGGACTAGCAGCTGCAGGAGCTGCAGGCGGGTGTCCTGGTCTTGGTCGGTGGCTGGCTGGGTGCCAGCCGACGTGGTGAGCTGGAGCCGCCTGTTCAGGCACAAGCAGCTTCCAAGGAGCTGTAGGCGGGTGTCCTGGTCTTGGTCAGTGTCTGGCTGGGTGCCAGCCGGCCGTGGGTGAGCTGGAGCAGCCCTGTTCAGGGACAAGCAGCTCAAGGAGCTGCAGGCGGGTGTCCTGGTCTTGGTCGGTGGCTGGCTGGGTGCCGGCCGACCGTGGGTGACCTGGAGCAGCCCTGTTCAGGGACAAGCATCTTCCAAGGAGCTGTAGGCGGGTGTCCTGGTGTTGGTCGGTGGCTGGCTTGGTGCCGTCCAGCAGTGGTTGAGCTGGAGCAGCCCTATACAGGGACTAGCAGCTTCCAAGAGCTGCAGGCGGGTGTCCTGGTCTTGGTCGGTGGCTGGCTGGGTGCCAGCCGACTGCAGGTGAGCTGGAGCCGCCCTGTTCAGGCACAAGCTGCTTCCAAGGAGCTGTAGGCGGGTGTCCTGGTCTTGGTCAGTGTCTGGCTGGGTGCCAGCCGACCGTGGGTGAGCTGGAGCAGCCCTGATCAGGACAAGCAGCTCAAGGAGCTGCAGGCGGTGTCCTGGTCTTGGTCGGTGGCTGGCTGGGTGCCGCGGCCGTGGTTGAACTGGAGCAGCCCTGTTCAGGGACAAGCATCTTCCAAGGAGCTGTAGGCGGGTGTGCTGGTCTTGGTCGGTGGCTGGCTTGGTGCCGTCAACAGTGGGTGAGCTGGAGCAGCCCTGTTCAGGGACAAGCAGCTTCCAAGGAGCTGCAGGCGGTGTCCTGGTCTTGGTCGGTGGCTGGCTGGGTGCAGGCCGACCGTGGATGAGCTGGAGCAGCCCTGTTCATTGACAAGCACTTCCAAGGAGCTGCAGGTGGTGGCCTGGTCTTGGTCGGTGGCTGGCTGGGTGCCGGCTGACCGTGGTGAGCTGGAGCAGCCCGTTCCGGGACAAGTGGCTTCCAAGGAGCTGCAGGCGGTGTCCTTGTCTTGGTCGGTGGCTGGCTGGGTGCCGCCGACAGTGGGTGAGCTGGAGTAGCCCTGTTCAGGGAGAAGCAGCTTCAAGGAGCTGCTGGCGGGTGTCCTGGTCTTGGTCGGTGGCTGGCTGGGTGTCGGCCGACCGTGGGTGAGCTGGAGCAGCCCTGTTCAGGAGAAGCAGCTTCGAGGAGCTGCAGGCGGGTGTCCTGGTCTTGGTCGGGTGGCTGGTTGGGTGCCAGCCAACCGTGGTTGAGCTGGAGCAGCCCTGTTCATGACAAGCAGCTTCCAAGGAGCTGCAGGCGGATGTCCTGGTCTTGGTCGGTGGCTGGCTGGGTGCCGGCCGACCGTGGTGAGCTGGAGCAGCCCTGTTCAGGGACAAGCAGCTTCAAGGAGCTGCAGGCGGTGTCCTGGTCTTGGTCGGTGGCTGGCTGGGTGCCGTCCGACCGCGAGTGAGCTGGTGCAGCTCTGTTCAGGTACAAGCAGCTAGCTTTAGCTAGGTACTAATTAAGGTACCCTGATGGTTGGTTATGTTTAGTTGAGAGCTATAGTGATGGCTTTGTTCGTACATAAAGATCTTGGATTTTGTTTTGCTAAGGTTTAGTACTAGTCATTGATTTAATAACCAGTTCTCTATTTCCAGGAAATTAGTTTGTAGCTTGTGCTGAAGAGCATTCAGGTGGAGTCTTTCCAAAAGATTAGTGCATCATCTGCATACAGTAGGAGCTTACAGTTGCAGGCTCTAGGGATGGCATTCAGGAATAGAGTGAATAGGAGCGGCCTAGTATTGATCCTTGTGGTACACCGACTTAACTGCAAGTTTAGAGGATAGAGTGGTATTTATTTTTACTTCTTGTGTCCGGTCTGTGAGGTAATTCTTGAACCAGAGTATGGCGTCTGGACCTAGGTTGAGTGATGGGAGTTGTTGTAAAGTAAATCATGATTAACAGTATCGAAGGCTTTCGTTAGAGCTATGAAAATTGCTCCTGCAAGGTCACCCGCGTCGAGAGCTTCCTGTATATAAGACGTGAAGCGTGAGGAGGAGCCGTGGTGGTGCTATGACCTGCTCTGAAGCCATATTGTTCTTGGCAGAGTAGTGAGTGATTTGTCAGGTACTCAGTGAGTTGGTCTGCCACTATTCTTTCGAGGGCTTTTGAGAGAGGGGAAGAATCGTGATTGGTCTGTAGTTACCAGGGTCAGTTGGGTCTCCTTTTTAGTAAAGGAGTGATGACACCTTTTCCAGAGAGTTGGGAATTGCACTAAGTGAAGTGATAGGTTAAATATTTTAGTTAGGTGAGGGATAGTTACATCTAGTGTTAATGCAGGATCTTTAGGTCAAGCTATCACTGCTGTATCTTTTGTCTTTTAAGGCTTGTGTGAGGTAGAGTTTGGTTTTATTGCACGAGATAGATTTAAACTGGAAAGGTGGGCTGCTGGTCTTGGGGGACGGGTTGTGTGGTGACAAGTTGGCAGGGCTAAAGAAGTTTGGAGGAGTACGTGACTGAGGTCTGAGAAAGAATTATTCAGCACATTGGCTATTACGGTGGGGTCTTGTGAGGGGTGCCATTATGAGTTATTTGAGTGGGTGGTTGGCTAACAGATTTCCCATATAGTTCTTTGATGTTTTTCCAAAGCTTTCCCTGCACCCCAGGACTCTGTTAGGCTTGTTTGTAGTGGTTTGCCTTAGCTTGTCGAATGGCGTTGTACACTTATTTCTGGCCTCCCTGTAGAGCTGCCTGTCATGAGGGACTTTGAATCAAGGGCTTTGTACCAGAGATTATCTCTATGTAACATCTGGTCTAGTAGGGGTTGTGTTATCCACGCGTATCCCTTGCTTTTATAAACTTTTGGCAAGGGGGCATGTTTGTCACAGGCTGTATTGAATATATTTATAAAGGAGGTGAGGGCTCCATCGATGGATGTGGTGGTGTGGACCTGGGATCAGTCACTGGAGGATAGGCTGTGGATAATCTTGAATATTGCTCCCTGTTTGAGGTGTCTTTGGTAAGATAATTTAGGGCGTATGTGAGGGCTCCTGTTGGACCAGGTGCAGGAGAGAGGAGTGGTCACTAAGGACGTCTGGGAGGACTTTGATGTCAGATAGGTGTTTGGGGAGTTCGTCAGGGTGAGATCAAGGAGTGTATGTGCACCTGTTCTTGGGTCCCGACGTGTGGGGTTAGGACAACTTGAGTCAGATTGTGTACCATTGCTGCGTCTTTAAAGGGATCTGCTCCTTTTGATAACCAATTTACATCAAAGTCACCCATTAGTATGAGATTGCTATTTGTGGGGAGCATAGCTATATTAGCCAGTATGGAATCAAATGCTTCTCTCTGGTTGTTGGGTATATAAACAGACATTATATTCAGTGGTTTCCGCAGGAGCCAATTGTAATCTTGATGGTGACTGCTTGGGCACCAATTTTGGGTTTGGCAGAGGGATTAGTAGAGGCTTAAATTTTGCTCTGGCATAGATAGCGCATCCACCTCCCTCTTTACTTCCCAATCATCTCTAAATATAGTGTAGTTATTTAATGCAACTGCGAGTCAGGGATCAGAGTAGTTAACCATGTTTCTGATAGGGCAAGGATGTCAGGAGATTGTTGTGCTACCCACCCCTGGAGAAGAGTTAACTTTTTGGTAGGCTATGTATGTTCATGGAAGCCAGCTTCAGACCTGCATTGCTTGGGTTTTGTAGTAGTAGCTGGGGACGGCCCTGGGTTAGGGTGTATATCGCCAATAGTAGTAGTAACAAGAGCGCATGCCTGAGTATAGTTAGCTGTAGCCGTTTTGAGAGTCTTTATTGTTGCTTGTAATTGTAATGTTATTTTGAGCTATGCATGGCATGGGAGAGCATGGATCAGTAGAGCTTTTGAGCATGTAAAGGAGAGGGTTGGAAAAACAGGTGGTTTGCGTAGGGTAGTGGAGCTTGGGCTGCCTTCCTAGTCCATCCGTGGTGTAGCTAAGGTTCAAAGTTATGTTAGAGAAGGGATGTAGGTTCATATGGCCAGTGGTTGGGAGGTTGTTACTTGGATGGATAGGTGGGGATATATAGGAGACCAAAGTTAACGTTATTATTATTTGAATAAGTTTCGTTTGGCTGCTTAACATGGTTATTTATTTATTTATTTTTGGTATTACTTTCCTCTGTTTTTGAACGTGAGCCCCTACTGTTCAATTGATATAACCAGCAAATGGAAAAGTGAGCTGATAGGATTTTGCGCTCGTGATGCAGCCTATAAATGTGAGTCGACCAAGGGTGGTGGTGGGGGCGGTGGGAGCCAGTGCGCAGCGCGGAGGGGCTTAAATCTCGTGAGGAAAGAGGAGCTGCCTGCCGAGCACTTACTCTGCAAAGGAGGGCTTGTGGGGGATTCGAACTCGTCCTCGCGACCACCCATGACCTTGCTTTGGGGAGGGCTTCAAGGAAGTGCCCTCTCGACCTCCTGGTCCTCGGTTTGTGGACAAGGGAGAAAGGGTAAGTGAGCTACTTAAATACAAAAGCCAACAGGGCATTTCACAAGTGCTGGGCTTACAGTGCAGTCTTGGTTTCAGCTTTAACCACAAGAAAATATTTTTTTTTTTTTTTAGCTGAAAACACTTTAGCTTCTGAGCAACTTAGCCAGAACTACTCTATGTGGGGCTAGGATTTTAAAATGAGGCCAGTAGATGAGAGGTGCTCTGAACTGCAAACAATTATTTCATTTAAATTAAAGTAGTTTTGGTGCCAGAAAAGGCACTTACAGGCACTGGCAAGGTTTACAATACAGCAAGCAGCTACAATAGTGAACTACAGTTTAAACAACACAGTGCACATTAGCTGTTTGGTGCCAGAATCAGTGAGAGTCCTCTTGGCAAATTTCACAGTCAACTTCGAGTGTGGGGACACAAATTCAGTTCAGCAAATTCCTGCAATGTCCTAAATCTACAGGAAAGAGAGCTGCCTGCCGTGAGAGAACTTACTCTGCAAAGGAGGGCTTGTGGGGATTCAAACTCGGTCCCATGCGACCACCAGTGACCTGCTTTGGGGAGGGCTTCAAGGGAGTGCTCCTCTCGACCTCCTGGTCCTTGGTCTGTGGACAAGGGAGAAAGGGTAAGTGAGTTACTTAAATACAAAGCTAACAGGGCGTTTCACAAGGGCTGGGCATACAGTGCAGTCTTGGTTTCAGCTTTAACCACAAGAAAAGATTTTTTTTTTTAGCTGAAGACACTTTAGCTTCTCTGGGCGACTTAGCCAGAACTACTCTATGTGGGGCTGGGATTTTAAAATGAGGTGCCAGTAGATAAGAGGCGCTCTGAACTGCAAACAATTATTTCGTTTAAATTAAAGCAGTTTTGGCACCAGAAAAGCGCTTACAGGCACTGGCAAGATTTACAATACAGCAAGCAGCTACAATAGTGAACTACAGTTTAAACAACACAGTGCACATTAGCTATTTGGCGCCAGAATCAGCGAGAGTCCTCTTGGCAAATTTCACAGTCAACTTCGAGTGTGGGGACACAAATTCAGTTCAGCAAATTCCTGCAATGTCCTAAATCTCGCAGGAAAGAGGAGCTGCCTGCCGTAGAGCACTTACTCTGCAAAGGAGGGCTTGTGGGGGATTCGAACTTGGTCCCTCGCGACCGCCATGACCTTGCTTTGGGGAGAGCTTCAAGGAGTGCCCCTCTCGACCTCCTGGTCCTTGGTTCTACAAAGGAGGACTGGTGGGGGATTGAACTTGGTCCCTGCGACCGCCCGCGACCTTGCTTTGGGAGGAGGGTTTCAAGGAAGTGCCCTCTCAACCTCCTGGTCCTTGGTTCTGCAAAGGACGGCTGTGGGGATTCAAACTTGGTCCCTCGCGACCGCCCCCACGACCTTGCTTTCGGGGAGGCTTCATGAAGTGCACCTCTCGACCTCCTGGTCCTCGGTTCTGCAAAGGAGGGCTTGTGGGGATTCGATCTCGGTCCTCGTGACCGCCGCGACCTTGCTTTGGGGAGGGCTTAAGAAGTGCCCTCTCAGCCTCCTGGTCCTCGGTCTGTGGATCACCTTGGTGACAACTAAAGGCTGGTTTTTAAACAGTAGTGGAATGCCGAATTGCGGTATGGTGGGGATGACGGAGTTTGAAAACAACTTGTGGAACTTCTCTTTTGATACCTGGGAATTAAAAAGTGGAAAAGGTTGTTCAGAAATCCAACACATTTTGAAGGTGTAGATGATAAGATCTGAATATATTTTTACTTTGGGGTGAAAATTGACGCCTAGAAGCCGAAGTCAGATCCTATATATGCAGCTACACAGTCGTAGTGGAACACTAAAGATGCAATTTTCTGCAGATTGGTCTGTTTGGATTGGTTGTGAGAAGATAGTGAAGGACTGGGAGGAGGAGAATGAATTAAGGAGGACTATTGAATATTTCAAATTCTGCAGGATCTTCAGTTCATTGGAAAAATCAACACAGGCTTATTTTTGTGCACTTTGTATACTTGTGTACAGATTTAAGATGATAATACTGGTGTCTTTAGGGGAATAAGTGTGGACCACTGTGGTTCTTGTTTTTATCTCAGGACGTTTTTAGGGGTATAGCCTAATAACAAGCACCGCCAACACTGAGGTTGGATAAGATAGAGTTGAGTTGTTTGAATAGTGTTAGTAAATGGCTGCTGCTTCTTAAACACACTGAGAAAAGCACGTTAGGAATATAATAGCTAATTAGTCTTTCTTGCCCAAAGACAGGAAGACATATTTATATATTTTATAGAGAATAAGAGAATAAGGATATTTAAGCTGTTCTGAAATAGTTTTGTGAGATAGCTCTTTGAGAGTAAAATGTGCACTATTATTGCACAATTACTGAACTGTTATATTATTGCACTATCTGATGTTTACAAGAAGTGGCAACATGCTCGCTACAAAGGGGAAAAGGAAAAGTATTGGAGGAGAAATTAAATAAAATAGAATAATAATAATGGATGTGTATTTTATGATCGTTATGTATCACTTCTACCCTACAGAGCAAAAATTCTACACATATGCTGAGGCACTGAAAAATACTACTAAGCTGGCCTCTGAGAAGGTTGATGATTTGGGGAAAAATTAAGTTATGAGACTGATAGAATAGATAAGAATGCTGAATCAGTCAGTAATTTTGATGATGATGAAGAGATACTTTCCACCATTCAAAATTTTCAAAAGGAAAACAAAAATAAAAGCAAGCCCTGTAATAATTAATCTGAGGAGATTGTTGGTAAATAAACTACATAGAAAAACATCACTGATTTTTTTTTTATCTCCAAATCTAAATGTAAAGTAAGGAAAATAATGCAATAGAGGCTATAGATTCTCTTCAGGAGGTTTCGACTGTAGAGTTGACAGAGAATTTGGTTACTGCCCTCAGAAATGAACAGGAATCAAGATTAAATTATATAGTCCCTTAGAAATGTCTTCAAGACTTTCCGAAAATCTGGATAACGTTTGTAAAGAATCTGTTACTGAGGCTCTGTCAGTAAGAAATGATTTTTCTATACTGACAGGATCCCAACAACAGAATTTGAGAAGATGGATAAAAAGTAGAACAAAAAGTAATAGAAGAATATCTTTTGCTCAATGCCCAGACACATTGTCAAAATATACCTTTAAGGCACTGACACACCCAGTTATGGCAAATGTAGTGCTGCTAGAGGACTTAAGAGACCTAAAAATAATATGGAGAGCTCTATTAATATTTTATCTTTAAAATTACAACAATTTGAGAAAAATGGATGAAGTTTTCTGCCAAAAAAGGACAGGCAAACTTTCTTTTCATCGATTCATATTCAAATTATCCACTGAAAGATAAAGGAAACGGAAGGTCCACAGAAATGAAAAGGAAAAGAAAGGGTGGAAAAAATCTAAAGCAAAAGTAACAAAAGTCAGAAAAGTAATTATAGAAAAGTGTACAAGTTACAGTTTAGTAAGAAAGGAAAAATTGATGAATGAGGAAAGCATTATCAAGAATAGTTCAGGAGAAAAGAGAGAGTATTGGAAAAAACAAAATGTACGAATGTAACAATCCCCATTGATAAGACAACTGATGTAATAAATGAAAAAAAAGATTGCTAGATGGAAATGAAGTCTGTTTAAGACTTGATGGTATGTACCAGAAAGTAGATGAATCATCGAATCATTAAAAGACCTTATTGAGTATTTAACCACTGCAGAATTGGGTATAAGCCAGGCTAAGGGTAATATCATTATGGCATGTAGGGATGAAAATCATGAGCAAAAACAGTGCATGTACTGTCCCTGACATGACCCTAGCAAAGTCCATCTGGGCCAAAACTACAGGCTTTCCCTACTGGGTTTAAGTTTATGGGCTCCTATTTCCTGGAAAACCATCACTGCCCACATCAAGCAATCTTATGGGACTGAGATTATCTTTATCTGAATGTTTTCAAGGAAAATCTAATTCCGCTACAATGGGATTTTAGTAATTTACCAGTAAACAGTAAGGACTTTAATCCCTACATACTGTCTTTTTGGTGTAGGTAAACTTCCGAGGAAAATGAGGAAGTCCTGAATGCATATAAAATTCTCTTATCAGCTCTTATCTTGAGTGACCAAAGGGAAAATTGCATTTGTTATGCAAGGAGAGTTTTCACCGGATGAAATGGATAGTCAGATAGATGTTTGCTGTGCATCAGCTGAATTATTTTCTTTGATAAAATGCAATGTGGAGATTTTAGATAGTGCTGGTATATTAGAAATGGATTTGTTTAATTTTTATGATGAAGGACCTTGGGTTTCTGATCTAGAACATTGACTAGGAACAGTTGGTGAAAACTCTACAGAAACTTCTGTTATCTTTGAACAAAGTAATTTACATGTTATGCTGTTATCTTGGAATATCACAGGACTGTGTAACAAGCTGGCAGACCAGGAATGTATGGGATTTTTATTAAAGCATGAAATGCTTACTATGCAAGAGACTTGGGCATTGGAGAATGTAAATATTAACGGATATCAAGCAGTCTTAAACCCAGCGACTAAAAATAAAAAAAATGGTAGACCAAAGGGGGCAGGCTATATTTATAAAAAATGGATTTAAGATTTCCATAATAGAAGTTATTAAAAATGTACAAAATTATATTCTGGTTGTTATTCTCATAGAGCAGGTTAAGCTGATTCTGGTTAATGTATACTTCCCTCCGTCTAAAAAATTAGATAAATTTAGAAACATCTGGGCCCAGATATTGAAACTGCACCCAAAAAGTGTGCAACAGCAGGAGCAAGTGCAAGTCCACTGCGCCCGTGTGCAAGAAGCGATATTCAAAAACTGCACAGGCCAGGATGCACCTGTGGCACCACGACTGAATAATCGCCACCTGTGCCATAGCACAACCAGGGATGTGCAGTTGTGCATTTCAGATGCACACCATAGTGCAACAAGGGATGCTCAGTGGAGCAGTCCAGATGTGCCATAGCGCAAATCAGGGTGCCCGTGGAGCAGGGCAGCAATGCAGCAGCACAACTAGGGATGCACAGGGACAGGATGCAGGGCCCACCACCCATACCACAGATTGGCAGAGGAGCACACAGCAGAACAGACATCACCACCCACCCCATGCACTGCACAACCGGAGGAGAGCTGGAATAACCACTGGCCCATGGATACCAGCAACCAACCCACAGCCAGGGCATGGTGCCCCAGCACACACCCTGGCAAGCTGTGACTGGCACACAAGGAGGGCTGACCACCCCTGCCACACCATCCCACCAATGCAGATCACACCCTGCACCATGATCCCCAAGCACCCTTCCCCAGAGTAGCACCCCAACAGTGCAGGACACCCCATGCATGCCACCACCCCACTGTGACAATGCAACCCTGTGTACCATGGAACCATGCAAGGCAGCCCACCATGTGCACCCTGCAGCAGGTGGCAACAGCGATGCAACAACAGCATACACAGTGCCACCCTGCACGTTCCCCACTCCAGGTACAGCTGAGAGACCGACCATGTGTCGGCACACGAGTACCCCATGCGACAGGGTATGCCCCGGACCCAACCACCAGCAGTACAGCACCCTGTACACCCTTCCAAGGACACATCCCATCCCAGCATTGGCCACAACAGCCAGCACAGACACACACAGTGTTGCATGGAAGCATCGCAACACAGGATGTAACACAGTGCATGGACAAACACCCAACCATACCAAGAGCACACCAACACAGGGACACAGTAGCTGGTCAACCAAGCCACTGGCATGTGGCCACGGCAGCTGTGTACACATGTCCAGCACCCTACATGGCACAGGTGTGCCAGCCACCTCGTGCAGGCACCATGAAGCTGTATGCCACCAGCATGCAGCTGGAGCACAAGTGACAGACACTGGAGCACATCCCTGCAACAGACACAAGTGACAGCATGGAGGGGACAACAACAGTGGAGGCTACAGTGCCACGAGGCAGACGTGCACCATACTGGTGATAGGAGGCAACCTAGCATTGTGCCGGGTACAGTGGTTGTCCAGCATGGACAGCCACCACTGACATGCCAACAGACCGTGCATATCACAGACATGCAAGGGTGTCAGCTGCACAGGCCATGGATGGTCTGACAGGAGTGCCATGCACACAGTGCAGGCACCGTGGACCACTGCACACAGGCATCCAGTGCACGAGAACAACACACAAACCATAGACAGTGACTGATCCCCGCCCACACCATAGGTGGTTCCCTTCTGACATACACACACACACGCCCATGCTGCACCACTCCTGACGCCATGCACACCACTATGCTGAGCACCTGTAGCCCGCTGCAAATCAGAGACCACCACAGTTGTCATAACAAAACAAATGTATTAAAAGAGGTAAGCAACAAAATTATTTACAAATATTTACAATGGGGAAGGGCCACATACCAGGTGGGGTGGGTAAGGGGCAGGGGTGAACATATAGGAGAGGGAAGAAAGGGCGTGAGGGTGGGTCCAGGGGGTAAGATATTTCAGGGCATGGATGGCCCTATTGTCCACCCTGCTCATCATCCATGTGGTGCTGACGTGTCCCTCTGCCTCCTGACCCCATGCGGTCCATTCTGTGGAGAACCTCCAGGGACGTCCTCACCAACTGCAACAACTCCTGCAGTCCCTCTCTATGGCCAGAAGTTGCTGTCCACCTAGGACAAGGGAGCAGAGTCAAACGTGTGACTGTCCAGCCCCTGCAGCCCATCCATTGTGCATGGCATACAGCCATGTGCCACTCTTCTGTGATGGTGTGCGACTACCCACAGTGACTGCGTCCACAAGACCTGCCTACCCAGAAACCCACAGCCATGTGGACCACTGCACACACCACCGCCCATGTTCTGCACAGCACCACCTTGGCCATACAGTGACTTGGCTATGCGGTGTGAAGGCAGTGGCACAGCCATGTACCAGTGCATGCATGGACCACCATTGACACACTCCCAGACATGCAGTGCCACTGGACAGTGCTGACTGTAACAAGTTGCATGCATGGCAGTGGTGTCAATGGATGGTGGCCATGTCCCGCTGCCCACCCTGTTACACAGCATGCAATAGTAATCATGGATGTAAGGCACCACCATCATAAGGCTGGTCCCTGCACCTCTGCGGACCTTCATCCCTTCCAGCCGCTGGTCCTCCTTGCAGTGCCTCATCTCTGTCACCGCCTGTGCTCCTCTGGGCCTAGATGCAAACATGGAGAGAGGAACATCAGTACAATTCGGTAGCAAAGTCCCCTGCCACGATGTGCGTGCAATCCCACACAGCGATACCCATCCACCCTCCCCCGATACCACCACCATGGCCAACACTGAATGACCCCCCATGTGCGGACACATGCAACTGTGATACCCATATGGATGTTAACAGTGTATGGATGGGGCACCTACCTGGCCGTGGCACCATGCCCTCCTGGAACATCCCTGAAGGTGGGCAAGCATGTCCGTGTCCCTGCGCTGGAGGTCCCTGTACCTGTGGTGACACTGCTCGGCCATGTGCCCATTCCGTGGCCTCCTCCAGCACAACCGCCACCTCATCCTCACTGCACTCCTGGCCTGTCCAGGTGCATCCTCCTCTAGTGCCCCCAGCATGAGGCTCTACAATGTACCAAATTGGCAATTCAACCTGGTTGCACATAGCAGCCCTTCTCTGTGCCATCTCAACAGATAGTTGGAGTCAAAATGGCACTTCGGCAGTGTGGTCCACACGTGCAGATGCTGCATGGTACAGCGCTGCCATTCCCTATCATGCTGTCACTGAACAGCGTGATAGTGGTGCACCATGTGCCTGGGGAAAAGGTCGAGCACAGGGTCAAGGGTCTCTCGCGCATGGACAGCCACAGCGCAATTGGAACCCGATATGTAGCACCATTGGGTGTCTGTGTGCCACTCCTGTAGTGGTCTACAGCACTGTGGCCCAGTGTGCCTACAGTGCCCCAGTGGTACAGCACCATGTACATGAACAGCGCAGTAGTGCCACTGGCACAATGGTGGCTGTGCCCTGCATTGCCTCCTGTGCACAGCACGTCAGCAGCATGGCAGGCATCTGTGTCATCACCCGGGCATGCGCAGTTCGGTGTGTACTGCACATGTCACAGAACCGCGCCTTTGCCTGAGCACGCTCAACACAATTGCGCAACAACAGCGATATTCAGCTGACATGTGCAAATCAGCTAATCAGCCATTCAATGGCACAGACACTGCATTTGCATCCACTTAAAAAATGCCTCGCCTCATTTTCATGCTTTGCACTATAAAAAATGTGACATTGGGCTGCACTGGCCATAGTCGGTTACTGCAGACTATTGTAGTGAGTTGCATGCTGTTTGGGAGTGTGGACTGTGGTGTGTGGGACATGCATGGAACTGCACAGTCACAGGTAACACCTGTCATTCTCACAGGATGAATAATGACTGATTGTGAGGTGGAGGAAGAGGAACAGAGACGTGAGCAGAAGAGGAGGCCTAACTTCATCAAGGCAGAAACAGATACCCTGTTTGAGGCCTACCTCGACCAGGAGCTGCTGCTCAGCGGACGCCAGGGAACACCACAGGCCCATGCTGCTGCATGGGAAGAGGTGGTGCATGCCATCAACCTGCATGGCAGCCACCAGCGGTCCATGCAGGAGTGCAAAAGAAGATGGGCACGGACAGGTGGAGGATTAAGGAGAAGATGGCTGCCATCAGGGCAGCATGGTCTCGACGGTGGGGACAGCTGGACATGCAATGCCTGACCCCACAAGAAGAGCAGGTTGCTGGCAGCATGCAGTGTTGTGCCATCGAGGATGTTCCGGTGGTGGATTCCAGATGGGTGGTAGCCCGTCACTGCATGTTAGGTCCTGGTCTGTCAATGGGGGGGACAGAAGGCAGATACATTAATGCTACTGTTTTTCCTTATAGCTCCTGAGCATCTACAGGGTCAGCAGTGGTGGGCTTGTCCACTGAGGGCAGTAGCATGGAGACAGAGGAGGCCCGTCCACCTCCACAGGCATATGAGGTCAGGGCGACAGTGGGCCCACCTGGATGTCACGGAGTCAAGGAGAGCCCTGCCTGTGTCCCAACATGCGGCATCCTTGGATGCCGGCATGCTGAGACTAAGGCTGGTGCGGGTCCATCACTTATGATGATGGAGCTAACTTCATGGGCAGTGATATGTGTGGGCCACAGGATGGTCACACAGCAGGTGACATCACGGGTATGGCCATGGGTGGTGCCACCGTGGAGGCCTGCGTGACATCACAGTCCCAGCCTGTGCCTGTCTGCACCAGTGGGGCAGCACTGGTGTGTGTCAGGACAGTGGGGCTGTTGTGGCCACTGCAGTGGCACCATTGAGCCCTGGAGAGTGGCAGCTGGAGGGCAGTGTCGGCAGTTGGCCAATGGCCATGGGGTTACAGTGTCAGGGGCGGCATCAGTGCACCACCTGTGACATGCCCAGGCCTGGCCTGGTGTGCAGCACCCCATCCTCAGGGGTGCTGACCATCAGAGCCATGAACACCATGAGGGACAGCATGCCGATCAGGCAGATGACCTCTTAGATGAGCACACCCGCATACTCCAAGCATCAGTCAATCAGCAGGTGCGGCTTGATGGCGGTGTATGCATTCAGTGTGGCTCTGCACCAGGCAGAGGAGCGGTGCAGCAGAGACACGCTCTGCTCCTGGCAGGGATGGACCGGATGTGGGAGGATGTGACCGCTGCCATTGACAGGCAGACACAAGCAATCACAGCTGTCATGGCCACAATGGGCACACAGCTAGTTGCCCATGTGCAGACACCGTGCAGTGCAATGTTCATCCCCTGTTCCCAGTGTCGTGTGACACCCTCCTTGTCGACACGGGTTCAGCTGTGGGCATCCCGAAACGCGCCTGGTACAGGCATGTTCAGTGTGCTGCAGACCCCTGCGGCAGACCGAGCATTCACGCAGTGGAACCCCTGGGGACCGTCGGTGTCACCCCATGAGGCCATTGGTCAGCCTGTCACTGCTGGCGGGTCTCAGCGGGGCTGCCCATGTATCCATGGCAGCTGTGGCACTGTGCGCGTGACTGACCTGTCTGCCAGCATGGCCTGTCTGATGCTGCCCTGTGTGCACTGTGTTGTTCAATGTGCAATACACGGGTGGGTACCTGTCCCAGCATGCACGCACACGATCCATCTGCACACCCTCCCAGCTGATGTCCACTGTGGCATGTGCAGGATGATGCCTGCATTGTGCTGTCTGCCACTGGGCAATGGTGCCCAGCGTCTGACACATGCACAATGACAGGCACTGGGCGTGGTGGTCTGTGGATGCGTGTGTGTGGCTAGGAGTGGCGGTCGGGGTCAGGTGCCTCCTACCCTTTGTGCATGTCTTGTGAGGTGTGTGTGTGTTGACCATGTTCCGTGTTGAGACCTTTCCCATCCCTGGACGGTGTGCAGTTCCATACTCGGCCAATTCCCTTAACGACATGCACCCTGGTGTTTGTCCAAGAGTGTTGTGGGTTATGCCTTTGCCACGGTGGTTGCACATGGCCCCATGACTTACCTGTGTTGGTTGAAGTCTCTCTGTGATGGTGTCCCAGTGCAGCTGTGCCATCCGGATCAGTCTGGAGTCACTTTGACCAAGGGGAGCTGCCCATCACCATCTTCACCAGCATCCTCATAGTCACCATTGCTGTCCCCTCTCGACCTGTACGGGCTATCCCACAGTCATTGGCCATGTTGTGCAGGATGCAACAGGCCAAGAATAGCCTGCAGGCCTTGAGAGGCTGTACTGTAGGGAACCACCAGACGTGTCCAGGCAACAGAAATGTGCCTCAGCATCCTGAACACCCGCTCAATGACATTGGCGTGTGGTGGCATGTGCCTCATTGTAGCATTGATGTGATGGGGTCGGGGCCACCAGTATGGTGTGAGCAGCCAGAGACAGAGTGGGTATCCTCTGTCACCTGTGTGTAGAGGGTGGACATTAGTTTGGTGATCAGCATTGCCCTGCCTTGTGCCATCTAGGCCAATACCCATGTCACTCTGACTATGTCCCTCCCAAGCTCCATGTCTTTCTGTGTGCTTTGTATACTCACCCACTTGGTGGCCAGTGGGGATGTCCCACTCTTGAACCTGTGGCACAGTACTGACTGGTGCCAGATGAAGGCATCATGTGCTTCCCCAGGGTGCGTGGTACAGACGTGATTATGCGCCCCTGGCATTTCACACCACCTGGCAGTTGATGCTTGCATACCCTTCCAATTCATGTATACGCCCTTCAGGGCCAGGTGGTGTGCGGATGGCCACATGGGTGCAGTCTATTGCCCCAGCATGCCAGGCATATGTGCTACCCTGTGGAACTCCTGTATGTTTGCTGTGAGCTCCGCCAGTGTGCTGGGTAAATGGATATACTCCGTAGCATGTGGCAGCAGTGCGCTGAGGAATTGGGTGAGGTGACTGGGTTGTGCCTGTCGTGTCCCCTGTTGGTCTCTGGAAGGTACCCATGGCCAGCAGGCACATGCAGCTGTAACTTGGTCACCACTGACAGAGCATGGCTCTGTCGTATGGTGCCTGCATCACATCACTGCACAGCTCACAGAGCTGCCTCAGAATTGCCCGGTTCAGGAGGTACGGTCCACGATCTCAGTATCAGTGCACAGCTCGAAGCTGGTGCGGGCTCGGTACTGCCTGTTGGGGCATACCACTGACGGGCCCTTCCACGGTCGCACCCCTGCTGCCTGCCTTCTCACCCCCTCATAACTGCCTCCATCCGGATGGTGGCACTGACCATGTCCCTGGCTTGTGTTACCCCCGGCAGCTGTTTCTGTGTTCCCCGCTGTCCTTGCTGCTACTTCCCTGCACTGGGAACACCTCCTTGTAGTGGTCTCAGTGCTGTGTGCACTTCCCCTTTGGACTACACTGTGGCAGAGGCTCCCCACACCTTCCCTGTTCCTGGGGTTCCAAGTGCTCTGTCTCTGTCCTGCCCTGTCCTGCTCTCAGTGTTCTGTGCCTGTGTGGCTGCCTACAGTTCAGCAACATGTGCCTTTCCTGTAGCGTTCTTGTGCCTCTCTCTTGTTCCTTTTATTTTTGGCTCATTTCGCTATCGGCGCAACTTCCGCTTGCTCCCCTATTGCACATGGTGCATGTTATTGAATATCACTGCCATTTATGCATGGTTCCTCCCCTTGAGTTGCACATGCATTCATTATCATGCGCTCTTACGAGTGTGATTGGAAGGGCGCATCTGCCTCCGCTGAATATCGCAGAATAACACATTTTCAGACTTGTGCTGGTGCATCCCTATTGCGCATGGTGCAACCGTTTTGAATATCTGGGCCCTGGAGTTCTTTGGGGCAGACATTGATACTATCTTTCATAAATATCCAAAGGGTATTCTTATAATAGTGGAGATGTTAATGCTGATTTCAAATTATGATAATTTTCAAAATTTAGAGAATCAGTTAAACCTTAGGTTTTGTAAAAACACACGTAGTGAGGATAAGGAGTAAATGAGCGAGGCCAGGGTTTAATACAATTTATTGAAGAAAATGCCCTGATGGTTTTGAATGGAAGAATAGAAGGAGATAGGAGGGTGAATATACTTTTTCTCTGGGGTGGGACAGAGCACAAGAGACTATGCCATAATTAATCTGAGTGCCTTAAGAATTTTGTCTCACAAAAATTCTTATGCGATCAGAAAGTGACCAAGTAGCTTTGAGTATGCAAGTTAAGAGTGATAATAACAATACTTCTCATGATTTATTCCCCTGTGTACCCTGGCACAATTAAGTTCAGAAGGGAAACTGAGTTTTAATTTTAGGTCTATTACTGGAAAAGAGGTTGAAAACATACTGAGGGAATTCAAAAAGAAGGAAAATCAAGATCAAGACTGGGATAATATAGAATGGGCTGAGCCCAATTAAACAAACTTAATCAAGACCTTAGAGCACTAATTTATATAAACATTAAAACAGAACCTAAAAAGTAATGATAACATGATTTGATAGAGAATGTAAAAATAAAAAAGGAATCTTAGGAAACTTATTAGATGGACCAGAAACCATCAGTCTAGGGAAAATTATTCATCTTTAAACAGGGTTGGAAACAATATAACAAATTTCTTCAGATAAAGAGGCTAATTTTTAAAAAGAGTTATGGGAAGAGATGTTTCAGATTATTATGACTAAAGATGTCAATGCCTTCTGGAATATGGTTGCAAAAGGAACCAATCAATATCATCTCTCATTATTAGTATATGTTCCAAGAGAAACCTGGGTAAAACACTTTAAAGAAATATTTTGTAAAATTCCTTCCATAGAAAATTCTGACAACGCTTTGCCAGATGGTTTAGGGACAGTAGGGTCATTATTAGTTTTTCTGCTGAGAAATACATCCTCTATAATGATGTTAAAAACAACTAGGCTGCTGGACCAGATTGTATTCACCCACTGTATATAAAGAACACAAGGAATTCTGGATCCATTTGCTACAGTGTTCTTTAATTTATGTGTGAAACATAACTTTATTCCTATATCATGGACTTGTAATATCATAGTTCCAATTCATAAGAAGGGCTCGGTCTATGAGCCAAATACTTTTGCCCTATTAGTTTATTGGACATAAGCACTAAAATATTCTCTAGACTTCTACTGATTAGACTAAATGAGTGGATTGAATCTACCTTTCAAATTTCAATCTATCAGGCAGATTTTCGGAGGGTTTCTCTATGACTGATAATTTGTTTTGTTTAGCACACCTGATTGAAAAGTATGTATACCTGAGGAAATCAAGTTATATGTAGTTTTCCTAGACTTTGAATCAGCATTTGATTCTGTAAATAGGATAAAGCTATGGGAACTCTCATACCAGAAGGGTATGGATTATGGCCTTCTTAGACTAATCCAAAGCTTTACTCAGGCACATCTACATCTGCATCTTTTAGATATAGAAACATAGAAACATAGACTTTGACGGCAGAAAAGGACCACTTGGCCCACCCAGTCTGCCCATTTCCTACCTACTGGATAAGCTGCAGATTCTAGTTAACCAACTGCCTGCTTCCTGCAACCCCCACTATAATTGCTTTGTGTCTGTCCCATGCATGTTTGAATTCCCCACTGTTTTAGACCTAACGACCTCCTCAGGAAGGCTGTTCCATGTATCCACCACTCTCTCCGTGAAAAAGAATTTCCTCACATTACCCCTGAGCCGCCCTCCTCTATCTTTAAACTGTGCCCCTTGTTCTTACATCTCTTTTCTGAAAGATGCTACCCTCCTGGACTTTGTTGATTCCCTTGAGGTACTTGAACATTTCTATCATGTCCCCCTGTCCCTCCTTTCATCAAGGGTATACATATAAGCTCTCTCAGTCTCTCTTCATATGGTTTCTGATGTAGACCCTGCACCATTTTAGTTGCCCTCCTCTGGACTGCTTCCATCCTGTCTATGTCCTTGCGTAGATGAGGTCTCCAAAACTGCACACAGTACTCCAGATGGGGTCTCACCAACTGTCTGTATAGAGGGATAACCACTTCCTTTTCTACTTGTGATGCCCTTCCTATGCATCCCAGTATCCCCTGGCTCTCCTTACTGACTTTTCACATTGCTTACCCACCTTTAGGTCATCTGATATGACTACTCCCAGGTCCCTTTCCATTTTGTTGTTGTTAGTACCTCCCTGCTATTGTGTACTCTTCTCCTGGGTTTTGTTTACCAGGTGCATTACTTTGCACTTCTTTGCATTGAATCTAAGTTGCCATATGTCTGACCATTCCTCCAACCTTGCCAAGTCCTTCTCATCTTTTCTACCCCTCTCTTGTGTATCAACTCTGTTACAGATCTTTGTGTCATCTGCAAAGAGGCATACCTTTCCCTCCAGACCCTCTGCAATGTCACTTATAAAGATGTTAAAGAGGATTGGACCCAGTACTGAGCCCTGAGGTACTCCACTAGTAACCCCCTTTCTTCAGAATGTGTTCCATTCACTATTACCTTCTGTGTCCTGTTGTGCAGCCAGTTCGCTACCAGGCTACCACCCTGGGACCCACTCCCAGGCTGGCTAACTTGATTATTAATCTTTTGTGCGGGACTGTGTCAAATGCCTTGCTAAAGTCTAGGTAGGCCATATCCACAGCCCCTCCCTGGTCTATTACTTGGTCACCCAGTCAAAGAAATCAATTAGATTAGTCTGACATGACCTTCCTGCTGTAAATCCATGTTGCTTTGGGTCCCGTGCCCGTTGGCCTCTAGGTACTCAACAATTCTTTCTTTCAGAAGTGATTCCATCATTTCCCTACCACTGAGGTCAAACTTACAGGTCTGTAGTTTCCTGCTTCTGCCTTGCTCCCACTTTTGTAAAGGGAATCACATCTGCCCTCCTTCAGTCCTCAGGTACCACCCCATCCTGCCATGATTTGTTAAAAGTGTGGTCAGTGGTGTCACTAGGTCCCCTTAGTTCTTTTTAGGATTCTGGGGTGAACCCGTCCAGCCCCATTGCTTTGTCCACCTTGAGTTTTAGGAGTTCTTTCAGGACTCTTTCTTCTGTGAATGGACTGGTATCAACCCCCTACCCAGAGTGCTTCTATTGTCTGGTTTAGGTAACTGTCCTCATCTTCTTTTGTGAATACTGAGCAAAAGTATTCGTTCAGTATCTCTGCCTTTTCACTGTCTCCTCTGCCCACCTCCCTCTCCTTTATTAATCTTCACTATCCCTCCCTTAACCTTTCTATGCTCCCTAATGTACCTATAAAGGTTTTATCCCCTTTTGACCGAGTTGGCTATTTTTCCTCGGTTTGTGCCTTTAGCTATTCTGACTGCCTTTCCTACTTCTTTCTGTTTTAATTGATACAGTTCCCTGTCGTGCTCCTCTGTGATTCCTTATACTTTTGAATGCAGCCTTTTTCTCCTTAACCTTCCCTGCCACCTCTTTTGAGAACCATAGTGTTTTTACTCTGCTTTGTTTTCTTTATTTGTTTTACACAAAGACTTGTTGCCTCTATGATGGCAGTTTTGATTTTCTCCATTGTTCTTCCACCCTCCTGTTTGGCCATTTGCTGTGCATTCTTCAGGTGTTCACCCATTTTGCCAAAGTCAGCCCTTCTAAAGTCCAGTATCCTTGTTTTTGTATGGCTTATCTCCATGGTTGTGCTCATTGTGAAGCACACTGTGCAGTGGTCGCTTGTTCCCAGATGTCTACTGACTTCTAAATTTGTGATCCTCTCTCCATTTGAGAGTACCAGGTCTAGTATTGCTCCCTCCCGAGTGGGTTCCAGCACCTAGCTGTCTAAGGTCTGCCCCTGCAGGGCATCGAGAATGACCCTGCTCTTGGATGGGCTGCAGTACATGTCCTCCAGTTAACATCTGGCATATTCAGGTCCCCATCAACAGTATCTCCCCTTTTCAGCCATTTTGAGAATGTCCTCTATCATTTTCTTGTCCATTTCCTCCCTTGAGACGGGGTCTGTATACAACCCCTGTCGCGGATTGCGATGCCATTCCCATCTCCAAGGTAACCCAGAGTGCCTCTTGTCCTTCCCTTTACTTTTTAGTTCTGTAGCTTTGATCCGTTCCCTTATGTATAGAGCTACTCCACCTCCTCTTTTACCTTCCCTGTCCCTTCTGTAGATTGTGTACCCTGGTATGTTGACATCCCATTCATGGTTCTCGGTGTACCATGTTTCTGTGACTGCCACAATATCCAATTGTTCATCTTCCATCAAAGCTACTAGCTCAGAAAGCTTGTTTCCCAGACTACGGGCATTAGTAGTCATTGCCCTCCATTTAATGTTGGCTTGATCCTTTTCCCCATCCCTGCCCTTATTTCTCTTATCTATTTTACCATTTACCCCCATCCTGCCCTGTGTTGAGCTCTGTACCTCAGTGTTTACCCTACTACCTGCCATGTTTTGTGGGGAGGCCTTTTCCTGCCTTTTATCAGTACCTCCCCTTATCTAGTTTAAAAAGCTTGCCAGAAGCATTTAAACCTGTCACCTGGGAACTTGGTCCCCTTTGTGGACAAATGCAGACCGTCATACCAGTATAGACCTTTATCTCGCCAGGTGGACCCCAGTCCCCAATGAAGCCAAAGCCCTGTGCTCTGCACCAGTTTTGCAACCATTCATTAAACTGCATGGCGTGCAGTACCTAGCCTCACTCCTGCCATGGACTGGTAGCACCTCTGAGAAGGTTACTGTGCTTGCTACCTGTCTGAGGCCCTCCCAACTCCACAAATTCATTCTGCACTTACTGATCCCATGCCTAGCTAGGTCATTTGCCCCAAGGTGGACAATGATATCTAGTTCTCTCCCTGTGATGCTGCTTCTACAATTGTGAGGATTCGCTTATTGTCCCTCAAGCCATGGCACCAGGCAGGCAGCTTACTTCCTTCTCTCCCTTCCCCAGTTCTACCCCCTAACAATTGAGTCCCCTATCAGTAGCTGTTTCCTTCCCTGTGGTGTCCCTTGCCACCCTTTTGTGGGTCTCCCTTGTGGATGTCCTCAGCATTCTTGGGTCTCCACTGAGGGTGCCATCATAGAGGAACCTTGTTCTGCCAGAATGGCATCTGATTTGTGTAGAGGTACAACTGGGGCTTCACCTCTGGTCCACCACCCACACCCTCCCAGAACCCACTGTGGTCCTACTGCTCTTCATACTCCGAAACCTCTGACTCAGTGGTTGTGGCAGTGGTGCTCTTTGGGAGGGAGGCCTCCTTAGTCCTTGCTAGTTCAGCCTGGAGGTGGGCAACCTCCTCTCTCAGAAGCTGATAGTTGCCTACAAATAGGACAGCAATGTAGTTTCCAGAATGTTTCCGGAAAACTGCTGCCCCACAGCCAGTGCATTGCACCACCCCACATGTCCCGCTCCTTTATTATATACAATATGTAATTATATATGTATTATTATTTGTTTTGTGTAACTACTCTCTGTGCATGTTGCAGGGTTATTAGGAATATGACAGTTCTGCCCCAAGACCTGTTGAGGAAGTGATGTCAGAACTGTGGCTATAAAGGAAATGCCATGCCTGGGGGTGGGGTGGGGAAGGGTGGGTGGGTAGTGCACAGCCACTGGTGACTGTTAGAAACAATCAAATACACAACTGCTCCACCACCTAGTGAGTACTGTCCTTTATAGTAATACAACTAACACCACAATTTACTAGACCACGGCTCCAACAAACCACTCTACTGAGTCAGGGATAAAATAGAACTCACTCCTCAGCCAGCAGGACACTTAAAATGTTACAAAAATATCCTTCCAAATCCTAGGTCTCAACCCTGCACTCAAGCAAATTCAGTTGTATCTCACTCACTCTGGTTATAAAATTACTACCCTTTTAAAGGAATCCTGCAATTCTCTGCTTAATGCATTTTATGATAGTGAAGATAGGCTAACTCAACCATTTGAGTCAAACTGTGGCATCAAACAAGGCTGCCTGTTGGCCCCTATTCTATTTAATCTGTATATTAATGAACTTCTAGTATTTCAAGACTCAGAAGTCACTGATTCTCCTAAAATTAATAATACTTTAATACATTCACTGGCATATGCAGACGATTTGGTAATGTTTTCATTAAAAGATCTGGGATACAGGAGAAAATCAATACTTTGCATATGAAATATAGGTCTCTAGAACTTAATAAATAAAAATAAAAAAATGGTCTTTGGGAATAGTAATCAGAAAGTGAAAGGATATAGGCTTAGAATTGGGGTAGATAATATTGATTTGGTAAAAGAATATTGTTATTTGGGTGTAAAATGAATTTCCACATGCTCTTGGTCTGCCCATATTATTAATTGGGTAAAATAAGGCTAAGCTAACCGCCAAGGGCTTTGCTGAAGTTTAATTATGTTTATGGAGGAAATTTAGTCACACCAGCTCTTATAGCTCGTGGGGCAAAATTCAACCCTTTTGTTATTTGGATCTGAAGTCTGGGGATATGTGAGTAAGATGGAGTTGGAGAAGCCCCTGTCATATTATTATAAAGCACTTCTGAAGGTATCTAGCTCTACCTTGAACGCTATGGTAAGGGCAGAGCTGGGGAGAGTTCTGATTTATTGCTTTATAGACCTTACATTAATTTCATATTGGATTAAGATAATAAATCCAGGGAAAATATATACTCAAAAAATATGTTTCCAAGAAAACATGCAATGGGTAGACAATGGCTTATTATCACCATGGCTTAATGCCCTTCAAGTAAATTAGATAGGATAGAAATGGGTCATTTGTGAACGATTATACTAGGGGATTCTAATTCTACCTCAATATAGAGGATTGGTAAAAACAAACTGTACTCTTTTGGGAAAACCCTAGATATGACATTAATTAGAAAACAAAAGTGTGCTAGATGGTACAAGAGAACAAAATTGACCATGCATTAGAGCTGTACCTTTCTTTTTCTCTGATCCCACCATATAGAAAAGCCATTAACTGGATGAGGTTGGGGTTAGGTAACTCAAAATACATGTACTTTAATGGTGCAAGTGCTAATGGTGGTGTAACAGGGCTAGAGAGGCTCTGTCCGTGTAATAAGGGACATGAAGAAACTGTGAAACATATGATATTGGTGTGCCCTCTGTATGAAAAGGCTAGGATCAACTATTGAAGGATTATCTGGTGATTTATGCAGATACTAGCTATGACTTGACATTTATTTTGTTGCATCCCCAAACTTCAGATGATGCAATTTTGATTGCAAAATTTCTGAACTATATACTTGAGAGTAAAAAGAATTATAGGATGTCTAATCAAAAGTAGAGATAGACCTGATATTACAACTAGTGCTGGATCAATGCTTTAGAAATTCTAAGTGTTTTTAATGTTCTCAGGTGTAATGCTGTCCATGATATTATGCTTTTAATAATGTGTTTGATTATTTTGTATAAAATCTCTTCTGTGCTTGTCTTTTATATATAAATGTAAATAATCTTGATACTTTGGTATCTTGTTGATCAAATAAAGAAACTAAACTGAACTCATTTCCTCTTGAACTGTCCCTCCAGTTTCAGACTGTGCTTCCTAGTGTTTCCCTCCCTTTAATCTAAAAATCTCCTCTGTACTAACCTTGCTTATGCCCTCATATATTTGAAGATTTTGATCATATCCCTCTATCCCTCCTCTCCTCCAGGGAGTACCTGTTGAGCTCCTCCAGTCTGTCCTGGTAGGGTTTGTCCTCCATTTTAATGATAATCCTGTGGCTTTACACTGGACCCTCCAGTAACCTGATATATTTTTTAAGTAGGGCCACCAGAACCGCATGCAGTACTCTAGGTTTGGTCTGACCAGTGACCTGTACAGTGGCAGGATGACCTCCTCCTCCCTCCTCCATCAGGGGATGCCCTTGGCATACACCCCAGCATCCAGTTGGCCTTAGCTGCTGCCTTCCTGCACTATGCTGAGTGGTTCATTTACCCTGTGATTATCACCCTAGATCCTTCTCTTCCTCTGTATTGGATAACTGTACCCCAATCTGTAGCAGAACTTGCGGTTTCTGGCTGCCATGAGCAAAACCTTGCACCTCTTTGCATTGAAACCCAGCTGCCATGTGTCCACCCAGTGTTCTAGTTTATCCAAGTCCTCCTGCAGTCCTAGCCACCCTCTCTGTGCTGTTCACCACTGCTCCAATCTTTGTGTCATCTGCAAATAGGCTGATCTTGTTACTAACTCCATCTGCAATGTCAGCAAATGAAAATGCTGAACAGCACTGGGCCAGCACTGATTCGTGTAACCCCACTTGTTACAGCCCTTGGGGATGAGTTCCCCTTACAACAACCCTCTGCTACCTATCCCACAGTCAGTTTTGACCCAGTCCACCATTCTCTACCCTACCCCCAGATGACCCAATTTGCTAATCAGCCTTCCATGTGGCACTGAATCAAAGATCTTGCTGAAGTCCAAGTACAGGACATCCACCGCATGATCTCTGTCAGTAACCCTTGTTACCAGTCATAGAAATTTACCAAGTTTGTCTGGCAGGATCCACTTGTGACAAACCCATGTTGCCTGCTGTCCTGGAGACCATTCTCCTCCAGTAAGGTTTAAAGCCTCACTTTGAGGATAGTCTCCATGAGCTTCCCCATGATGGAGGTGAGGCTGACTGGCCTATAATTCCCTGGCTTGTTCTTGGACCCACCTTTATGGATGGGCACCACATGTGCAATCCTCCAGTCCAGGGGCATGCATCCAGTCCTCAGGGAGGTTGTGAACAAGTCTGCCAGCAGCACTAGGATCTCTGCCTTCTCCTCAGCAGCCTGGGGCGTGTGCTGTCTGGATCTGGTGCTTTATCCACCTCAGTGCTCTAAGACCCTCTAGCATTTGGATCTCTGGTATTTCCATCTCTGTTGGTTCAGACCCCCATACCCACTGTTCCTTTCCCCTGTGGCATTGGCCCTGCTTTTCTCTGGTAAATACAGAGCAGACATAGTCATTGAGTGCTTCTGCTTGCTCCACCCTGTTCTCAGCCCATCCATTGTCCACATTAATCTAATTATTTGATCCTTATGGCTTCTTTTCTCCTACGATCTGAAGAAATCTTTCTTGCCCTCACCTATCCCTTGTGCCAGCCTTGCTTATTGCTGCCTTGGCTGCCCTGACCATTCTGATCACCTCTCCTGATTTTTCATGTACTCCTCCTTGTCTTCTGCTTTTTGGATCTCATGTATTTCCTGAAGGTTGCCCTCTGTTCCTTAACACTTGCTAATACCTCCCAGTTATATAAACTGATTTTATAGAACCCCAATCATTAGTGTCCTCCAACAAAAGAAGCAGTTGACTGGATTTGTTTCAAGTTTTGACTGTGTTTAAACATGTGGTGGAAACATTGTGCAGGCACATTTAAATAAAAGTTATAGAGTTTATAAACTGAGGAGTTCTGGAAAATTGACAACTGCCTGCCACATCCCACATATGTACAGAGTCCTGCAGACTATAGACTGAAACAGACAACACCTTTGGGATAGTTTTAAATGCATGATTTTTGTTATCCTACTTTACAGGTGCACTGTGTTGTAAGGTGTCAAATGCACCCTACCATCAACTACTGTCACAACTCACACCTTGTCCTGCAGTTTGGTCACCAAACTAGGCAGGTCTACATGATTACCAACAAACCTGTAGCCAAAAATTCTATAAAATCATACAGACACCCCTCATTAAACCTTATGGCAACATAATATTTCCTGGTGTCTAGTGGTACTCCCACCCTCCGATTCCATTCCCATATTTATGGTATTTTATATTTCCCTGGTGTCTAGTGGCACCCCACCCTCCAATCACTGCCCCTGTTTAAAATGTTTTATTCCCTGGTGTCCAGTGGGCCTCTACCCTCCAATTACTGTCCTCATTGTAATGAAGAAACTGGTCCCTCAATGTCATTTTTTAACAAAAGAAAACCTGTAGAAAAAGGAAATGATCTCTAGTTGATCCAACCTCCCCACCCTGACCTCCCACTGAGCATCCACCACCTCACACCCTCATTCACTTGAACAGGTCACAGGGTGAAGATCCACTCTCTGATCAAAGACACGACTTGCTGCTGGAACCTGTGACTGCAATATGAAAACTAAGGTAAATGTGATTCAATATATTTCAATGGGGTTTTCAAATTTCATGCATAATTTGGCCATTTTTGCATATTTTGACACCAAAGTTTTAACGTGGCCTTCTGAGAGCCCACCTCATGAACCATGCCAGTAGAATTTAGAAATCTGGCCTGAAAAGACGATTTCACGGTCACTTGGTGAAATCACCTTTCAGGCAGGATTTGAAAATTTTTACCACCATTGTTCATGAGGTGGGACCATAGACATAGACATAGACATAGAAGTTGATGGCAGATAAGGACTGCAAGGCCCATCCAGTCTGCCCATTTCTTTTCTGCCTTATGAATGTGCCATCAGCAATTGCTTTGGCAATGGTCTATCTATTCATACGCATCTGTATTGCTCCCTTATGCCTCATATTAAGGCTATGCTGAAAATGTGGGTTCAAAATATATAAAATGTTAAAGTTATAACGTGTTGAAATTTTATTATGCTTGCTCATAACTTCGATCATTTTAAATATTTTCACCCCTAAATTTTAAACATAGACATTTTTTCACATCACCTCATGAATGTGACAGCTGCCATTTTTTAAATCATAGGCAAGGTGTTTATGCACCTGTGGTGGAAATGACGCTTTAAGGGATTTGAAAATCATCAGTATGGCATTCATGAATTGGGGTAATAACAAGGCTATGCTGACAATTTGCTTACATGACAATATATGCCAACATATATGTACACATCTATGGAGGGATGGCAGCCATGGCCCAGAAGACCCTGTATTTCCATAGGCAAATAAGAATTTGTTTATACTACCTAACAAAGTAAGGAAATAATTTGTAAAAACTGCATTAATGCCCCAGTTAGGGTAACTTAATGTCACAAAAGCAGAGAAATGTGGTTCCATGTGATAATAGCGAATCTTTAAGCATGACTACATATGGGTGACTACAAAAGCGGCAAAAACAAAATTGCGATCAACACTATGCGAATACAAATTTGGCGTTACGGACCTGCATGTTATTTGGGGGCTATGCCCCACACCCCTTTGCAGGGTCATGCCCTGCACCTCCTCAATTAAAAATAATCAAGGGGCAGACACTGGGGAGGGAAGAAAACATAGGAATGGGTGACCTTGCAGGAGGGACAACCCATGGGTGGGGAACAACTGGGGAACGGGAGGCCACAGAAAAAAAAAAAAATAGTTAAGTATATTGCAACAGCCAGAAGCAAAATTATACACACCTGCATGCAGTCCCAAACCCAGGTCCTTCTGTACCATGGGCAGTGAGCATAACCACCATGCCAGGTGGCCAGTTCTGCAGCTCTCTGCTCACTCCAGTTACTTAACCCACTACCTGTACACAGGCTAACCTCCTCAACATTTGCTATTCTGTCCCCCTTACCTCGCTGTTCACACCCTTCACTATCCTTTCATGGTCACTGTTATTGCAGTGCAAATTGAGTTACTCATTTTGAGTAGCTCAGCAGGCCGCCCATATCACTGGATACTAGGAAATGTGGTGTTAAAGTTTCTCACCCTAATGCCCCCAAAGCAAAGGAAAAATATATGTTTTGGTCTCTAGAGTCTTGGTGCATCAGTGGTAGGGTCTTTGGGGTTGTCAACCTAATGCTCACCCCTCCCCATGGGCTCTGCATGAAGAAGAAAGAAGATCATGTGTGCCATTGTTTGCTTACAGACTGGGGTGGGAATTAGGGTTGACAACCACCAAGGAAGACCCACCACTGATTTTCCAAGACTCCAGAGACCCAAAACCCTAATTTTTGTTTTGCTGCTTTGGGGTGGGGGCATTAGGGTTAAAAATCCTATTGCCACATTTCCTTACTTTGTGACAATTAGATACCCTAACTGGTGCATTAACGCAGTTTCTACAAACTATATATACTTGTTTTGAAATTGGTTTAGTGAGTGACTCACTTTTTTCAGCTGTGAAACTATGGATGTTTAAATATAACTAAGACTACTAATGAAAACCTTGCAGCAGCAACATTCAGTGATACTCATCATTAAATATTTCAAATCTTGAAAAAGAAATGCCAAAGCAGACATAGGTGAAGCTGAAAAGGGCACCTTAAAAGACAGGGAATAAGGTCATCTTAAAGTGAATAACAACCTGCAGGTATACAATGTTTGCTATAACATGAAGCACCACTTCAAAGTGCTATTTGAGTCAACAGAAACACAGTACTGTACTGTGGTGACTGAAGGGCACAGGGTCCATCTTGTCCACCCTTCCTGTTGCACAGTGGTGACCATAGCAAATTTAACTGAGATTCTGTCTTCACCCTCTATGGCCAGCTGTGATAGGGTGCATGCCTAGAGATGCTCCAGTGGTATCAGCTCTGGTACCTTTCACCTCCCTCTTGTCATGATTACTGGGGTTGTCTGCCATCGGGAGACCTTTTTCTTCACTGCACTTCACAGGCCACACCACTCACTTATACTTCAGCTCACTAGTCTTTGCACAACTGCCCACTGCAGACATGGAGGCCTGGAGCTCTGTTCAGAACTACATTTTTCCCTTAGCTTGGCTTTTGAAGGCCGTGGTACCAAACAGAGGGGCGTGAGATGTTTTGACTGAGAGCCTCAATCTCTGTTGGTGTTTCTTCTGCTGGCCTCTTACACTATTTCCCTTGCTTTGTTCATTTTGGACCTGGTAACAACTCTGCTTGTCACCAGCATGTTCCTGCTCACAGCTGGAGGAGGCAGTATGACCCAATGGTTTGAGCATATGGCTGTGAACCTGGAGACCCAGTGGATCTGGGTTTGAATCCTAGAACCACCACCACTTGCATACTGTGTGACTCTGAGCAAGTCATTGAACCTCCCTAGTGCTCCTGGAAATAAGCTTTTGGCCCAGCGTGCCTTTTAGGTCAAAATTCTAAATAACTAAAAAAGCGATTTATTTCTCTGACAGAGAACTAGTGTACACCAGCAGTGCTACTCCAATTAGATTCTCACAGCCACATGTTGCATAAATGACCTTTTAATGTTACTGTGATCAGCTCACACATAGTGGAGGTGAGTGCACTGGATGTTTCCATAGATCGTGGGTGTCAAGAGGCAGTCACTAAATGGGCAGGGGACACTAGAGTCTATTTAATGTGCTCATAAAGATAACTTACATATACAGTATGCACTGACTTTGAACATGGAGTCATTCTGTGGTTGAAGATGAGAGTAATTCATGGCAAGGAGTGGCGATGAACAGACACTTCTAAGAACTGAAACAAATTTCACATATCTTTCAAAAGCAGCACCATGGTTTTGATTAACGTCTAAACTTGTAGAGTAGGATTCCTTTCCTGTGCCAATTTGCTACACTGGTCTGTTTTATACTGCCTTTTGGTGACTTCTTTTCAGCAGATGCTTTATAACACATATTTACTACAGTATGGCGCCCGACATCCTAAAAAATGAGTACTCTTCTGAACCAGTAGTTGACCTCAGAAAATATGTTCAATAAATTTAGGAAAAAGCTCCCTGAGCTTGGAAATGATTGAATCTTATCTGTACAGCTGCATGGTCAGTCCTTGTTCAATATTAAAAGTTTAATACTGTGCACTGCCTGTCCAAAATGGTTTCACAATGATATCCAGTTATTGGAAACTGTAAGCATAAGGGCGACTTTGATTTACTTCACTAATTTTAGCACTCAATAAATGAAAAAAAACAGAAGGAAATTTATAAATAAGTAAAGACACAGGTTACTGTGCCCTGTCAAACATTATGAATGTACCTTCATTTATTAGTAACCATGTTTTGAAATGAGTTTAACTCCCTGAAACCTCTTTTTTCCTAACTAAGTGGTTATTTCATTCCTCAGTCTGTATAATGGTCTATAGACATTTAGGGGCTATAGGTAGCAAAGCTAGGAAATAATTTTACAGTCAGAAGAATTATATTATGATTTACTCACTGTATAAAATGTCTTTGTGCTTCACATTCTGAGAAAGAGTTTGCATTTTCATTATAAAGCTTTGGCTTCACATACCATTGTTTAAAAAGCAAAGCAGTGGAAATATATATTATTGTAACCCCCTGTCACCCGGGTTACAAGAATCCCACTTCGATCTAGTGGCAGGCAGGGAAAGGCAGCTTATGAAACACCGTTAAATGGATTTCACACTGTCTCACTCTGTCCTCAGTCTTAGCCGAGCTTGACGGATGACATCATATAAATTCTCGCGAGCAGCATAAGCCAATTGGAATGTTGCAGCAAGGGGTTAGGTTAGAACGTTGGGAGGTTTTGAATCAGTCTTCAGGTAGTAGTCTGCAGGGAGACTCAGTGGAAGCAGGAGGTGTGCTGCAGTGGCAGCCCCTCAGGGCTAAGTTCTGCTATAGATCTACCCAGAGATAGAGGGTGTGTGTTCTCACCCTAGATAGAGACACAGAAGAAACTCGACATACAGTAGTGGTAGAGACTGCTCCCAGTTTGTTCTAGTGCCCCATCCCAGGAGGGATGGGAGGAAAGAGAGCAGCAACTTCAGAAGCAATCCCTGACCTGCTGAAGAGGAAAGCTGTCTGCTGTTTTGTTGTTCAAGTGCTGAGGCACAAGAAGTAGTTGCTTTGCCAGAAACCTTGGGGCACCTGCAAACCAGTGGGCGAGTCAGCTCTGAATAGAACCCATGTTTTCACCAGACAATGTGCATAGTATCTGTTACTGTGGGGTCAAGGAAGGACAGCCAAGTACAATACTACAGTTTGTGTGACTTAAAATGTATCTAAACAGTGGGAGTCTACAGGGATGGACATAGCCACTCAGAGATCATTATAAGCCAGGATAACAGATTTTGAAGAGTACAGTGTTAAATGTGACATACATTTTGAGACAGCGTTCTACAACAGTGTGTTTCAAGAAAGATGTTGATTACAAATGGATGACCTGGTATAGATTTGGGAGCAAGAGGTGGGAGACCCCATCTGGAGTAACCAGACTTACCTCCTCCGGCTCCTCGGGTTCACTTTGGGCAACTATAGCTTTCTTCCAGGCACTTGGCCAGTGTTCATGGAAATACCCAGAGATGTGGGATTAGTGATGAAGATTTTCCCTTTGTGGAGCCAGTATGTGTTCACAGGTGGTAGAGGAGCACTAATAAATGTCCATGCCTTATGGAAAGTAGTCCAAGAGCTGGCCAGATGTGCCACACCAGGGAATCCAGAGAAGTAGTCCAAGTGCTGGCCGGATGTGCCATGCTAGAGAAATCCAGAGAAGAGTACAAGTTTGGACTGAGAGCCAGTGTGTTTCAGAAACCTAAGGGTTACAGAGTGTAAGAAGATGTGTTCTAGTGTCCAGATAGCTGCATTACCAGGAGTGTAGCCCCATGGGGATCCATCTATGCTTTATTATTCTGTTGTCGTGAATAAAAGCCACACTCTAGAATCCCACTCCTGGTTTGAACATTTCAGTTTTTGCTTCCTGTGTCCAGATTACTTGGGTGCCCCAGTGCAGTGGTTTCAAACCTAGCCAAAATGCCGAGCAACAGTTTTCTCTGAACCCAGGTGGCCAGATAATGGGTTACATAATGGAGGCACCGCACAGTGCTAATAAAACAAAAAAAATAACATCAGCCCGACCCCTGGTTACGTTATGGAGAAGCTGCGGATGTCGTGGGACTGAGTCTTTACTCTTCTTATCTGTCATAGCCTAATGACCAAAAGATGTCTCTTCAACTGCAACGCTCACCACTAGTTGACATCAGGTACAAAGCTAATTTGGTTTGATCTGTAGTCCCCACTGCTTATACTGGTCCAATCCATGAAATGACTCCCTGGCCTTTCAGTGGCGGTGGTGGGGTAGTTTTGTCCACAGAACCATGACCAATAGAAGCAGCTGGCCTTCAGGCCACCAACAATATTAGGCTGGTCCAGTTAGGTTCAAGGGTTTCTCCTGAGGGGCCAGCTTGGTCATGCCCATGGGGAGGAGACTGCCCCTTCTAAGGCTGGGTCAGACAGGTACTGCCAGTCTGACCCAGCATTTTAAGATGACCATTTGGATGACCATTTATCATCTGGGAGGCCATTCTCCTTGGCCTGCTTAACCTTTACCACCTGGCCACTGCCTCAGTTGGGCTATCCTTCCCCATTCTCCACCCCTGGGCATATATGCTGACCCCTTCCCATTGCTGACTATCAACTGCTGCCCAGGCTGGGTCATTCCTCCCGGTACTCCGTCACCCCTGGGCATGTATGCTCTGCTACTTGGCATTGCTTCTTTGCCTGCCCCTCCTCTGTCCAGCCCTCCCACTTGCCTTTTCAGTGCCCCCCCCTTTTCCCTTCCCTGTCCCACGCTTCCCTTTCTCAGTCACGCTCCTTTTGTTGTCCCCCTACACACAACAAAAAAAAAGAATATATAATAAAAACTTTTGTAAGCCAATAACTTGTAGCTGTGGCTCCTTCGCTGCCATCCTCCTGGATGCTGCTTCTTGGCCACCTTTGCCTGTTGTGGCTTCTCATGTCAGAGTGTCACTCCTATTTTTTGGGCTGCTAACCCCTCGATACTATCCAGCATCAACCCCCCATAGCTTAGAAGTTTGCCTGCAGGTCTGCAGTTTTCATTGCCTGCCTAGCTGCTTTGTCCCCCAACCCAGTATAGCCAAGTACTGGATTGAGCTTGTTCATTTCTTGCCATATTATGTTCCACCAACAAAGGCAAAAGGAGAAAACAGGATGCATCAGGCTGACAAGATTATTATATCTTTAATATGACATTAATATGTTTTGCAGATTTATAATCCTGTACCCCCAACTAAAATGTCAAGCTATGCAAAGAGAACTCTTGAGGATTGTGTCATTGCTTTTGCATGGTCTGTTCTGTATTACTGAGTAGGCTCATCCCTACAGTCACAGTTCTCCAGTCCTGGGAGGTGCCCTGTGAAGTGGCCCTCCAGTGTGGCTGCTATGGCCTCCCTATATGCTCTGCTCTTCCCACGGGCTGTTTCCTTTGTCAGCATGCAACAAATATCATTCTCTGATTCCCTTCTTCTGTGTCTTGCCATGCATCCCCTGCAGTTTCCAACAGCCTGAATCCTCTTTCCTCTCTCAGTTTCCTCCGCCATGAAGCATGCACCTTGCTGTTCAGCCCGCTATTTTCCTCACTGAAAAGCTGTTGGTGCACCATTTTCCACTAGCAACCATCATGAGTACAGCATCCAGCACCATCCTTAGGTGCTCTGGGCAGGGGCTGCTTTCTATGTGTGGCTGGCCCTGCGCTGCACATATTGCACTGCCGGCCAACACCAGCCACTCATTGCCATCTGCAGTCTTCTCCACCCCACTGCAGCATGTCCTCATCCTCCCACTGCAGAGCATTCTCTACCCACCACCTTATTTTCTGTTACTGGGCACTAGACTAGGCATTCAGCTTGAGTGATGCTGACCCTCTAGTGAGGATCCCATCCTCAGTCAGAGGGATAAAAGCCCTAGTAAAAGGTGTCATTTACAATAATTAAAACAGTTCTGCTTTAGTGTGTTTGCAGCTCCAGCTTTGTTTGGGTAGCGCCTTTGTGGGTGGATCCATGTGGGTGGATCAGGCAGAGCTACAGTATATTTAGGGGTGGGCTGGAGATTTTGGGTTTGTTGTACAGAGTTCCTTGTATGCTTTTACAATACTACTGCATAAATTCCTGCTTTAGTGTTTGCAGCCCTTGCTTCATTTAGGTAGTGCCTAATCACGTGGGATGGATGTGGGTCAGAGTTTTTTCAGGGGTGGGGTGAAGGATGCTCATCTTGAGCAGGGTCAATGGAGGTATGTGGCCACCTGCTGCTTTACTGCAAGTTAGTTCAGTTTAAGCATAACAAAAGTAGGTAAATGTGGCATTAGGTTTCTTCCAACCATAGATCCCGCTCTCACCTCCAAGCAGCAAAAGGAAAAGACCACACAAGCAACCACAGACAGCCATCATCAGGTAAGACAAACATCATACAATGTTTCCAGATGACACAAATGCAGTAGCACTGATGTGCTACCTGGTGTATTTGTATTGGCATTGGATCACAAAGCACTACCTACTGGGGTAAAGGCTGAAACTGCACACATTTTGTAATCATTTTTAAAAATTTTGACCCTAAATAAAGGTGATTTTGTGGTCACTGTGAGAGTCACCTTTCAGGCAGGATTTAGAATTTTTCATTCGAGTTTATGAGGTGAGGTCATAAGAAGGCTATGTTGAAAATTTGGTGTCAAAATATTAAAACAACAAAGTTATGAGCATGTGATAAAATGTTTCTATGCTCACTCATAACGTTGGTAATTTTCAATATTTTGACTCAGATTTTCTACATATTTTCATGCAATCTCATGAATGTGACACCTATCATTTTCAAATCTCTGGCCAAAATGTGTTTTGCACCTGTGGCGTAAAATGACATTTCAGCAGGGATCTGAACATTTTCATCTACTGGGTTCATCAGGTGGGGTCATAAGAAGGCTATACTGAAAATTTGGTGTAAAATATGGTATAATGTCCAAGTTATGGGTGCACATTGAAATATTTCAACATTCACTCATAACCTCTAACTTCCAGTATTTTGACTCCAAACTTTCAACATAGCCAGTTTTTCAAACCAACTCATAAAAGTGGCAGGTGTAATTTTTCAAATTCTGGCTGAAACAGGTTTTTGTACTTCTTACACAAAATTACATTTCAGACAGTGTTCTAAAATGTCATGTTTATAAGGGGAGTCTAAAATGACTATCTTTAAAATATGGGGTCAAAAAATATTAAGAAATGTTGTGTGTAGTGCTAGCCTTCACCCCAGTGGATAATGCTTTGTGATCCCATGTGGATGAGCTGAGTTTGGAGGCCAGCTCAGTGAGCCGGCTGGGGGACAGCGCTGTTATGCAGCACCACCCCTTTGTCTGGGAAAGGAAGGTGCAGAGTTGCCCACATGGGCTGAAGTACCATACAGCAAGATAAATCTTCTATTTTGATAGGGCCCTGCACCTCTATACCCATAGCTACAAGAGGGTCCTACACTTCAGCAGACAAATGTGGACTCTTTGCCCTGAATGTCTGTATCTGTAACCACAGGGCCCTGCACTCTGCAGCCTATTGGACAGCCCACAAATCCTTGAAATCCATTGCCAAATAGAGGTGTAGGGTCTAGAGCACTTCCACAGGCAGATGGACTCTTCCCTTGGCACAGGGTCCAGAGAACCCTGCCTGTCTGCAACCTTCAGGAATGTAAATAATGATTCCAGTATCTCAGAAAGAAAAGAAATTATTTGCAAAAATATTGCAGTAATGCACCAGTTAGGGTTCAACCAACAACAAAAGTAGTGAAATGTGGCATTAGGGTTTTCAACCTAACTCTCCACCACCTCTCAAGCAGCAAAGGAAAATACACTAGGGTTTTGGGTGCACAGTCATGACAGATCAATGGTGGGGTCTTCATTGGGGTTGTCAACACTAATGTCCCCTCCACTGCTCATGACCTCTCTCTGAAGCACAAAGTACAGCTCCAGAAAATGCCTCATAGTGATAACTTTCTTCATGCGGTGTCCTACACGATCATGTCTGACCTTGTTTGCTCAGTCGAGTGGGTGGGCATTGCGTTGACAACCAAGGAAGGCACAACCACTGATTCACCAAGATTCAGAGACCCCAAATCATAATATTTTTTCTTTTGCTGCTTGGGCATCAGGGTGGGGAGTTAGGGTTGAAACCCTAATGCCACATTGCCTGGCTTTTGGTTGATTGTTGAACCCTAACTAGGTGCATTAATGCAGTTTTTGCAAGAATATCGATATTTATTGTGCCCCTATAGTTAAGGTTCAGTAGGCTCTTTAAAGTTAAACCCCAGCATTTGCACCTCAATAACTTTGGTGTCACTAGATGAAATAGATCAAAATTTGTTACACGTGGTCAGGCTCGGAGAGTCTCAAGATGTGAAACATTTCATGGTGGCATCTTGTTTGGTTATTGATATATGGAGCCCCAAAAATGGGAGAAAAAACATGTTTGGTTTCTCTGTGCTTAACATTGGGTATTTTTTGCTCTCACCTACTGCCTAGACAGTGTGGACTTTTTATTGAAATTTTCAGGGTTGAAGGTGTACATGCCAAGGGTATGCTTTTAAAAGGTTTTGTAGAAAAATTATATGATTCCACAGTTATAACAAGTTTTTGTTAATGTAAAATGTGAATGGTAAAAAAAAGATTGTGTGTGCTTATTTTCATGATTTACCTGTCATACAGAAAAAATACAGATCGTGACTGCCACTATTTTACTTTTGCTTTTTAAACTCACACACATTGAAAATACATGAAAATGATCTCTTTAAAAACACATGAACCTAGCTAAACAGGACCCATTTGACTAGATTCTGCTGTTTTTTAAAACTTGCCAGAATACCTTTTATGGGCATCCAGAAATCCAATGTACCAACTTAGCAAGGGAGCCATTCACCCACATTCTCCATATGAGGAACAGCAGGACTTTCTTGAGTTCTGTAGCTGTAGCTGGAAGTCATGCTCCGGGCTGCAGTGAGGCAGTGAGCTGCAGATCCCATATTTTCTCTGTCTGTCTCTCTTTCTCTGTCTTCCGTCTATCTATTGCTCTCTCTATCTATTCATTTAAGTCTTTCTTCAGCAGACCTGGATCCCCACCATCAGTACTGATTCTTTTCCCTTCTCCTTCAGGTCATCTGCCCATCCTTCCCAATCTTTAAAATATCTGAAACTATTATTATAAGAATTAACTGGAGGCCCATCCCTGATACCACTTCTTGTTTTTATCCCCCAGGTTGTCCCAACCCTGTTCCCACTAAGTAGGTGGTGACACTGGGTGCCCACCCTGGTGCCACTAATCAGTAGCCCAACACCAGTGCTCCCAATCAAGTTGCAAGTTGCAACATTCCCTAAAGTAAAGAAACCATCTCATTTTTTAAACCCTGTAAAAAGAAACATAGAAACATAGAATTTGACGGCAGATGAGGACCGCTTGGCCCACCCAGTCTGCCCATTTCCTACCTGATGGATAAGCTGCAGATCCTAGTTAACCAGCAGCCTACTTCTTCCTACCCCACCCCTAGAATTGCCTTATGACTGTCCCATGCATGCTTGAATTCCACCAGTTTTTGACTCCACAACCTCCTCTGGAAGGCCGTTCCATACATCCCAACCCTCTCTGTGAAAAATGCTTCCTTAAATTACCTCTGAGCCACCCCTTCTATCTTCAAATTGTGCCCCTTGTTCTTGCACACCTCTTTTTTGAAAGATGCTATCCTCTTGACTTTGTTGATTCCCTTGAGGTACTTGAAAGTTTCTATCATGTCCCCCTCTCTTTCCTCGAGGCTATACATATTAAGCTCCTTAAGTCTCTCTTCATATGTCTTCCAGTGCAGACCCTGCACCATTTTAGTGCCCTCCTCTGGACAGCTTCCATCCTGTCTATGTCTTTGTGGAGATTGGGTCTCCAGGACTGCACGAGTACTCAGATGTGGTCTCACCAGCTGTCTGTACAGAGGATAATAACTTCTTGTTTTCTACTGGTGATGCCTCTCCTATGCATCCCAGTATCCCCCAGCCCTCCTTGCTGCCCTCTCACATTGCTTGCCCACCTTTGGGTCATCTGATATGACCACCCCGGTCCCCTTCCATTTTGTTGTTGTTAGTATCTCACCCCTCATTGTGTACTCTTCCCTGGGTTTTGTTTCCCAGGTGCATTACCTGCACTTCTTAGCATTGAATCTAAGCTGCCATACATTTGACCATTCCTCTAACCTTGCCAAGTCCTTTCTCATCCTTTCCACCCCACCTTGTACATCAACTCTGTTGCAGATCTTTGTGTCATCTGCAAAGAGACATATTTTTCCTTCCAGTCCCTCTGCAATGTCACTTATAAAGACATTGAAGAGGACTGGTTCTAACTGAACCTGCGGTACCCCACTAGTAACCCCTTCTTCAGAGTGGACTCCATTTACTATTACTCTCTGTGTCCTATTCTCCAGCCAATTCTTTACCCAGGCTGCCATCTTGGGACCCACCCCAGGCTGGTTAATTTGACTATTAATCTTTGTGTGGGACTGTGTCAAATGCCTTGCTAAAGTCTAGGTAGGCCATGTCCACAGCCCTCCTGATCTACTACTTTGGTCACCCAGTCAATAAATCTATCAGATTTGTCTGGCATGACCTTCCACTGTGAATCCATGCTGCCTTGGGTCCTGTGCCTCTCTGGCCTCCAGATACTCAACAATTCTTACCTCAGAAGTGATTCCACCATTTTCCCTACCACTGAGGTTAAACTAACAGGTCTGTAGTTTCCTGCTCCTGCCTTGCTCCCGCTTTGTGAAGGGAATCACATCTGCCCTCCTCCAGTCCTCGGGTACCACCCCATCCTCCCATGATTTGTTAAAGAGGGTAGTCAGTGGTGTCACTAGTTCTACCCTTAGTTCTTTTAGAATTCTGGGATGAATCCCATCAGGCCCCATTGCTTTGTCCACCTTCAGTTTTAAGAGTTCTTTCAGAACCCTTTCTTCTATAAATGGGCTGGTATCAACTTCTGTATCTAGAGTGTTTCTACTGTTTGTTTTAGGTACCTCCTCTTCCTTTGTAAATACTGAGCAAAAATATTTGTTTAGTATCTCTGCCTTTTCACAGTCACCTCTGCCCACCCTCCTCCCTTTATTAAGCCTCACTATCCTCCTTGGTCTTCCTTCGCCTCCCTGATGTACCTATAAAAGGTTTTATCCCCTTCTTAACTGATTTGGCTATCTTTTCCTTGGTTTGGGCCTTTGCTGGTCTGACTGCCTTCCCAGCTTCCTTTGCTTTACCTGATACAGTTCTCTGTCCTGTTCCTTCTGTGATTCCTTGTACTTCTTGAATGCTTTTTCTCTTGAACCTTCACTGCCACTTCTTTTGAGAACCATAGTGGTTTCTTACCTCATTTCATTTTGTTTATTTACTTTATACAAAGGCTTGTTACCTCTGTGATGGCAGTTTTATTATTCCCCATTGTTCTTCCACCCTCCTTCCTGCCCATTTGCTAATGCATTCCTTAGGCACTCACCCATTTTGGCAAGTCAGCCCTCCTAAAATCCAGGACCTTTGTCTTTGTATGGCTTGACTCTATTGCTGTGTTTATTGTGAACCATACTGTTCGATGGTCACTAGTTCCCAGATGGCTACCATCTTCTACATCTGTGATCCTCTTCATCTCCATTTGAGAGAACCAGGTCTAAGATTGCTCCTCTCGAGTGGGCTCCAGTACTAGTTGTCTAAGGCATGCCCCTGTAGGGCACCTAGAATAACCCCACTCTTAGAAGTGGCTGCTGCAACTGCACTCCAGTTAACATCTGGCATATTCAGATCACCCATCAGCGATATCTCCCCTTTTCTGCCATTCTAGGTATACTTTCTATAATTTCCTTGTCCATTTCCTCCCCTGAGAAGGGAGTCTGTATACAACCCTGTGCAGATTGTGGTGCCATTGCCGGTCTCCAATTTACCCAGAGTGCTTCTTCTCCTCCCTGTTTACCCTTTTGTTCTGTTGCTTTGATTCCTTCCCTTATGTAAAGAGCTACTCCTCCTCTCTTTAACCTCCCTGTCCCTCCTGTAGATAGTGTATCCTGGTATGTTTATGTCCCAGTCATGGTTTTGTGTGTACCATGTTTCTGTGACTGCCACAATATCCAGATGTTCCTCCTCCATCAAGGCCACTAATTCAGGAAGCATGTTACTCAGACTATGGGCATTGGTACTCATTACTCTCCATTTTTGATGGCTTTACCTTCTGTTGCAGCATCCCCACTGACCTTTCTACCTCGGTCTTTTTCTCATTTAGTACCTTGTTTTGTAGGAGAGGCTGGGATTTTCCTGCTGCTTATCAGTGCCTCCCTTGACTAGTTTAAAAGCTTGCCAATGAAGCATTTAAACTGATTGCTCAAAAGACTTGTTCCCTTCCTGGACAGATCCAGACCATCCTGCCAGTATAGGCTGGTGTCCTCCAGGTGGAACCCCAGTCCCCAATGAAGACAAACCCTGTGCTCCACACCTTTTTTCAACCATTCATTAAACCAGTCATTAAACTGCATGGTGCAAAGTACCCTCACCTCACTCATGCCATTGACAGGCAGCACCTCTGAGAAGGATACTGTGTGTGCTACTTGTCTTAGGCCCCTGGTCTCTTGTCAATCCAACCCCGACACCCACCCTGACCTCCCACTCAGCACCTACCGCCCAACACCCACACACACCCTTAGTCACCTGAACATGTTCCATGGTGTAGATCCACTCTCCAATTGAAGCATCTTGCTGCTGGAAGAGGTGACTGCAATATAAGAAACTAAGGTAAGAGCTGCTCAAGGTATTCAATGGGGTTTTGAACTTTGATTCAAATTTGAAAATTTTCACTGCCCTTGTTCATGAGGTGGGCTCATAAGATGGCTATGATAAAAATTTGGGGTAAAAATGACAAAGTTATGAGTGTACATTGAAATTTTTCTACGCTTTGTCACAACTTAGGTAATTTTAAATATTTTGACCAAAATGTTCAACACAGCCATTTTTACACCACCTCATGATTGTGGCAGCTGTCATTTTCAAATCCTGCCCAAGATGTCGTTCACACCTATGGTGCAACATTTTGGTGTCTCTGAATAATGTTTTAGTGGGCATTCGAAAATTTCCACCTACAGGGTTCATGAGGCACTGTGGGTCACACTTGAATCCAGTAAGGGCACAACAATTCACATGGGGATGATCTACAGGTCTCAGCTCTGGAGGAGGAGGGAGACAATGAGATAGTGGATGAAATACATGAGATGACATCAAAAGTGGAGATTCTGATTCTGGGAGATTTCAACATGTCAGATGTGGACTGGACCATCCTAGCAGCAACCTCAACATGGAGTGGGACATCTTGGATTCACTGCAGGAGCAGGCCTCAGGCAGCTAGTGCATGAACCCACTAAGGAGAGGGCAATTCTGGATCTCATCTTGACAAATGGGGCAGAATGACTGAAGTTCAGGTTGAAGGTCACCTGGGATCCAGTGACCACCACACTGTGTGGTTTAATGTAGACACAGAGTCAGAATCAAGCCACACTAAGGCAAAAGTCTTGGACTTCAGGGGCAGAGTCTTCTATAATGGGAGGAGCATCAATGAAGCCCTGTCAAAGGGGAGGCAGGCAGAGGTTGAAGAGTAGTGGGAATACCTTAAGCTGCCGTGCAGGAAGCAACAAGCCGGTATTGTCTGAAAAGCAAGAGAAGCAGAAAACCTCTATGGTTCTCTAAAGAGGTAGCAATGAAAGTAAAGGTAAAAGGAAGAGATTCAAAACATATAAGGAGACACAGCATGAAAAGATAGGGGTGTACCTTGAATGTATGAGAGAGGCAGATAAAGTGGTTAGGAGGGCAAAGCGCAGGTGGAAGAAAGATTAGCACAGACAGTGAAAAGGGGACAAATGCTTCTATAGATACATCAATGAAAGAAGGAAGTCCAGGGAGGATTGTAAGACTAAGGGGATAAAAGCAAGTGTGTGGAGGGGACCAGAAAAGGCAGAATTACTGAATAAATACTTCTGTTCAGTATTCACTGTAGAAAGGGATGGTCAGGGCCACAGCTAGGCTATAGTTACATAGGGCAGGAGGAGGTAATCAGCAGCCCATTTACAGAGAAAGAGGTACTAGAGGAACTCACAAAACTAGAGCGGACAAGGCAATGGGATGGATGGCATACATCCTAGGATTTTGAAAGAACTACGAAAGCAGCTGGCAGCCCCATTAGCAGCCCTGTTCAGTGAGTCCCTCAAGACTGGGGTGGTTCTGGAAGACCGAGGAGGGCTCAAGTAGTCGCACTGCACAAAAGTGGGAGCAGGGAGGATGCTGAAAATTATAGGCCAGTCAGCCTCACCGTGGTGGTAGGTAAAATCATGGAGATGCTGCTGAAAAAAGAATTGTGGAACACCTGGAAGTCAATGGAGAGCAAGATTTGAGGCAACATGGCTTCACAGCAGGAAGGTCATGTCAAACAAATCTGATGGATTTTTGATTGGGTGACAAAGGCAGTGGATCATGGAGAGCAGTTGATGTAGCCTACCTAGACTTCAGTAAGGCCTTGACACTGTGCTGCAGTGGAGACTGGTGAAGTAAGTTGGCCAGCAAAAGGGTGGGGCCATAGGTGGCAAACTAGGTTAGGAACTGGCTATGAGCCAGGAAGCAGAGGTGGTGGTAAATGGGATTCAGTCTGGTGAAAGGGGTGACCAGTGGGGAACCTCAGGGATCAGTCCTGGGGCCAGTCCTATTTAATGTCTTCAGTAGCGACAGAGTGGAAGGGTTGGAAGGAAGCTTTATCTATTTGCAGATGACGCAAAGGTCTGCAACAGGATGGACACTCCAGAGTGGGTGAAAAGAATGAGAAGGACCTGGAAAAGTTAGAAAAATGGTCTGAATTGTGGCAACTGAGGTTCAGTGCAAAGAAGTGCAAGATTATGCACCTGTGGTGTAGAAACCCTGCAGTGAGCTACAGGACAGGGATGAGATTCTGGCAGTCACCAGTGAGGAAAGGGACTTGGCATCATCATCATCTCAGATGACCTGAAGGTGGCCAACAGTGTACAAGAGTGTAAAGAGAGCCAGTGGGATGTTAGGCAGCATAGGGAGAGGTATCACAAGCAGGAGAAGGGTGGTGATTACCACTATTCTGAAATATTGGTGAGGCCTCATCTGGAGTACTGTGTCCAGTTCTGAGGCCACATCTCTGCAAGGATATAGAAAGGGAGGAGGCAGTTCAGAGAAGGGCAACAACGATGGTGCAGGGATTGCAAGAGAAGACATATGAGGAAAGATTGAAGGGCCTGAACATGTGTACACTGGAAGAGAGTAGAGAATGGGTGATGTGACAGAAACCTTCAAATATCTGAAAGGCACAAATAAGGTACAGATGGGAGACATTTTTCAGCACAAGAGAGCAACAAGAACAAGGGGCACGATATGAGGTTGGAGGGAGGCAGAATAAGGGAACTGTGAGAAAGTTCTTCTTCACGAAGGTGGTAGACACATGAAATAGCCTGCCTCAGGAGGTGGTGGGAGCAAGCACAATAGGTGGGTTCAAATATGCATGGGATAGGCATAAGGGTACCTAGATTGGGGAGATGAGGCTAAGCTGTTGACCGCTCAGGCTCGCCAGCCACTGATACAGGCAGGGAAAAATGAGCAGATTGGATGGGCCTGGTGGGCCTTTTTGCCAGCAATGTTTTGTGTTTCTATGAGGTGGGGTAATGAAAGCTATGCTGAAACTGTGGTGTACAAATATGGTAAATGTCTAGGTTATGAGTGAACATTGCAGTATTTCAACATTCACTCATAACTTTGCTAATTTTAATATTTTGACTCTGAACTTTCAACATTGCCATTTTTCCACATCATCTCATAAATGTGACAGGCGACATTTTTAAAATCCTGGATGAGACATGTTTTGCACTTCTGATGTGAAATGATGTTTCAGCCAATATACTAGAAATGCTACATGGCACATTTATAAGGGCAGGCATAAAACAAAAATCTTGAAAATTTGGAGTCAAAATAAAAATATATATATAATTGTTAAGAAGCTTTGTGTGTAGTACCTGTCTTGATCCCAGGGATATGCTTTGTGATCCCGTGCCAGTGAGCTGAGTTTGGTGGCAAGCTCAGAGAAGCTGCAACTGCCCCAGCCAGGTAATACAAGCTGCAGGGTGGTCCATATAGGCCCGGTACCATATAGTGAAGACAACTGTCCTTTTGGCATGGGCCCTGCACTACTGCACCGGAGGGTGGCAGAGTGCCCTGTGCATTGGTAACATATAGTTTCTTTGCCCTGTGCATCTGTATCTATGACCAAATGCCAAGAGGTAACAGGCTAAAAAGACTTCTACATCCTGAAAGCTACTGGATCTTTACCATAGGAATGCTTTCACCAAAGGTCTGAACTGTGAATGGGATCTAAAACTATTTCTTTGACTAGCCACTGACTCTGAAAAGTGTTCTTTTGAAGGGCACTGGTAGTTGAACAAATAGAGTTATAATGATTATTTTCATGTCCATAGACAGTCAGTCAGTCAGTTAGTCTGTCAGTCAGTCAGTCAGTCAAAAAGCTTAATTGATTGGCAGTTTGCCATTATAGCTTAATACAAAATACATGCCATTACAGCTTAATACAAAATACATAAAAATAAATTCAACCATGTATAACAATAACAATAAACAATCCTAAACAAAATTATGAAAGAGTATAATACACACAATTAATCAAAGTCATCCGTGTAATAAATAATACAAGTACAGATAAACACAGTAATCCACATTTCATAACAGTTTAAATTTTATTTAGTTTTGTTTACTGGGTAGGTGCACTAGCTAAAATTGACTATTTTCAGGCATGACCCAGAGAGTACAGAGACATAGTAAACAAATACAGATGCAATTTTCTCTTCATGTAGTGCCTGAAAATAAAGCAGGTGATGTACAGAGAAATAATAGTAAGGAGAAGACTACAATTTATTAAACAATATAGAAAGCAAGATAGTTGCCAAGCAATTGAACATTGTAGAATTTAAGATAGGAATAATGAGCATAGGTAGGGAGAAAATCAGGATAGAGACATGTAGAGATATTTAAGCCAGACAGAGTAGGAGAAGGTAAAAGAACAGGAGGAAGGTAAGAGTAGAGGCAGGGCAGAAAACAAGAAAGAGGTAGAGAGTGGATAAAAGAAAACACAAGAGAGACACAAGTGTGGTAAGACGAGAAAAGGAGAGAAGTAGAAAGGCAAAGTAAAGGCCCTAAGGAACAAATAAGTACAAATCAGAAACAAAAGGTACAAACGAAGTCAGGTAGGACAATAGCGCGGGTTCAGTAACTAAGGAGTAGGTAAGGTATGCTAAATCAGGTTGGGTCAAAACAAGTACAAGAGTCAGTACTTAATAGATAACCCCTAAGTTCACTCTTGAATTGTTTATGGACCTCAGTCTACCTGAGCCAGTGGAAGATTATTCCAAAATTTAGGTGCTATATGCCTGAAAGCACTAGTGCTCTTCAGAGGTATGACATCTACGGACTTTTAGGAGCGACTTGTCAACTGACCAAAGCCCATGAGCAGAGGGATAGGTGTGAGCAACACATCCAGAGATTTTGGTACATTTAACCTAAGGATAGAATCAATCAGGGAGCCCAGGTAGTAATGCCTAGATGCAGAAGGGAGAGCCACCCAAGGTCAGCATATTGCTGACAAGCGGTGCTTTAAAGCGCATGGCCGAGGATGCATATCGGCATATGTTATTGTACTTAACATCCCGCCTCAGAAGGGATGTTTTCTGAGCAGCCACAAGGACAGGAGTACAGTAGGTAAGGGAAGGAAGGAAGAAGGATTCCTTGGCAATGGCAAGTTTAACACATGATGCTAGCATGTATCTTGTCTTGTAAGCAGCCCCAGCTTATTATTTACTGCTTTGCAGGTGGATTCGATATGTGTTAAAACCAGGATTGGTCCAGCATAATCCCAAAATAATTGAAAGATTATGTAGATGCTGGAACAGGGCTAGGACAAATGCCTATCCTAAAGGCATGTAACTCAGAATCTCTCTGAGAATCACAAATCCTAAAGAAAGAAGAGCTGTTGGGATAGAAAATGCAAGTAACTCCGTGGGAGCCCAACATAATTCATAACTGGAACCTCAGAAGGGCAGAACATTAGAAGATGCAGATAACTGCATATAATCCAAACAAGAAAAGGGAAAGAGGATCCTCCTTTCATTTTGAAATCTCAGATGTAGAAAGAAGTCCTTTATTGCTCAAACCTAACCCTAATCCCAACAACAACATATTTCAGCCTGTCAAGATTTTTCCTGATAGCTAAAAGGGTTTACCTTCCTAACTTGTTTACTAATATAGAAATAATTCAAAAGTTTAATAATAATAATAATAGTATCATTCTCTGTAAGAAGAAAGCTAAGAAGATAATCTGGAATATGGCTTAGATCTGACAATATGCTATTGAGCCATTTATTACGTAACCATTCATAGCATGAGCATTTAAAAGAACATGATACAAGTTCTATATGTCCTACGGCACATGAACAAGGAGCCTCGAAGCATTAGGAATGTGGGCAGATCTAGCAAAGAGTACACATTATCTAATTTGCTTCCTTTTTTCCTTTTCATTCACAGAGTGCCTGATATACCAAGAATTGAGTTTTACAAGCATGCTGATCCCCCATGGAACTTAGGCCCCGTTAAGCTCTAGAGGCATTTAAAAGCGGTTCAGGCGCTTGAGCACTTTAAATAGATTACTAGCTCGGTTCGCGTTAGCACATAACTCATTTTAAACTTGAATTTGCTCAAACCCTGATAAGACCTGGGCTTGAGCACGCTTCCAGAAATCCATTTCAAAAGTAAAGCGATTCACCTAGAGTGCGAACACGCCAGCTCGTATCCTTTAAATGCACTTCAAGCAAGCGCGTAAAGCATCACGGTAAGCAGCTTTTCCATGCTGCTGAATTCGGTTCATAGTGGGCACGGATCTCGCCGCAGTGTGAACGCTGTAAAATGCATTGCCTGATGCAGATCGCAGGAAGGGGTTGCAGTATGAACGCTACAACACGGTAAGTGCTAACCCACTTTAAGAAGTTTTGCACAACCCTGCTGTAGTGAACGGAGCCTAATATATTCATGTATTTGATTTATTTGGGAGATCATAACCACTACACTTAACTTTTCTGTTCTCAACCTTTTCTTTGTACCATTTTCCAATACATAGTTTGTTTACTGTCATGAATTCTTTACAATTATTCTAGTTCCCCTTCCCCATTCTCACTTGTCTCATTTTGGCCTCTCCACAGAGGCATCCTAGCACCCTAGACATGGGCCCTCCTTGTGTGTGGTTGTGCACCTGTGCTGACACCCGGCCAGTGCTGGGTGTCAGGCAAAGCACACAGCATTAATCCCCTCCCTGAGGAAGGAGAGCTGTCTATGGATGCTCAATCCTTCCTAACCCTGTTCCAGAACCTGGGTCTCTGGCATGGCGCAAGTCGTGGTGTCCAGTGCATTAACCCTCTGAGTGACTGGGCTGGCAAGTACATGAATTCTGACATCCATTGCTGCATGGAAGTGCAGGACCTGCAAGGTCCCTACACTTCTGTAGGTAGACAGACTTCCCATGGTGCAGGGCCTCAAGGGACCTGTGCAGCTGCACCATTTACGCAGATCCCGAAGGGACCTATCATGAATGGGCTATAATTCCACTAGCTCAAAAGAAAGGAAATTATTGGCAAACAATTTTCTTAATGCACCTGTTATGGTAATTTAACACCACAAAGTAGGAAATGTGGTGTTGGGGTTTCAACTCTAAATCCCCACCCCACCCCATCAAGCAGCCAAAGGAAAAATAAATTAGGGTTTTGATCTCTGGAGGATTACAGCTCCTAACACACCTCAATACTGTCCTGGGCCAAGGATGTTTGAATCAGTTATCCTCGGGACCTTAACCTCGATTGGCTATCTAATGCCTCAGCACTCTATCTGCCTTTTGTGATACACATGGCCTAATGCAACTTATCAATGAGCCAACATGTGTCAACAAAAAACCTGGCAAAAGTTCACTACTAGATGTCATCCTAGTAAGTAAACCACACCTCTTCTCTCATGCTGGCACCTTCTTCAGTGACTTCAGTGATCACTGCTTCACTGCCTGTGTAAGGTGAATCAATAAACCAGCATCCTCCCAAAATTGTCAGACAAGAGATCTAGGCGGAATTTTGACTTACTTGCTTACATAAATGAACTCAAATATTCCCTGCATTGGCAAAATTTCTACTTGGCAAAACCGTGCAATTGGCCTCACTACATTTTCGATTAAATAATCTTAGGGCCTTAAACAAATATGGTCCCATAAAAAAATCTGCATTTAAAAAAAACTGTTGATGGTTCACCCAGATCTTAAATCTGCACTGTTAGAGAGGGACAAGCTTTGGAAAAGCACAGAAATTCAGACCCATACAGATTGGTACCATTTCAGAAGGGCTGAAATCTATGCACCAAACTGATTAGAGATGCAAAAGCGACATATTATCGCACTGAATTTGATGATGCCACCAAGAATCCATCTAAATTTAGAAAACATTTAAGGATCTATCTGGCCACATGCCGAAACTCCCTACCAGACAAGATTACCTCTGGCACTGATACTATTAGTGACAGGTTAAAAATCCTGGATTCCTTTAATAACCACTTCATGACTGCAGGCCTAGCATTTGATAACTCTCCTGCAAACCTGCTACACCTACAGCTTAGTGACCAAGATGAGGAACCTTGTGTCATTCACTGAGATTCTCCTGCATCCTACCTCTCTCAAAGAAGTAGAAGATATGCTATCAAGCTGGATACAAAGAAAAGTGCTGCTGCAGACTCTCTCTATCCCTACTTTTGAAGGTGGCATTACACGAGATAGCTGTACCTATTACTCACTTATTTAACCTTTCCTTATCCCAAGGGATCATACTGTCCATTTGGAAAATGGCACATGTCATTCATCTGTTTAAGTCGGGGAATCCCAATGATCTCAACAACTATCGTCTATTTCCATTCTTCCGTCCTGTCCAAACTTCTGGAAAAATGTAAGTACAGTAATCAGCTAAGGATATACCTAGAAGATATGGATCTCCTAAATCCTGTTCAATCAGGCTTCAGAGTGAAACATAGCACTAGTACAGCTCTTGCAAAGGTGGAAAACGATTGGCAAAGAGATTTGGATAATGGAAACTACGTCTGTGCTGTATTTTTAGATTTAAGCAAAGCCTTTGACACTGTTGATCATAGTCTGCTACTCTCTTCCTTGCAAGCAATAGGCCTGGACTCTCTGTCCCTGCAATGGTTTAAAAGTACCCCTTAGACTGTCTTCAGCAAGTAAAGGCCAAGGTGAATTCTCAACCCTCAAACCACTTCTAAGAGGCGATCCTCAGGGATCTATATTAGGTCCTATTTTGTTTGCTACTGTATATACAACAACACTAATGTCTCTATAACCAGGGCCAACATTCATCTGTTTGGCGGATGACACTGTACTTTATTTGAGCCGCTCAACCTCAGAAGCGACTTGTAATGACCTACAAGCTGAATTCAACTTACTACAAAAGCAGCTCCAAACAAAAAGCTTTTGCTCAATGCTAAGAAAACCAAAGCAATGATGCTTCTCTCCTTTGATTCATGCAGCTAACCTAGTGGACATAGGACTAGCACCACAAAGTTCTACAATCCTAGGAGAAAATAGGAATTTGTTTCAAAATTCAAATATCTAGGAGTTTGGCTGGATCATAGACTTTCATTTATAGAGCACACAGAGGACTTGCTGAAAAAACTGTGGCAAAGATTAGGCCTTTTTTGGATCAGCCACTACCTAACAAAGGATGCCAAATTTCAGTTAGTTCAAACAACGCTTCTCTCCTGATCAACTACACAGACTTCTTATACAGTCATTGTCCTGCCTCTCTCCTCTCAAACTGGACACACTATATCACAGAGCCCTGAGATTTATTACAGGGCTTCCTTCACTATGCACCACTGTGTACTCTATGCAGCCATGGGCTGGACTTCCTCCAGTATAGATGAATAGAAATGCTGCTCTATGGACTCTTAGAGCAATCTCCAACAAGCTCCCCAAATACATCGTTGACTGCCACCCCATATATCAGCTAGGAAAATATGCCCTGAGGAGCTCCACAACCATCTCCTTGTCAATCCCCAAAGTCAAATCACGCTTTAGTAGGGCGACCATGAGCTTTGTGTTGCCCTCCCTATGGAACAATCTTCAGAAAACATTGAAGCTGAGTACTCCTGTCAGCGCTACTCACTTTCAAGACCCTTTACTCATCTTATTAAGGAGTCCTGTAATTGCCTCCTTGATCCTAATCCTGCAGTGCCTGCCTACTCTGTGTGGTAGCTATGCCTATCCTTCATCCTTCTAGCATAATGCTGCCTGATACTGGCTCCAGGGTCTGGTCCTAAGACTTTAACTTCATTCCAATCAGTTACTACCATTCACCCGCCATTCTTCCCTTCCCTGCCCCATGATGTATATGTCCTCATACAATACTAGAAATGGGCTCCATTGATCTCGCCCACTACGTAGTTTTACATGGATATTGCAATTGATCTATGGTTATCCCATGATTCTCCCTATGTATGCTTATTATCTGCTGCATCTTGTGCCGTATGTACTGAAATTTATATATGGTTAACCTACGATATTCCATATGTATGTCTATTACCTGTTGTACCTCATGCCTTATGTATTGTTAGTGCATTTTTGATCATGTATGCTTATATATACACCTATTTATGATTTTGTTTCCTTTTCTTTGTATGTGACCTTGTTATACCCAGGTCCATCTTGCAAATGAGCCTTGCTCAATGATGTTCACCTGGATAAATAAAGATTTTGATTGATTGATTAATTGATTGATTGATTGGAATCTTGGCAAATCAGTGATGGGGTAGTCTTTGGGTTGTCAACCATAAGGCCCACCCCATTCCCTAAGCAAACAATGTGACACATGATCTCCTCTTCATGTGAGGTCAAGAAAGCTATAACAAACTGTGCTGGCAACATGTGGTGAGACATTCTTCTACCTTGAAGAGTGTATCACTATGAGGCACTGGCTTGGAGCTGTGTCTTGTGCTTCAGATTACAAGTTACGGGTTGTACGGAAGGAGAAGCATTAGGTTGATAACTCCAAGGAAGACCCACCACTGATTTGCCAAGATTCCGGGATTCAAAACCCTAATGTTTTTCCTTTTATGCTTGGGGTAGTTAGGCTGAAGCCCTCACTGCCACATTTCCTACTTTTGTGTCACTGAGTTACCCTTACTGGTTAACTGGTGCATTAATGACGTTTTTTGCAAATAAGTAATATATATAGATTAAATAATAATGGTGCAAGGCAGCATCCTTGTTTTACCACCCTCCTTGTTACAATGATTTCTTGTGTTAGATCTCCTTGCCTAGAATATCTAATCTTTGCTTTTATATTATTACATTAACATACTAGCTCTTAATAAGTGTGGAGGTATCCCATTTGCTATCATAATTTCCCATAAGATACTTCTGTTTACATTGTCAAATGCCCTCAGTGTCTAGAAAGGCCAAATAAATACTATTTATTTTGTTTATCATATGTCAAATAGCTTAAGAGGAATATATTACCTAGTCTCCTACATTTGTTCTTAAAATTAAATTGCTTATTATTCACAAGATTATACTCACTCACCTAGGTTTTTACATTTTCTAACAAATATTTAGTATATATTTTGGCTGGTATACATAATAATGATGTAGTAGTATACTTTTATTCATAAACAATGAAAGGGAGTGACTAGTTGAACAGTGCTCATTTAGAGTGAGGTCTCGAAGGCATTCATACAATTCCATACATACATCGCAATAAGTTACACATTTTAAGTATAATACAGAACAGTAAAGTATCGCACATATGAGGTATGCGCACTAATTAAACGCATAGGCACATTTAAATAAACAATGATCCTAGATATTCCTTGTTAAGCAGCATAGTAAAGATGTCTGACCCTGTAATATGAAACATTTTTTAGGTTATCGCTTTTATTCTAGAATTACTACCTGTAGCTCTACCGCAGTAAGTTCCATACAATTATTCCTGTGTAGGATTGATGACCTCCCACTTCACAGTTGCAGCCCACAGCCTGATACTCAATACCTTATGATAATTGTAGACAAGATTTAATAGGTCTAATCTACATATATCTAAAATGTATGTTGGTATCTGTTCCTTATAGACCTTTAACATAAACTGAGATGTATGCAACTCCCTCCTAGACTGTGGTCTGGCCCAGTTCAACATGCAAAATAAATCACAATGGTGAGTATTGCATGGTACATCCAAAACAAATTGAGCTAATCTATTGAATACTGTATCTATTCTATCTAAACATGATTTCACTGGTCCAGCATACAAAATATCCCCAAAATCTAAAACAGGGATGATCATTGTGTTAACTATTCTGAATCTTGTTTCTAATGTCATGTAACTCTTTATAAGATTTAATGCCCCAAGTTTTGTTATTGTTATTTTAATAACCATATCTATGCGGTACCCCATCTCAATGAACAGTCCAAACACATACCTAAATACCTATATTGCATAATTTGCTGAATATCCACTCCATGCATAGGTTGAACATGCATGGTGTCTGCCCTCCATACTTAACTTTCTATTAAATAGTACAATTTGTGTTTTTTAGTATTCAGTTTCACTAAGTGATCCTAAAGAATTTTTCAATTTGTGAAAATGCCAACAGTAACCTGTCCTGAATAAATTCAACAGTGGGCTCCTCATAGGATGGCAAAATGCCAGATTACTAGATTCCACTTTTTAAAGATAGGGACAATTTCTATGGTCAACCAGGCGTCAGGTAGAATATTTTCAACATAACTAAAATTATGTTGCTAGTGGGGAAGGAGAAATTGTTTGACCAGGAGAGCACGCTAAGCCAAGCTTGATTCAGGTGCAACCTGGGAGCACAAGGAAGTTAAGGTGACCTGCTCAGGGTCACAGCAGTATGCAAGTAGGGGCTGTGGAATTCAAACCCAGGTCTCCAGGTTTGCAGCTCAGAGCCTAAACCACTGTGCTATACTGCCTCCAAGGTATTATTTCAGACCACTACTTGATATTTACACTGAACATCTCTACAGGTATTTCATCCACTCCAGTAAACTTTTGTTGTAAAATATACATTTCCACCTGTACAGGAGTGATTTTAGACTAACCAAGATTTTGCAACATGGGTACAATTGTCTATATATTCTCACTGCACCTGGAAAGGGCTCAAGTGGTTGCTCTATGCATCTGAGATGTGCCGAACACAAAATTGCTATATTCAGAAGATGTGCGGGAGAGATATTCCAGTGCATCCCAAGCTGAATACAGCAAAGATGCACCATAGTGCAACCAGACATGAGCCTGCACATCCTGAAATGTACCAGAGCAACTGGGCAGGATTGAATATATCAAAAGGAGCAACCTGACTTGGGACACTAGAATAACAGGAAGGTGCAATGGCACATGAATGAGGTACAAGAACCACAGTAGGGAGGAAACAACCCAAGGTCAAAGGTGGAGGAAGGCACTGACAAAGTGCACATGTGGACACAGATGCAGACCCCATGGGCATAGTATGAGTCACTACACAGACACCACCAACCTAGGGGACAAGGGACACACTGTGCATGGCACAGAGGAGGGCAGGGACAGAGCACCCCAGCACCACAGGCCCGACAGACAGTGTGGACCAGCCATGCACTGTGACAACAGTGCAGAGGAACAACAAGGCAGTCACAGTAGCCACAGCACAAGCACAGTGGTCCAGAGGCAGACTGATACACAGGCTGGCGGCAGTATGCCACCACATGTGGCATATGTCTACAGGGATACAGGACTGCAACCAGAGCAGCACAGCAGCAGGGGCACCAGAAAACAGCAGAGGCATGCATAGCACTAGAACTGGAGCTATGTGCAAGTGACAATGTGAGCAGCACCTATGGACACCCCAGAGGTGGTCCGGGGTAGCATGACAAATAGAGTGTGATATAACAAGGTGGAGATGGTGACAATTGTGCCAAGGCACAGACACAAATGGGCAGTGGTTCAGAAAGGGCAGTCAGTCAACCATGCATAGCAACAGGTGACTGGAACAACTGTAATATGAGGAACGCATACACACACACACACACACACACACACACACACACACACACACATGTAACAGAAAATATTTTGTAATAATGAACAGAAAAAGTATCCAAACAACAACCACAACAATAACAACAACAACAACAAAACAAAACACAGAAACAACAACAAAACCAGTAACAACCACTACTAAAACATAAAACTTAGAGGTGCTGCTGAGCAGCTTTCAGAAACAGCAACTTCACAGAGCTCCTGATGTTTTTCTTCAAAATTGTTATTTTATTTGAAGTTCTCACTCCATATACTTTCCAAGTGGAATGCGAGGAGACCTAGATCGAGGATATGGGTAAAAAATCGGGCAAACTCATCTGCAGCTACTGATTTCTTTTGCCTCAAAAAAGTCACAACCACCATGGGAGGAGCAGCCTGCAGGAAATGATGAAGCCGCACCACTGGGCGCTGCATCTCAGGAGGGAGCCTTTACTTAGCATTCAAGCACACTTAATCAATTGGTGAAGTCTTTCCAGGACATCAATAAAAGCTTGATGCATTGATGCCTAGAGTCTCCAAGACCAGGATGGAGCATTGTGAAGTGACAGTACAGAGGACTGAGAGGCCTGTTTTATGGACTTGTGATGACCCTAAATTAATCAAAGAAAATGCCTTACTTGGCCAGTGGCTGGAGGTGGTCGAGAACCAGGCTGGGGAGAGGAATCTCTGAATAGTGGGTCTCTCGGAGAATGCCGAGGGGAGGACTGCCTGACATTTTGCAATCTCTTTTACCCTCTGTTTTGGGTTTGAAGAGGATGACCCCAGATAGACATAGAAAAAGCTTACCAGATTTTTTGGGAACACCACCAGCTAACACACAGACCCCAAGAACTTTGCTGATTGTTTGTTGGGTTTGGTGATCACGACAGAGTGATGAATATCGCTCGTCGATGGAGGACCCTGAAATATATTACTGTGTAAGTATTTTCCTGATCAGTCCTTCAGTACCAGACAGAGACACAGGGCGCTTGATGGTGTCCGTGGCTGTCTGCATAAAATGAAAGTTCAACATCAACTTTTGTTCCCTGCATGTCTGTGGATAATGTGGAAGGGAAATTGTACCAATTTAATAATCCTGTGGGTGTGGAAAAAATCCTTCATTTGATTGAAAAGGAATCTGAGAGTGTGGCTGGCAATGGAGAACTCTCTTTGCAGGAGGATTGAACTCATTTTTTGAGGACTTATCTTGTAGCATGAGTTTGGAAGGGCAGAGAGAGGTTGGATACTTGTTCTACTAATTTTCAGGAGCAGATCTAATGGTTTTATGGACCTGAGAGATTTAGTTTACTATGCAGTCTTGGCTCCTTTAGAAGACGTGGGTCTACCATTAAGCCTGGTGAACATGTGATATAAAACTGATTTGTTCCTCAGAGTTTAGTCTATGATTTTTGTTTATGTTGATAACGTTACATATCCGGGAACATGCGAGTCGTTATTAGGGCTGTCCGAGGCCCCAGTGGGTTATGTTGCACCTTTGCTATGTTTTGGTCTACTCTTTGTGGAATGTAGTTGGGGTGGAATGTCATCATACTATATTCTTGTTGTATGTTAAATGGAGCTCTAGTTTAATAATTATGGGATTTGCTCAGGCACCATCGGACCCTAATATGGAAGGGTCTGACAGTTTATGGTGCTCTCTGTTTTTAAGCTGCATGCTCTGGGAATATTATTGACATATTTCTTCTGGGTCATTCCCTTGTGTTGTAACAAATGGGGAGGATATTATTATCTGAACATTTATAGTATCTTGTAACTATGATGTCACCCTCCTATGATTGTAATTGTTTTGTGAGTTGTTAGCTTACAAAATCAATAAATAAATAATACAAAAATATAAAACTGTATAAAAATGTAACACTGTGGGAAGAGTGGAAGGTGGAACAGGGAATGCAGGGGAGAACTATTTACAGTGGGGAACGGGAGTGGGATTGGATCACTGGGGCTATTTACAGGGTGAATGTCCTTTGTGGCCTGTTGTCCTCAGCTATGTGCCACCTGGCCCTCCATCACACAGCGCAGCTGCTGGACCTCCTCAACAAGGCCCTTGTCTCCACCATCTGCCACCTTGACACCCTCAGCTGTGCCCCTGCCTCTGGTAGATGGAAACAACCATCCGCTGTAGACGGACTATCCCACCACCAACCCAACCAGAACACCAGGCCACCATCCACCCCATGCACCAGCTTGACGTCCTATGTTGAGGAAACAGAGAACATGTACTCAGTGCCGATTCCACACAGGCATAGTTGGACTGGGGTGCTTTGGGTGATGATGATTGGACCCATGCAGAGGGCTGTCAACACACCATGCACAGCACACACTGGCAACATGCTGGGACACAGAACCACACAATGAATGGGATGTGGCACAGTGGACAGACAGAGTTTGTCATCAGGGCACATGTCCATGCCTCACAGCATGGGACCCTGTCCCATGTGTGCATCACTCACGCAGACCCTAAGGTGACCCTTTGTGAGCACTGGTTGTGTCCACAGCCAGGACTAGACATGGCAACTAGAGACTAGCACACAGGTGCCATGGGCACAACAGGACAGCCACATACTGCAGACAGAAAGATCCACGTATGTGACTGCCACCACATGGACATACACAGGAAGCAAGCAGTGGCTCACTGTTGGTAATGCAACAACCCCCATACCCCCATATGCCATGTACACACAGATGCAGCACATGTCTCGCATTTACCTGCCACATGTCCTGGAACACGTGCTGGTGCTCCTGCAACCACTGCCTGGGACCACTGCTTAACCCCTGTCTGGGCCTGCCACTGCTCCTCCAGACCTGCAAGGGAACACAATGAAAGACTGCTGTGAGCACCATGAGTTAATATAAACCACCCCACCCCTCAAATAGTGTCATGATGCAGCATGGTGCAGCATGCTGTGTTTCCATCTGAGGGGAACCCCACAAAAAGTAACACCGGTCCACACAGGGGAAATCATGGCATGCATGGTCTCAACAACCTGGCCTTGCAACCAGGAACATGTAGACTGTGTGGGCAGGGATATGCACTTGCCGACACCCCAAACCCCCAAGGACATGCAAAGAAAGCATGCACACAGCACATACATTTCTGGGTGTGGAACCACCCCTGTGGGCCTGGTCCTGCAGAGTCCATAGCCTGTCAGGATCCTTCTCCTCAGGTCCCGATAACGATGCCTGCACTGCTTCCAGTCCTGGGCATGCCAGTCCTCCCTCTCCAACTGCCAGGCAACATGTGCCCAGACCTAGGACCATGCGACCTGGCGCCTTCAGCCCCAAACAACTGTCCTCCAGGAGGCAACAAGTGCCTCCACGTTGACCACCTCAACCTTGGACCAGTTGGTGGCCCTGGGCCTCCCTCCAGTAGCACGTGCCATGCTTTCCATGAACAGCCTAGCAGAGTGTGGCACTGTACAGCAGGCACTCTGAGCAATGTGGCCATGCTATGCCTGTTGCACAATAGGCCCACTATGCATTCTGCCATGCACCATGCACATGTGCCATAGGCATGCACTATTGACACTCATTGCATTACTACACATGCACAGTACCGAAGGCCTGATGGGAGAATGGGGTCACAGCACAGTGACCCATGAATGTGCATTCACATGTTGGCGCATCTTGTGAGGGCAGTCAGTGCCACACTTGCAGCCAATCACACATGGCTCATATCCACAACATGCGCCATGCTGGCCAATGGCACAGCACAGGGGATGCGCGATCTAGGGACAATGTAAGACTGGCAGCCAAACACATTGTGTGTATGTCCTCAGACATGTGCTATACAGGGGCATATGTGTAGCAAGACAGGGGATGTGCAATACACAGACTGGTACATAGGACGCTCTGCCGCACATGTCAACTGTGGTACTGCACATTGTGCATGCGTGGAAAAGTGCCATGCGGAGATGCTTGGTGCATTTCATATGTGCAGCACAATTTGAGACAAGCCTGGAGCAAATCTACAAAATTCAGCCAGGTATGCAGATTGTCTCATTATCCAATTCAGGTGCAAGTCAACTGATTAGCAGCTCATTACTGGATGCTGGTTCTCCAAATAGGTGGCACTCACTGAGAGAACTCAGTGCTCAAAGAAAATTAAACTTTTCAGGCTTTATTGCACAATATAAAGTGGTGAGTGCTGTCAGATGTATGGAGACCACTATTTGCCTCGTGCTTCAGGTTCTGTAACCTTTCATCAGGGGACAGTAAGCAAGGCAAAGTTTTATTATATAGGCAATCAGTGATGAAACACACCTGGTATAACAACAATAATTAGAAAAATGAAGTGCCCATCTCTATACCAATTAAAGGTGAATACACAATAGGGTATAAAAACTTAGAGTTTCAACATCTTACTGGAATTATCAATTTAAGTTACATTAGAGCTATTTAATAAAATTTATCATAAAAGCACTGAATATTTATTTCTTCAAATACATAAGGTCTAACTCAATTTGGTAGCCCAGAGGGTTAGAAGAAAGTTTGTTTAGGAAGCCTGAGTGACAGATAGAGATGGATTTAAGCAGCTGTTTTTCAAGACCTTCGTTCTGCAGTTAGATCCTACTACTTGATCCTGGCAAAGCAAGAGAGAGGAAAAATGAAAATAAATATTCTAAATTAACATACACTATACCCTTTCTATACATTTGACTATACCAAAATATAGTTTTTACCTTTCATTCCATTTTAAGCCTTTTGAAACTTCTGTTTAATTTCTTGGTGTTCATACTAATTCTTTTTTATCACCTCCTTATTTTTGCACCCCTGCAGAGCTACTGGCAGGGGCATCCAGCCACCAGCCCCCACCGACCCAGAGAGTAGCAGGCTCACTTGTATGATGTGGGTTCGGTGCAGCCACTCCCAACCCACCGGAGGGTCTTCCTTACCTCCTCCGGATTGGGCTGACTGACCCCCAGCGCGATTCCACGACAGTCCTCCGGGTTGGCGGAAGCACGGCGATCAAACTGCTCGGTCACGCCCAGCCTTTTCCTCCCTGTTTTTCCCTGGAGCTGGCAGTGCAATTACATACTGCATGTACGCGACATCTTGCCGTGCTCTTCCCTGCTTGACACTGCAGCTGTGCTGCCCTGGTCATTATCAGGGGCCACTCCAGCGCAACATGCTCCCCAAACCCACCCTAGAGGAGGAGAGCTGTCTTGGGACACTCAATCCACCTTCTCCCTGCTATTCGCCGCAGCCCGAGTCCGCTCCTGAACCCGGGTTGCCGTGTGGTGCATGTATTCATACGAATTCAATACATAGAAACATAGAAACATAGAAGTTGACTGCAGATAAGAACTGCAAAGCCCATCCAGTCTGCCCATTCTTTGCTACGTTATGAATGTGCCAGGCCTTTACTCTGTCAATGGCCTAGCTATTCATACTCATCTGTATTGCCCCTTATGCCTATCCCATGCCTGTTTGAAGCCCTGCACTGTATTCCTATCCACCACTTCCTGAGGTAGGCCATTCGCATTCACCACCCTTTTCAGAAAAAGAACTTCCTCACATTATCCCTTAATCGGCCTCCCTTGAATCTCATGCTCACAGATAACTAACGATAACTAATAAATTCACATGACACAAAATGGAAGAGTTCTGTATTAATAACAGTATATAGAGAAAGGGGAGGGTATGGGGTTCGGAAGAGAAAGAATTGTTATGTTAATCCAATATCGCTGTTTAAGGACAACCACAGAGGAACCTCATCACTAGCATAAGTGCTACACCTCAAGAGTTCACAAAAAGCAAATATTTGTAATGGTAAGCTTTAATGAATACCAGCGTCACTGCTATGTAGGGGCGGGAGTGCATTTCCTAGGCCTACTATTTCAGGGAAAGCAAGGTGAACATCATTTTAGTCATGAAAATATAATACTAATTTCTCTAATGTATCACAGAGCACACAATTAACATTGATATAATACGTAGGCCAGTGGCACTGAGGGTTGAGGCGCTGGATGCCACACCGCGCCACGCCGCAATCCGCCGTAACGAGCCCGGGTGTCGGGGACAGCAGGGAGGACTGGGATTGAGCATCTGCAGAGTGTTCTCCTGGTTCTGGGGTGGGTTGGGGACTCTCAGCGCACTGTAGTGGCCTCTGGGGACGCGCCAGGAGCACTACCCTGTGGTGGTGACACTGGAGGGGCATGGCAGGCGTTGGCATATTGTGCCGGACGTCATTGCTGCGTCCGCTCTAAGAGCTAAAATTGGAGGAAAAATGGCTGGGCGCAACGTGCAGTTTGATGGCCATGCTGCGAGCTGCCTGGAGGACTCTGGCAGAATCCTGTTGGGGAGGGTCCGGGCTATCCTGGCTGGTAGAGGCAGAGGGGTGCCCTCCAGTGGGATGGCAAGACAGCTGTCCCAGATCCTACTGGGTGCAGTTTGAGCTACCCAGTTCTCCGTCAGGTGGAGCGCGTGCTGGATGCCCTAAGCCAGATAGTGCTGCAGCAGGGGAGTAAAGTATAACATAAAAATTTTTTAAAAATATTGATATAATACCACTATGTATGGAAGCCATAAACATAACAGTTTCTAACATGAGGGACTAGCCCAATATTCCAAGAAAATGAAATATTATAATAAATTTCAGCGATATTGCTATGGGAATGGGCACTGGCCATATATCTACTCATCCAGGGGAACCATGGAAAAATCTCTGTTTCTATCATAAAAATATAAACTCAGATTATTTATATCAACCATGCTGAGATTATGTTCTTACAAAAGTTTCCACATTAATGTTTGAATTTTCTGGATTTTTGGATGAAGGTTTCATATCCCATGATGGTTGAGCCCTCTGGGTTCAACATTACTGAGGTGTATAAATGCAGAAGGACTCTTTCTAATAACCTATCAGTCCTGTTGCCACCTCCAGTAGTGGTGGCACATGCTCTATGCCCTTGAACTCGCACAGAAGCACCGGTGTTATGTGAGTCAGAAAAGGAACACCAACCAGAGTATCTTGTTTGTTACTGCTTATGGAGTGGACATGCTCCTGAAATCTTTGTTTCAGAGAATGAACTGTGCATCCAATATACGATTTTCCACATGGTCACCAAGGGCATACACCACTAATGTGGTAACGAGGTGATACTCACTTTTATGGAAACTTCTATTGAAGATTCAAGGGATGAATAAATGTTTTTCTGGCACAGAAAACTCACAACTTATACACCGATGGCATTTACAAAATCTCCTCTCTCTTCGTAACTAATTTCTAGATACTGTTGCCAAGGTTTTCCTCAAGTCTACTGTGTACCAATTTGTCCTTTAAACTTGGGGCCCTACTAAAAGTGACTCTTGGTTTTGGACCTACTGCATCCCTTACAAATCTATGATTTAATAAAATGTTCCAGTTTTTGTGTTTTACATCCCCAGTACTACCTGCTATATGATTGAATTCTGTGATGAATGTAATAGGTGAATGGTCATTCTGCTTTCTGGTGCCTTTATATTTTAATAGTTTCTCCTTATCCATCTGCAAGACTTTTTCTTTGTTTTTCTAATAATTCAACACTGTATCCATGATTTTTGAATCTAGATACTGAGCAACCTGTGTGGGAAATCTTCATATCTGGTGCAGTGGTGAACTCTTAACAATTGGCTATAGGGATGCACTCTTTAAGTTTTGGGGTGTGGAGCTTGCTCTAAGGACGGAGTTAACAGCAGTTTCCTACCTATGGCATTTTGTGTATATTTTTTACCTACTTCTCCATATAACTCTAAGTCCAGAAACTGCGGTTTGTTTTATCTGAATTGCCATTGAGATTAAAAGTATTTTGATTTAACCAATTTAAAAAATCAAGTATTAAATCTTGATCTCCTGCCAGATACATAGACAATCGTTTATGTATCGAGTCCACCCTGTGGTATATTTAAAATAAGGCTTCACTTCTGGGTTATTAACAGTTATAAACCCCACCACCCTTAAAATAATTTTCATAAGCTTGAGGCCATGCATGCCCCTCAAAGCTGTGCCTTTGTAACTGTAAATAGAAATCTCCTCAAATTCAAATGCATTGTATCTAAGGACAAATGCAAGGCTTTTAATAAAAATGCTAAGGGATTTCATTTCTATTTACAGAATTTTCCAAGAAATATCTACAAGCATTTACCCCTTGTTCATGTAAAACTGATGTGTATAATGATTCAGCATCTATTCCTAGTCAGTACAAGTTATCTTCCCAAACAATGTTTTTAACTCTGTTAATTGTATCTGTTGTATCTTTCAGGTACCCAGGTAATTTCAGAACACAGGTATGTAAGAAAAAATCAATGAAATGACATAGGTTCTCAGTAATGACGCTGTTCCGGATACAATGGGATGTCCTGGGGGTTACTAATATCCTTGTGGGTGTAATCCTCTTGTTCCTGGGGGTTACTAGAATCCCACTTAGAATCAGTGGCAGGAGAGAAGCAGCTAGTGAAATGCCAGTTAAATGGATTTCACAGTGTCTCATTCTGTTTTTCAGTCTCAGCTGAGCTGGAGTGATGATGTCACTTTAGAATTGTTGCAGTAGCATAAGCCACATTGGAATGCTAGCTGTAGAATGTTGAGTTAGAGTCAATAGTCTGGAGAGTAGTCTGTAGAGGGAGTGCCAGGAGGAGGCTGCTGCCTGGGCAGCTTCTCAGTTTCTAGTTCTGATAGAGAGCTACCTCTGTAGTTTGGGTAGTTTGTTCTCACTCTAGAAGAAGAACATAGAAGACAGAGAGTGAAGTGGTGAAACCATTCCAAGAGGGTTTCCAGTGCCCCATCCTCGGAGGAATGGGGGATTCCAGGATTCAGGGAACCCCTAGTCCAGCCTGGACTGTGTTGAAGCTGCCTGAGATTCAACTGCTCTGTGAGTACCTGAGACTGTTTGTGTGGAAAAGCCCTGGGGCACCTGCATTCCTGTGGTGAGTTTTCTCTGACAAAGGGACTCTGTCACCTAGACTGTTTCTTATTTAAAAGTGTCTGCCTACTATGGGGTCCAGAGAGAGTTGCCAAGTACAGAACTTTAATTTGTATCTGATTTAAAAGTGCCTGCTAAAGTTGGGGTCTAGTGAAGAGACATTGCCAATTACAGAACTTTTAACTTCATGACACCTCAGAGGTGTGAGATGTAGTATGTTAAATGTGAAAGATGTTTCAAGATAGCATCTACAAGTTTTCTGTGAAGGGTGTTATTTACCTGATGAATGGCCAAATATAAATTTGGAGGCAAAGGTGGAGACCCCTATCTGGTGTAAACCATGTTTACCTCTCCGGTTCAGTTTGTGCACCTTTGTTTTCATTCAGTGCATTTGGCCAGTGCCTAAAGAAAACAGTTTACCCAGATGTAGGTTTAAATTTTCTGTGAGCCAGTATGTGCTCTTTGGTGGTTGAGTGCCACCAGTAATTCCTCATGAAATATGGCAAAGTCTCCTAGTATTGGTCAAGGGTGCCTAGTCAAGGGAATTGTAACAGATCTGGCTGTGTGTACCAGTCTCCATTCAGAACCAGAGAGCGTGTCACTGTTTTCCATTCAGAACATGAAGGTTCACTGTGTGTGCTCTGTATCTCAGTAATCTGCATTACCAGTGGGAGCTGCCCTGTGGGGGTCCACCTTCACTTTGTAATTATTCTGTGTGTATGTGAATAAAAGCCACACTCTAGAATCCCAACCTGGTTTGGACGGCACTAATATTGCTTCCACTGTGTCTGGATTTACTTGGGTGCCCCTGACCAGAAGTACAAACCTAGCATAATTGTGAGCAAATGTTTTCTCCCAGGAACCCAAATGGTTCCCCCAGGTGTGAAACCAGGTAGTTACCACACTTGCTTTGCCTGTCTGAGGATAGCAGGCTTCAAGTAGAAGTATTGGTAAACTGAACTGTTAGAAGGACAACCCCATCCTCTTGTTGGCCATGTGTGAGAGGAGTAGCTCTGCTAGTTGAACAAGGAGGGCCAATGGGGTGGGTTACATGGATTTTTGGTAATGCTTAGAATCTGGGAATAAGGAATCTAAATTCATTTTCAGATATGGTACCTTCAGATATGGCTCTACTGAGAAGCCTATGCAGTTGTTTGTTGTAGTCAAATATAGGATTAATGCTCAATTTCTTGTAATTTGTTGCATCTTCTAACAAATCCAAGACTAATCTCACATACTGTTCCTCTGCATAACAACTATGTTTCTGCCTTTGTCAGTGGGTTTCAAAATTAGATCCTTATTGGACCTTAAACCAATTAAAGCTTGTTTTCAACACTATTTAGATTGTAATGTTTTGGTTCTATATTTTGTTCCAATATTTTATCCAGCCATTGTAAAGCAGTTTTATCAAAAGCAGTAACATTTGTATTGGTAATTACAGGACAGAATGTGGAAATCTCTTTAAATCTTTTTTGGCGTTCCTTAGTAAGATCAGGATAAGTACCTGGAGGCGGCTTGAGTCGGAATAGACCCCATGTGCTGCTCATCAATCCTGTTAAGCAAAGAGGTAAGCGTGTTCTCAGAAATGGAGTCCAAATCACTATTCATATATTTCGGTTCCTGTCCCAGTCCCAATCTCTGCATATTCACCAATTTCATTAATAAGAAAATCCAAATTTTTCTAAAGTCAGTTTCTTCTGTAGTTGCCAAAATTGCAGTAATTGCTTCTGTATGCTGTTTCTAGTACCAGCCTTGGGTCTCTCTCTCCATGGGTGGTTGCCCACCCCTTCCTGGGGTTCCTCCTCATCTGAACCATTGCCCTCCTCCACCTGGGCAGGTATTCCACGGTCAATGGCCATATTGTGTAGCATGCAACAGGCCAGGAATATGCCACAGGCTTTTCAGAGCTGTATTGTAGGGTACCACCGACTTGTCTAGACAATGGAATCGCATTTTGCATGTTGTGGTGTGTGCCTCATTATATCTTTCCTTGGCCCAACTGCTGGGCCGCCGCATAGGGGTGAGCAGCCACAGTTGGAGGGGGCATGCACTGTCACCTGGGAGAAGACACATGTGTTAGTTGCACTAAGTGTGTGCATGGCCTGTTACGACCACCACCACACCTTGCCTATCTATGCTGCCACTACCTGTCCACCTGGTTGCCATTACCACCACTCCACATGTGCAGGCCCTGTCCCTTCATTGCTGGACCCTGTATATTTATTTATTGAAATGTTTCACTGGAAGGCACACTGAGCAACAAGTTGCTCATCTCCTGGTGCGACCTGGGGAAGGGTACACAGAGAATGAAATAGTAATGCATTTTCATAGAGAATGAAACAGTAATACATTTGCAGTGCTTAAGACAAAAAGTTACATATGCAGGGAAAAACATTTGGCAATAACAATAGGCAATTTAGTGACAAAGGTGGGGAAACAAGGAACAACACAGGCAGTAACCAATACATAAAATAAGTAGCTGGTAGTCACAAATGCACTCAAGCAGGTCAGGGCCTCTGCCCCACAGAGCCAACCTCAGAGTGCAATAGTGTGAACAGGTAACAGACAGAGTAACCCTCCTGTCTGCTTTTGGGTCCGAATCACCTTTAGTCTCAAGTTCTGGGGGATTCAAACTGTGAACCTTGTGCTAGTGTATCCAAATGTACAGGCTCAGATAATATTCTCTTGGGGATGTAATATATCTTTCACCTAAGAGTACCTAACCAGGTATCAAAATGAACCCTTAAAACCCTGTAAGAGACCTTAGGTATATTCTTACCTTTTACCAAGCTTAGTAACACCAGCAAGCCCTGGAACAGTGTCAGACTTAATATCCATTCAGCAATAACATGCAAAAATGACTGAGGAGACCCAGGCAGTATCTTAAAGAAAATGTTTACTAAAAATGGATAAAACCAGTATGATAAAATACAGAACAAATATCAAAGAGCATCACAATCACATAAAAGAAAAAAGGAAAACTACAGAACAAACTCCTACCACAATACATTTAAATCTTTTCTATCTAATGTATTGCCTCTGTAAAGTGCCTCTAAAGTTAGATCAGACAGCTGAGTCTCTCGAGTCCCAAGATGATACAGCAAAATTTCAGACACAAGTATCAGTTTAAACTCTGTGTCTCCACACCCCTTCTGTGAGTCATCTAGCTCCTCCTTTTAGAAGATAAAATTACAAAAATGATTTCCTATAAGGAGATATTTTAAATAAGGTGCCATCAGAAGAAAAAAAGACTCTTTAATTACACATGTTTCCTTTGAACTTAGCAATCCCACACTGGCACCAATGTGTTAAAAAAAAACAACAGTAATCAACCTAATGATGTCCTGTTTCTGAAGTCATAAAGTCACATTTGATTTCCACTTCAAAAACATGACGTCATAAAAGGCTATAAATGCAATTTCTCAAGGAAGTATCATTACATAGAGATCTCCTGGTCAGTGTAATACATCCTGTGATTTCAGCTGCTGACACCTTGTAATTTAAAAGGCCAAATCTCACAGACTGACATTTCATACACTGACCATTTATTTATACTACTGTACCAATATTATAACTAGCTGGCCAAGCGTCACAGCTAGTATATGTGTCCTGCTTGCAGCCTGGCTGGCCACAGCTGGTCCAAACTCTCCCCAGGCCTGTGGGCCCCATCTCTGCTTGCGTGGGCACCATGCCAAATGTCCTGTCCAGCCATTGTGCTCAGTCGTTCACCTGTACAATGGTGGTGCCTGCAATATAACAATAATAATGATGATGTCTTAGGCATAAGCATGTGGGTCAGTAGTGGGTGTGGGACCCATGCATAACAGGGCATCTGTTGCTCCTCGCAGTGCAGCATGTGGCTGCTGTGCAGCACCCTGCCATGCTTGCCCTGTGGCCCTCCCATCAATATCTCTGTATCTGTGTGTACCAGTCTGGCAGATCTTCTGGTTCCACAGTTCAACATGGCTTTTGGCCATTGCACTGCACCTGTCACTCTTCTCCCAACCTCATGCACTACTAGCAGCTGTGTGCTGTGCCACAGTGTTGTGGTGTAGTCATGGGCTCCTGCACAACTCACCCAGTAGGTGCCCTGTGGGATGTCTCCACCCTCAAATCTGTGGCACAGGACAGAATGGTGCCAGATGAAGGCATTGTGTGTACTACCAGGGCGTATGGTGCAGACATGATGATGCACCCTGTGGCATTGCACACCACCTAGCAGTTGATGGAATAGTACCCTTCCTGTTCATGTATGCGGCACCATCTGGGCCAGGTGGATGCGTGTATTGCTGCGTGGGTGCAGTCAATGGTCCCTATCACTAACTGCATCGTCGTGCCACCCTGTGGAATTCCTGCATGTTTTTCTGTGCTCTGCCTGTGTGCTTGGGAATTTGATGAACTCTGAAGCATGTGGCAGAAGAGCGTTGAGGAACTGTGTGAGGAGGTGGAAGGAGGCCAACTGTGGCAGTACCAGTGGTGTCACCACTGGTTTCTGAAAGGTGCCCATGACAAGCAAGCACATTGCTGCCATCACCTTGGTCTCACTGACATGGCATGACCCCTTCTGGTGGGTGCCTGTAGTTCATCATAGCATAATACAAACTCACAGAGCTGCCTCAGAATGGCCCTGTCGAGTCAGTGCTGGTCCACTAGCTCGACGTCACTATGCTGTTCAAAGGTGACACAGGCACGGTACTGTCTCTGGGCATACCATCTACTGGCCCTTCCACGGCCATGTTGCTGTTCCACCCACTTCCTAATGCCCCTCATTACTTCTGCCATGAGAAACACAGCCCCATCCATCTTGCTCCTATTATTTCACCTGGCTGACTATAGGTGGCTTGCAGTTAGGCCACTTCCTTTTACGCTTAACTTTGTGCTGCACATCTTGGGAGATGTGCTGCAGATCGCTGTCCATTTGGGCTGATAGGGATGTGGAAGCATTCATGGGAATGCATATTCCAGATGTGCCACATACTTATCTTTGTGCTGTGGTGCATCCAGAGTGCTGCGCATCACGTTCCTTTTGAATATGGCCCAGGGGTGCATTTCTGGGGATGCGCTCAGTGCAACTCAGTTGCGCCTGGCACATCTCCTTTGAATATCTAGGCCAATATCTTCATTTATACTTCTTTATTTATACCAAAGTGTTTCTCAAAATATGATACTCATACAGAGGCTGGGATTATTGCCTTTATATTAGTATTTCTTTATTTCTGCGATATGGAATCAAATGCCAAAACATGTTTGAGTCCCTAGTATGGATAGCATTTTGGTGCTCTACCCATAAGTTCTGTTCATACTTTTGTTTCCTTACTACTCAATAAAGCATGGTATGCTCTTCCAACATTTAGTAAGTCTTCTCTGTACTGTAAAGCACTGTTCTTGTTATTTTATTTAAATATGATTTCTTCTGATGGCACTAAACATCATACCACAGAAACATAGAATCTGTTAGCAGAAAAGGACCACTTGGCTCACTCAGTCTGCCCAGAAGGTCCCTGCCTAGTCTGTGTCTGCAGACCCTAACTGGTCTCTGTGACCCTCCTCCTCCCCGCTCATAGTAATATTCCCTCATTTCTATCCCATACATGTATGAAGCCCTAATGTTTTCACCTCCACCACTTCTGCTGGCAGTCTGTTCCACACATTCACCACACTTTCAGTGAAGTAGTACTTCCTCACATCCTCTTAAACTTCCACCCCTCCAGCTTCATCACATGCCCTCTGGTTCAGGTGCTTTCTCATTTGAAAGAGATTCCCTCTTGCATCCGGTTCATCCCTGTGAGGTACTTTTAGGTCTGTATTATGTCCCTCTTTCTCTCCTCTCTCTCTTCCAGGGTGTGCATGTTGAGATCCCTCAGTATGTTCCTGTAGGGCTTTTGATGCAACAACTGCACCATTTTAGTTGCCCTCCTTTGATTGCCTCCACTCTGTCTATGTCCTTTCTGAGCGTGACCTCCAGAAATGGACATAATACTCTGGGTTAGGTGTCACAAGTGAGTGATACCGTGGCAGCACCACCACTCTCCTCCTGATGGAGATACCTCACCTATGCATTCCACCACCCCACTGGCCCTGCTCACTTCTTTATCACACTACCTTGACACTTTGAAGTCACCAGATCGACAACCTCAAGGGTTCCTTTTCTTTGTAGTGACTGTCAGTACCCCTCACTCTGTACTCAGCTCCTGGATTCCTATGCCACAGGTGCATGATTTTACACTTTTTCACATTGAACCCCAGCTGCCATGCTCTGACCACTCCTTGAGTTTTCCAAGGTCCATTCCATTCCCTCCACCCCTCCTGAGAGTCTCTCTGTTCCAGATGTTGGTGTCAGGTGCAAAGGCATATCTTCCTTCCAGTTCTTCTGCAGTGTCAGTTGTGAAGACAATGACTAGGACCTGTACCAGTACTGAGCCCTGAGGAACAACGCTGGTCACTGTCCCTCATTAGAGTGAATGCCATTAACCACCACCCTGTGTTGCCTATCAATTAACCAGTTCTGCACCAGTTCATCACTTTGGATTTACTCTAGGCTGCTCAATTTCTTTATCAGTCTTTGTGCAGCACAGTGTTGAAGGCCTTGCTAAAATCCAGTGAGGCCACATGCACTGCCCGCTCCTGAGCCACTTCCTTGTTACTCAAAGAAATTAATCATATCCATCTGGCATGACCTGCCCCCATGAATCCATGCTGCCTTTGGTCTTGTAGCCCACTGGATTTAAGATACTCTACCAACCTTTCCCTTAATAGGGTTTCCATTAATTTCCCCACCACTAATGTGAGACTGACCAGCCTATAGTTACTAGCCTTCTCTCTGCTGTTGCGCTTGTGGAGAGAGACCATGTTTGCCCTCCTTCAGTCCTCCAGAACCACACCTGTTTCCAGTGAGTTGTTGAATATAAATTTTAAGTGTAAGGAATTTTTATTCTAGTATTATTCTACGGATTTTGATTCAAGAATAGAAAGGTTTTCAGAAAATGAAAATTATATTTGTATGTGGGATTTAGACTCTATTTTTACATATCAAAGAGGTCCCAAAAGTTTCCAGTGTGTTGTAGAATAAGGTCATCAGTGAGGCATCTAGCACCTCCCTGAGTTCTTTTAGTATTCTTGGCGTGTATCCCATCTGGTTTGATAGCCTTGTCCACGCTCGTGTCCCTTTAAGTTAACAATGAGTATCGATAGGGCAAGATGGAAGACTGATTTACCCCATACTGTGGGAGTCTGGGTTTCAAATATTCTTTTCTCTGGCTCCAGTTGTTAGGTTCTGATTTATATAAAGATCCATGTCATCCCATGGTATGCCACCCTTCGTGACATCAACAGCAAAATTCATGTCTGTTGGCAAAATCGATGCTTTGCTGACAGATACCGGCACTGTGTTGGAGGTATTGCGAACGAGGACATGCTGTTTCCTGGTCCTGCACCCTCCGAATCAACTCCGACTGGGTTGAGAATTCTAAAGACAGGGCAGGGGCGGAGAGCCCTCCGGATAGGGGTTCGGGGCAAAGACCCCAATAAAAACAGGACTCGAGAAACACAGGAATCATGTAGACCATAACTTGCGGTTGATGCTGATTTCTGTCGGCGATGCTGGAAGTCGACAAGGATGTCGAACCGGCATGGTAGAGCCTCATCCTATAACTTTATTATTTCATTAGTTTAATGCTATCACTTAAAATATTCCTCCTCAGTCATATCTTGATCACTCTGTAAATGGTCTACTTTTCCTGGCATTATAGGACCACATTTGATTTTCTTCACACATATATGCATTTAGTTCTTCTTCTATCAGTGAGTTATTCACATGAGTCTTCCACCTTGTCCCATCAATGTTCATCATTAATTTAAAAAGGAAAATGTTCACTACAAACTTCAGAAAGGACTTCCATAGATCTTATTTTCCATAACTGGAAATATCAGTTATTGCTAGGTCAATCATGGCACCATCCTTTTTTTGCTGGAAGGTATTCCCAACTCTGTCTCCACATCCTTTTTCCCTCCTACACTCCCTGATGGCCCCTTTTGCCCGTCCCTGGTCCCAGCCCCAGCACCCTGGCATTCGCCAGGCTTTTTGTGGTCCCTCCTTGTCCCCCCAGAGCCTTCCCCTCTGGTGGGGCAATGAAGACCCACTCTACTGTCTGCCGTTGCCATCTGGATCCAGTTGGGAAGGGACCGACCTGAGTGGGCTAGTGTGAGCATGCAGACTGGGTGGCATCATCCTGCTGTCAGGGTGTGTTTTCCTTGTTGCTTTCTGGAGCCCTCTGGATGTTGGGATCAAGGCGTGCCAAGCATGTCCCCACATGAGCATGTGGCGTGTAGCTACTGCTGATGTCCCCTCTACCACTAGCCGCTCAAACTGCACTGCCATCTGTGGTCACCCAGATGGCAGTAGAGCAAGCAGAGCTAGCTGCTGTCCCTCCCTGGAGAAGGACAGCACCCATTGGAATGTTTGATTCTTCTCCCCAGTGACCCCCTGCAGCCTAAGTTTGTTCCCAAGCTTGGGCTGCCAGTGTGGGAAAGTAAGGCACTAAGCACCTCAACCCTCTGCAACTGGCCTGACAACCTTCCATATCCTTAAAGAGCTGCTGACACCTCCAGGATAACTTTGAAAATCATAATAATTAGGTATAATTCAGCTTGCATTCCACATATATTCCACAGATTTCTCTTTCCATTTATTTATTACTGAAAGAATTTGCATGAATACACAATCTTGATCCCTTAGAGTTCATCTGCCTCTATAGCTTACTCCCTACTTCAACTCACAATCCTTTGTTGTTACATCACAGTCTGTTGCCATGGGAGTAACTGTGATGTCGAAACAGTGCATTATTTATTTATTTATTTATTTGAAATTTGGTAACCAGGTGGGCCCACTGAGACAAGGTCCTTTTTCAGGGGCGACCCGAGGAAGGGTAACAAGGGAGGAAAAGGAAGTGTACACAGATGCTTAACAAGAACAAGTACAAGGGAGTATGTGCAGACACTTTTGAGCGTTAGCATATAAAGCAATTAACAATTAAAAAGTGCAAATAAACAGTGGACAATAGACAATTAAGTGCAGACAAAATATTAAATCAAACATCAAGTTCATGCTGGTTGGGGAGTCTCAGTGTCCTCCTAAAGTATAGTAGGTTGGAACTCAGCCTGCAGTGTAACAGAAGAGAATATGAGCTGGGAGGATAGTGGGGAGAGCAGGGGGAGAAGGAGAAAAGTGGGAAGGCAGTAGAGGTATCGAAATTAGTGACAGCTGCAAGTAGGTGGAGGAAAGAAGATTTCCTTGTAGAGTCTCTTATAGTGAGGAAGAGAACTGCAGGAGAGTAATTTGTGCAGGAGTTTGTTCCATTTTTGAGGTGCAGCAGCATGGAAGGATCTGTTGCCTATGGTTAAGCAGGGTTTGGGGATACTTAATATGGGGAGATGAGAGGATCTAAGTGTCCTAGAGAAGTATTTCGGTGAGAGGAGATTGGTGAGGATGGGAGGAGAGGAGGAAGGTGGATTAGTTTGAAGACAGTACATAGTACTGGAAATCCATTTGGCCTCGAAGGATGGCCAATTCAATATGTGGAGAACATCGCGGTGGTGTGCTGCGAGGAGGAGATGGGCCACAAAGTGGGCAACTCTGTGATAGGCCTGCTTGAGTTTTTCCTGGATAGGGATCCTGGCTGAGTGAGTGATGGGGCAATCGAGAAGAGTAGTTGAGCCAATGGTCTTTCGAGCATGGGGTGAGAGATAGGGGCAACGTGGTATAACAGACCAAGTTTTGGGTTCATTACCTTGATGACATTTGTTGTGTGTGATTCAAAGGATAGATGCACATCCAGTGTCAGTCGAGGTATTTGAAGGAGCTCACTTCTTCTAGTGGCTCACCAGAGAAGGTGTGGATTACCAGGGTGGGCTGTAGTTATATCGAAGGAGGTGTGACAGAACAGTATGGTTTTAGTTTTTATTTTAATTCAGAGCCAACAGATTCTCCTTCAACCAGTATTCCAGCTTCTGGAAATCATATTGAAGGTCAATATTAATGGAGGAGACATCGATGTTAGACCTGTATATAATGGCATCGTCTGCATATAGCTGGACTGAGGCCCACCACAGCACATAGGCAGCTCATTGATGAAGATAGAGAATAGAAGGGCCCAAGGATTGACCCTTGAGGGACCCCATCAGTGATAGGAGATAAGGAGGCATGAATGTCAGACCATTTAACACTTTGTGACCTACCGATAGGTAGTTAGAGAACCAGGTCAGGAGAGGTGGAATCAGGCGAGACAGTGGAACTTTGAGAGGAGGAGTGGTGATTAACTAGATCAAAGGCCTTCATAAGGTCAATAAAGATAGCCCTGTGGCCCATCCAAGATCCATGGCCTGATATCAATCTGAGGTGACCTTCAGAAGGGTGGATTCAGTCCCTGTGATTTTGAAAGCCATGTTGCTGTTTGGCGAGGGCACTGGTTTGTTGTGAGAAAAGAGTAGAGTTGATTATATATGATTCTTTCCTGTATCTTGGTAATAGGACAAGGGATTGATATAGGTTGGTAGTTCCCCAGAAGGTTTTTGGGCTGGTTTATGAACTGTGACAAAACTGCAGTTTTCCATTTGTTGGGGATAGATTGGGTTAGAAAGGATCAGTTAATTAACTGTGCGATCGGCCGAGCAAGCGCAGGGGCTCAATTTTGAGGAATTTAGGTGGCAGGGGTCAAATCCTAGAGAACTATTAGGGTTGAGGCCCAAGAGGAGTTTGAGGACTTCCATAGTTGAGGTGAGCTTTAAGTGGAAGAGTGGACCGAGGGGCTTCTAGAGGCGAGTGGAGTGGAGCAGACTGGGAAGTTGGTAAACCAGTTTTGTATGCATTATGACCTCAGGTAGGGAGAAAGCAACTGGAATAGATGACTGTTTTATGCAAATTTCCTCAATAATAAATAATGGGGAGGAGACATATGGAACTGGGCCCACATTTTCAAAGGAGATGGGCAGCACAACTTGGCACAAAATGGAGATGAGCCACATCTCAAAACATAGAAACATACATAGAAACATAGAATTTGATGGCAGATAAGGACCGCTTGGCCCACCCATTCTGCCCATTTCCTCCTGATGGATAAGTTGCAGATCCTAGTTAACCAGCAGCCTACTTCTTCCTACCCCCACCCTAGAATTGCCTTATGACTGTCCCATGCATGCTTGAATTCCACCACTGTTTTTGACTCCACAACCTCCTCTGGAAGGCTCGCTCCATACATCCACAACCCTCTCTGTGAAAAAATACTTCCTTAAATTACCTCTGAGCTGCCCCTTCTATCTTCAAATTGTGCCCCTTGTTCTTGCACACCTCTTTTTGAAAGATGCTACCCTCTTGGACTTTGTTGAGTCCCTTGAGGTACTTGAACGTTTCTATCATGTCCCCCCTCTCCTCCTTTCCTCAAGGCTATACATATTAAGCTCCTTAAGTCTCTCTTCATATGTCTTCGTGCAGACCCTGCACCATTTTAGTTGCCCTCCTCTGGACGCAGCTTCCATCCTGTCTATGTCTTTATGGAGATTGGGTCTCCAGAACTGCACGCAGTACTCCAGATGTGGTCTCACCAGCTGTCTGTACAGAGGATAATAACTTTTGTTTTCTACTGGTGATGCCTCTCCCTATGTATCCCAGTATTCCCCAGCCCTCCTTGCTGTCCTCTCCATTGCTTGCCTGAAATGTAATATTCAAAGGTGGAGATGGGCCAGTCAAAATCAGACTGGGCCTTGGCCCAAATATAACGTGATGTAAGCCATGTTGGGGGCTACCCATGCATGTGCTACTTACGGGGAATATTCAGACAAGATGGGCCACCCATAAGGCTGAAATGTGTGGCGCAAAGATAGGCCACAAAAGCTGGCCTGAATCATCCATCCACCCACAAGCAGGCTGCAGAAGTGCAGACAGGCACACAGCAGCCTGCCAGCCTCAGTAGTGTAGTGGTACCCCCACCCATCCTCAACCATACAATAATAATGCAGCCCCCTGCTAGCCCTGGCAGTCCAGAGGTACTCCTCCCAGCCCAATACCCAGTCGAATGAAAACAAGGCCCAAACCCATTTTCAATAGTGTAGTGATACCCCCTCCTGGCCTGATCCCAATCGATGAAAACAATGCCCGGACACGTTTCCATAGCGAGTGGTAACCCCTTCTGCCTGATCCCCAACTGAAGTAAAAATAATGTCTGAATCTATTTTCCATAGTGTAGTGTCCCCTGCCCAGCCCCGATCCCCATTCATAAGGAAACAAACCCCTTCCAGCCCCAAACCCTGAAGACTGAAGAAATAGCCCCACCCCATATTTTCATAGTGTAGTGGCCTTCCACTCCATCAGGACTGGACCCTGAATTTACCCCACCCAACTGGAGCTGGCGACTGGCTCAGCCCTCTGCATGCCACTATGGCCAGATGCCAACTGAAATGTCTTGACTGTGTACTGCACATATTATGCGCTCATTGGTTGAACAGTGAGCACGTATTATGTACAGTACATGGTCATTGACAGCTCAGTTGGTGGTTGGTGCATCTGATTTGCGGTGCACTGTTTTGTACGTGCAACTGGCCGGCACTAAATATATCCCCCAACATGAAATACAAGCGGAACTGTGTGTAAACATTATGTTTTGTGAAAGTTCTGTCAAGGCATCAGCTGCTCTTTAATATTCATAATTGTATTATATTCTTTTGTTGTTTTAAAGGCGTAAGCTAATAAGTTCCCTGATTTGAGTGCATGAAAATATAACTTGTTTTTAACTTTTAGTGTATTCTGGTCTACTTTTTGCAAAAGTTTTTCTGTTTTCTTGTATTTTGACTCTTCTTTGATTTCTTCTTTGACAGATTGTTCTCCTCTACTTAATTTGTCCTGTAGTTTTGAAATCTCTGTTTCTAATTTGAATTCCTGTTCTCTTAATGTTCTGTTTTGCTAATTTTGTATGATATTATTACCCTTCTAGTTTTAAAAGCATCCACATGGAACATACTGTTGTATTTTCTTGACAGTTAAACTACCCAAACTGTTTAATGTTTGCTCTAATCTTGGCTGTAAAGTATTTTATAGTGCAATTAAAAACAAACTCTAGTGAGAGCCAATAGGGCTGTGAAAAGCTATCAAATGACCAAGGTCATTTTCTTGTTAGTGCCATATAGTGCTATTTAGTTACAATCATCACAGTGCTCCCAGATCCAAATAACCATCTTCCTGTGACAAGCCCTCATTTTCCTGTATTTTCCCCGTAGAGGCAGCATCAAATCCTATATAAATCCCTGTAGATTTTTTCATAAGCCACTAGTTCCTTATTTGTGACTTTGTTTTCTTTTTAATGTAATATGTTGGCAGCCTTTTATCAGGAAAAGGGCTCTGATTTGCTGTTAGGTATTAAAATTATATGTCAAGCTGACACAGGTGAATGACCTGGCAGTCATTGAATTGCTGTTCCTAATTAGCAGTGCTGTCACAGTCAGTGAGGTCACAATGCTGGTGATGTAGTGGGGAAGTATAGCTAGCTATGTCAGCTGCAACACAGAGTGATGTTCCACACATCACACATATTAACATCAGGTAAACAATCTTCTAATTAAACAAAGGGAAAATATAAAGTACCTCAAATATAAAAGGTAATGGTTGACTGCTTTTAAAATCTAATATTAGTTTTAGGCAGTACACAAGCTCTTTAACCCACATGCCTAGTGTGGGATAGAACCTACAGCCTTCTGATCTTCCAGTCTCAGAGGCCAGTGTGCATGCTATTTTTTGCATCTTTCATTTGTTAGTTTTACACAAATTGTCTCAGACAGTTTTCTGACCACCTGATGGAATCTTGAATGAGTTACATAAACGTTATTATTTTCTTCAAGGCCCTGACCCTGCAACTAATACACGCTCAGTACATTGTATTATAAAATGAGAAAAAACAGTCTTCTGTTTCAAGTGCTTGCCTCCAACTTGTCCTCTGGAAAGGAATGTCAGCTAATAAACTGCAATCCCACTATCTGTAATCTGACACTGAGTCTAACTTTCATTTTACAAAACCTAGAGGAAAGGAGTTAACCCCTAGGTTGCTGAAAGAAATAGAAACATCTGTTAGACTGAGCTGGACAGATGATAGAAACAACAGTTTAACAAGTTTTTTGTTAATATTCTGAGAAGTTCTGGTACAATACAGTACCATCTCCCTCCCCTTCAGATGCCTTTAATATAGGAGCAACAAATAGCAAAATCAGAGGGGAAGTGTACTACTTTGCAGCTGTGGAGGAATACACACAAATGTCTAAAAGGAAGTTCTAGGAAAAGCCATTTTAGAGCTACAGATGACAGAAGGGCTGTAGGCTCTGCCCATAGCCCTAAAAGATCTAACCTTCATTGATCTGTTTTCTACTATCTTTGGTGGGAGTAAAACTTTAGAATATCATTGCATGATCTGATACTGAAATGTCTTTAATACTGCAGTCTACAATTTCTGCAATAAATTCTTTACTTTCTAGTAAATAATCTAATCTGGAAAACATATTTAAATGTCTAGCCCTATATGTAATTTATCAGGAATCTTATTTCTCCAAATGTTATTTAGGTTATGTTGTCTTAAAAATTCATTGAAGTGAATGGAGAGGCATGTATCTTCTACTGATGGCATTGCTGATTTGCTCATGTGTGGTGAATCAAGGACATTGAAATTACCTTCTGACAAGACATCCTGTGGACCTAGTTCTATAAAACCTTCGGTCAGTAAGTTTAAAAATTAGAATGTGTGATAAATGGTGCATATACCAATTCTATAATCATTTCTGTGCCACATAATATATAGAATAATACATGGGGTGGTGTGTTTAATGAGTTTACACACACCTGAGATGTTGGATGTCACATAAACCTTGAGAGCAAAGCTTGAAGGGTCTATTTAAGTACCTAACACCGTAAGGGTGTGCATAAAATCTTCCAGTTAAACACACTACCCTATGTTTTATTTTATATAATTGTTACGGAGCTCTTTCTCACCACAGTAATTATATGAAATAAAATGGCCACAGTCCAGTCAGATGAAACGCTGTCTGCAGTCCCCTGCAGTCTGTACCACCGAGTGGTTGTTGAAACCTTTTTTTAAGTTTAACCATGGGGATTATGTGTTTATAACTAACTCAACTGCTGAGAGGCATTTTAAGTGCACTTAACTTACTGCCGAGTGATAAAGTGAGGCAGTCAGCTTTTGGTGCTGTGTGCGGGGAGACAGCAGTGGCAGACACATGCGTGGAGTGAGGAAAGCCCTGCTTGTGTCCACATGCGAATAATAACTGGGTTTCCTATGGGAGAAAAGGCTCCCAGTTATTATATTCATTTAATTAGATAATTCTCCAGACTCATCCTTGCCAGTCTTGAATATGTTTGAAATCAATCCTTTTAGCAAAGAATACTGCTGCCCTTTCCTATTTGTAGTTCCATTTGAATAATAAATCTGTAGTTGAACCCATCCCCTTTTTAGTTTCTGGTGTTCCTTAGAGTTTAAATGTGTTTCTGTTGTGAAAGTATTGTGTCGATGTTCTTTTGCATATAATATATTGTATACCTTTTCTTTTGTGTGCATGGTTGCAGAACACCACCCTGGGAGAATGATCCAAGTCAACATTTGACATCATAGTTACATATACAGTAGTGTACAATATCCAAAACAGAGAAAATATGTCTAATCTCTTTCTTTTTCTTGATCTGTTTATACCGTTTGCTTTCAACTAACCAGCTTTCTTTGACTGGTTATTCCATACCTCATCACCCAGCTTCCTTGGGCTGTCCACTTGCCAAGACTGCCAATATAATGGATTGGACTACTACACAAACACAAGCACTGTATGCTGCGGATGCCCTAAACTAGCCATTTACAGCTCTGTCACCTCTATCATTGACTACAGCCTTGCCATCTATGGCTCTGCCTCAACAAGTGCCCTCCGCAGGATCTCAGTTTTTCTCAACAAAGCCTGTAGACTACTAACAAGTGTAGCCCGACAAACTCACACCTGTGACCTCGATGCACAGGCCAGCTGGCTACCCATCTCAGCAGAATACAATACCAGACCTGCTTACTTGCAAAAGATTCTCCTCGGTCTCATGCCACCTGGTGTTCGCTCACTGCTTACTATCTACAGTGGCACTCAACAAACACGTGGTGCCCAATCTCTAACCTTTCAGGTTCCTAGATGTCACACCTCCATGGGTCAGCGGTCCTTTATCTATAGAGCCACTCAATGGTTCAATTCCTCACTAAAGAAGCATTTTCCTCTACTACACTTGGACCCTTCAAAGGAATCTCAAACTTTACCTCACCTCTACCACTCAATGTGACTGCTTCTCTGAACAGAGACCTCTCTAAACACCTCCCAGCTCACTTATGTCTCACAGCCCGCTGCTTCCCAGTCTCATTCCCTCTGGCACCGGGCCTTCCTTGTGACTCCTTTCCTGCTTAGCATCTCCACTGGTACAAGACATTTTTCACCACCTTCTGACAGTGGCCCATTAACTTGCCTACTTCTCTTCCAGTCGCATGCCTGCAATACTAACTGCCTATTGTGCCCTCTATCCTTATTGTTACTGCAGCCAGCTGCCTACTCAAGCTGCTCGTTATATGAATATTATCTCAAAGTATGTTATAACTGAATATCTTTATTTTTCTTTTAGTTGTTTTGGTTGTTTATTGTGCATTCTTTTACTACCTCTGTATGTACATTGACCCTCATCCTTTGAAGTGGAACCTTTGTAAACAAGCAGTTTCTGCTCTAAGGTATATGTAATCTGAGAATTTAATAAATAAAATAAATAAATAAATAATCCCCCAGGAAATACCTTCATGGTGGGGCCAATGGGGCTGCCAGTCATCTCCATGGCACAATCCACAATTATAGGAAGTACTTTGTTGGTGGTGCAGTACTTGCAATGGACCATGCTGTCATTCAGCCATGGTCAGAAGATTTCCACCTGTGATTTTTTCTCATAGGGATGCACCATGAACTGATGCACAAGGCATACCCATGCACAGTCATGCTGCTTCTGGACTACACTGACACCCAATTGTTTGAGTGATTCCAACTGTGTTTCAGTCTAGCCTCATCCAGGTGGCAGGCACAATATGGAGGACACTGACCCCCTCCTGGAAGGAGGAGGCTGTCCCTGGATGATCAGTCCTTCTTCCTCAAGCAGGCCCCAGTGACCTGAGTTCACTCTCAAACCTGGGTCTTTGGAATTGCAAGCAGCAGCACTACTGTTGCCCTGATGGCTCCAACAATATTTGTCAACTCTTGACAATTATTTTTTTAAATATGATCACTTGGCATATCAGCAGGTTATGTTTAACTCCAGAAAAGCTCCCAAAGACCACTAAAGTAGTTTATTTCTGAAGTGCCCAATCCCAGGGCTCTAAGCACTGTACATCACAAAAATAAAGAACAAAACATAAACAGAAGAAATATGACTGCAGTTTAAAATAAATAAAGATAACTTAAAATAAATAGATTATCCCAGCATGAGAGTAAAAGCAGAACCAGTGGGGCTAACTATAGAGTTTGAAAGCCTGTCTGAACAGGAAGGTCTTCAGGCCCTCTTAAAGGCTTCCACTTGAGGGGCCACAGAGGGGCCTCCTTCAGAGACCTGGGAAGTGAGTTCCACAGGTCAGGCCAGCCATTCAAAAGTGCAGTCCCTGGATGTCTTAAACCTGGCTCTGGGAACCCTTAGGAGGCTTACCTTGGGGGAGTGGCAGAGCGAGCAGGGCAGCAAGGGGACAGGAGATCACTCAGATAACCTGGACCCAGTCCATATAAGGCTTTGTAGGTCAGTAAACCAGCCTTGAAGGTGATTCTCCACTTTGCTGGCAGGCAGTGCAGGCCACACAGGACCAGGATCATATGACATAATCTTGGAAGGTCTGTCAGCAACCTGGCCACTGCATTCTGTACCAGCTGCAGAGGTTGTGGGACCCTCCACTAAGCCCAAGATACACATCATCACAGTAGTCTAGTCTGGAAATTAAGATAGCATGTACCAGCAAGGGCAGGTCATCTGGCAAGATCAAGGCTTTAATCTGGGAGATGTCTCTGAGATGTCTCTGAGATGGCAAAAGCCACTCTGGATTATGAATGATGCCTGAGCCTCAAGCATCAGTCTTTCATTCAGAACAACAACCAGATTCTTAACCATAGCAGAGGCCACAAGGCTGGAGAAACCAAGACAAAGCCAGTCATCTCTACTGTAGCTCTCACACTGCCGATGACCAGGCTCAATCACTAATGCCTCCATCTTGTGGGGCTGAGTCTCAGCCAACTGGAGGGCATCAAGTCCTGAATATTGACCATGCATAAATCCAGCACGTCAACTTTAGGGCATCCCAGGTGCAAATGACAAATACAGTCAGGTGTCATTTGCATAGCAGTGAAAACCCTATCAGCAACATCTGATGATGTCACCCGGTAGTATGTACACAGCAAACAATATGATAGCAAAGATTGAGCCCTGGGTACACCACAGAGTAGTGGCTTTGGGACCAAGGAAAAATTACCAACACCACCACCCTCTGAGTCCTAACCCTGAGGAAAGATTCAAACCAGCTGATGACCATGCCAGGAGTCCATGGCACTCTCTATGTGATCCAACAACAACCCATGGTCCACAGTATCAGATGTTGATGAGAGATTGAGTAGAATGACAACTGACCATTCCCCTCATCTCTAGCTCTGAGGAGGTTATTATGGCACTGACCGTGCATTCTCTGTACTGTACCTAAATCTAAATCCAGACAATGGCTCATAAATGTTCAAGGTCATAAGGTGTGCCACAAGCTGCAGAGCCACTATCTTCTCAATAATCATTCCCAGAAAGAGACGGTTAGGACAAGTCTAAAATTTGCCAAGCAATCTGGGTCCAGAGATAATGTTTTTCAGAATGGGCCTCACCAAACTCTCAAACTGTATCAAACAATTAAAAACAAACTTTTGGCCAGTGATACCATGACCCTGTGGTTATTTATTATGAAATGTTTGCCCCATTCCACCATTTAATGCAACAGTTCATGTTAGTTAAAAAATTGGTTGTGTTGAGTTTTGAGTCAGTAAAGAAGCACTGAATCTCCTTTACTGAATCTAGTAATGTTTAGTTCAATATAGCCATAGAAAAATTTTTATTTTTACATTAGCAATTCTCTTTAGATTAAAAAAGAAAACAAGATGGTTCCAACCCACCCCCACAAACTGTATATCAATCAAGACAGATGTTGGAAAGGACGCCTGTACCGACTGACAGGCAGTCAACAGGGACAACCTAAGTTCCCACCTTCTGATTCCATGTTAAAGCAATCCCTTGCCACTATGACTTTCTTTTTTCAAGACTGTGTATCAAAAGGGGTTCAATAGAGAACAACACTCTTGAGATGCCAATTTGTGACATAGTAATTACACCTGAAATGATTAGGGATAACTAGACACTAATAAGTCTCCAGGACCAGATGAACTTCATCCAAGGCACTTAAAAGAATTGGCACCTGTTATATGTGCCACACTCCAGGCTATGTTTCAAAAATTGCTCCAAGAGGAAAGGTCCCAGAAGATTAGACACTAGCACACATCAACCTAATTCATAAGATGAGTCCCAAATCTGTCTGTTCTAATTATAGGCCAATTAGCCTAACTAGTATACTAGGCAAAGTCCTCGAGCCCTTTATTAAGGAAAATATTGAATTACATGTTGTAGAAAATGGTTATACTGATATACAGCAGCATGGGTTCAAGAAGGGCAGATCTTGTTTGACAAATGTAATCAACTACTATGACCCAGTTAACAACCCTAGACAACAACATACCAGTAGACATCCTATGCATTGATTTTCAAAAAGCATTCGATAGTGTCTCACAAAAGTTGATACAAACCATGAGAGAAATAGGTCTCAATGACTATATAATCCAATGGATAACAGCTTGGCTTGGAGAAAGGAAACAGAAGGTCTGTATCAGGGGTCACATATCACCTTGGGCATCTGTGTCTATTGGGATCCCACAGGGATCCATGCTGGAGCCCATGCTGTTTAATGCATTTATAGCCTCAATGGTGAGTACCTCCAAAGCATGGATACTGAAATTTGCCGATGATATTAAACTGGGGGCACTAGTATTAAACAGACATGATGCTGATTCATTTCAGGACTGTATAGATTCTATAGCAAGAACAGCAGAATTAAAAATGGAAGTTTAACACGAATAAGTACAAGATCTTGCACCTAGGTAGAAAGAATTGCAGTTTTAAATATACTCTAAATGGGTGTCTACTTCAAACCACAACTCAGAAAGGGACTTGGGTATACAAATTACTAACGATATGACCTTTTCTGAACACTACACCAAGTAACAAAAAGGGATACAGTATTTTGGCATCAATCATGAAGAAATATAACAGTAGAGATAAGGAGGTGGTGACTCCACTTTATGTCTCCCTGGTGTGTCCCCATCTGAGTACTGTGGTAGTTTCTGGACCCCATGCTTGAAGCGGGATGTCAGGAAACTGGAGGGCATTCAGAGGCGTGCAACAAAAATGGTGCACAATTTGAAAGATATACCATATAGAAACATAGAAGTTAACAGCAGATAAGGACTGCAAGGCCCATCCAGTCTGCCCATTTCTTTTCTACTTTATAAATGTGCCATCGGCCTTTGGTCTGTCAATGGCCTATCTATTCATACTCATCTGTATTGCTCCTTATGCCTATCCATGCCTGTTTGAAGCTCTGCACTGTAGTCATATCCACCACTTCCTGAGGTAGGCCATTCCATGCATCCACCACCCTTTCTGTGAAAAAGAACTTCCTCACATTACCCCTTGATCGGCCTCCCCTAATCTCTCATGCTGTGTCCTCTTGTCCTGCTATTTTCTTATATTGAAACATATTAGACTCTTTCACCTTGTTAATGCCCTTAAGGTATTTGAATGTTTCAATCAGATCACCTCTCTCCTCCTAGGGTATACATATTGAGCTCCGTTAATCTGTCCTCATATGTTTTCTGATGCAGTCCCTGCACCATTTTGGCTGCCCTTCTCTGGACTGCCTCAATTTGGTTAATGTCCTTGTGAAAGTGTGGCCTCCAGTACTGCATGCAGTACTCAGAAGGGCCTAACTAGTGTCTTGTAAAGAGGGATTATTACCTCCCTCTTCCGACTTGTGATACCCCTACTAATACACCCTAACATCCCCTAGCCTTACCTACTGCTTTAGTGGTCTGCTTGGATGATTTCAGGTCATTGGTGATGATGATACCCAAGTCTCTTTCTTCCCTGTGATGGACAGCAACTCCCTCCCAGCCTATAGGTGGCCTCAGGGTTTCTCTTCCTATGTACATGATCTTGCACGTCTTTGCATTAAACCCCAGTTGCCACTCTTCTGACCATTTTGCTAGTTTATCCAGATCTCTTCTCATTCTGCCCACTCCATCTGGATCATCTACTCCGTTGCAGATCATGGTGTCATCTGCAAACAGACAAACCTTACCTTCCAGTCCATCTGCAATGTGACTGATGAAGATATTGAAGAGGACTGGCTGGGACTGATCCTTAGGTACCCCACTTGTGACTTGCTTCTTTTCTGACTGTATACCGTTTACCACCACTCTTTGTTTCTGCCCGTCAACCAGTTTGCCACCCAGTTGACCAATTTCTGACCCACCCCAAGCCTACCCAGCTTATTAATCAATCTTCTATGTGGAACAGTATCAAAAGCTTTGCTGAAGTCAAGGTAGGCGACATCAACTGCTCCCTCTTGGTCCACCACTGGTTACCTAGTCAAAGAAATATATGAGATTAGTTTAACAGGACCTTCCTTTTGTAAACCCATGCTGTCTTGGATCCTGTGCTCCTATGGATTCCAAGTGTTGCACTATCCTTTCCTTAGGACTACCTCCATAATCTTGCCCACTACTGAGGTAAGACTGACTGGTCTGTAGTTCCCTGCCTCCTCCCTGCTACCACTCTTGTGGAGCGGGTCACATGAGCCTTCTCCAGTCTTCTGGGACCTCTCCTGTGCTCAGAGACTCACTAAACAGTTCTGATAATGGCTGTGCTAGTTCCACCCTTAGCTCCTTTAGTACCATGGGATGTATGCCATCAGGTCCCATTGCCTTGTCCACCCTGAGCTTATCGAGCTCTTGGGACCCTTTCTTTTGTGAAGGGACTAGTGCACCCTCTCTCCCCGTGTCCATGGTGCTGGGCTGTGGGCCTGCCTACCCTCTCTTCAGTAAATACTGAGCAGAAGTATCTATTTAGGATAGATGCTTTTACATGGTCCTCCTCCTCATACGCCTTTATCTCCTTTGATTTTAGCAATACCCCATATGAAGAGAGATTGCAGGAAATAGGGATGTACTCTCTACAATACAGAAGATTTAGAGCTGATATGTGCCTGGTTCATAGGGCCTTTAGAGAGGTTGATCTTTGGGAATTTGTGGGTTTAAACAAAAGGTTTGTAGAAAAGAACTAACAGAGGTCACCAATACCAGCTCAAAGGTGATATTTACAACAGGAACCCAAGGGGAACTGGTTTTGCAGAGAGTGGTTACACAATGGAATGCATTGCCAGAATGCATGGTGTCCTGTAATTCAATGAAGCAGTTTAAGCATGCACTAGATAACCATTGCTGATTAAATAAATACCAAATAGTATTATAATGGTGCAGGTCTTAATAAGGCTAATGCTATATGTATCTGAAAGTTCTCTTATGAATCTTATAATTGAATATGCACACAAAAAGGCACATTTCCAAGAGCATACTACAGAGATACAAGCTTCTTCTGTATTTACTAAGCATAACAATTTCACTACTAAAACTTGGTGGCAAACATAATTTCCCTTAGTCAATTCTGGTCACTCTGCGGCATTTCTTCAGGTGGGCACAGGGCTCCTACATAATCATCACCTACCTCAGCAGAGGGTTGAAAAAGTACCCTCTGTTTGGGACAGGTTAAACCTCTAGCAACTACATTTTTAGAGTAGTGTTCTGCAGGTGAGAACTTTATATTTAAATATTACATTGTATATGTATATTTAAATATTACATTGTATATGGATTTTAAGCCCCTCCCAATCAATTTTAGGAAGCCAATAGCTAATTTATTTGAAACTGTCCTAGCCTCTGGGACTTGTCAATGACCCCCACTGTTTCCTTCAGAAGGGAGAGAAGCCTTTGTGGGTAAGAAGGGGGTGCCGTGAACATTATGCATTGGAGTTGAATTTGAACTTGTGCCTTGTTGAGTTCACTCTCCTTTAGAAGAAGCAGTTATGTGTATGAGGGGGTGGGTACTATGACAGATCCCCTAGAGGGTGATACAAATGCAATTAAACATGTTTCTTGTTGATTCCTATTTTCTCTTCAGCAGGAGCTGGTGTGTTGAGGGGAGATGGGATCCCTGGAAGTTGGAACAAAATGTAACTCTTGATGTGCCACAGACTGATACATCAGTCCAGAATTTCTGCCTGCTCTAATTCTGTCAGCAGCCTAGGGGATTAAGCAATTAAATCCCCACCTGATCCTTTCGTTATGTGGGAAGGGGTGTCATAGGTCATGGATGATGCAGTTTTGTTGTGACTCTTGTCTCCTTACATAGAGAGCTGTTGTTGGGGTGGTGTGGGGTTTCAGGAGCAATAACAGATAATAGAAAGCAATAAAAATTTAACTAAGCTTGCTCCCTGGTGACTCCTTTATTTTCTCCTTTCTCCTTTCAGAGCTGCTGTGAAGGAGGTGGAAGTGATGGAAAAGGGAAGATGATACAAATGTTAGCAGCAGGTCTCCTGCAGTGCCTTATCTGTCCAAGGGAGCACATGTCGAAGGGGTTGATGTGACAGTGAGGATTTATTTAATTAGGCAACCCACAATCTCTTCTCCTGTGTATGGAATAGATGAGTGAGTGTGTGTGTGTGTGTGTGTGTGCATGTGTGTGTGTGTGTATGTGAGTGTAGTGTGTGTGTGTGTGTGTGTAAAAGGTCCCTGGAGGATAGGTAAAATCTAATTAATCAAGCACTCGACCACTCCTCTTCCAACTGCGGGAAAAGTTGTGAGCCAAGTGTTGAAGGCTGGAACAATTTTTAAATATTTGGTTGCATGCTATCAGGGATTACATCTTTTCTTTCAGAATGAACAGTTGGGGTCCTGATACACCCCAGAGGAAATCTCAACTTATTTAGTCCTGCACAATTGGTTCTCACCCTCCCCTCTGAGGGAACATTTGGGGCCATGATTGGTCCTGTAGACTGCTAGCATTTCAGATTATTAAGTTCCATGCCATCAGAACACTTTCCCTTTCAGAAAGAACAGTTGAGGGTCAGCAACGGGTCCAGAAGACAGGCCAAGACTATTTTAATAAACAGATCCATATCATCTGGACTCCTCTTCCTCCAAAGTGAGCAGTTTGGGGGGGTAATGACTGTGACATGTCCAGAGGCCATGAAAATTTCTAATTTATTATTCTTAGGCAATGGACACTACTCCTGCAAAAGTGAGTAGTGGGAGGTGCTTGAAACTACAATAAAAATATAATATTTAAGTATAAAATTCTCACCAGTAGGACAAGACTTCGAAAATTTAGTTTATGGTAGTTTGAACTGTCTAAACTAGTGGGCCATTTCTCATTGATACCTTGTCTGTGCAAGTGGTTCTTTCAACCCCTGTTATTCTAAGTGATTATGGATGGAGACTTATGCCCATCTGAAGTAGCACAAGAGTAAAAATGAGAAATTAAAATACCAAAGCACTGCTTCTTTAACCCGTGTTGTTACCAAAAACTAGTGAACACCATGAAGAAGGGATTACCTATGCAATCCTGAAATGCGGTCCCTCAACCTACATTATGCTGAGGGCGGAGACCACATTTGAAAATCCTGATGGGATTTGATTTATGTGGTGGGCTTTGACCCCCACATCCCCCTAACTAAAATATCCAACTCTGAGGGGAGCGGACCAGCGTTATGGAAGCAGCATCGGGGTGGAAAAATATTTTTTAAAAGTTCCCACTGTGGGAACTTAACCCCACCCCCAATACCTTGCTGGCCAAGCTGTAGACGATTAGTGCTCCACACCACAGGGAAGCTCGGCCAGCACCTCTCTCCACTGTCTCCAAATGGTTACGCCAGTCAAAACTATGTTTTGCAGGCATAACCCAGTATTTCATCGGGCGAAAGCAAAATGACGTTCCCCAGTGAAATGACATTTTCCACTTGAGCTGAAATGTCAGGCATCCCTAATTTCGATACCAATGTCAGGCCCCTACATATTGGGACCCTCAATTTCTGTATCCCATAAGGGTACCTGAAGAAGGAATAATGTGAGTGAAGAACAGCCCTGTTACTGGAATGCAATTAAAGTAAAACTCTTTGAGTTTTAAATAAACCTTTCAAAAGATAACAGAATACAGACAAGCAGTGTTTAAGCAATAATACACAACAAGAGTGGTATGTCATAGGATATCATCACAAGTCAGTGGAGTTGTGAGACATGAGGTGGAAGGCAGGCAGAGTGTCTTAATCACCCAAAAGTGATATCTCATGACATAACAAACCCTGGCGCATTATTGCTATTATGCAATGGATCCATTTTCCATGTATAAAAAGAAAAAGTTTCATAAATATTTTATAGTGTTTTTATGTGTATGTATACATTTAAAAAAGATTCTGCTTTGTTCTGTTTTGCCCAGTAGGTTGTGTGGTCTGGAATGATATGCTGGATGTGTGGGCAGGAGGGATTCAAAGTAGCTAAAAACATGTTGATTGGTACTTTCTTACCTGGAGTCAATCACATTGGTTTATTCCTTCCCAACATTGCATTATATGTTACTACATCATCTGTGGGTCACTCTTAAGGTGCAAGATAGTCTGCACATAAGGTTTGGGCAGGAGGACCATGAAGCTGAGTGGTCCTGGCTGCCCAAACCTCCTGCAAGGACAACCTTATACCATGCCATAGAACACACCCCAAGAGGATATATGAACGTATTTCAAATCACTCAAGTTAGCTGGAGAGGCTATAATAAGTTTTAGATGACTTTTTTTTGTTTACTATTTTAAATGTGACTCTATCTATCCTTGCCCTGGCTCTGAACAGTACAGAGCCACTCTTAAAGTTCCTGCATGAGTCTGCAGAATAAGTGGTACAGTGGTTCTGAGCACTGATTTGCTGACATCACTTAACGATCATGTGGAAAATGTTTACATACATTTTAATTTACTGCTGCATGTGAGTCACTCACAGGCTGCTGAAGGGTCCTCTGTGGTGGTTTGTTGTCTGTGTTGCTGAAACATCCTGATAATTCAGTTTATAGCTGTCACACATACAGCTTCTTACGTTCTGCCTTCAGGTTGTGTTTCCCGCTGCACTGCCTAAAGGGTGTCTAGCATGATGATGTTATTTGGAGTTCAAGCAGGACTGTGGAGAGACTTGACAGTGCTTGTCTCATACTGTATTGGCTGCCTTACTAAATGTGTGAAATGAATAAAGTCATGCCAGCAGTACATTTCATTTACCTTCTGTCACTCAAGTTCAAGTTCAAGTTGGAGTTTATTATTCCAGGAATTACTCCATTGAGCAAGCTCATTCACAAGGAGGTCCTGGAATTTCAAACAATACAATTATGTACATGATCTTATACAAAACAGATTTGGCTAGCATGAGTAAACAGCAGTGGCAATGATAAGGTACAACTTGGATTGTTGCAAATAACTGATACATTACATACAAAAACTAACTGCACTAATGTGAATGTAGATGATACATATAGAGTGAGACAAGTTTTCACTGGGGCAGAAGAAAAGGAAAAAAAGAAAAAGTGAAAACATGGGGCTGTAAATGACATCGCAGAGGAGGGTAGTAGGTTCAGAGTGACAGGAATATTGTGCACTGAGATGGGGGTACAGGGAGAGGTCAAGAGAGGGTGGCGACTGGGGTAGAGGTAAGAGGGTAGGGAGACAGGGAGTTGGAGGAAGGAAGAAGTGCTAGAGGCAGAATGGGTAAAGGGGGTTGGGGTAGGAATAAAGTGTTGGGTGGGGCAGATGGATGAGAGGATAGGCTAGGTGGTTGGTGGGGAGACAGGGACAGGGTAACAAGTGGAAGGGACAGTGAGGATTCATATATTAGCGTAGACGAAAGAGCAGTGGTAGACCACTTCAAATGCTTTCTTGGCTAGGGACTTGAAGTAATTTAATGTGACTATCTCAGTTAGCTTCATGTTTTTGCAGCTGGTTCCTTTTAGATGGGAGGACAAAACTAATGGCACCTCTGCCCTTATTAGTACATGTCCTGGGAACGTCTAGGAGCACAAAGTCTGAGGTGCACAGGGCATACATACATATTGTGAGACTTGTGCACTAGGGAGCATGTGTACTGAGGTAACTTGCCAGTCAGCAGTTTTAGAGTCCACGGTCTAACATGAACATATGTCTGGTTGATAGTGAGTTCCAGTTCAAAGAAGAGTAGAGGGTACAATGGTGCGCCCTGGCGGAGCATTTAGTATGAAATGTAATGCACCATGGTACAGGACATCAAGTTTGCGAGTGTGAGTTGGTGCACTGCAATTGTAAATGATATCCCCATAGTCAAGAAGTGGTAGGAATGTGGCCTGGACCAGTCTTCTTCTGCAGTCGAGTGCAAATAGGGATCTGTTCCTGAAGAAGAACCCCAGCCTGGCTTTAGCTTGTTGACAAGGCAGTTGATATGGGCACTGAACAAGCACTGTCAGGTCTCTCCATAGTCCCGCTTATACTCCAGATGACATCGTCACACTACAGATGTTTTCTGCACAGCCGTCTGTACAGATTCTGGACAGCACAACCCAACGGGTAACAATTCCAAGTAAAATAAAACACATTTTTTAATAGATACTGCACAGCAGTGACATGACACCACTTAGAAAGGTGTTTTATACTGCTTTGTTAAGTCTCAAGGACAATGCAGAGTGTTGTGCATGATCTTTAACTGATTTATGATCCAACAACAAACTAGCAAAAGAAGCACAGCACATAAAATTGTACATGTGTGGTAGAGAGAAAGTTACACAGACAGAATTTCCTTGTGCAACCACAATTTTCTCTGCATGCACTAAATTTCAAAAATGTTGCCTTTTTGCAACCTTTTTCACAATTGATGGTAGTTTGTGCATATTGTATTGCACAGCTGCAGAAAAATGCTGTGTTTTTTACCAGGCATGCATTTTTTGCAACTGTGGGAAAAGTTAAATGCTGCCCAAGCGCATTAAATTATGAAATTGCAATTTTGCAGGCGCGGGACTTTTCTCCACATTAGGAAGTTGTGCACAGGGTGCCAGATTTTCAAAGGGTGGCACAGGACTTGTGTCAAACCCTGCACCACAACACTTTGAAATTGCCGATGAGCCAATCCTGCTTGCGCAACTGTGCCCGATTTTTGAAGTTTGGGCACAGTTGTACCAATTTCCCAGTTTACGGCAACTTGTGCCAAATCTGGCATGAGGTCTGTAAAACAGTCCCAAGATTGATGCAAGCTAGACCACAAAAAGATGGTCTAAATTGTGTCAATTGCCACATGGGATGGAAACTTCCATTAGATTGCCATATTTTTGGTGCACCAGGGCTTGCAGTAATCTAAAGCTTTTAAAATCAGGCCCTAGGACTCAGTTTCTGCATCATGTCAGGCCCTTTGACAATTGGGCCCAAGGTTTCTGTAGGCATCTTTATTGGTACTAAAAGAGGCATCCTGATAATGAAATGAACTGTGAAAAAGTGTTTCTATTCCTCTTTAAGAGTGTTAGGTCATTATATTAAATCATGCTGCTCTTTTTATAAATGTTTTAGCTACTGACATTTATGGGGTTGTTTGACTATAATGGCTATATTGATTTTATTGGAACTCTTGTTCTGTGGATATAGTCCTTGTGAAAATACAATTATGTATCTCCAATGACAATTCTTTGTTGCTATTATAAATGAACAGAAAACAAATTATCTAATGGTGTAAAGAGCATACTGCATGGTTCAGATGCTGCTCCGTTTTGATGTATTCATGCCCCGTAGCTACAGTAACCCTTTCTAAAATCAGTAACAGCTGTAATAGATAACACAGCTTGAAACCCACCAAGCAATGCAAGGAGGAACACAGGGCAGAGGTTCAGTATCAACAGAGAAGAGGCAACCAAACAGCAGTCAAAATGCCAGTTCATGCACAGTGCTGAGAGAATAATTCGTCAGTGTAATTATTCTCCAGTGGATGCTTTCCATTTGTAAATACTGAATGAAAATTACATCCTAATGCAGAAAGGTTGTGCAATGAAAATACCAACTTTTTAATTATGTTACATCCCCAGCCACTAGATAGGGTACACAGATAATTATGCAAATCACGTGAATCATTCCCAGAGGAATATGTTCATTACACAGAGAGTGACCATTTATTGTAATTTATATTTTTATTTTCTGCCTAAGATGACTAGATGCCGTTTACAGCATAGGAGAAGTTGTCAAGATTCTGACATATTCAGCGCTAGATATAGTAACAACAATTTAAGGTTGAAGGGACTCTAGGTCCACTCTGTCCCTTCCTTCGTTTCATAAGCAGGGATGAATGAATGTGCTGTGCAAAGCATCTGATTTATAGGGCTATGAGAATAGGAAAATAATTCACTGGAATGTATAATTTGTCATATTTATGAAACATCCCTTGAGGGGTATTCAATATGTAAAGAAACATTTCACAGCATGTGCTGGGAACTTCATGCTCTAGTGATTACAGAATGTTATTGAGATATTTAGTGCAGTAGTTATGCTGCTTTCAATCCATCACACCAGACAAATTTCAGGTAGCATTACCGCCCTCCCTCCCCTCTCCAAGATGGGCCTCCTTGTCATTGTCAGGGCCAGCCTTAAATCTTCTGGTGATCAGGCATTTGTGCTCATGGACCTGTCCTGTGGAACAGGCTTCCTTGATCTCTTTGGGAGGCTTCCTTGTTGGTGGCCTTTACCAGGGACGTAAAGTCTTTTTGTTTCGGGAGGCTTTTAGTCTGGTGTAATCAGTCCCTGAGCGACAATGCCAAATTATTTTATTTTAGGCATATTGTTTTTGCACATATTTATTCAGAATGGTTTTACTGGTGTTATTAAATTTGTGTTGTATTCATTTTGTTGTACAGCACTCTGAACCCCTGGGAATGGGTACGTGACAAATACATTTTACTTTTACTGACTTACCCCAGATATGAGGACCCCCAAAAAAAAAGACAGAAGCAATAATAACTAATGATGGTGGGAAATGGGCAGCCTGGATTGATCACTGAGTGTTTATCTGCCCTTGAATTCTATATATCTAAATCTATGTACAGTACTATGAACAAACCTAAACGTTAAGCACTACATTTTAATCTGAAATGTATTTCATACTGTTACAGAAAGTGGAACAGATATGCTAAGACATTCACACTCAGGTTCATGCTTCCACTAGTGGGGAAAGCTTGGAGAGTGCATAAACACAGTCCAGGCTGTTGACCACTCATGGAGAGAAGAATGAAAGAAAGAAAATGTTCAAGGCTGAACAAAGCCCTTGAGAAACACTTGACATTCCCATGAGGCTCTGCAATGTTGACTCTATGTAGAACAGTTCCCAGTCTTAACCACCAGACAGACGAGGCCTTGAAAGGTTCAAGCTGTCTCTCTGCACTGGGGAACACACAACATTTGAGAAACATTAGGCGTTTCTTTAGGGACTCCAATACTAATACAGAGATGGGGAACAGATAGAACTTATTAAAGATAACTGCTGTAATTGTCATCCTCCACGAGTTGAATTCTGCTGCTGTTTTGGAACCCCATACCCAGGTATCTAAACTGTCAGAAAATGAATGAAATTGAAACAATTTGCCTCCATACTGTAGGTTACAAAGATCCTCTCCAGTGGTAAAGCGCGTGCACAACACCTAGGTTATGTAGTTGCTGTTAGTACCCATCAAGTTGTTTTGTTCTTTATCTGGTGTTGAAGGAGAAGTTGGGAAAAGCACTGGCTGGTCTTCATATATTAGGGCTGTTATCCAGGCATCTGAACAGTCTGTGACCACCAGCATGATCAATGGAGTGTTCATCATGGTACCTGTCACCCTCAAATTAATTTTGTAGGCTTTTGTGATGCAGCTATAACTGCCCTCCTCATCAATAGCTACAATATATTGGGGATCAAAAGCCACTGAAAGCCCTTAAATTCCTCCCTTTTTCTTTTTGGAAGGCTGCAGCCTGAAGTTCTGTGGGTGGAGAATAGCTCCTCCCATTCTCTACTTAAACTTCCTGCTCACACACTCTCCTGCTTAGAGTGAGCCGCACACTTGCTGCACTTGCTCCGCTGCTGTGCGTGCTGGGCCGCTCATCCCTCTCCTTCTGTGCCCCCATGCCTTCCTCTGCCGGTTGCCCTTCCGTATTCTGCCTCCTCATTTGTCTCTGCCCCTGCCCCTGTACCCTGTTCTTTGTTTTCTTTCTTTGGGGATCTTCCTCGCCATTCCTCTGCCAGTCCCAGTGCCCATAGCGCAGCATCACCTCTATGTCTGTGCTGTCCGGTTGCTCCTCGCATCCTGGATTCCTCTCCTCATAGCAGCCCATGCCTGCAATTATGGCCAATGACACAGTGCTATTTCTCCTTAGCCAGCTTTGTCCTGCAGCGCTTCTCTACCTCACAGCTTGCGAGCTGCTAATGCTTGCTCCTGCAATGCTTCTCCTGGACCGGAAGCATTCAGGCTTCAGTACCTGACTTGCAGCCAGTGTGCTGCAACTGTGGCTTCCATACCCTCCTCTCACTGCAGCTCTCCAGGGTGGGGAACTCTGGAGTCTCTTTCTTCAGTACTGTGCACCTACTGCCAGCGTGACTGTGTGCTGCTTTTTCACTGCTATCCTCAGTCTATTCACCATGGGCTGTAGTTTATATTGCATCTGCACATTTCCATTAGCCAATGGATCAGTCTCAAGTGCTGCAAGATTAGACTTTCTGGCCATCCTGATAACCACTCCTTTAACTGGACTTCTTCCAGTATTCATACTTGTATACTCTGTATTCCTTGCTCACAACGGATTTTGATCCAGTTGATTATTTCACATGGCACCCATAACATCCTCGTCAAAGGTATGCTAATGCTCATCTCTACTGCACTTCATTGTCCGGGTAGGCCTGTCCAACTTCTCATACATTTCTGCTTTGCCCCATGGCATGGTGGCTGCTCAACCCATTTCTGCTTTGCCCCACAAGGGGTCTGGCTACCTGCTGATCGTATTTCTGCTTCACCCCTCAAAGGGGCCTGGAGGTTTCTTTAGCTTTGCCCTGCTTGGGGACCTGGCTATCTGCTCATGCATTCCTGCTTTGCCCCACAAGGGGCCTGGCTGCTTAACCCATTCCTGCTTCACCCTGCATGGGGACTGGATACATGCTCATCGTATTCCTGCTTTGCCCTGCAAAGGGCCTGGAGATTTCTTTAGGTTCGCCCACTTGGGAGCCTGACTGCCTGCTCATGCATTCCTGCTTCACAAGAAAACCTGGCTGCTTGCTCAATCCATTCCTGCTTTGCCCCACAAGGGGCCTGGCTGCTTGCTCAACCCATTCCTGCTTCACCCACAAGGGCCGGGCTACCTGCTCATCGAATTCCTCGTCACCCCACAAGGGGCCTGGAGGATCTTTAGGTTTGCCTATGTATGGGGCTGGCTGCCTGCTCATGCATTCCTGCATTGCCCTGCAAGGGGTCTAGATGCTTGTTCAACACATTCCTGCTTCATCCTGAAAGGGGCCTGACTTCCTGCTTTGTATTCCTGTTTTGCTCCACACGGGGTCTGGCTGCTTGCTTAATTGCATTCCATAGTCACTTTGGCTGACCCATGAGAGGGTCTCACCTTCTCAGCTGGAACTTTGCTGCTCACCATTATCTCCTATGGATACTATGGACTTGGAATAACCAACTGCTTTTGCAACATCTCTGTGTCGGAGTTATTCCTCCAGTACCTTGTTCTCCAGGATTCTCTGCTTGCCATCAAATCAGGATATTCCTCTACTACTAATATCTGGATCATACTCAGAGAACCAACTTAGTACTCAGCCAACTAGAGATTACTCTCCTTTAGTATGCCCAGAGGACAGGTAGGTCAGTAGCCATGGGTCCTTGGATGTTCCCCAAAGAGGTTTTTCCTCTCCTGCATGCTACTGGCCACACTCTCCCAAGTTGAGGAGAATCACATGGTAATTAACATCTTTTGGGCCTTCTAATCAACACTTACCGAGCATCCTAAAAAAGTTGGGATAGAGAAAGGCCAAAGATTAAGACTTTATCATCAACCATGTTTCATTCAGTTCAAACGTATTCTAAGCACCAACCACGTCATCCAGTTCCTATGTGCTACAAACACTGAACTATGTACCTATCCAGTTCAAATGCACCTAAGCACCAACCATATCTCATTCAGCTCTTACGTACCACAAAGCATTGAGCTATGTACCACACAGAGAACTAGGAGCCTGACAACATGAACATGTGTAGCTCTGGTGGTGTTTTCCAATAACTCAATCCAGTATCACAGAGCTGTTTTTCTGCACTAGTTTCATGGTGACAGCTAATGCATGTGTGGAGCAATCATCAGCCAGTTTTATAGACTCCGCCACCATTGTTGTTTTAGTAACTTATGTGCTGAGTCTCTCCAGGTTTCTTTCAGTAATACAGTCCATTGTCCTCATTATGGCCTGGATAACCTCCCATGTTGGCTGTTCATTCTTGGTGGTCCAGCTAGACCCCGCTTTGCTCGTTGTATCTGAGGCTGGCCAAAGGTTTTTAGTGATGTGCGAATAACTTTTCTGAATACTCAGCTGAATATTCCATATCCAGGTCTCAAATATTCAGCTATTAGATATTACCCCTACCCATGCTTCACACTCTTTCAAGCTGTTCCTGTTACCGTTATTAAAAAAAGTAAAAGCAAACCCCATCATCCCAACCCTCTTGGCAGCAAACCCACCATGTTTACCTCTGTGTCCCAACAAAGCAAGCCCAGGCCATGAAGACAGGGGCACATTATATTTCAAAATAGAATGGGTGGAGATCACAAGAAGACAGGGTCCATACAGGGCTTGCAGCCCTTAGGGTTGACAAAGCACTGGGTCCCAATGGTCTGCACTCCAGAGTGCTGAAGGACTTAGGGCCAGAATTGGCAGTAGCTCTGATGGATTTGTTCAGATTTTTCTGGGACAGGGAAGCCCCCAGAGCCTGAAGCTCCACAGATGTGGTCCCCACTGCACAAGGAGGAAACAGGGAGGACCTGGCTAACTACAGACCTGCCATTCTTACTTCTTCTATACCTCTTTAAAGCTAGAGATAAATGTTGGACTTACTACAAGACCTCATCTAGTTCTCAAGAATTGGTCAACTACTGCAAGTTAAGAAACCAATGCACAAAGCTTGCCTGAAGCCTCTACTGTAGAGAACAGCTGCTAGCTTCTGTTGGAAAAGCTTGAAGTTCCTATGGTACTTAAAGGTCTTGTGGGGAGCTCCACTGAGAAGACTCCACATGTCATGATTATCAAAGGTGTCCACTGTAATAACTCTGCAACTATCGTTGATGCCTTTGACACTCGCTTCATGACCAATGGGCATTTCAGTCCAGGCTCTCCCCACACCTACCTCCTTCCCAGGTCAAGACATGCCTCATTCCCTCTCAACCATCTATACTTCCATCTAAAGGCAGTCTCCACAATAGAAGTTCTTAATTTATTAAGTCCATCCCTATAGACGCCAGCCCCAGTCCAGATGCTACTGAATCCAGAATTCTCTGCCTCGCAGCCTCTGTTCTTGACCTCCCATCACACATTTATAATGCATCTCTTACCAGGAGGCATTTCTGGTGTTTAAAATTGCCAGATTTGTCTGGTAGCACGTCAATTCAGTGAAGTCGATTGGGTGACTCAATTATAGCAATTACAAATATGGCAAGTGGCATAGTACAGCTAACAAGGCAATATAGCAACTGCACAATATGGTGACTATGAATCACAGTGACTATAAAATACAGCAACACAACTATGCAAAATACCCCTGCATCAAGTGCAGTGTGGTGTAGAATAATAGACACTGGAGGAGTCCAGGGGCCAGAGCCCCTGCGTAACAACTAGTTAAGGTAGTAGTTACTAGTGACTATACCTGTGGTTAATGAGGAACAGGTGCATTGACGCAATAAATAGAGTGAGTCTTCTGGCCAGCACATGTCTGCATCATGGTGGTGTCTGGGGCAGCAGCAGCGTGGAGCCGTGGGAGATATCGTGACCTTACTGAGCATGTCATTGTAGTGATAGTATAATATGTTGATTATTGTCACTCCATTTTGTATGCTATTTCATGTAATGTATGTCATTTTATACTCCATTTTGTATTGTGTGACTCCATTTTACATGCTGCTTCATTTAATTGGTGTTTTGCTCTTTAGATAGCCTCATTATTATGTTTTGCTTCAGACAGTGTATTTTGCTAACTTGAAGGTTGCATATTATCAGGCAACCTGTTTTTGTAGTTTGTTTAAACTTCTGCTTAGCTCATAGTGTTCTAGGCACCCGGCCAGTGTTTGGAGCACAGTGACCTAGCAGGTGTAGGGAATCCTGAGCAGTCCTTATGGTGTGAATTTGCAGCATCCTGGGGCCCGGCCAACTTCTAGAATGTGGCGAGACAACACTATGAAGGCTGCATGGTTATTTTAGCATAGAATAAGATATAAATGTAGCTTTCTCAATGCCTGGTTAGAAGCCTCACCTGCAGGGTGGATGCATCGCTGTGGGGCCAATTCCTGGTTCATAAGACTCCTAGCCAGGCTGACAAGGGGCTTCCCAGCCATTGGAACAGGCTTGGATGTAGCTTTTGGAATTGGTGATGTATAACCTTTTGTATTATATTTTGCTATAATAAAGCTTTGGCTTGCTGTACTTATTGTAACCTTTATATTATATTTTGCTATAATAAAGCTTTGGCTTGCTATACTTATTGTACTGTTATTGTGTGTATTGAGTGTGAATGGCAAATAGCTGCTTGGTTTGAGTTGGCAAACATTTTGGCGTAGTCGGCAGGATTCAAAAATAAAATGTCTATTTTAGGAAAAAGGATGAGTTCTTTTTTAAAAGGTGTATTAAGGCTCAAACAAGCAAGGCAACTGCCCTTTGTACTTTAATTTGTGCTTGCTGCAAGTATATACTGTTAGAGCCAATGATGGCTTTCACAGTTCAGGCTGCTTTTAGGAGAAAAGAACGGCTGGATTAAATAAAGTTAGATAAGCAACATCTAGAAAAGAAAAATAAACTACTGTGGATATCAGCACAGTAGGTGACTACACAGGATGATTTGAAAATCCTCCCCCATGTTGCCTATCTGTGTAGTTTCAAGTTTTCTGTATCAATTTCAAGTTCCTTGCCTCCTATAGAGGCTGAAACATTTGATCCTAAACCCAAGTACTGGGGACCTCTACGGATGGATCTCAACCTAGTACTGTTAGAGATTTTTGTTTGTTTTGTTTTAAACTGCAAACCAGAGCTCTGGAAAAAGACTTGGTTTGGCAGGTTACTAAAATGGCCAAAAGAAAACCTTTGAAAGGTTAAAACCTTTGAAAGAGTTAATAGCTGCAGCGTTTGGAAATTATCACGAAGGTCCTGCAGTCAGTTTTCTTACTTAGACTAGTATATTGGAAAAGAAGAAGAAAATACCTTGGCACCGGTAAGTCTGAATTTTTTATTCAAAGTTGTTTTATGTCTGTCTGTTTTATTTCTGTCACTATACTAAACAAGGTAATGCTCCATCTTTCTCATGCATATTTTCTAGCTTATATCTGTGTTCTGTAATTATGTTCTATTGTCAAGGTTGCGAGATAGGATTGACTGCCTTCAGTGCACAACATGTTGCAGAAAAAAAAAGAAAGAAGAAGCTTCTTTGCCTCATAGCTGACTGTTTTAATTGGCTTTATTTGTAATGGAACATTTGTGCTGCCTAGATAGGGTCAGTGAAAAACTTTTGTTTGTAGTTGTTGCTTGGAGCAGGTAGTGTTGATGGTGAAAAATTATGACGTCATATAGATTGCAATGTGCAGAAAGAGTTGTAGTTTGCAAGCAACGTGCAAGCCACTGCTAGGTGAAAATGTAATGTGTTAACAGCTATAAATGGCTTTATCATACTTCTAGTTAAAACCAGAAACTTTTGCAAATGGCAGAGTGCCATATTTTAGTTATGTGCCAAAAGGTGTAATCATGTTATACGAGATGTGTTCACTTACAGATGATGTGTTTAAACAGTGTTTTGTTCTGGAAAGATTTGGCATGGCAATATGTATAAATGTGTTGGTTTAAAATTGTCAGTGTTACAAGACAGGCAGGAGGCAGCACATATATCTAAACCACGTACAGTTTTCTAATGGAACTATAGGCATTACCTCAGCAAATTGGTGTGAAACAATGTCAGTCTTATTTTGTGTTAAGTATTTCTTTTGTGTATGTATGTGTGTGTACTGTCTTGGCAGTAGTTTCATTGTGTGCTGTATTGTTATTTAAAGATATTTTAATATTGGTGGTGTTCAAGGACACTACAGGAATGGCTGAGTTTGAATGACCTTGCATGCACACTGTGACCTTTGCACGTTATTTGACCTTCTTGTGTTTCAACATTTTATGTTACTACCAGTTCAAACTTGATGTGTATTCCATGCCTAAAGCACAACTTTTCACACAAAATGTATGTTTTCATGAAAGCACACCAAGAGTGAACCATGTAATTTGACTTTTTATTGCAAAACTAGTATTCTAAGTGAAGAGGAACAAACTTTTACAATTTTGAAAAAAGGATTATTACAGCTGTTTTTGAGAGTTTACCATCTACAGAGATACGTGCGTACATGCGGTATTACCATCAATCTGGACATTTTGTCATGCTTAGGATAAGGGAACCCAGGGACGCTTGGCTCTTTTATCCTATGGAAATAATCTTGTTTTATTTTAAACTGATGTGTGTTTGTTTTTGTTGTTTGTCTGTGTTTCACAGCTAACCTTTTATTGCTACAGTATTGAGCTGTCTCTTGCACCTCGAGCTGTGTCTTCCACTAGTAGGAGCTTGGAGGGAGGGTAAGCTACCCTTCCTCCCTTCCAGTGTATACCCACAAAGGTTGCAAGGTACATGTCATATTTATACTGATTCATGGTCTGTAGCCAATGGTTTAACAACCTGGCTGCCCACTTGGGCTAAGGATGAGTGGAAAATTTATTCGAGAAAGAAATATGGGGAAAAGAACTGTGGCAGGAAATATGGACTATGGTGCAAAATACTCAGACCACTGTATTTCATGTTGATGCTCATTGTGCTTCAGATACACTAGAACGATGGTATAATTCTATTGCAGATGAAAATGCTAAGGTTCTTCCAGTGGATATTGAAGAAACTCAAAGTCAGCAGTTATCAGGGCTGGCAAAATGGGCACATCAAAAATGTGGACATTTGGAGAGAAAGCCACTTACAGGTGGGCATATAGTAGGGGTGTACCCTAACATTGGATTTGGTTAAAACTGTTATTGCTCAGTGTCCTATATGCCAACATGGGCAACAAAGACCAATCCCTCATATTATGAAAGGACAATTGGGGAGGGAAAATTACCGGGACAAATTTGGCAGATTGATTACATTGGACCTCTACCCTTTAGTGGAGGATGTCGATATGCTTGCACAGTTGTAGATACATATTCAGGGTATTTATTGGCATACCCTTGTAAACAAGCTACAGAAAAACACCATTAAGGCAATTAACTTAATTTTATGTTGTACTATGGAATACCCTTGCAGATACAAAGTGACAATGGTTCCATTTAGGGGACAATGGTACAAGCTTATGCTCAAGCCCATAACATACAGTGGGTATTTCACATCCCTTATTACCCGCAGGCAGCAGGGTTAATTGAGAGAATGAATGGATTGCTGAAAGAACAGTTTAGGAAATTGGGGAGAGCCTACGAAAATGGAAAGAGAATTTGCATGAAGCATTACAGATTTTAAATAATAGACCAATTGGAGAATCTGAGACCCCCTTAATGCGAATGATAACTCCTAATTTGCAAGTGCAGGCTTACTCAACTACAGAAACAGTGTTATATTGGGAAATTATACCAGGAGCTCTGTCTCCTTGCAGGGCAACCCAGCTGCTGGACTTGATTTACATGCCCTTCAAGAATACAGAATAAACAGCAGAAACATTCAAGTGATAGAAACTGGTATTGGAATACAAATTCCACGAGACATTTTGGTTGGATAGCACCTAAATCAGAACTAGCCCTCAAGGAATACAAATTTTGGGAGGGTGATTGATTGTGATTACCAAGGAGAAGTGAAAGTAATTTTGTTGAATAGTAGAGAACAAAATCTGTTAATTCAACAGTATGATAGAGTGGCTCAATTGTTAATTATTCCAGTTAACAAAGTGAGCCCTATAAAGGACAAACCCCACACTCTTAACAGCAAGGGAGGATAAGGTTTTAGATCTACAGGAGGTTTTAACAATGGTGCCAAAATATGGGTTACAAACCCAAATGGCCCTCCTGAACCAGCTGAGGTGATAGCCACCGGACGAGACAACACAGTGTTAATTATCAGGTCAGGAAAGAGAGATGGGAATATGTACCAGCGAACACATGTTATCTTCAAGAATTATCAGTCTGTGTATTTTCTAGGTTCTTCAATGGATTCTAAAAGGAATAACACCTCTCTCACAGTCCATTCGGTAGACCTATTACCCCAGGTGGAAGAATATTGAAGCTTGACGACCCACTTGTACAATGGGGTTGGAAATCTTCCACCAGCTTACGGGTGCAAGACAACTTTACTTGCCCTGAAAAACAAGGATGTCCTATAGTGAACATTACTTTTCACCAGATGTGAACATTTGGAAACCAGTTGAGACAATGGCAGGACGATTATATGTCCAACCTATGCAGGACACAAATTGGATTAAATTACAGAACCAGACTGCTATTAGATGCTGCAACTTACCGAATAGTTGCATGGTGACTATACAACATAGACTTGATTGCTGCATGAATCAAACAGACATTTTCAATGCAAGTATTTCTTTGATTGACATAGACACGTTATTCTGCATGAATGCTACTGCAATAACTAATAGAACTACTTGGGCAGATCACATTACAGTGTTGAAAAATCATCCTGCAATTAGCAATGATAGTATAGTTAAGGTTCCATCCACATGTACATCAGTAGCGCAGCGGTATCAGAAAAATGTAATCCATTTTAACATAACGTTTATGTTTAGTAGAAAATGCAAATATGAAAGAGCTTGGTATGATACGCTATTAGGTGGAGCAGGGGCAGGCATGGGAATTTTAAATAGTGTTGATATAGAAACATTGACTAACAGGCTTCAGGCAGTAGGAATTGATGTATTTAGCTTAATTAACTACAAGCTCAATGGATGCCAACTGTTTTCTTACCCCAAAGATTAACTTTGAATTATGATTTTGAGTTCTTGCAGTTATTTAATGCTTCACAGGTATGAGAATGGGAGTAGCAAAAATATTTCGTGATTTATTGATTGGACAGAATGCACAATCGACATATGTATTCTATAATGCAAAGAATAAGGCCCAGAGTGATTTAATGAGTAATAATGAATATGTGTGAGGACCGTGTTCAAATCATGGATTCCTAGTAATCAATGGATTGTAATGTCATCCACCACAGTAAAATGCACAGATAAATATGTAATATTACCTGTAATTTTTGGTCCCATTATTTGATCCTGAGTTTTGGTTACCACATTTTAAGGAGATTATATAGATAGTCAGAACACCACCCATGACTTAAGTCTGTGTTCAAAACAGCTGATGGAATACTATGTGGACAGCATTCCAGACTTTATGAACCTTGTTTACTGGAGCATTTGATAAATTTGTGTCAATGGACAATTTTACCCATAACCTTTACCATGTTTACAGAAATAGGACCCCAGTATGTTTGTATAGTAACTAATCAAGGTGAATACTGTTAGGATGTATAACTAACTCGTCCTTTTCAGGTTGTTTAAGAAATGTGACTCATTTGTGGTGGGAAAATACTACTTACACCTTTGTCCCTGATAATGAGCAGAAGCTTATTTTGTATTGCAGCCAATATTTTAGATCAATCAAGATTGAGTATCTCATTAAATAAAATTAAACAGATAATTCGGAAACAGATGTAATACAGGCTCATTTGGCAATAAGAAATAAATCATTAGTGCAAAGTCAGGTGCAAACTACGATAGTTAAAAATAAAATGATTGATTTAAGTTCCAAGATTCAACAAGAGACTACTCATTATTGGTGGGATATTTTACAGGATGGTCTCCATCAGCTACAAAAGTGTTAAATATTCTGATACATCCTATCATAATCATTGCTGTAGTGACAATTATCTTGCTTATTTGGACTTGTTACTTATCATGTTATATTCAGTAGTAATTTTGCTATGGTACCAATATCATACAAATCGTATTCACAATAATCAAAGGACCGAATGTAGTGATAGTATAATATGTTGATTATTGTCACTCCATTTTGTATGCTATTTCATGTAATGTATGTCATTTTATACTCCATTTTGTATTGTGTGACTCCATTTTACATGCTGCTTCATTTAATTGGTGTTTTGCTCTTTAGATAGCCTCATTATTATGTTTTGCTTCAGACAGTGTATTTTGCTAACTTGAAGGTTGCATATTATCAGGCAACCTGTTTTGTAGTTTTGTTTAAACTTCTGCTTAGCTCATAGTGTTCTAGGCACCGGCCAGTGTTTGGAGCACAGTGACTTAGCAGGTGTAGAATTCTGAGCAGTCCTTATGGTGGAATTCGCAGCATCCTGGGAGCCCGCCAGCTTCTAGAATGTGCGAGACAACACTATGAAGGCTGCACGTTATTTTAGCATAGAATAAGATATAAATGTAGCTTTCACAATGCCTGGTTAGAAGCCTCACCTGCAGGGGTGGACGTCGCTGTGGGGCCAATTCCTGGTTCGTGAGACTCCTAGCCAGGCTGACAAGGGGCTTCCAGCCATTGGAACAGGCTTGGATGTAGCTTTTGGAATCGGTGATGTATAACCTTTTGTATTATATTTTGCTATAATAAAGCTTTGGCTTGTACTTATTGTAACCTTTATATTATATTTTGCTATAATAAAGCTTTGGCTTGCTATACTTATTGTACTGTTATTGTGTGTATGTGAGTGTGAATGGCAAATAGCTGCTTGGTTTGAGTTGGCAGAACAGTCATACAAGTGGTTAGGAATACAGATCCCATCCTCATATGGACTACCTGCTTGGTCTACTTATAATTTTCAAATGCAGGCATGACATATAGTCAGTAAAAGTCGCTTAGTTATGTATTTGATGTAATTTGCATTCACTATAATTGTAGTTGCTACAGTGTATTAGCTGAAATTCTTATTCACTAATAAATCTTTGCTGAACTGACATGGAGCCATTTGTCTCTGTATCAAAAGGGATCCTAAGCTCCTTAATCAGTAATGTTCCATTGCTCTCCTCCCTGTCCTTAGTAAACTACTTGAAGAGATTGTGGCCACCCAAATGATGGATTATTTGCTAAAAAGTAATCTCTCACTCCCTGCCAACATGGTTTCCATGATGACTACAACACTTCCACTGTCTTGGTTCAGTTAAGCAATTAGATAAAATTGCTAAGGACAAAGTCTCACTTACTGGTGCCATATTTGGGGCTGTCAGTATAGCCTAGATGTTAGTGTAACGAGCTGTGAATGAGCTTCAGTGCAACCAGCAGCCCTGGGTTTGATTCTACAACCTCCACTTGTGTACTGTGTGACTCTAAGCAAGTCACTTAACCCCAGTGCTTGCAGGTCGCCCCTGAAAATAGGTACTTGTGCCTAGTGGGCCTTTCCTGGTTGCCAAAGACTAAAATAAATATTTATATATGTAGCCAAGGCCTTTGATGTTGTTGGCCATACTCTGCTATGTTGCAAATTATTTGAAACTGGCCTCTCTTCCATACCATGCCTGGTTCTCAACTACCTATCTGACAGGCAACAATTTGTTTAAATCTGATGACATCTCCTCTAGTTTGGCCCCAATCAATCACAGTGTTCCCAGGGTTTAATTCTTCTTTTTTATAATTTATTATTTACTGAGTTTTGGGGGAATAGAGAACAAGTGTACAGCATACTAAATGTAACAACATAATAACAATCTCCCAACCCAGCCTGAACCTACACAAGTGCCCTTTGGATTACTGACTAAAGCAAACTATTAGAGAGTTGTCCATACAGTGCAGAAGAGGCCCTTTGCAGTCTGAGTGCCTTTAAAATATCATTCACATGCCACCGTACAAAGCAATAAGTGTTTAAACTGGCGCCCACTTGAAATGCCAACCCTGTAAAAGCATGACAAGAAACCCAAGAAGGGGAATAACATTCCAAGAACAAGAACTACATGCAGAACACAAGTCAAACCTTACATGTATAACTATAAACCACAAATAACATAACACTGGAAAATATAAACATTAGGAAGAATTTTGGTGTTTGGGACTATCATACTCAATAATGTGCCAAAATATACAGGGGAATGTCAAGAGAGGCTATAATACTCTCCATGGCGAACCCTTATAAACCACAGAATCACAGAATAGATACGAGTCATCAGCCATAAGCCACAAGCCTCAACCATTTTATAAGTTACCTCAAACGTATTTTCTGTTCTTCATATAGTTATCTAGAGATTTTTTAAAGATATCCAAGGGTTCACTGACTACCACATTAATAGGAAGTCTATTCCATATGTTGATGACTCTCTGGATTTATCCATTGGCCTCTTTGGTTTGCTCTATACTGCTCACCTTAAGCTGGAGCTGATGGAACCTACTGTGTCTCTCTTACTTCTGTTAATCCTACAGTCTCCCAAAGATCACTGTTGGTAAGCGCTTGTATATTAGACACAGATCTCCCTCAGTCACCTATATGACAGGCTGTATTGTCCAAGATTTGTCAGTCTGTCTTTGTAATCTATGTTCCTTAATTGTTTTATGTTCCTAGTCATTTTCTTTGCACCCTCTAGTAACCTAATGTCAGACATTTTGTTGGTGCCCACATTTGTACACACAGTATTCCAAATGCGGTTGGACCAAGGACCTGTAAAGGGGACCATAACACTACTGTCTCTACTATTAAAGTTCCTGTAAATATGACCCATAATTGTATTGGCCTTACTTACTACTGTCTTACAGTTTATAGAATGTGATAGATTTTGGATATCATCACTCCTTGGTCTGTTTCTGTTTTTGTTTCTGTAATAGTATTATTGTAAAGATAGTATTTTTCCCTAATGTTATTGCACCCACGTGCCTAATCACTCCTAAAAAGTAATGCTCCTTGGGTTCAACAGTGTGACTGAAAAATCACAAGAGGGGCTCCCCATCCAGTCCCCCCTCCCCAAGTTATACAAGGACAAAAAAGAGCCCCACACTTCCTCAGATCGGTGTCTCCTACTGGCTGCTAGATTCAACAGCTATTCATATCCTGCAAGTTTGAACATATTGCCATCCCATTTGCTAACAGAAGGGTCCTCTTGCATCTTCCATTCATGAAGCAAAAGTCTCTCTCTTCAGTAATAGCAACCATGAACCAAGCATGCTGTGGCTTGTGCTGTACAGACAGTCATGTGGTGTTCCCTAAGACAATTAGGGATGTATCTCTAGGGATGGCATGAGCTAAAGTTTCTTCCATTAAAGTCAAAATTTGAGACCACCAAGTTTGAAGCTTGCGACAATGCCACAAATATGAATCAAGGTGCCTTCTTGCAAGCCACAGTGCCAACACTCTGAGTGTGAGAACATATGCAACTTATGTAACAAGCATTTGTCAATGCCAAACGTTTGCTTGCACGATTTGCAGTGGTATTTGGCCCTTGGACATGGCTAAAAATCAGTGACAAAGAAGTACAAGCAATTGTGAATGCTGAATGTTCTTTGCTTCTATGTGCTGTTTAGGTATTTGGAAGTCATTGGAGTGCAAATATTGAAAATTCATGCGAACTCACAGTGCATAGGAACTGCATAGCATGCTTGTAAAACAGTCATGTTTAGAATTTTTCACCAAATTTTCAACATAGCCATTTTAAGACCTCTGCTAATGAACAGTGTCACTGTGATTTTATTAATGTGTCCCATACATTGATTTAAGACACAAACTGCGCCATTATGCGCATATGGCAAAAAACATTTGGGCAGGATGTAAAAATGACAGCTGTACTGCTCCGTGAGGACATGTGGTAAAATGGCAATGTTGAAAATCTGGAGTGAAAATATTGAAAATTTGCAAACTCACTAGCCGCGGCGTAGGAACTCGCGCAGAACGCACGCCTGTGAAACAGTCATGTTTAGGATTTTTCACCGAATTTTCAACACAGCCATTTTGAGTCCTCTGCTCATGAACAGTGTCACTGTGATTTTATTAATGTCCATACATTGATTTCAAGACCGACCGCGCCACAGTCGCTACATAGCAAAAAATGTTTTGGGCAGGATGAAAAATGACAGCTGTACTGCTCATGAGGACATGTGGTAAAATGGCAATGTTGAAAATCTGAGGAAAATATTGAAAATTGATAAACTTAATAGCCATGAGGGAACTGTGCAACGACGTCAGAAAACAGTCATGTTTAGGAATTTTTCACAAATTTTCAACACAGCCATTTTAAGACCTCTGCTCATGAACAGTGTCACTATGATTTTCTTAATGTGTCCCATACATTGAGTTCACACCGACTGCGCCATTATGCGCTTCATGAGGTGGAAACACGTTTTGGGCAGGATGTGAAAATGACAGCTGTACTGCTCATGAGGATGTGTGGTAAAATGGCAATGTTGAAAATCTGGAGTGAAAATATTGAAAATTCGCAAACTTACGAGCCTGCGTAGGAACTGCGCCTTGCGACTTCATTACAGCGGTCATTTGAAATTTTTCCACAAATTTCAAAATATGCTTTTTGAGAGCCCACCTTATGAACGCTGGCACTGTCATTTCATTAATCAGGCCCAAAGGTGATTTCACGCAGTGATCATGGCATCACCCTTCGGCTCGAATAACGCCATGGCAGTGACAGAATTCATGAGAAGGGGTCCCAAAACCCCATGTTGGAAATTTGGTGCAAAATTCAAAAATGCCTGAGATATGCAACAAAGTTGAAAAACCCATCTAGCCCATTATACAGCTTACCGGCATTTCCTCAGTTCGCGGTCGGCTTTGAAGAGTGCAGACGGTTCCCGGGTCCACATCAAGATCGCTGCACCAAGCCCGGAGGTAAGTAGGGGTGAGGGGTGTGTGGGGAGGCAGGGTGCACAGTGGTGTGCGGGTTGTGGAGGGGCCAGGGAGAAGCGCCGTGGGACGGTTTTTAATTTACAGGTTTTTAAAAAAAGATGATGGACGCTTTCCATGCTGGGGTGGGCCCCAGCATGGCAGAAGGATGGCTGGTGGGCTAAGGAGCCAACGGGGATTGGGCACCCCCATCGGCAGATGACGCTGGACGCTTGCCTCGCTGGGGTGGGCTCCCAGCGTGGCAGCAGGGAAAGCTGTTTGGGGAGGTGGAGCCGACGGGTGTTGGGCACCCCAGTCAGCAGATGACGCGATATTTGCCACGCTGGATGGGCTCCAGCGTGTCATCAAAGATTTGGGGAGTGACGTGTTGCCAGCACACAGCGGTGGTTTTGAAGAGAAGACCACCGCTGTCATACAACAGCACCGCATCGATTGGTGCAGGACACCACGCCTGCTCAACGGAGCAGGGGATTGCACAGAGGGGCACACCTCAAAGTGTCCCATTCTCCCAAGACATCCTGCGCATGCGCCGCAAGTGAACGTAAAATGCAGTGGTGCAATACCACAAATGAAGTGTTTTAAGTTGTATAAACCTCCTGCCCATGTCCCTGCAAGCCCCATATGCATTAGCCCAACAGCACTATCACTCCTCATCAGTAAGGGCATAGCCTAACAGCTTCTCCCACCTCTTATGTAGCTGATCTGTAGCTGGGGTAGAGACATTGAGCAGCCATCTGTAAATGACACTGATTTTGGAGAAGCCCTTTAACTTGCTGCCCCTACAAGCCCCATGACATAATTCTAAATCCGTCTGGCTGGTAATTAGAGCAGAGTACCTACAATAGCTGATAGCAAATGCCAATTCGCAGATATCACCATTGGTGTGATGATGGAAGAAAGGCCTATTGTCGCAGCTCTGAGAAAGTCCTAAAAATTGAGTAGTAGGAAAAAGATCCCCAATGTGACATAAACCCTCTTTCCCCATCAGCCCATGCAGCTGGGGTCCCTCAATTCAGAGCTGAGGATGGTATCACGGGCCATGATCTGAGAGGCACATCCACGCTCTTGCCCAGAACTTTCTGAAGTTCCCTTCAGATGTGCTAATGTACAGTTGAGTAGGGCTGCTATGTGGCTTCCGCACCATATCCCAAAGTATTAATTCTGGAGGGCATCCTCCTGCCAATTGTCTCCAATTCCACCCACTGAACTATGTCCTGGTCTGTTCCGTAGTACCACTGGTAGATATGGCAGGGCCAGCTGCAAATAATAGCCCTTAAACCAAGGTGACTGAAACCTTTATTCCAAGGGGCCACCATACACAAGGCAGAGAGTCTGGTCTTACCCCTCATATAGAAATTCACTTACCATAGTGGAGAGCTGTTTCCAAATGTAATCTGAAAACCATAAGGGCAAATAGCAACTGAAATACAATAGTGTAAAGAGGACTATCATTTGCAGTATCTATGTTTGACCCACAAGGAAAGCGGAGGTGTTTCCACCTAGCTAAGCCACGGACAGGAATACTTTGCTTCAGGCCAAGAGTAGTCACGCCTACCACACCATTACTGGTATCCCAAAAGGACAGTTCATCAGATTGAAAAGGAACTGCAATGAGAGGAGACATATGAGAAACAAGCAGCAGAAATGATAGAGAGATTGCAAGAAAGACAATATCCAGAAGAGTAATTACTGGAGCCAAGGAGGAGGTTGATTTACTAGAGGTCAGAGGTCATGAAAGAAAACACAAAAAGAGGGGAAGGGGCCTGAGAATTAACCATGAGCACTTATAGTGCACAGTCTAGAGAGATAGGGAAATTGTTCAGAAACACTGGCACATGGTGAGCTTGGATCTGGGCCTAAAGGATCTCAGAAATACAAAGCCACATTTCAAACAACATGAAGTCTTGCTATATTATGACAATTGCAGTATGACCGCAGGTTGGAACTGCTCCGAGGTGAAATAGTTAACTTTCCATGCAGGCATGGAACTTAGAGCGCGAGCTCCGTTGAAAACTCTATCTGTTGTGCTTCAACGTAAACTGTCAGATTCTTTACTCCGCCTCACTGAACTGTCGCTCCGGAGATTTCTCCTTCTGCTCGGTTCATTTTGTCGGTTTAAAAGTATTATTGTTCGGTTTTAGCTGAAATTAAACCGCAACCTGTCAGTTCAAGCTCTGTCTGTGGTAATGTAAGTAATAGATAGGTTTTACATTTAAATTTTTCTGTGTGGAACTTGTAATTCTTTATCGTTCGGTTTGAACCGATCAGGTTATGTTAAAATCTACTAGTCCTTTTTAGAGTGCGGTTCCCAGTTCTTAGCGGTTCTAAAAAGCAGATTTCATTCGTTTTCCACGACCCGTAACACGGTTAGGAACCGATAAAGGTGTCTTGCTTGGTGGATTGCCATAAACGGGCAAGTTGGTTAGGATGGCATTATGTCTAGAAACCCAAAAGAAAAACGGACCCACTGGGTTTCAACACTGTAGTGTTTGTGGGGAAGCTTTGCTAAGGCTGACCCACACACACATGTGTCTATTGTCTGGGTTTGACCACCTCAATTCAGACTGCCAGATTTGTCACAATTTCCCTGCTGCCAACATAGATAAGAGAGTTGGTAGGCTCAGGGAAAGGGAGGCGAAAAAGTCTGCTGACCCGAGATAGCCAGCCGGTTCGGATGCCAAAATCCGGAGGAGTGCCCTCTGACCAGGGCAATACTTCCTTGGGCAACGAAGAGCCGGTTCTGAGGAGCCGGTTCCAGAAAAAGGACTAGAAAGTCAGCTAGTATAGAGCCAAAGTTCTCTCCCCAACTGCTGAGAAATAGCTAAAGCAATTCAAATTGTCCAGTCTCTCTCTCGGTTCAGACCGAACACGACACCTTCAGGTAGCGTTCGGTTCGGCGGTTCCACCGGTTCAAGATTATGATTTTGAGAGTTTTTATGAACCGGGGAGGGGAAGAGAATATGAGGAGAGTGAATATGGTTTTGAAGATCTAGATGTGGCCATTGATCTGGACATCTCTCAGATAGACCCCTAAGGGTTTTCTCCTCAAGGCTTTCTGGAGTCCCTTCTCATTTCATGTTTTATAAAAGTTGCTGAAACTCTCCAGCTCCCTGTTGAGGAAGCTGTTGATGACCAAGAGGAGCCAGACTATGTAGAAATGATGGATATTCCAGAGTCTAGGAGACTGTCTATTCCTTTGCATAAATCTTTTCGAAACAGACAGTAAAAGTTTTAAAACTCCTCACACTATACCTCCTGTGGATAAAAGGATGGACAAGAGGTATACCTTATCAGGCTCCGACACTGATTCCTCACTCAACAATGCAGTCATGTAGGGTAGTGCAGGCTGCAGCCTGTGACAAGGCTAATATTCCCTAGCTTCACACCCCTCAGAAGGACTCCAGGAAGATTGATGCTATGGCAAAGAAACAGTACATGACAGCATTTTTGGGACTCAGATAAGCAAATTATATGATTATGCTGCTAGGTACCAGAAATCCAGACGGGATACTGTGCTGGCCCTAGCGAAACAAGTCCCTGACCAGCTTGCCGGGAGCTGGAACAGGTGGCTATGGATGGTATTGAGGCATCCAAGGTGCAATTTCATGCTGCAGTGGACTCTAATGATGTTTCATCAAGAGTCATGGCTATATCTGTGGCACTTCGCAGGATGGCTTGGCTCAGATGTACTACTCTGTCTCAGGATACCCAGTCTAAGGCCATGGATTTTCCTGTTGTGGGAAATTCTCTATTTGGGAGCAAACAGAGAATTACATGAAGAAAATGGATGAATATAGAACCACCTATAGGAGTGCACAGGCCAAGGAAAGGCAGGCCACTCCTCAAAAGCAGCTTCCTAGAGGCAGGGCAGGCCTTTTTATAGGCCTTTTACCAAGCCAAGCTTCCTCCTCCGCCCTATGCTCAGAGGGGGTTCTTTAGAGGGAGGCAGGCGGGTACAAGCAGGTCTGCTTCCACCCCTCAGCCCAAAGCTCCTGCCAAGCAGGCACCCTGATGGGATTGCCAGGGCCGATTCTCCTCTACCTGTGGGGGCAGGCTGGCTTACTTTGTCCAGGACTGGAAGTCTTTAACATCAGACAAGTGGGTCCTGGAGTAGTAAGCCTGGGACTGGTTCTCAGCTTCAAAAATTTCCAAAGCTGAGAACCAGATCTTTCCACCTGCAGCTCCATCAGAGGCACTCGCCCTAGAGGCAGAGGTCTCTACCCTCCTGGCTGTCAGAGCTGTGGAAGGGTTCCTCCTCTACACCAGGGCAAAGTTTGTACTCCAGGTACTTCCTTACCCCAAAAGACAGGAGAATGACGGCCCATCCTGGATCTCAGATATTTAAACAAGCACCTTTAAAGCCAAAGTTCAAAATGGTGACTCTGGGAATTATCCTACCTCTCTAAGGCCAGGGGACTGGCTAGCTTCCCTGGACCTCAAGGATGCCTACTTCATATTCCCATCAGAAGCTCTCATCGAAAGTACCTCAGGTTGAGCTGCCCTCAGGCCACTACCAGTTCAGAGCAATGCCCTTCGGCCTCAGTTCTGCCCCAGGGTATTCACCAAATGCCTGGCTGTTGCAGTTGCCTACCTAAGAAGGCAAAGATTGCCATCTTTCCTTACCTGGACGATTGGCTCTTAGTAGGCCAGTTCCCAGACCAGGTCAATTTACACCTTCAGATAACGCAGCAACTGCTTACCTCTCTAGGTTTCCTTCTGAATCTCTCAAAGTCAGTTCTAGAGCTGGTCCAGCTTCTTACCTTCATAGGTGCAGAACTGAACACACAGGAAGCCAAGGGCCTTCCTCCCCTGGACAGGGCTAAGACCCTAGTCTCCCTGGCCTCCTAATTTACCCTGCAGGTCTCCCGGCCAGCAAGGCATTTCTGCAGCTCCTAGGACACATGGCTGCTTCCACAGCAGTTGTGCAAGGAGCAAGATTTCAGATGAGGGACATCCAGTTCCATTTGACAGCTTTTGGTCTCAAAGAAAGGATCCTCTTACCAAGCTGATCCCAGTAACTTGAACCCTGATCCAAGTCCTACAGTGGTGGCAGGATCAGAGCAACCTGAGACAAGGGTTCCTTTTGTCACTCAGTCTCATTCTCTAATCCTTACTACAGATGCATCCCTCTTGGGCTGGGAGCTCACATGGGCGACCTCACCACCCAGGGTCTGTGGTCTCCCAGGAATCTCTGCTCCACATCAACCTGTTGGAGCTCAGAGCAGTTTTCTAGCACTTCAAGCATTTTCCAAATCTGTTCAAAACAAGAGTATTCAGGTCAGAACAGACAACACCACTACAATGTGGTACATCAACAGCAAGGGCACTCGGTCACGGCCTTGTGCGTGCATCAAGCGATGAAGTTGTGGTCTCTGGCTACTCCTGAACACCTCCCTTACGGCAGTTCACCTCCCAGGCAAGGACAATGTCCTGGCAGATGCTCTCAGCAGGATTTCCCAGGGCCACCACGAATGGTCACTGGATTCCCAGGTCTTGGGAGTAGTATTTGCCAGATGGGGCACCCTGCAGATAGATCTTTTGCAGCCCCAGACAATCACTAACTTCCTTTTTTGCTGCAGACCCCAGTGTTGGGCTCACTCCCCTGGATGCCTTAGCCCTCAGTTGGGAGGAAGTTTCTCTATGCCTTCCTCCCTTTCCTCTCCTGTTCAAAGTGCTAGTCAAAATCAGATCCCAATCATGCAAAGTCATTCTGATAGCTCGGATTGGGCCAGACAGCCTGGTATCCACTCCTGCTGTCCTTAGCAGTCCATCCTCCTCTGTCCCTTCCCAGGAATCACAATCTGTTAACCTGTGCCCAGGGAAGGGTCTGGTACCAGAATCTCAAATCTCAATCTCAAGGCTTGGTTCTTGAAGAGTTAGAGTTTGCTGATTTACACCTTCCCAAGGTGTAATGGATATATTGAAGGCCGCAAGGAAGCCTCAACCAGGGCTACTTACAATTCCAAATGGAAAAGGTTTTCCATATGGTGCTCAGAAAAGCATATTTCCCCAGTCTCTGCTGATCTACCCACAGTCCTGGATTATATGGTCCACCTGAATTCTTTGGGGCTGAGACCAACTACCCTGAAGGTGCACTTGGTAGTTGTGTCTGCTTTTATTTCAGCAGGTAAATCCTCTTCCCTTCAGCTCATCCTGTATTTTCCAAGTTTTTTAAGGGGTTGTTTCACACCAACCCTCCATTCAGGGATCCTGCCCCTGCCTGGGCTCTTAATGTTTGCATTGCTCAGCTTATGCAACCCCCTTTGAGCCCTTGTCTTCAGCTGAGCTTGGACTTGACTTCAACTTGACTTGGAAAACTGTGTTTTTGGTAGCCATCACCTCTGTCAGATGCATAAGTGAATTAAGCGTTGTCAGTGGAGCAGGAGTTTATCTCTTTCACAGAGATAAGGTGGTCCTTCGGACTAACAGAAAGTTCCTGCCTAAGGTGGTTTCAGATTTCCACCTTAATCAATCTATTTCACTTCCAGTGTACTTCACTGACCACTCCTCCTCTGGGAGAGGATGCTGCACAGCATAGATGTGAAGAGAGCCCTTAGTTACTACATAAAGCGTACCAAGGGTCATAGGTTTGACTCCCTCAACTGTTCCTCACCTATGGTGAAGTTGGTAAAGGAAGCCAGCCACTAAAAGATCCATTGCCAGGTGGATTGTCTCTTGTATCCAATTCTGCTATGAGAAGTTGGGTAAAGTTCCCCTCAGGCCTGAGGGCTCACTCTACCAGAGGTACAGATGGTTCTCTGCTGCTGCCAGAGACATTCCTATTCTAGAAATATGTCAAGCAGCTACCTGGAAAACAGTTCACACTTTACCAAGCATTACTCCCTGGACATCCAGGCTAGGAGTGATGCTCGGTTTGGCACAGCCGTGCTTCAGAGCCTATTTCCTAGGTAGGTTCTGTCCCTCCTCCTTGGGGGTACTGCTGTGTAGTCTACAATTGTAATAAAATAGCAAGACTTCAGGTTGTTTGAAGAAAAATTACTCACCTTAGTAATGTTGTTTCTTCTAATGGAGTCTTGCTATATTATAACCTCCCTCCCTGCCTGCCCCTCTCAGAACCTCTGTTTTGGGGATGTGGGTGGGCAGTACAGGACTGGCACTTTTTGATGCCCACCTTGTTGTTTTTCACCTACCTTTTGGGTGAATTGGTGTTGTGTTTTTGCATTTTGGGTCTCCTGACTTGAGTCTTTGTTTTAGGCCAAAAATGAGTGTTTATGTTAGTAGCCAGTTGGCTAGTGTAGGTTTACAGCTTCCACACAGAACCTTAGTGAGTTTTAGCTCATAAAGATCTTACAGTTTACGTTGAAGCACAACAGAAAGAGTTTTCAACTGAGCTCATGGCTCTAAGTTCCATGCCTGCATGGAAAGTTAACTATTTCACCCGAGCAGTTCTAACCTGTGGTCATACTGCAATTGTCATAATATAGCAAGACTCCATTAGAAGAAACAACATTACTAAGGTGAGTAATTTTTCTTAGTGCATAGAAAGGGAAAAGTTTGAAAGACAGTTTAGTACATTCAGTACAACCCAGAAGGAACAGCAAAGAATGTGGTTACCTATGAAACAGGATGGGTGCCACTGATGTGGTAACTGCAAGTTTTGTCCAGTATTAAAACAAACAAAAAGCTATGAGAACCCAAAAACAAAAAGAATAACCAAAATAAGGGGTTTCATCACTTGCGCCACTGAAGGGGTAGTATACAGGGCAACATGTTCCTGTGGCAGTTTCTACACTGGAAAACAAAAGGAACCTGAAGGAATGAATAGGAGAACATTTAAAAGCAATCGCCAACAGAGACCCTAAAATGCCCTGTCAGATCATGTAGGAGAGCTAACAAAATGAGAGAACACAACTGGTCATTCCTGGGTATAGAAAAAATGATTAAAAGCCCAAGAGGGATGACTATGGTAATGTTCTCCTGAAAAGGGAACAATATTGGATATTTGCCACCGGGCACCGGAAGCACCAGGTCTAAATGAAAGGATTGCCCTAAAACCATTCCTCAAAAATGAAATTAACATATTTCCATGCTTCCTCCACCCTTCCCACCGAGCCCTCCTATGTTCCAAATTCATAACCTGAAAAGGCATAAAGGAATAAGTATAATGTTACTTTGCTGGGAATTATGTTTGAAACTGGCTGCTGTACTAGAAAATATTTCAGAACTGTATAATCTGCTCCGCCCGGGCATAATACATGCCTTGTTTGTGATATTCGTTTTGTATTCAGTGAGAAAAGAACGTACATTCTGACAGCATGAAAATGCACTATATAACAAATTTCTTACTCTGTATATACATTTTTCTTCATAGATTTTTGTGTTTGTGACCTGGTTCCCATCGTGGATCCTCAAGGGAAACTGTGTGTAAAATGAGAAGGACACAGATTGGTGCTCAGTACAGAAGTGGTAAAAGTAACATAGCTTAATGACTAAGAAATGAAATGATTTAATCAAGATCTAGGAAAGTGTTAAAAAAGCGCAAAGTTGAAATATATGGATGAATGTTTTATGACACACATAATAGATTCTCTTGGATTAAGTCTACAATAAGTCAGTAAATCTAAATTAATATGTCTTTTGACTTTTGTAAATAAGTTTTTATCTCACTAATATCAGCACTGTCACTTTAAACTTTATTTATTATGTGTTGGTGTTATGGAATGCTATCTTATGATTAAGCACCAGTGGGCATGGAACGTGTTAGGAAGCCTTTGTACCTTACATAGTGTGGGGAGGGGTAGCCTGCATGGAAGCCATTACATGCTGTTTTTGGTGCACTTTTAAAAATAAAGCATAGCACTGTTCAACGACTTTGAATCTAACCATCTGACTTCCTTTTGCGGTCAAAAGTGGGACACACACGAATGAAAGGACTGCCTCCTTAAATGCCTCTTTACTGTGTGTAGCCAGTGCTGTCAAAACTTTTTCTTTTTCAAATATGGCAAGGGCCAGCTGCCAAATAATAGCCCTTAAACCAAGGTGACTGAAACCCCTTTATCCCAAGGGGCCACCATACATAAGGCAGAGAGTCTGGCCTTACCGCCTCCCATAGAAATTAACTTACCATAGTGCAGAGCTGTTTCCAGATGTAATCTGAAACCAAAAGGCAAATAGCAACTGAAATACAATAGTGTAAAAAGGACTGTCATCTGCATCGTCTATATTTTGACCCACAAGGAAAGGTGGAGGTGTGTCCACCCAGCTATATTTTTCTTAAGCCTTTTAAATAAGGGTCAACATTTAATGTGGACCAGTCCATACACATAGAAGAAATCAAGATGCCCAAATACTTTATGGGCTGACCGTCCAACTAAGACCTGTACCTTCCAGCATACTATCACTGCATTTAGAATTTGTGGGCAGAATTCTTTCTTTCCCCAATTATTTTTATACCAGCTACAGTAACTAAAAATGACCTACTAGTGCTACTGAGGCCAGTATGGTAGAGGCATGGTAGAGGCAAGATTCCGGACAATAAGTAATATATCATAAGCAAAATGCATCAGCTTGTATGACTCTCTGCCAACTTCCAATCCCTGAATATCCCTCTGTTCTTGAAGCGTCTACGTAAGCAGATCAATGGCTAAAACAAACAATGCCAGGGACTGAGGACACCCTTGACACATTCCCTGGCTAAATGAAACAAGGGAGAGTCACCCATTCATCAGTACTACTGCCTGTGGCTCAGCATAGATGGTGTGAACCCTCTTAATAAATATGACCCCTAAGTCAAACTTTCAAAGGACTTCAACGAGATAAGGCCATTTGACTGAGTCGAATGCCTTCTCGGTGTTCAATGCTACAACTGTTACAATATCTGAACAGGATGCCACAGCCCACATCAGGTTGACCAGCTGCCTCATGTGGTCTATCCCATCTCAACCTGTCGTGAACCTGACCTGGTCTGGGAGGCAGTTGTGTAGCAAATTCCAGAGGGCCTGGGTGCAAGGCGATGTTACAGGGCCCCTCCCAGTCTTGAATAAACATCAAAATAATGATTTGGGCCTCAAACCTTGTAGGTCTGGTGCCACCTCACCCTTGCACCCTTTGTAGCTACATTTCGCCGGGAGGACTAAAAGTGGCAGAACCTTGCTAAGCTGATTGGCCAGAATCTTGGCCAATAATCTGTAATCTACATTTAAAAGAGATGAGGCGGTAGCTGGAGCATTGGTAGGGATATTTCCTCTTCTTCACCAGGACCGAGACTGTGGCTTCATTCATTGTTGGTGGCAGAACACCTTCCTCCCCAGCTGCTTGCAGCCTGGATGCCAACAAAGGACTAACCAAATCACCTACCACTTTATAGACCTCCACAGAAAGACCATCAGGTCCTAGGGCTTTCCCATTTGAGGCAGTACCTATTGCATCTTGATCTTCTTATAGAACATAAAAACAGACTTTGACGGTAGATAAGGATTCGCTTGGCCCACCTAGTCTACCCGTTTCCCTACCTACTGGATAAGCTGCAGATCCTAGTTAACCAAAAGCCCATTTCTTTCTATCCCCACAAGAATTACTTATGTCTGTCCCATGCATTCTTGAATTCTCCCACAGTTTTAGGCCCCAGCAACTCCTCAGGAAGGAAGTTCCATGCATCCATCACCCTCTCTGTGAAAAATACTTCCTCATATTGCCGCTGAAGCCGTCCCATCTTCATATTGTGTTCCCTTGTTCTTGCACATCTCTTTCTGAAAGATGCTACCCTATTGGACTTTGTTGATTCCACTGAGGTACTTGAAAGTTTCAATCATGTGCCCCTCTACCTCCTTTCCTCAGAATTAGGCACTAAATATGTCCCCCAATATGAAACACAAGCTGAACTGTGTGTAAACATTATGTTTTGTGAAAGTTCTGTTGAAGGCATCAGCTGCTCATTAATATTAGTAATTGTATTATATTCTGTTTGTTGTTTCAATTTAATAATTTCCCTGATTTGAGTGCATTATATGTTACTACATCATCTGTGGGTCACTCTTAAGGTACAAGATAGTCTGCACATAAGGTTTGGGCAGGAGGACCATAAAGCTGAGTGGTCCTGGCTGCCCAAACCGCCTGCAATGACAACCTTATACCATGCCATAGAACACACCCTGAAGAGGATATATGAAATCACTCAAGTTAGCTGTAGAGAGCAATAATAAGTTTTAGATGACTTTTTGTTTACTATTTTAAATGTGACTCTAGCTGTCCTCGCCCTGGCTCTGAAGAGTAAGAGCCACTCTTAATGTTCCTACGTGAGTCTGCAGAATAAGTGGTACAGTGGTTCTGAGCACTGATTGGCTGACACCACTTAACGATCATGTGGAAAATGTTTACATACATTTTAATTTGCTGCTGTGTGTGAGTCACTTGTGAGCTGCTGTCGAGGTCCTCTGTGGTGATTTGCTGTCTGTGTTGGCAGAAGACACCAGGAGGAAGGAGGGCTGTGTGACTGGACTTCTCTACTGGGATTAAAGAAGTAGAACTCTTGTACTTGGACCTTTAATTTAGGGTAAAAAACAAACTAACAAACAAAAAAATTAGTGTGTTTGTCTGAGTTAACTGAACTGAATGGTTATCTGAACAGTTATCTAGGTGTAAATCTCAGGTGATTGAAAGGGCTTGATAGCTGTGCAGTTTAAATTACTTGTAGAAAGATCTAGTAAGTAGGGGGTGGCTTAGCTAGAAGGAAGCTAAATTTAAAGACTGCCTTAGAAAGATTCTGTTAGTAGCTTGGCAGAAGACACCAGGAGGAAGGAGTGCTGTGTGACTGGACTTCTCTACTGGGACTATATTGCCCTCCTTCCTCCCACCCAAAGCTAGTTCTACTTTTATAGGCACAGGATTTGACTGACAACAGGAACTTCTTGTTTGGGAGCAGGAAGTGAGTGAGTGATCACAGAGCCACCAAAGACCCACCATCCTAGAAGGGCAGAGTAGCTCTCTGGCACCCTCTAGCTGCTGGAGGCATGCCTCTGAGCAAGTAAGGGGTCTACTGAGAAATATAGGACATTCTTATCACAGAACCGGACAATCAGGAGCTTAAAGGACACAGAGGCAGAAAGTAAGTAAGAGAGAGAGAGAGAAAGAGAAAAACAAACAAACAGAGGAAAGAGTAAAGATTCCAAACAACAGTTAAGGGCCAGAAATAAGACATGATGGGAGTGGTGCAGTGCAGTGCAGTGGCTGTGAAGCAGCAGTCTTCCGGAGAGCGTTCTGGAGGATGCAGTGTTGTCCCATCTGCAGGCACCTCTCTGGGCTGAGGAGGAGGTTGCTCATCTCCAGGCTGAGTTGGCCAGGACTTGTGGGACCTCCTCCTCCATCCAGGGACCACCAGTGCCACTGCCGTTGCCTCAGAGGTTGCCAAGAAGAGGCGGTTAGACCACAGTGGGCTCAGGGAGGGTGAGGGTGGTGGAACAGAGGCACATCCCTCCAGTTATACCTCTCCACAATTCCTATGCCATTCTGGTAAAGTGTGGTTCCTCTGGAGGCACCCACAGTGGAGACCAAGGAGGATGCTGGGAACCTCCACAAAGGAGACCCACAGGAGGGTGGCATGGGACCCCACAGGGAAGAAACAACTCCTGGTGGGACACTCCATTGTTAGGAAGGTAGAACTGGGGAGGAAGGAGAGGGAGGTAAGGTGCCTGCCTGGCACCATGGCTTGGAGGGACAGGGAGTGAATCCTCAGGATTGCTGGAGCAGCTGCACAGGGAGGTGGATGTCATTGTCCACCTAGGGACAAATGACCTAGCTAAGAAAGGATTAGAGCAGTGCAGGAAGAGTTTGTGGAATCGGGAGGGCTTTAGACAAGTATCACGCATGGTAACCTTCTCGAGGTGCTGCCCATCTATGGCGTGGGAGGGCTGGGTGTTCTGCACCATGGGATTCAATAATTGGTTGAAAAACTGGTGCAGAGCTCAGAGATTTGGCTTCACTGGGGACTGGGGTCCACCTGGAGTGATGCAAGCCTATAGTGGCTTGATGGGCTTCATCTGTCCAGGAGGGGAACCAGTATCTAGGTGATAGGTTTAAATGCTTCTTAGCAAGCATTTAAACTAGCCAAGGGAGGCACTGTAAAGGAGCATAGAAATCCTAGCCCCCCAAAAAATCACGGTAGTAAGTATGGTAAACACCAACATAGAGGTGGCGAGTAGAGGAAGCAGGGTAAATGGGGAAAGTGACAAAGGCAAGAAGGACAGGGATGGGGCAAAAGGAGTAAGGCCATCAGGAAATAGAGGGCAATGAGTACCAATGCCCGTAGTCTGAGCAACAAACTCCCGGAGCTGATGGCCTTGATGGAAGAGGATGACTGGATATCGTAGTAGTCACAGAAACAGGGTACACGAGAACCATGACTGGGATGTTAACATACCAGGGTACATAACCTACAGGAGAGACAGGCAGGAGAGAAGGGGAGGAGTAGCTCTCTATGTAAAGGAAGGGATAAACTGAACAAAAGAGTAAACAGGGAGGAGAGAAGGCACTGTGGGTCACCTTGGAGACTGGAAAGGGCACCACAATCCGCACAGGGGTTGTGTACAGACTCCCTTGTCAGGGGAGGAATGGACAAGGATATGATGGAAGGCATTCTAGGATGGCAGAGAAAGGGGAGATACTGTTAATGGGAGACCTGAACATGCCAGATGTTAACTGGAGCACATTTGCTGAAGCCACATCCAAGAGCAGGGCCATTCTCGATGCCCTACAGGTGGCAGGCCTCAGACAGCTAGTTTCAGAACCCACTCATGAGGAGCAATCTTAGACCTCGTGCTCTCAAATGGGGGCAGTGAGAGGATCTCAGATCTAGAAGTGGGTTGCCATCTGGAAACAAGTGACCATCAAACAGTGTGGTTCACGTTAAACTCAGCTACAGAGTCAAGCCATACAAAAGTGAGGGTACTGCACTTCAGGAGGGTTGACTTTGGCAAGATGGGAGAGTGCCTCAGAAAAAGCACTAGCAAACAGGCTAGAAGGAGGGTGGAGCAACAATGGGGAATCATCAAAACTGCCATCACAGAGGCAACACGCCTTTGTGTGAAGCAAATAAATCAAAACGAAGAAAAAGCCACTATGGTTCTCAAAAGAGGTGGCTGAGAAAGTCAGGAGAAAAGATAGCATTCAGGAAGTATAAGGAAACACAGAAGAAGCAGGACAGAGAGCTGTACCAGTTAAGGCAGAAGGAAGCAGGAGGGAAGTCAGAATAGCAAAGGCCCAAACTGAGGAAAAGATAGCCAACTCGGTTAAGAAGGGGATAAAACCTTTTATAGGTACATCAGAGAGCGTAGAAAGACAAAGGGAGGGATAGTGAGGCTGAATAGAATGAATGGTGGGTGGGCAGAGGGGACAGTGAAAAGCAGGGATACTGAATGAATATTTCTGCTCAGTATTCACAAAAGAGGAGGGAAGTGCCTAATCCAATTAACAGAAGCACTCTTGATAGAGGGCGATCCCAGCCTTTCACATTAGAAAGGGTTCTACAAGAACTCCTAAAACTGAAGGTGGACAAAGCAATGGGGCCTGATGGAATTCACCCAGAATTCTAAAAGAATTAAGGGGAACTAGTGAAACCACTGACTACTCTTTTTAATAAATCATGGGAAGACGGTGTGGTACCTGAGGACTGGAGGAAGGAGGATGTGATTCCTCTTCACAAAAGTGGGACCAAGACAGAGGCAGGAAGCTACAGACCTGTCAGTTTGATCTCTATGGTAGGAAAGTGATGGAGTCACTTCTGAAGGAAAGAATTGTTGAGTACCTTGAGGCCAGTGGAGCACAGGACCCAAGGCAGCATGGGTTCACAGTGGGAAGGTCATGTCAGACGAATCTAATAGATGTCTTTGATTGGAGGACCAATGTAGTAGACCAGGGAGGGGCTGTGGACATGGCCTACCTAGACTTTAGCAAGGCATTGACACAGTCCCAGCAAAAGATTAATAGTCAAATTAACCAGCCTGGGAGTGGGTCCCAGTGTGGTAGCCTGGGTAAAACATTGGCTGGACAACAGGACACAGAAGGTAATTGCAAATGGAGTCCACTCTGAAGAAAGAGGGTTAGTAGTGGGTCCAGTCCTTTTAATGTCTTTATAAGTGACATTGCAGAGGGACTGGAAGGAAAAGCATGCTTCTTTGCAGATGACAAAAGATCTGCAACAGGGTTGATATACAAGGAGGCATGGAAAGGATCAGAAGGGCTTGGCAAGGTTGGAGGAATGGTCAGAAGTATGGCAGCTTGATTTAATGCAAAGAAGTGCAAATAATGCACCTGGGAAACAAGAACCCAGGGAAGATTACACAATGGGGGAGGTAGTAACAACAACAAAAGGAAAGGGACCTGGGGGTAATCATATCAGATGACCTTAAGTTTAGCAAGCAATGTGAGAAGGCAGTAGGGAGGGCTGGGGGATACTGGGATGCGTAGGGAGGCATCTCCAGCAGAAAACAGGAAGTTGTTATCCCTCTGTCCAGACAGTTGGTGACTGGAGTACTGCATTCAGTTCTGAGACCCATCTCAGCAAGGACATAGACAGGCTAGAGGCAGTCCAGAGGAGGGCAACTAAAATGGTGCAGGGTCTGCAAGATAAGCCATACGTGAGGAGAGACTAAAGGAGCTTAATATGTATACCCTTGAGGAAAGAAGGGAGAGGGGACATGTTAGAAACTTTAAGTACCTCAGTGGAATCAACAAAGTCCAAGAGGGTAGCATCTTTCAGAAAAGAGACATGCAAGAACAAGGGACACAATTTAAAGATAGAGAGGGGTGGTTCCAGGGCAATGTGAGAAGTATTTTTCACAGAGAGGGTAGTGGATGCATGGAACAGACTTCCTGAGGAGGTTGTGGGGTCTAAAACTGTGGGAGAATTCAAGAATGCATGAGACAGACATAAGGCAGTTGTGAGCGGGGTAGGAAGAAATAGGCTGTTGGTTAGCTAGGATCTGCGACCTATCATGTAGGTAGGGAAATGGGTAGACTAGGTGGGCCAAGTGGTCTTTATCTGCTGTCAAAGTCTATGTTTCTATGTTTCTAACACTTTGATAATTCAGTTTATGGCTGTCACACATACAGCTTCTTACATTCTGCCTTCAGGTTGTGTTTCCGCTGCACTGCCTAAAGGGTGTCTAGTGTGATGGCGTTATTTGGAGTGCAAGCGGGACTGTGGAGAGACTTGACAGTACTTGTCTCATACTTATTGGCTACCTACTAAATGTGTAAATGAATAAAGTCATGCCAGCAGTAAATTTCAATTACCTTCATCACTCAAGTTCAAGTTCAAGTTTGAGTTTATTATTACAGGAATTACTCCATTGAGCAAGTTTATTCACAAGGAGGTCCTGGAGATTTCAAACAATACAATGACGATATGATCTTATACAAAACAGATTTGGATAGCATAAGTAAACAGCAATGGCAATGATAAGGTACAGCTTGGATTGTTGCAAATAATTGATACATGACATACAAAAACTAACTGCACTAATGTGCATGTAGATGATACACATAGAGTGAGACAAGTCTTCACTGGGGTAGAAGGAAAAAGAAAAAAAAGTGAAACATGGGGCTGTAGATGACATCGTGAGAGGAGGGTGGTAGGTTCAGAGGGACAGGAATATTGTACACTGAGATGGGGGTACAGGGAGGGGTCTAGGGAGGGAGGTGACTTGGGTGGGGAGGAGGGAGGAGGGGAGGGAGACAGGAGGTGGAAGAAGGGAAGATGTGCTAGGAGACAGAATGGGTAAGGAGTTTGGGGTAGGAATATGGGATGGGAGGATGGGGTAGGGAGGCAGGGAGGTGGAGGAAGGAAGAAGTGCTAGGAGGCAGAATGGGTAAAGGGGTTGGGGTAGGAATAAAGTGTTGGGTGGGGCAGATGGATGAGAGGATAGGCTAGGTGGTTGGTGGGGAGACAGGGACAGGGTAACAAGCGGAAGGGACAGTGAGGATTCATATATTAGCGTAACGTAAAGAGCAGTGGTAGACCACTTCAAATGCTTTCTTGGCTAGGGACTTAAAGTAATTTAATGTGACTATCTCAGTTAGCTTCATGTTTTTGCAGCTGGTTCCATACATATGGGAGGACAAAACTAATGGCTCCTCTTCCCTGATAAGTATATGTCCTGGGAGCGTCTAGGAGCACAAAGTCTGAGGTGCACAGGGCATACATACTGTGAGACTTAGCACTAGGGAGCATGTGTACTGAGGTAACTTGCCAGTCAGCAGTTTTAGAGTCCACTGCCCAATACGGAACATATGCCTTGTTGATAGTGAGGTCCAGTTCAAAGAAGAGTAGAGGGTACAATGGTGCGTCCTGCCGGAGCATTTAGTATGAAATGTAATGCACCATGGTACAGGACATCAAGTTTGCGAGTGTGAGTTGGTGCACTGCAATTGTAAATGATATCCCATAGTCAAGAAGTGGTAGGAATGTGGTCTGACCAGTCTTCTTCTGCAGTCAAGTGCAAATAGGGATCTGTTCCTGAAGAAGAACAGACTGGCTTTTAGCTTGTTGACAAGGCAGTTGATATGGACACTGAAAGTTAGTTTACTGTTTAGCCATATTCCAAGATACTTGAATTGATCCACAACCTCGGGGTATCCCCAAATATAGTAGTGATGAGTGGTGAGGTACTCTGAGTACTGAGAGTAGAGGCATATGGTTTGATGAAAAAAACATCACCTTTGTCTTCCTTGCGTTAGGAGAAGTTTTGAATAGGTCAGGTGGCAATATGAGGAAGTATTTTTCACAGAGAGGGTGGTGGATGCATGGAACAGACTTCCTGAAGAGGTTGTGGGGTCTAAAACTGTTGGAGAATTCAAGAATGCATGGGGCAGACATAAGGCATTTCTTGTGAGGGGTAGGAAGAAATGGGCTGTTGGTTAACTAGGATCTGCAGCTTACATAGAACACACCCTGAAGAGGATACCGTTAAGAACTGCCTTATGTCTGTCCCAACTGTAGCCATTTGAAATCAGATTGTAACTCGGCACAGGTTTCGTGCAGTGAAGATCTAGAGATGTAGAGGACCGTGTCATTGGCAAAAAGTGCAGCTTGGATTGTTGAATGTTTTGTCCAATGAGTTGATGTAAATAGTGAAGAGGAGGGGCCTAGAATGGATCCTGAGGGACTCCCTCGTGATGGACATCGTGTCTGACATGGCTCCATCAGCCTTGATTCTTTGCAGCCTATTTGAGAGGTATCTAGAGAACTATCTTACCATAGTGTTTTGGAATCCCAGGGATGTTAGGCAGTGCAGGAGCAGGGTATGGTCCACTGTGTCGAACGCCTTGCTTAAGTCAAGGAAAACAGCACAAGTAGACTTTGTTGTCAATGGCAGAGAACCTGTCATTAGTTACCTTTGCCAGGGCTGAGACAATACTGTGATTCTGCCTGAACCCTGATTGGAGTGGGTTAAGTAGATTAAAGTTCTCCAGATAGTGTTTTGTTTGAACGTATTCATTTTTCCATTAGCTTGGCAGGACCGTAGAATGGAAATTGGTCTGTAGTTGTTGAGGTCACTCCTGTCTCCAGACTTAAATAGTGGGATGATATTCAGTTTTCCAGCTGGAGGAAACAATAGTCGTGGAGATGGAAAGTGCATGATGGGCACAGCTAATAGATGACTCCTATTTTTAGAAAGAATGCTTTGATTCTGTCAGCACCTGACCCTTTCCTGGTATCCAACTTGATTAGGAGTTGCTCGACTTCCTGAATGTGACCAGGAAGAGCTGGAAGGAGGATGGTGGCGAGGACTCAGAGTAGTCTGGAATGGAGGGCTGGGTGACAGCCCTGCAGCTGGTGAAGTGTTGAAGGCCATACCAGCTGTGCGGTGGGCGTTAGAAGATCCAATATGGCGCATTGCTCAGTGACCAGTGTACCATTAGAGGTGACTTTTGTGGAAGAGATTGAGGGGTTTGTGCCCTTGATAGTCTTGAAGTTGCGCCATATTTTGCTGAGTTGCCTTTAGCGTCCTCTAAGGTTTTGACATAGTAGGTGGCCTTGGCACTCCTTATAAGCTTGGTGCATCTATTTCTAGCTGCTCTGAATTCCTGCCAGAGGGTTGCAGTTTTAGTTTTCCTTGCATGGGCCCACAGTTTATACAGTATATACCTGTCTCTAAAGTGACTCGTTTAACTTACTTAGAACACTGGATTTGTTAGCCCCCATGTCCTCTTCACTGAGACTGTCCAGGTGTACTCAACGTCTGAGGATCGCCTCCAGCCAATGACCCCAGCAGCGGAAAACACATACAGTGTCTAATTTGCATATTGGGAGCATAGTGTGGCAGTTCAGTTTTCCATTGTGCAGATGAAAGCTGAACATTAAAGCAATCCTTTTCTGAAAATTTGCCTACAGCACAGAAATCACATCGCAATCGGAGCACATGCCTCCGCGCACGCCACCAGGTCAATGCTGGTGCGATGCCCAGAGACATGGCCCGATAACGAAATGTGATTTCTATTGCTGTAGGGCCTGCTTAGAAAAGGATTACTTTTAATGTTCAGCTTTCATCTGTACATCTGAAAACTTAATCACCACACTATGCTCATAATATGCAAATTAGACACTGTGATGTGTTTTCCAGCTGCTGGTGTCATCAGCTGGAGGCCTGTCCTCAGACCTTGAGTGAGCATGGACAGTCAGTGAAGAGGACACTGGCTAACAAATCCAACATTCCAAGTAAGTTAAATGTGTCATTTCAGAGGACAAGTATATACTGTATGATTGAGTGACGGAGGGTAATTGAAATATACTGCTGGCATGACTTTTATTCATTTCACACATTTAGTAAGGCAGCCAATACAGTATGAGACAAGTACTGTCAAGTCTCTCCACAGTTCCGCTTTGTACTCCAAATGATGTCATCACGCTTACAGACGTTTTCTGCACAGCATCTGCACAGATACTGGACAGCACAACCAACGGGTAACAATTCCAAGTAAAATAAAACACATTTTTTAACAGATACTGCACAGCAGTGACATAACACCACTTAGAAAGGTGTTTTGTACTGCTGTGTTAAGTCTCAAGGACAATGCAGAGTGTTGCGTATGATCTTTAAGTCATTTATGATCCAACAACAAAGAAACTAGCAAAAGAAGCACAGCACATAAAATTTCACGTGTGGTAAGAAAAAGTTACACAAGACAGGGTTTCCTTGTGTAACCACAGTTTTCTCTGCATGCACTAAATTTTCAAAAATGTTGCCTTTTGCAACCTTTTCACAATTTATGGCAGTTTGTGCATATTGTATTGCACAGCTGCAGAAAACTTCTGTCTTTATTACCAGGCATAGCATTTTTTGCAACTGTGGGAAAAAAGTTAAATGCTGCCCAAGCGCATTAAATTACTTAAATTGCAATTGCAGGCGCGATTTTTCCACACTAGGGAAGTTGTGCACAGGGTGCCAGATTTTCAAAGGGTGGCACAGGACTTGTGTCAAACCATGCACCACAACACTTTGAAATTGCCGATGAGCCAGTCCCATTTGCTGCAACTGTGTCCGATTTTCAAGTTTGAGCGTTGTGACAATTTGCCAGTTTCGCAGCTTGTGCCAAATCTGTGGCATGAGCTCTGTAAAACAGTCCCAAGATTGATGCAAGCTAGACCACAAAAAGATGGTCTAAGTTGTGTCAGTTGCCACATGGGATGGAAACTTCCGTTAGATTGCCATATTTCTGGTGCACCCTGGGCTTGCAGCAATCTAAAGCCTTTTAAAATCAGGCCACAGGACTTAGTTCCTGCGTCATGTCAGACCCTTTGACAATTGGGCCCAAGATTCCTGTAGGCATCTTTTTGGTACTAAACAGAGGCATCCTGATAATGAAATGAACTGTGAAAAAGTGTTTCTATTCCTCTTTAAGAGTGTTAGGTCATTATATTAAATCATGCTGCTCTTTTTATAAATGTTTTAGCTACTGACATTTATGGGGTTGTTTGACTATAATGGCTATATTGATTTTATTGGAACTCTTGTTCTGTGGATATAGTCCTTGTGAAAATACAATTATGTATCTCCAATGACAATCCTTTGTAGATATTATAAATGAACAGAAAACAAATTATAAAATGGTGTAGAGAGCACGCTGCATGGTTCAGATGCTGCTCCGCTTTGATGTATTCATGCCCGTAGCTACAGTAACCCTTTCTAAAATCAGTAACAGCTGCAATAGATAACACAGCTTGAAACCCACCAAGCAATGCAAGGAGGAACAGAGGGCAGAGGTTCAGTATCAACAGAGAAGAGGCAACCAAACAGCAGTCAAAATGCTTAATTCATGCACAGTGCTGAGAGAATAATTCGTCAGTGTAATTATTCTCCAGTGGATGCTTTCCATTTTGTAAATACTGAATGAAAATTACATCCTAATGCAGAAAGGTTGTGCAATGAAAATACCAACTTTTAATTACATGTTACATCCCAAGCCACTAGATAGGGTACACAGATAATTATGCAAATCACGTGAATCATTCCCAGAGGAATATGTTCATTGCACAGAGAGAGTGACCATTTATTGTAATTTATATTTTTATTTTCTGCCTAAGATGACTAGATGCCATTTACAGCATATGAGAATTTGTCAAGATTCTGACATATTCAGCGCTAGATATAGTAACAACAATTTAAGGTTGGAAGGGACTCTAGGTCCACTCTGTCCCCTTCCTTCATTTGCTCCCCTGCCAAACTACAATATTATCAGACAAGATAGACCCTCATCCAAGCGTGGAGGAGGAGTTGCCGTCTTCTATAAGCAACACCTGTTGCTATCCCATAATGTACTGTCTACACTATCCCACTGTGAAGCACTCCATGCCACACTACAGCTAAGCTCAAAAATTACACATAGTCTGCACCTACAACCCTCCTGCTAGTGGCAATAAAGGTCTTGAAGAACTCCTATCCTTAATTGACTGCACCATCAGTCATAACGAAGTCCTTATTCTGGGAGACCGTAACCTGAAGTGGTCTAGTACCACAAACCAGTCCTCTCACTCCTGGTACAAGGTCACAACCTTCACCAAATGATCACAGACCCAACTAGGGTCATGGCCCCCTCGAACAGTACCCTGATTGACTGGATCCTAACTAACCGTCCAGACAGCATAACAGGTGCAGCACCGCAGGATGCTATTAGTGATCACCCCCTATCTACTGCATCTGGCATTCTACCAATAAACCATTTCCTCCCCAAAACTCATTACCTTCTGGAATCTGGCCAATATTAACCTTGAGCAGTTTACCTATGACCTCTCACTAATTGACTGGTCCCCAATCTATGCTTCAACTAATGTCCAGGCTGCCCTCGACTACTTCTTGAACCACTTTAACCTCTCCAAGACATCCATACTCCCGTGTCACCCGCTGGATTCGTGGAACCCAGACAAAATGGTTAACAAAAGCCTTATTTACCCAAATAAAAGACAGGGATAAGGCTTGGCGCTTTAAAGATCACTGGATTACAAACTGACCACAATCTTTATCGCCTCTGAGAAACTCATGCAAGAAAACATACGCTAGCCAAAAGTTCCTACTGTAAGGACCTGCTGATAAAAGCCTCAGGTGATTCTAGGAAATATTGGTCCACCTTAAAACATTCCTTGGTACTCACCACAGGGCACACACCAGTGACATGCTGCTAAATGGCATTCACTGCAATAACCCAACAACCATAGCTAATGCTTTTAATTTCCACTTCTCAGACCTCTTAAACTACCTCACCTCCCTCCCTCCTGTCCCAACACCATTCCCTTGGCGATATCAGTCCGATACTCACGCACCACCTTTAGGCTCCGGAGTATAAAGAGAGCTGAAGTGTTAAACTCCTACTCACTATTCCTGACAACACCAGCACAGGGTCCCATGGACTTGAGCTAAAAGCTCCTAAAAGCCGCCTGCCCCACTCATCGCCTCCTTAACCAAAATTTACAACCTATTTCTACGCCATGGCACAGTACCAAACATATGGAAAACAGCCAAAGTCACACCAATACCAAAAAGGGGGACCCTAAAGAAATAAATAACTACCCCCCATTGCAATTCTCTCTGTTCTTGGCAAACTCTTGGAAAAACTTGTGGCCACCCAATCCATTGAATATCTCCAAAGGTACAACCTTCTATCTAGCTCACAACATGGCTGCAAAGGGCACAGCACCTCTACTGCCCTCCTCAAACTCACCAACTATATATGCCTCCATGGACTCGGGCCTCCTAACAGGTGCAGTCTTCATTGACCTAACCAAAGCTTTTGACCTGGTCAACCACACCATTCTCCTAACTAAACCACGCTTCCTAGGCTTCACCGCGATGCAGTGGCCTGGTTTGAAAGCTACCTGTCCGGCAGACAACAAGCTGTAGTGTTTAACTCTGCCATATCAGATCTTTCCACTATTAACGTTGAGTGCCCCAGGGCTCAATCCTTGGGCCCTTACTTTTCTCCATCTTCATTAATGATATCCCACTCATTGCAAACAACTGTTCATCACTGCTCTATGCTGACGATCTAGTTGTTTACCATAGTGCCAGAACTGTTGCCGACTTAATCCACCCTCTCGCCATTGACTTTGCTAATATTCAATCCTGGCTCACCGATAACAAACTTATTCTCTACTCCAGTAAAACCTACTCCATGCTCTTGGCTCCTCTGCTAGACTTAAAGCTAATCAAAATGCCCTAATTATCCCCTGCACGGACGGCTCTTCTCTGATTAGCACCAACTCCTTTAAATACCTTGGTGTCACTCTTGATCCATCCTCGACTTTGACCTACACATCACAACCACCTGCAAGTCAGTTAACGCCAAGATAGGTAGTGCTCAGACTAGGTATGCCCTTACCCCATCTGCCAGACTTGCCGTTGCCAAGAGCTTTCTTCTTCCAGCCCTTGCATATGGCTCAGTCACCTACCTATTTGCCTCCAAATCATCCCTCCATAAGTGGGACACCATCTACAACAGCATCTGCCGCTATGCTTCGCGTCTCCACACTACAAAACATCATTGCCAACTCTATAGTGACCTTAAATGGCCATGCCCTCTGCTCACGGACTCCAGGCTTCGCTCATTAATTGACAATATTATCAGATCTGGCCTCCGCTACCCTGTCATCCCTACTGACTTCACAGCCTCTCTCTCTTATGGCCTGCGTTAGACCGACCAAGCTCTCTTTCACATACCCAGACACAGAACCAATATGGGTGCACACGCCTTTTCAAACGTGGCTCCAAAATACTGAATTCTATTCCCCAAAATATTCGACAAGCAGCCTCCCACACCACTTTTAAGTCACTTCACTTAGAGCACTTGCGCTTTATTAACCCCTGCACCTGCTTTAATCCACCTTAGCTCCACTCTCCTTCCCTGTTGCTCTGATTCAATCATCCTGTTTCCTCTCCTCCTCTCTCCTCTCTCTCTCCCTCACTCTCTGCATCTCTTCTTTACTACTTGTTATTTTGTCTCTTTGAATGCCTGCTATTGCTAATTCTTATGTTCCTACTTAACCTTATTTTGAGATCCCTGTACAACTGTACTGTATTTTTTATCCTACAGGGTAAACCTATTCATGTTTGTTGCCAAAATTTTGTCTCCTCTTACCTGAAGTTTTGACTTGACTCTGTACTGTACTGCTTTCATGTGCGCGTCACATACACAATTTTGTATTTCTAAATGTGCTCTCCGGGTCGTGCCTGAAAATAGGCATCTTTGTGCCTAGTGCACTTACCCAGTTACCAAAAGCAAATAAATAAATAAACAGGCATGAATGAATGTGCTGTGCAAACGTACTGATTTATAGGACTATGAGAATAGGAAAATAATTCACTGGAATGTATAATTTGTCATATTTATGAAACATCCCTTGAGGGGGTATTCAATATGAGAGAAACATTTTCACAGCATGTGCTGGGAACTTCACGAGCTCTGGTGATTATAGAATATGTTATTGAGATGTTTAGTGCAGCAAGTTATGCTGCTTTCAATCCATCACACCAGACAAATTTCAGGTAAGCATTACCCCTCCTCTCCCTCCTCCAAGATGGGCCTTCTTGCCATTCTCAGGGCCAGTCTTAAATCTTTTGGTAATCAGGCATTTGTGCTCATGGACCTGTCCTGTGGAACAGGCTTCCTTGATCTCTTTGGGAAGCTCCTTGTTGGAGGCCTTTAGCAGGGACTTAAAGTCTTTTTGTTTCAGGAGGCTTTTAGTCTGGTGTAATCAGTCCCTGAGCGACAATGCCAAATTATTTTATTTTAAGCATATTGTGTTTTGCACATATTTATTCTGAATGGTTTTACTGGTGTTATTAAATTTGTGTTGTATTCATTTTGTTGTACAGCACTCTGAACCCCTGGGAATGGAGTGCGTGACAAATACATTTTACTTTTACGACTTACCCCAGATAATGAGGCCCCCAAAAAAAGACAGAAGCAATAATGACTAATGATAGTGGGAAATGGGCAGCCTGGATCGATCATCTGAGTGTTTATCTGCCCTTGAATTCTATATCTCTAAATCTATGCAAGTACTATAAACAAACCTAAGCGTTAAGCACTACATTTTAATCTGAAATGTATTTTCATACTGTTACAGAAAGTGGAACAGATATGCTAAGACATTCACACTCAGGTTCATGCTTCCACTAGTGGGGAAAGCTTGTGAGAGTGCATAAACACAGTCCAGGCTGTTGACCACTCATGGAGAGAAGAATGAAAGAAAGAAAGTGTTCAAGGCTGAACAAACCCTTGAGAAACACTTGGCGTTCCCATGAGGCTCTGCAATGTTGACTCTATGTAGAACAGTTCCCAGTCTTAACACCAGACAGACGAGGCCTTGATAAGTTAAAGCTGTCTCCCTGCACTGGTGAACACACAGCATTTGAGAAATATTAGGCGTTCCTTTAGGGGACTCCAATACTAATACAGAGATGGGGAACAGATAGAACTTACTGAAGATAACTGCTGTAATTGTCATCCTCAGGAGTTGAATTCTGCTGCTGTTTTGGAACCCCATACCCAGGTATCTAAACTGCAGAAAATGAATGACATTGAAACAATTTGCCTCCATACTGTAGGTTACAAAGAGCCCCTCCAGTGGTAGGAGTGCATGCACAACACCTTGGTTATGTAGCTACTGTTAGTAGCCATCAAGTTGTTTTATTCTTCATCTGGTGTTGAAGGAGAAGTTGGGGAAAAGAACCGGCTGGTTTTCATATATTAAGGGCTATTATCCCAGGCATCTGAACAGTCTGTGACCACCAACATGATCAATGGAGTGTTCATCATGGCACCGTTCACCCTCAAATTAATTTTGTAGGCTTTTGTGATGCAGCTACAACTGCCCTCCTCATCTGATAGCTACAATATATAGGAAGCCAAAGCCACAGAAAGCCCTTAAATTCCTCCCCTTATTCCTTTTTGGAAGGCTGTAGCCTGAAGTTCTGTGGGTGGAGAATAGCTCCTCCCATTCTCTAGCAACTTCCTGCTCACACACTCTCCTGCTTAGAGTGAGCCGCACACTTGCTGCACTTGCTCCGCTGCTGCTTACTTGGGCTGGGTGTTCCCTCCTTCTGTGCCTCCTCCAATGCCTTCCTCTGCCTGTTGCCCTTCCGTGTTGTGCCTCCTTGTTTGTTTCTGCCCCATACCCTGTTCTTTGTTTTCTTTCTTTGGGGATCTTCCTCACCATTCCTCTGCCAGCCCCAGAGCCTGCAACACAACATCGCTGTCACGTCTATACCGTCTGGCTTGCTCCTCACATCCTGGATTCCTCTCCTCATAGCGGGACTATGCCTGCAATTATGGCCAAAGACACAGTGCTAGTTCTCCTCAGCCGGCTTTTGTCCTGCAGCGCTTCTCTACCTCACAACTTATGAGCCTCTAATGCCTGCTTCCTCGGTCCGCTCCTGCAATGCTTCTGCTGGACGGGAAGCATTCGACTTCAGTGACCCTGACTTGCAGCTGGTGTGTTGCAACTGTGGCATCCATACCTGCCTCTCACTGCAGCTCTCCAGGGCGGGAACTCTGAAGTCTCTTTCCTTGGCACTGTCGCCTACTGACAAATACCTACTGTGTGCCACTTTTGCACAGCTATCGCCAGTTCATTCACCATGGGCTGTAGTTTATATCACATCTGCACATTTCCATCAGCCAATGCATCAGTCTCAAATGCTGCAAGACTGGACCTTCTGGCCATCCTGGTAACCACTCCTTTAACTGGACTCCTTCCAGTATTCATACTTGGAATACTCTTTATTCTTTGCTTATAACAGATTTTGATCCAGTCGATCATTTCAAAAGGCACCCATAACATCCTCATCAAAGATATGCTAATCCTCATCTCTTCTGCACTTCATTGGCTCCTGGTGGGCCTGTCCAACTGCTAATGCATTTCTGTTTTGCCTCGTAAGAGGCATGGTGGCTCTCAACCCATTCCTGCTTCACCTGCAAAGTCTGCTACTGCTCATCATATTCCTGCTTTGTCCCTCAAAGAGGGCCTGGAGGTTTCTTTTAGCTTTACCCTGCTTGGGGCCTGGCTGCCTGTTCATGCATTCCTGCTTCACCCCTGCAAGGGGCCTGCTACCTGCTCATCATATTCCTGCTTTGCCCTGCAAAGGAGACTGGAGATTTCTTTAGCTTCTGCCCGCTTGGGGGCCTGACTTCGTGCTCATGCATTCCTGCTTCGCAAGGAGGCCTGGCTGCTTGCTCAATCCATTCCTGCTTTGCCCCACACAAGGGGCCTGGCTGCTTGCTCAACCCATTCCTGCTTCACCCCACAAGGGCCGGCTACCTGCTCATCGAATTCCTGCGTCACCCCACAAGGGGCCTGGAGGTTCTTTAGGTTCCCTCGCATGGGGGCCTGGCTGCCTGCTCATGCATTCCTGCTTTGTCCTGCAAGGGGCCTGAATGCTTGTTCAACACATTCCTGCTTTGCCCTGAAAGGGGGCCTGGCTTCCTGCTTTATATTCCTGCTTCGCCCACACGGGGTCTGATTGCTTGCTCAATCGCATTCCATTGTCACTTTGGGCTGACCCACGAGGGGTCTCGCCTTCTCAGCTGGAACTTTGCTGCTCACCATCATCTCCTATGGATACTACGGACTTGGATTAACCAAATGCATTTGCAACATCTCTATGTCGGAGTTATTCCTCCAGTACCTTGTTCTCCAGGATTCTCTGCTTGCCATCAAATCAGGATATTCCTCTACTACTAATATCTGGATCATACTCAGAGAACCAACTTAGTACTCAGCCAACTAGGATTACTCTCCTTTAGTATGCCCAGAGGACAGGCAGGTCAGTAACCGTGGGTCCTCGGAAGTTTCCCTCATAAGGGTTTTTCCTCTCCTGCATGCTACTGGCCACACTTTCCGGAGTTGAGGAGGTAATCTCATGGTAATCAACATATTTTGGGCCTTCTAACCTACACTTACCTAGCATCCTAAAAAAGTAGGGATATAGAGAAATTCCAAAGATTAAGACTCTATCATCAACCATGTTTCATTCAGTTCAAATGTATTCTAAGCACCAACCACGTCATCCAGTACCTATGTGCTACAAACACTGAGACTATGTACCTATCCAGTTCAAAGCACCTAAGCACCAACCATACCTCATTCAGCTCTTACGTACTACAAAGCACTGAGCTATGTACCACACAGAGAACTAGGAGCCTGACAACATGAACATGTGTAGCTCTGGTGGTGTTTTCCAATATCTCAATCCAGTATCACAGAGCTGTTTTTTCTGCACTAGTTTCATGGTGACAGCTAATGCATGTGTGGAGCAATCATCAGCCAGTTTTATAGACTCCGCCACCATTGTTGTTTTAGTAACTTATGTGCTGAGTCTCTCCAGGTTTCTTTCAGTAATACAGTCCATTGCCCTCATTATGGCCTGGATAGCCTCCCACATTGGCTCTTTATTCTTGGTGGTCCAGCTAGACCCCACTCTGCTTGTTGTATCTGAGGCTGGCGAAGGTTTTTAGTGATGTGCGAATACCTTTTCTGAATATTCCATATCCAGGTCTCAAATATTCAGCTATTAGATATTACCCCTACCCATGCTTTCACACTCTTTCAAGCTGTTCCTGTTACCGTTATTAAAAAAAAGTAAAAGCAAACCCCATCATCCCAACCCTCTTGGCAGCAAACCCACCATGTTTACCTCTGTGTCCCAACAAAGCAAGCCCAGGCCATGAAGACAGGGGCACATTATATTTCAAAAATAGAATGGGTGGAGATCAAAGAAGACAGGGTCCATACAGGGCTTGCGGCCCTTAGGGTTAACAAAGCACTGGATCCCAATGGTCTGCACTCCAGACTGCTGAAGAACCTAGGGCCAGAATTGACAGTAGCTCCGATGGATTTATTCAGATGCTTCCTGGAGACAGGGAAGCCCACAGAGCCTGAAGCTCCACAGATGTGGTCCCCACTGCAATTGGGAAACAGGGAGGACTTGGCTAACTACAGACCAGCCAGTCTTACTTATTCTATACCTCTTTAAAGCTAGAGATAAATGTTGGGCTTACTACAAAAACCTCATCTAGGTCTCAAGAATTGGTCAACTACCTAGCTACTGAAACCAATGCAAAAGCCTGCCTGAAGCCTCTACTGTAAGGAAAAGCTGATAGCTTCTGTTGGAAAAGCTTGAAGTTCCTATGGTACTTAAAATGTCTTGTGGGCAGCTCCACTGAGAAGACTCCACATGTCATGATTATCAAAGGTGTCCACTGTAATAACTCTGCAACTATCGCTGATGTCTTTAACACTTGCTTCATGACCAATGGGCATTTCAGTTCAGGCTCTCCCTACACCTGCCTTCTTCCCAGGTCTAGACATACCCTCATTCTCTCTCAACCATCTGTACTTCCATCTAAAGGCAGTCTCCACAATAGAAGTTCTTAATTTATTAAGTCCATCCCTATAGGTGCCAGCCCCAGTCCAAATGCTATTGAATCCAGAATCCTCTGCCTCACAGCCTCTGTTCTTGACCTCCCATCACACATTTATAATGCATCTCTTACCACTGGAGTCATTTCTGGTGTTTTCAAAATTGCCAAATTTGTCTGGTAGACGTCAATTCAGCAAAGTCGATTGGGTGACTCAATTATAGCAATTACAAATATGGCAGATGGCACAGTACAGCGAACAAGGCAATATAGCAACTGCACAATATGGTGACTATGAATCACAGTGACTATAAAATACAGCAACCAACTATGCAAAATACCCCTGCATCCAAGTGCAGTGTGGTGTAGAAATAATAGACATCGAGGAGTCCTGGGCACAGCCCCTGCATAACAAGTAGTTAAGGTAGTAGTTATTGGTGACTACACCTGTGGGTAGTGAGGAACAGGTGCATTGACGCAATAAATAGGGTGAGTCTTCTGGTCACACATACCTGCATCATAGTTGTGTCTGGAGCAGCAGTGGCGGGAGCTGTATTGATATCGTGACCTTACCGAGCATCTCATACAGGTGGTTAGCGAATACAGATCCCATCCTTGTATGGACTACCTGCTTGGTCTAGCCTATAATTTTCAAATGCAGGTGTGACATATAGTCGCTAAAAGTTGCTCAATTATGTATTTGATGTAATTTGCATTCACTATAATTGTAGTTGCTACAATGTATTAGCTGAAATTGTTATTTGCTAATAAATCTTTGCTGAACTGACATGGAGCCATTTGTCTCTGTATCAAAAGGGGATCCTAAGCTCCTTAATCAGTACTGTCCATTGCTCTCCTCCTGTCCTTAGTAAACTACTTGAAGAGGTTGTGGTCACCCAAATGATGGATTATTTGCCAAAAAATAATCTGCTCACTCCTTGCCAACATGGTTTCCATGATGACTACAGCACTTCCACTGCCTTGGTTCAGTTGAGCAATTACATTAAAACTGCTAAGGACAAAGTCTCACTTACTGGTGCCATATTTGGGGCTGGCAGTACAGCCTAGATGTTAGCTAACAGGCTGTGAATGAGCTTCGATACACCAAGCAGCCCTGGGTTTCATTCCTACAACCTGCACTTGTGTACTGTGTGACTCTGAGCAAGTCACTTAACCCCCAGTACTCACAGGTCACCCCTGAATACAGGCACTTGTGCCTAGTGGAGCCTTCCTGGTTACCAAAGACTAAAATAAATATTTATAGATGTATCCAAGCCTTTGATCTTGTTGGCCATACTCTGCTATGTTGCAAATTATTTGAAATTGGCCTCTCTTCCATACCATGGCCTGGTTCTCCAACTACCTATCTGACAGGCAAAATTTTTTTTTAATCTGGTGACATCTCCTCTAGTTTGGCCCCAATCAATCACAGTGTTCCCCAGGGCTTAATTTTTTTTTTATAATTTATTGTTTACTGAGTTTTTTGAAATACAGAACAAGTGTATATCTTACTAAAAGAAACAATATAATAACAATCGCCCAACCCAGCCGGAACCTACACAAATGCCCTTTGGATTACTGACTAAAGCAAACAATCGAGAGTTGTCCACATACAGTGCAGAAGAGGCCCCTTTGCAATCTGAGTGCCTTTAAAATATCATTCACATGCCACCGCACAAAACAACAATAAGTGTTTAAACTGGTCGCCCGCTTGAAATGACAACCCTGTAAAAAGCACGACAAGAAACCCAAGAAGGGAAAAACATTACAAGAACGAGAACTATATGCAGAATACAAGTCAAATCTTACATGTATAACTATAAACCACAAATAACATAACACTGGAAAATATAAACATTAGGAAGAATTTTGGTGTTTGGGGACTATCATACTCAATAATGTGCCAAAATATACAGGGAATGTCAAGAGGGCTATAATACTCTCCATGGCGAACCCTTATAAATCACAGAATCACAGAATAGATACGAGTCATCAGCCATAAGCCATAAGCTCAACCATTTTATAGTTACCTCAAAATGTATTTTCTGTTTTTCATATAGTTATCTAGAGATTTTTTAAAGCTATCCAAGGATTCACTGATTACCACATTACTAGGAAGTCTATTCCATATGTTGATGACTCTGATTTATCCATTGGATTCTTTGGTTTGCTCTATACTGCTCACCCTTAAGCTGAAGCTGATGGAACCTACTGTGTCTCTCTCTTACTTCTGTTAATCCTACAGTCTCCCAAAGATCACTGTTGGTAAGCGCTTTGTATATTAGACACAGATCTCCCCTCAGTCACCTATATGATAGGCTGTGGTCCAAGATTTGTCAGTCTGTCTTTGTAATCGATGTTCCTTAATTGTTTTATGTTCCTAGTCATTTTCTTTGCACCCCTCTAGTAACCTAATGTCAGAAATTTTGTTGGGTGCCCACATTTGGACACAGTATTCCAAATGCGGTTGGACCAAGGACCTGTATAAGGGGACCATAACACTACTGTCTCTACTATTAAAGTTCCTGTAAATCACGACCCATAATTGTATTGGCCTTACTTACTACTGTCTTACAGTTTATAGAATGTGATAGATGTTCAGATATCATCACTCCTAGGTCTGTTTCTGTTTTGTTTCTGTAATGGTATTATTGTAAAGATAGTATTTTCCCTAATGTTATTCGACCCATGTGCCTAATCACTCCTAAAAAGTAATGCTGCTTGGGCTCAACAGTGTGACTGAAAATCATAAGAGGGCTCCACCTATCCAGTCCCCCTCCCGGAGTTATACAAGGACAAAAAGGCCCACACTTCCTCAGATCGGTGTCTCCTGCTGGCTGCTAGATACAACAGCTATTCATATCCTGCAAGTTTGAACATATTGTCATCCCATTTGCTAACAGAAGGGTCCTCTTGCATCTTCCAACTGCGAACAAAAGTCTCTCGTCTTCAGTAATAGTGACCATAAACCAAGCATGTTGTGGCTTGTGCTGTACAGACAGTCATGTGGTGTTCCCTAAGACAATTAGGGATGTATCTCTAGGGGTGGCATGAGCTAAAGTTTCTTCCATTAAAGTCAAAATTTGAGACCACCAAGTTTGAAGCTTAGAACAATGCCACAAATATGAATCAAGATGCCTTCTTACAAGCCACAGTGCCAACACTCCGAGTATGAGAACATATGCAACTTATGTAAAATGCAGTTGTGCAATACCACAAATGAAGTGTTTTCAGTTGCATAAACCTCCACCTATGTCCCTGCAAGCCCCATATGCATTAGCCCAACAGCACTATCACTCCTCATCAGTAAGATCATTGCCTAACAGCTTCTTCCACCTCTTATGTAAGCTGATCTGTAGCTGGGGTAGAGACATTGAGCAGTCATCTGTCAATGACATTGATTTTTGGGAGGCCTCTTTAACTTGCAGCCCTGCAAGCCCCATGACATCATTCTAAATCCATCTAGCTGGTAATTAGAGCAGAGTACCTGCAATAGCTGACAGCAAATGCCAAGTCATGAATATCACCATTGGTGTGATGATGGAAGAAGGCCTGTTATCGCAGCTCTGAGGCGGTTCAAAAATATTGAGTAGTAGGGAAAAGATCCCCAATGTGACATAAACCCCTCTTTCCCCATCAGCCCATGCAGCTGGGTCCCTCCAATTCAGAGCTGAGGATGGTATCACAGGGGCCATGATCTGAGAGGCACATCCCACGTCTTGCCCAGAACTTTCTGAAGTTCCTTCAGATGTGCAAAGCAACAGCTGAGTAGGGTTGCTATGTGGCTTCCAAACCATATCCCAAAGTATTAATTCTGGAGGGCATCCTCCTGCCAATTGTCTCTCAATTCCACCCACTGAACTATGTTCCTGGTCTGTTCCACGTAGTGCCACTGGCAGATATGGCAATGGCCAGCTGCCAAATAATAGCCCTTAAAGCAATGTGACTGAAATCCCTTTAGCCAAGGAGCCACCATACATAAGGCAGAGAGTCTGGTCTTACCGCCTCCCATAGAAATTCACTTACCATAGTGGAGAGCTGTTTCCAAATATAATCTGAAAACCATGAGGCAAATAGCAACTGAAGTACAATAGTGTAAAGAGGACTATCATGTGCAGCATCTGTATTTTGACCGAGAAGGAAAGGTGGAGGAGTTTCCACCTAGCTATATTTTCTTAAGCCTTTTAACTAAGGGTCAACATTTAATGTGGACCAGTCCATACACATAGAAGAAATCAAGATGCCTAAATACTTTATGGGCTAACTGGTCCAGCTAAGTGTACCTTCCAGCATACTATCACAGCATTTAGAATTTGTGGGCAGGAATTCTTTCTTTCTCCAATTATTTTTCATACCAGATACAGTAACTCAGAAAAATGACCTCCTAGTGCTACTAAGGCCAGTATGGTAGAGGCATGGTAGAGTCAGAATTCCGGCCAGGAAGTAATATATCATCAGTAAAAAGCATCGGCTTGTATGACTCTCTGCCAACATCTAATCCCTGAATATCCCTCTATTCTTGAAGCTTCTACGTAAGCAGCTCAATTGCTAAAATAAACAATGCCAGGGACAGAGGATACCCATGGCACATTCCTGGCTAAATGAAACAAGGGAGAAGTCACCCTTTCATCAGTACTGTTGCCTGTGGGTCAGCATAGATGGTGTGAATCCTCTTAATAAATATGTTCCCTAGGCCAAACTTCAAAGGACTTCAACGAGATAAGGCCATTTGACTGAGTCGAATGCCTTCTCGGTGTCCAATCTATAGCTGCTACAATATCTGAACAGAATGCTGCAGCCCACATCAGGTTGACCATCTGCCTCTTGTGGTCTATCCCATTTCTACCTGTCATGAACCTGACCTGGTCCAGGAGGACTAAAAGTGGCAGAACCTTGCTAAGCCGATTGGCTAGAATCTTGGCCAATAATTTGTAGTCTACATTTAAAAGAGAGATGAGGCGGTAGCTGGAGCATTGGTGGGATCCTTCCCTTCTTCACTAGGACTGAGACTGTGGCTTCATTCATTGTTGGTGGCAGAACACCTTCCTCCCCAGCTGCTTGCAGCCTGGATGCCAACAAAGGACAAACCAAATCACCTACCACTTTATAGACCTCCACAGAAAGACCATCAGGTCCTAGGGCTTCGCATTTGGGACAGTACCTATTGCATCTTGATCTTCTTATAGAACATAGAAATAGACTTTCACAGTAGATAAGGACTGCTTGGCCCACCTAGTCTGCCCATTTCCCTACCTATTGGATAAGCTGCAGATCCTAGTTAACCAACAGCCTATTTCTTCCTACTCCCCACAAAATTTGCCTTATGTCTGTCCCAGCCATTCTTGAATTCTCCACAGTTTAAACCCCACAACCTCCTCAGGAAGGCGGTTCCATCGTCTACCACCCTCTCTGTGAAAAAATACTTCCTCACATTGCCCCAGAGCCAACCCCTTTATCTTCAAATTGTGTCCCCTTGTTCTTGCACATCTCTTTTATGAAAAGATGCTACCTCTTGGACTTTGTTGATTCCACTGAGGTACTTAAAAGTTTCAATCATGTCCCCTTCTCTCCTCCTTTCCTCAAGGGTATACATATTAAGGTCCTTTAGTCTCCCTCATATTGCTTCTCTTGCAGATCCTGCACCATTTTAGTTCCCTCCTCTGGACTGCCTCCATCCTGTTTATGTCCTTGCTGAGATGGGGTCTCCAGAACTGGATGCAGTACTCCAGATGGGGTCTCACCAACTGTCTGTATAGAGGTAGAACAACTTTCTGTTTTCTGTTAGTGATGCCTCTCCCTAGACATCCCAGTATCCCCAGCCCTCCCTACTGCCTTCTCACATTGCTTGTTAATCTTAAGGTCATCTGATGTGATTACTCTAGGTCGCTTTCCATTTTTGTTGTTGTTACTACCCCCCATTGTGTACTCTTCCCTGGGTTTTTGTTTCCCAGGTGCATTATTTTGCACTTCTTTGCATTGAATCCAAGCTATCATACTTCTGACCATTCCTCCAGCCTTGCCAAGTCCATTCTCATCCTTTCCACCCACCTTGTGTATCAGCCCTGTTGCAGATCGTTGTGTCATCTGCAAACAGGCATACTTTCCTTCCAGTCCCTCTGTAATGTCACTTATAAAGACATTAAAAAGCACAAAAAACTAAATCTATGCTTTTCTCCAGCTCATAAAACAAACATAGGTGATATCCCTTGATATCAATACAAGTGCTGAAATACCCTTAAACAAGTGTCATCTTTTAAATACCTTGCAATTTCGCTCGATCCATGCCTATCTTTTGGGGTCCACATTGATAGTGTGGCCAGAGTTGTGAACTCATGCATTGGAATTCTCTACAGACAGCACATTACCCAGGCAGCACTGAAGATTGCTATTCAAAGCTCTGTCATCTCCGTCATAGACTACAGCCCTAGTAATCTGTGGCTCTGCCTCTACTACCGCCCTCAGGCACATGAGCCTCCTAAACAAGGCCTGTCGGCTGCTTACTGGAGCCCACCGACTCACATATGTGTGAGCTTTAAGCTCAAATGGAATGGCTTCAACTCACCAACCCGCATAAGCACTTACCTGCCTGATGGCTAAAAAATACCTTGGGCCTTACTTCACCTAGTATCCAAGTCCTCTTGCCCCAAATACTAACTTGAAATAACAGAGGGTCCGAACATCAGCTACTACATGTCCCCTGATGCCGCACCACTTTGGGCCAATGATCCTTGCACACTGTGCTCCAAGCTGGATGAATGCCCTCAGCACTCACATCACCACCTGCACCTCACTGGGATTATTCAAATCAAGCCTCCATCTTCATCTCACAGCCTCCAGCTCTTGTGACTGCCTCCCCTAACTTCCCTCTCCCCATTCGAGCTCAGCCATCCCTCCCGATTTCTTGACAAAGCCGTGAGCTGCTCTAGTCTCTTTTGGCTGCCACTCCCTATCCTCTCTCCCTTCCACTTAGATTCTCTCTAGGTTTATGATATGACCCCTATGTTTGTTACTCATGTATATTATTACTGCGATGCCATACCTGAACTGATGAATATTATTTTATGCCTGTTCCTTAAATGTTGTATGCTCTTGTTTAGCATGTTTTGTACTCACCTGACATGGAACATTTGTAAAGAGCCATGGCTCAAAGGTATTGTAATCCTAGATTTTAATAAATGAAAACAAATAAACTTTACCCATTACTGAACCCTAAATTTTCCCAATAGTAACCCACTTTCTTCAGAGTGGACTGTGTTTACTATTACCTTCTGTGTCCTGTTGTCCAGCCAATGTTTCACCCAGGCTACCACCCTGGGACCCACTCCCAGGCTGGCTAATTTGTTTTATTAATCTTTTGTGTGGGACTGTGTCAAATGCCCTTGCTAAAGTCTAGGTAGGCCATGTCCACAGCCCCTCCCTGGTCTACTACTTTGGTCACCCAGTCAAAGAAATTGATTAGATTCATCTGACATAACCTTCCTGCTATGAATCCATGCTGCTTTGGGTCCTGTGCCCCACTGGCCTCTAGGTACTCAACAATTCTTTCCTTCAGAAGTGATTCCATTATTTTCCCTATCACAGAGGTCAAACTGACAGATCTGTAGTTTCCTGCCTCTGTCTTGCTCCACTTTTGTGAAGAGGAATCACATCCGCCCTCCTCCATTCCTCAGGTACACACCATCCTCCCATGATTTGTTAAAAGGGTAGTCAATGGTGTCACTAGTTCTCCTCTTAATTCTTTTAGAATTCTGGGGTGAATCCATCAGGCCCCAATGCTTTGTCCATCTTCAGTTTTAGGAGTTCTTTCAGAACCCTTACTTCTGTGAAAGGACTGGGATCGACCCCCTATCCAGACTGCTTATGTTAATTGGATTAGGTATCTCCTGATGTGATGTAGACAGCCAGCTCTGAGTGCTCGAGTGCTGTATTAATTTTTATTACATATAAAATATGTGATGGGAAGGTCAGTTAGAGGAAAACTTCTGTCTTACTGGAACTGACACATCAAAACCCCAGAGATAAGTTCAAAGGACAAGAGATATTTTAAACTGCAGAGATCTGGGGTGTGATTACCTTGTCAATTTGCTTTTATCCGGGAAATAAGATTAGCCATTCATAATGCCCTCAGGAGATCCTTTGACTTGCATAGTTGCCAGGAAGGACTTGTGGGAGGGTGTCAGAGAGAGGCCAGAATGGACATTGAAGAGGTTTGATGTCTAAGCCAGGGAGGACCCAGATGAATTTGGAAGGTCTAATATACATTTCCTGGGGAACCCTTGAATTACATCAGAGAGACCTGAGGTGTAGATTCCAAGGTCTAGATGGGATTAAAGAGGCAAATACACTTTTGCTTTGAATACAGTGACTTAGATCAAAGAAGCTTTTAAGATGTATGTGTAACAGAGCACAAACCAGTTCTGACCAGTTAACCTGTGGAGAGGAAAGTCAGTGAGATCACCTATTATGATTTTTAAATATTTTATTTGGACATCCTGTATGATAAAATATAGATTTTGATACACCAAGGTGGAGTTAGTGACCTCATGAGAAGGTTGGCTCAGAGTGTGTTTAATTGCTGAGAGAACCTGACACAGACACACAAGACAATATTTCCTGACTGAGAGAAGAGCCTCAAAGCACTGAAAGCACTGAAGAAAATAAGCAATAGACAAGATTAGTCTGAAGTTATAAATTGTAGGAACTATACTTTTTACCTGTTTGTTTTAAGGCTGTATGTTTGGGATATATATTTGTTCTGTAATTATTGTTCTGTTTGATATTTTTTAAAGTAAAGATATTTTTCACAAACGAAACTGCATGGAGTGCCTTGACATTTCTTTTTATTTTAAGTGGAGCTTTTAAAGGTTTTAGTAACACTGTGTATGAGCTTATTATATACCAAACTGGGAAATGGATAGAGTTCTCTAAAGTCTTGCATAGAGTTCTAAGGGTTCATTTGAAAGACCTGGTTAGGTGCCCATAGGCAAGATATCTAGCCCCCGAAGACAGAATTATCTGAGCCTGATAATTGGGTATGCTAATAAGAGGTTATCAGTTTGAATCTTTCAGAGCTTGAGACTAAGGTGACTTGAACCCACAAAACAGACAAGAGGTTACCTTGTTCTGTTCACTGTACACAAATCATACGCTCAGAGGTTGACACTTTGGGGGTACAGAGCTGGCCGGCTGAGCGGGTTTGTGACACCTGCCTCCTCTTTTGTGAGTACTGAGCAGAAGTATTCATTCAGTATCTCTGCTTTCTCACTGTCCCTCTCTGTCCACCCACCATCCATTCTATTCAGTCTCACTATCCCTCCTTTTGTCTTTCTACACTCTCTAATGTACCTATTAAAGGTTTTATCCCCTTCTTAACCCCTTCTTGGGGGCTGATAGGATCTTCCAGTCTTAGAAACATAGAAACATAGAAATTATCAGCAGATAAGGAGTGCTAGGCCCATCTAGTCTGCCTATAAGCCTATCCTTGTTTGCGGCCTTTGATCCTACTGGTCAATGGCTCTCTTCTTTTCTTCCAACTGTAAGGGTTCCTTTATGTCTGTCCCATGCATGTTTTAAACCTCCACTGTGTTTGCCCCACCACCTCCTGCAGCAGACTGTTCCATGCATCCACCACCTTTTCTGTGAAAAAATACTTCCTCACATTCCCCGTAACCCTGCCCCCTTCCAGTCTCAAATCATGTCCTCTCGTGTGTGTACTTCTATATCAAAGATCATGCCTCTCTCCTCTGATAATCAGATAATTCTGGCAAGGTGGTTCAACCCCAAAAACTCAAATTGCCTCTGCATGTCTTTCCTCAGCCATAATCTTAAAAGAACAGAGGCCCTCATAATAAGCCCTAAGGCCATGTAACACCCTTAAGGTCCACCAACACGTTTGCACCACATTTAACCCCAGGAATTTTAGTCTCTGCACACATCAGCTTTAAATGATAAGCGAAGAGGTGTCCCACCTTTCCCATCAATATGCCTGCCTTGTTCAGTGAAGCCCTAATTCAGTCTGCTGTGTATTTAGTGCATTAAGCTGGTATCGAACCATGCACATATTTTGCAATAAAGCTGGGATAGAGTTCCCTGCCTTATGCTTCATTTTCTATTCCATCAGATAGCATTCTAACGTTTCCGTTTCCTTGGCCCTATTCTTTTTCTAGAGGAAGCATAATTCTGCTTCTGAGATATGTTTCAAACCCTCCCATCCAAAATTGACATTTCCCAAAGACTAGCATTAAACCGCCACCACTTTACTTCCGAGCAGGCCCTTGCTAGAAAGCAAAAGTAACAGGAGAGTGATCTGACATAAATATGGATTTGGTGATACTTAGAGCTCCCTTAACAATAGCCAAGGCAGCTAATAACATAGATACATAGATGCGTAGACAGTGTGTCGGCAGATAAGGGCCTATGGCCCACCCAGTCTGCCCATTTGAGCTTGTGTTCAGTTTGTTTTCCTAGAAGTCTGCTCCTCTACCCCTGACCTCTAGAATTCCTTTATGTCTATCCCATGCATTCTTAAATCCCGTGATTGTTTCAGCCCCACCACTTCCTCTGGCAGGGTGTTCCACTTGTCCACCACCCGTTCTGTGAAGAAATTCTTTCTCATGTTTCCTCTGAATCGTCCTCCCTCCAACTTCATCCCATGCCCTCTAGTCCTGGAACATCTTTTCGCTTAAAAATAGTGTTTTCCTGCACCCTGTTCCTCCCTGTAAGATACTTGTATGTCTCTATCATATTCCCTCTCTCCTCCTCTCCTCCAGGAGTACATGTTCAGTTCCTTCAACCTGTCTTCATAGGACTTGTGATGCAATCCATGCACCATCTTTGTTGCCCTCCTCTGAACCTTCTCTACCCTGTCTATGTCCTTACGTAGGTATGGTCTCCAGAACTGTACACTGTACTCCAGGTGGGGCCTCACTAATGTCTTGTATAGTGGAATTATGACCTCCCTTTTCCTGCTGGTGATGCCCTGCCTATACATCCCAGCATCCTATTTGCTTTACCTGCTGCCTTGTCACACTGTTTCCCTACCTTGAGGTCATCAGAGATGATAACCCCAAGATCCCTTTCCTGCTTGGTGCATGCTATATCCTCACCCCCCAACTGATATATTGTGCCAGGTTTTGTGCCCCATATGCATTATCTTGCACTTCTTTACATTGAATTTCAACTGCCAAACCCCTGACCATTCTTCAAGTTTCTGCAGGTCGCTTCTCATTCTGTCTACACCCTCTGGTGTGTCTACTCTGTTACAGAGCTTTGTGTCATCAGCGAACAGTGAAATTCTGCCTTTTAGATCCCGCGCAATGTCACTGATGAAGATGTTGAATAGGACTGGTCCCAGCACTGATCTCTGTGGTACCCCACTGGTCCTCTTCCCTCTGTGGAGTGACAGCCATTTACCACCACCCTCTGTGTCCTGCCACCCAGCCAGTTACCTACCCACCACACTGTCCTGCCCACACCCATATTCCCCAGTTTGTGTAATAGTCTTCTATGTGGCACAGTGTCAAAGGCCTTGCTGAAGTCCATATAGGCCATGTCCACTGCCCTCCCTGATCCACCTCCCTAGTCACCCAGTCAAAAATTCAACAAGGTTGGTCTGACATGACCTCCCTGGTGAAACCATGCTGCCTTGGGTCCTGTAGTCAATTGACAACCAGATGTTCCACCAATCTCTCCTTCAGTAGTGCTTCCATGATCTTCCCACTACCGAGGTGAGGCTGACTGGTCTGTAGTTCCTGCTTCCTCTTTGTTCCCACTTTTGTATAAGGGACTACATCTGCTGTCCTCCAGTCTTTGGGTACCTCCCTGTTTCCAGTGATCGGCTAAACAGGATAGCCAGAGGTTCAGCCACCACCTCTCTTAGTTCTTTAAGGACCCTGGGTGCACCCGTCTGGCCCCATTGCTTTATAAACTCTTGTACTTCCAGTTCCTTCAGGACCCTTTCTCGTGTAAAGGGACTTGTGTCCATTTCTGCACCATTCTCACCCCTTGTACTCCCTTCAGACCCATTACCCCTCTTCCTCAGTAAAGACTGAGCAGAAATACCTGTTCAATATGTCAGCTTTACTGTTGTCATCCTCCACGCGGCTCCCATCCTCCCCTTCAGTCTCACTATCCCTCCCTTTGTCTTTCTTTTCACTTATGTACCTGTAAAAGGTTTTCCCCTTTACCCACTGATTTTGCAATGTGTTCTTCTGTCTGAGCTTTGGCTTCCTTACTGACTTCCCTGCCTCCCTTTGCTTCTCCTGGTACTTCTCCCTATCCCTTCTGCCTGTGTCTTTTGTATTGCCTGAATGCAATCTTTTTGGCTTTCACTTTCTTTGCTACCTCTTTGGAAAACCATAATGGTCTCCTCTTCCTTTTCCTCTTGCTAACCTGCTTAATGCATAATTCTGTTGTTCTTATAATCCCCATTTTAAATACTGCCCACTGTTCCTCAACCCCTGATTCCTGTCCCATTCCCCTTAATGCCTCTTTCAAGTATCTCCCCATTTTCCCAAAGTCTGCCCCCTAAAATCCAGGATACGTGTTTTTGTGTGGTTTGGTTCTGCTCTTTCTGTGATTTCAAACCACAATGACTGGTGGTCACTGTTACCCAGGTGCTCCCCCACTGTTACCCCATCACACTGTCCCTGTTTGTGAGCACAAGGTCCAGTATTGCCTTCTGCCGAGTTGGTTCCATGACCAGTTGCTTGAGAAAGGCACCCTGAAGGGAGTCCAGGATAAATCTGCTCTAGTTGATACTGCTGCTGGGATGCTCCAGTCCATGTCTGGAATATTGAAGTCTCCAACCAGTACTACCTCACCCTTTGTCTGCCATCCTTTGGATGGCTAGCATCAACTCTTATCTGTTTCTTCCTCCTGGGCTGGTGGTCTATAGACCACACCTGTGCGGATGGCTGTCCCCATTTTCCTTTCCAGCTTAACCCACAGTATCTCTCTCCCATTTTGTTCCTCCTGGATCTCTGTGGCCCTTATGTCATTTTTCACATACAGTGCCACTCCTCCTCCCTTCCTGCCTGCTCTGTCTCTTCTGAATATGTTGTAGCCAGGTATGGCCATCTCCCAGTCATGGTTATCATTACACCAGGTTTCAGTGATGGCCACAATGTCCAGGTCTGACTGTACCATGACAGCCTCCAGATCTTCCATCTTGTTGCTAAGGCTCCTGGCATTTGCACTCATGGCTTTCCATGATTTGACCTCCCTAGACTGCTTCACTGTTCTACTCAGCCCTTCCTAATCAATCCTACTATAAGTGCAATGACACTGGGAGTAGAATGTGTAATCCCGATCGGAAAGGTGTCCCATGTGCCAAATATCCATTAAACCATGACCCAACATCATTTGATGCAATACTTTGGAGCCAGGGCATTTGACCTTGTGGTGTCACCACTTGTATCACACAGGCTGTCAATAACCTTGCTAATCTGTTTTCCCCTGCTGCGGTGCAGCATAGCCCTCCACTAACCCCCCCCATCACCCAGGTGTCCTTGGGACTAACCTTGTTCCAATGATTTCCCCACAGCTTCCTCCCTGTGGTGGGGTTGACAGTAGGTGCCATACCACTGAGAGATGAATCCGGTGAGGAGAGGGCCCTATAGCCGTGCAGAGCCTGTGAGGGGTTGGTGTCATCTGTGCTCAGCCCAGCCATTTTCTTTTTCTAGTTTGGAAGGGACATGTCCAGATGCACCACGCATGCTACCATGCATGGAACATCGATGGCCACCATTCCTTCCAGCCTCAATCTTCTTGCACTGACTGTCATGTCCCTGAGCCTCTGCTAGGTCAGACAAGTGCTGGGACCCACATCCCACCCTCCCAGAGGAGGAGAGCTGTCCTCTGGATGCTCAGTCTCAATTCACAGCAGGAAGGTCATGTCAAACAAATCTAACTGATTTCTTTGACTGGGTGACTAAGTAGTAGACCAGAGGGAGGGGCTGTGGACATGGCCTACTTAGACTTTTAGGGCATTTAACACAGTCCCACACAAAGATTAATAAACAAATTAGCCAGCCTGGGGTGGGTCCCAGTGTGGTAGCCTGGGCAAAACACTGGCTGGACAACAGGACTCAGCAGGTAATAGTAAATGGGGTCCACAGTAAAGAAAGAGGGTTACTAGTGGGGTACCACAGGGTTCAGTACTGGGGCCGACCCTTTTTAATGTCTTTATAAGTGACATTCGGAGGGACTAGAGGAAGGTATGTCTCTTTGGAGATGACACAAATATCTGCAACAGGGTTGATTCGCAAGGTGGGGTGGAAAGGATGAAAAGGGACTTGGCAAGGTTGGAGGAATGGTCAAATGTATGGCAGCTTAGATTCAATACAAAGAAGTGCAAAGTAATGCACCTGGGAAACAAAACCAGGGCAAGAGTACACAATGGGGTGAGATACTGACAACAACAAAATGGAAAGGGACCTGGGGTAGTCATATCAGATGACCTAAAGGTGGGCCAGCAATGTGAGAAGGCAGTAAGGAGGGTTGAGGGATACTGGGATGCATAGGGACAGGCATCACCAGTAGAAAACAGGAAGTTGTTGGCCTTCTGTACAGACAGTTGGCAAGACCACATCTGGAGTACTATGTACAGTTCTGGAGACCCCATCTCCACAAAGACATAGACAAGGTGGAGGCTGTCCAGAGGAGGGCAACCAAAATGGTGCAGGGTCAGCACCAGAAGACATATGAAGAAAGACTAAAGGAGCTTAAGATGTATAGCCTCGAGGAAAGGAGGAGAGGATATGATAGAAACTTTCAAATACCTCAAGGGACTCAACAAAGTCAAAGAGGTAGAATCTTTCAAAAAGAGATGTGCAAGAACAAGGGGCATAATTTGAAGATAGAGGAGGGACAGCTCAGAGGTAATGTGAGAAGTATTTCTTCACAGAGAGGTTGTAGATGCATGGAACAGTCTTCCTGAGGAGGTCATAGAGTCAAAAACAGTGGGAGAATTCAAGAATGCATGGGACAGACATAAGGCTATTCTAGTGGGGGGTGGGGGTGGGAGGAAGTAGCTGTTGGTTAACTAGGATCAGCAGCTTATCTATTAGAGTAGGAAATGGGCAGACTAGGTGGGCCAAGTGGTCCTTATCTGCCGTCAAATTCTATGTTTCTGTGTTTCAGTCCTCTCTCCCTTGGCCAGCCCCCAGTGAACTGAGTCCATCACTGAACCCGGGTTGCGGCATGGCTGCAGTTGAGGCATGGGTGCCTCTGCTCTCTGCACCGCTGGCCTGGCCAGGCTGTTAATAACCTCATTCATATCTCCCAAAAATTACTTCCTGCATCCCCACATCCAAGATAACTTGAGACAGTGGTGGCAAAAGTAACCCCATCATCACTGGGGCCATAGACCAAGCCAAAAGCATCAGGGTACACCCAAGAAGCCCCTTGATCAGCACTCCCACCCCTGTTTATCCTTTTTAACCACTTCTGGTACCCATTTAACCCCTTTGCTGCAAAGTATGGTGACACCTCTCTTTAGATGAGAATAAGGCTGCAGAAACTTGCCCCCATAGTTGACCTGATTTGTCACTTCTTGCTTTAAAGATCGTTTCGTGTAGGAAGATAATCTGCCCTCCCAATTGTTTTCAATGCGCCATAACCCTTCTGTGCTTAATAGGACTGTTGAGCCCACAGATGTTCCAGGATATTATTTTATACACCACAGCTAAGATTAAGTTAACCCAGAACCCCCTAGGACCTCCGCTCACAAACCGGCATCAGCATAAGAGCCAACTGGGCTAAGGGACAAAAACTGTACCTAGTAGGAAAAATGACAAAAAACATCATATCCATATGGGCATAAAGAGATTGTCCATCTGGATAAGTAAGACATGGACTATATTGTAACAGTGTGGCATGTCTTGAGGCTGCACAAACTCGAACTGAAGATGAGCTTCAGATAAACTGCGTCTCTGTCCCCTGAGTTAAACAGATTCCCAGGCAGACAACAAGCATGAATGCATCTGAAGCCCACCCTTGGAATAATGTACAAAGCCAGCAGGGCCTTGTCCCCCAGGAGATCCACCAAAAGAAAGACCTGACAAGCAGTTAGGCAGAGCAACTCGGCAGAAACAACCCCTTCATGCTCAAGCGCAGAAGAGGCCAACGGAGTGGTCATCCCTTCCAAAGAACAGAGGATTGGCATTCCATCATACATCCAGTACATCTATACATAAGGGGCAATAGGAGCAAAAGAAAAGAAGCTCCTGCCCCAAGCTACTCCCCAATTTTAGATACTCTTAACATGCAACAGTTGAAATAAGGCTAAGGGCATGATTCTCCATTGGCAACAAATTTCTTGGCTGCACTGCAAAAAAACACAGCTTCAAAGCATCCTGAGGAGATGAGTAGCCTCCCTGTCCATAACATAGCCATAGGCAGGAAGAGAATGGGGTAGCCGTCACCCACAATAAGATTAGCAGCAGTCACCCTGCTCCTGACATTCGGCCAAGTGCTCCTGAACAATGAAAAAGGAGAACTAGTGCAATCCCCTCCATTGCGGCCACAACCACCATCCATTAATAGGAGCAGCAAGCGACTGTCACAAGATGGAGTGTGATTCATTTTAAAGAGAATATTCCTACGATCAGTCAGGGGACACAGCGTGAGTGAAGCTAAAGGAGAGCTGGAACCTCAGCAATGCAGGAGGCGACAGAGTGGCCACTGGCCAAACATAAAAAGCCAATTCCCTCCTGACTAAAAATCCCACTGATACACCATCAATAAATGTGCCTTCCCAGTCTCAATCCCACAAAGTGCCTTACTGAAGAGTATGTCACAGTAACAACCCCTCTGAACTATAGAGCCAAATTTCCATTAAATTGCATTCACAAAGCAAAGTAAAGCTAGTGTAAGCTGCCTAGTGGCAAACCAATACTATAGTCCAAACATACAGTATGCATCTGTTACACAAAAAAAACCACAAAACAGATCAGAATGTGTTCCATATGCATGGAAAAGACTGCTTTAGTTTCCCACCGCAGGTCCCAGTTCCCGACAGATTTTGCTGCTTCCATGATACAGTGTCAAGGTGGCATGCCTCTGGCGCTGTGGCAGAGGTCTTCAGTCTAGCTGATCCTAGGTTGCACTGTGGCTTCAGGTCTTGGTGATGTTGGACCTCCAGTTTCACTACATGCTGGCTGTCCCAAGACTGCTAGGATAAACTGCCTAGCAGCTGCTGAGCAAGTAAAAATTATGTCTGTTTCCAATAGACAATCAGAGGATGGCCAGTGGACAGAAGGAGCATTTAAATCCTTTTTCCCTTGTTGAGTTCTGCACCCAAACAAGGCTTTCTGCACTATGGAAGGGGGTAGGATTGGGGTGGTTGGGTGCAGAAGGCGCCCTGGATATCAACAGGTCCCTGTGAGAGGTGAAAAGTACCTGGTTCCTGTGTCCAGGTTCCTACTAGACCGAGTGGGCAAGTAGCCAGAAGGACTACATTGTCTAACAAGCCGCTGAGGGCAGTGTTATGCAATGCCAGATTGATTAGGAACAAGACTGCCATTATCGCAGACTTGATTTCCTGTCGATCTAAGATGCATTATCTGAGACCTGGGTGGATGATGACGCTGGTCCAGTTTTTAGAGGCAGCTGTCTCCCCCAGGGACTCGGTGTGCACTGCCCCAGAGTGGAATGCAGGGGCATGGAGTAGCCATTTGTTTTAGATCAGAGCTTGGCTTCTCCTTGCGCTCAGTGGGAAGACTGGTTCATTTGAATGCATGGCAGTCGTGGAGGTCTGGGAGCAAGTTGTACAATTCTCCTGATTTACCGCCCCTCCTGGTGCAGCAGGTGAATTCCTACAGGAGGTAGTCGACCTCATTGCCAGTGAGACATTGAGTCCCCCCAGTGTTTGGTCCTTGGGGACTTTAATGCCTGAGCAGACAATGAGGAATCTAGGCTATGTTATAACCTCCTCCAGACTATGGCATCTCTGGGCCTGTTGCAGGGAAGTTTCCGGCCAGAATCCATCGGGACGGCACATGTTGGACCTGCTATTCTCACTGGAGCTTGAGGATAGTAACCACAAGACTGACTGGGTCATTTGTCAATCACTGCATGGTGGGGTTCTCGCTTGGGGCTCCCCAAGAGCCCTCTACCTACTGAGATGGTCAGCTACTGCCCTTTGAGGTGTCTGACCCCAGAGGGATTTCTGGTGGTGGCTGATCTATCTAGTGTGGACAGTGCATGTGTTGGGGGTTTGGGCATGGCAGTTGCCACCTATAATAGGGTGATGACAGCAACATTTGACTCCTCGCACCACCCCATGTATGACTAAGATCTTCTCACTTGAGGTCTCCTTGGTTTGACGGAGAGCTCAAAGTGATGAAGATTGTGGGTTGGAGGTTGGAGCACTGCTGGTGCAGATCCTACCTGGAGGTGGATAGACTGGTCTTGCACTCACATTATCGTGAGTATCGGGGCAATCACTCATAAAAGGTAGAGTTCCTATCCAGAGAGATTGCTGCCAGGAAGAATTGACTGACTGTGCTTTTTGGACTGTGGACAGGCTCCTAAACAGCCTGTCTCCAGGTGAAAATACTTTTCTGGCCTTGTGCAAAGAGTTTGCTCAATTCTTCTCAGACAGGGTGCCTCCATCTGGCAGGGTGTTCCACCAGTGAGCCTTACAGCAGCCTACAGTGATAGCCTGGATCATCCAGGAGCGCTCCACCTAGCTGGGGAGTTTAAACCAGTGGAGGTGTCGGAGGTCATTGGGGTTGCTTCAGGTTGAAGCACACATATTGTGAACTGGACCATGTGCCGATGTGTTTCTTGATGAGATGTGCGACACTGTTGGCTCGGCGTTACGCCTTGATTGTCTGGTGCTTTTGATGGAGGGATCTTTCCAGATGCCCTGAAGGAGTGCTGGTTCTTCCCTCCTGAAAAAACATTGTTAGACACCGGCGTCAAAGCCATTAGCGTCGAACTCCAACTTCCCATTTCTTATGGAAAAGTTGTTGAGAAGGTCATGGCTTCAACTGAAGAGAACCTCATGACCTTGATCTCTATGAACCATTCTATTCATGTTTCTGTGTGAGGCATAGTACAGAAACCACATTACTTTAGGTGCATAATGACCTCCTCAGGGCTAGAGATCAGGGGAGGGACAATTCTAATCCTCCTCGATCTCTCCTCAGCCTTTCACACGGTAGGTCATTGTGTGTTGCTTGACTGCCTGAGGGAATTTTGTGGGCTCATGGGCTCTGTCATCTGCTGGTTCAAGTCATACCTCATGAACAGGAGGCAACGAGTAATGATGGGGAATTTTCCTACTCCTTCAGCCTCCTGTCATGTGGAGTACCTCAGGGATCGACCTTGTCACCAATGCTGTTTGCCATGTACATGCTGCCCTGGGTGAGCCCATTAGGAAGTACGGTTTGGGTTTTATTATTCGCTGATGATACCCAGCTGTACCTTTCCTTTGTCCTGGGAACTACTAGTGCGGTGGAAGTACTAAACATTTGCCTTACGGAGATAAATGATTGGATGGCCTCCAGTTAGTTGCGACTGAACCCGACAAGGCGGAGGTACTGGTGGTGGTCGAACAGAAGGTGGAACAGGTTACCCTCTGGCACCAAACTGGTTTATTCCTGGGATTTGTGCCATTGAGGACTTCCTCTAAGGTGCAAAACCTTGACAGCGGATCGTCATTTTATTTTCAGGTGTCATCTGTTGTCGGAGCAGCTTCTACCACCTTAGGAATATCACCTGGGTTAAGCCCCTAGTTCCATCTATGGACCTTCCCACCTTAGTGCATGACTTCGTGATGTCAAGACTTGATTTCTGTAATGCGCTCTACCTCGGTGTCTCGGCGGGGGTAACCTCGCTGGCTGCAGCTAGTGCAGAACGCGTCGCTAGGCTGGTGACTGGGCAGCTTAAATTCTTGTCATATCATCCCAGTTTTGCATGATCTGCACTGGCTGCCAGTGAGGTGGAGGATCCTCTTTAAGGTGGGCTTGCTCACCTTTAAGGCCCCATGGGCAGGGTCCTGGCTACCTGTCAGACCTTCTTACACCTGCTGTCTTGGTCTGCTCCTCCGGTCCTCCTCTAGGGGCCTCCTGGTGATTCCCAGGACATGGCTTAAAACTGCGGCGACAGAGCGTTTAGTGTCACCAGCCCTGTCCTGTGGAATTCGCTTTCTCCATCTGTTCAGAGGCCCCTTCGGTCGAAGCTTTTAAGGCCTGCCTCAAGGCCTTCCTGTTTAATCAAGACTTCCTGGACCACAGGTATTAGTCCTCCCTGGGTACCCTGGTTTTCTTTCTGAGTTTCACTTTTAATAGAGATATTTATTAATTATATTTATTTAAGATGATATTTTATTGTTTTGTATTGATTTGTATTATTGTATTGATAGCATGTTTTTACTGTTCGGTGCCCAGAGCCTCCAGGATTGGGTACCAGAAAATAACATTTGTCTTGCCTTTGCCTTGCTTATCAAACACCGTTTAGGGAAATTGGGTTGCAGGAGTGTAGAGCCCTGTCACATCAAGTCTTTCATGGTCCTCACCTTGGCAAGGATCTATTCTTGATCCTGATAGTGTAATAAGTGGAAAGTACCTGGCCTCAGACATGCATTCTGGCTGGCCAGTGGCAGGCCCAAGGGCATATGATGGGCTCTATCTATTGATTGGAGTATCCACTGATAGCTGATGATTTGAAGGAGCAGTGGCTGCAGAAATTCAGTCAGATTGGAACCCTCATCCCACTCAAAGCCAAACAGATGAATATTGCTCCTACGGGTATGGGTCTCCTGGTCATCTAGTTTATCTCACAGTAGGCGAACCTCTTTTCCATGAGTACCAGGCACCGCTCCACTGGGTGGGCCTAATCTACTAATGCATTGACCCTAGTCTCTGCTTCAGTTAATCGAGCCCCCAGGAGTCCCACGAGATACCTTAACATTCATTAATATGTCCATGACCTGGGCTGGCTCATCGTTGATACTTCCCATAATGTTTAGAATTTCAAACAGCTGCTGTGTTATAAGCCCCAGCTCCAACTCCATATTATAACAAAGGTCGGCCATCTTCGGAGCCAGCTCGGTCGGGTTGCCTGGAGAAGCTGATAATTTATACTTCTTAGATGAGGTGGGTTCAGCAGATTCTTCAGTCTCCATATGTCCAAAAGATTTTCTCTCCTCCACAGACTGATAATTCACTAATTGTGTGAGATTTGGATAAGCAGATTAGCATAGGTTAAACTGGCATGAATGGAACTGCAGTTGCCAGGCTGTAATCAGCCCAGTTGCATCACATGACCTCCTCAAACCACTAATTTTTCAGTCTTCTTTCACATTCTACCCTCTGTATCCTCATCCTAATTCACCCTGACCAGCACTCTAAATTTTAATCTTAACCTCGACTTCTCCCAGATTCAGTGCTGGCTCTCTGGTAATAACTTAGTCCTCAATGCCACTAAAACCCAAGCCATGCTGTTTGGGTCAGAGGTGCAACTGGGTAATAAATCACCCTCTCAGGTTCTTGGTGGAATGGCACAAAGGAAGAGACAACAGACAAGTGGTTCTCATGTAATAAATGGAATTCATTACAGATCAGTAATACAGGCTTGCTACAATTACAGTGCAAAACACTGGGAGAACACCAGTTTTCCTTACCTAGGCAATGCAGACAGTTTCTCTCTTCTCAGAGAAGCTATGTGTACAAAGGGTCTTATACCCTGATAATAAATGAAAGGCTTGCCTGTAGTTCGGTGGCCTGTGAGCCAGCCACTCCCACTTCCTGAGCTATATAAGCAGTTCCTCCAAGCCTCACTGTGAAGCATTTTTTCTTTGGGCTGAAGGCTCTGTCGGTTTGTTCACTGAGCAGCTTGGGCCTCCCTGGCTGACTGGGGCCTGCCCCCTTTGCTACTCCTTGTCTCTGCTGGGCTTCTGTGTTTATTTTCCTGCTTCTGGTTTGTATTTTGCCTTCAGCTGTGTGTGCTTCCTTCCTTTTTTTTTTGGGGGCTTTGTTTCTAAGCTTCTAGCATACTGCTACTCAGAGCTCTCCTGCTATTGTTTTCAGTTACCTACAACTGTAGCCACTGCTGCTGTTTAATTACTATTGTGTCCAGTGCCTGTGTTTTTTACACTGTGCTCACCATGCTCAAACTACTGCAATGCAACTGCAATCATTATCTGTGTGTTTCAGCTCAGCCATAGCTGCTTCATGTTGCATACTCAATTCTTTTCACCTGACACAGCTTACTTTGACCCTACTTGTGCTTCTCATTTTACTTGCAGCTTCACTGCACTTCCTGGCTACACCTGCTTTCAAGCATCGTCTCCCTGTTTTATTGCACTTATAACTCTGAGGTCAGCCAACTAAGCTCCTGCTGAGGCTGTTAATATAGCTTTGATATTAAAATTGCCTCGCTACCAAGAAAATTCTGAGAGTGTTTGTCACCTTGATTTGGCTATTCATGTTTGGCTGGCTTTCCCCAAATTCAGTGCTGTTTAATTGCTATACATTATGTTATGCAGGTTCACCTATCACTACTACTGCTTATTGACCTACACAACCATTGCTCTTTGCTTATGCAAACCATTGCTTCGTGCCTACTGCCATCCTCTTGGCTTCAGCCTCTGGGATTCTGCTGCACTCAATGTGCATTCGACCTTACAAGGTCTCAGCACTCAATGCTCAGTACGATCTCAGCATGCCGTGCTCATTCAGCTCACCAGCTTTTCAGCTGTCAATCAATTTCTGGGCATGCCAGCCATTCTATTTTGGTGCAGGGGTCCTGCAGCTGGCGGTCTTGCTCTGCATTTAGTCCACATCTTGGCGTGCCCAACTTGGGGCGGGATCCTTCTCACCTGGCCCATAACTTGGAATGTCCTCACCCCTAGGGTTGGCTTTAGCTGCCTGCTTGTCGACAGCAGCTCCAGGTGTAAATTTAAGACTAGCAGTGAAGGGTGGTTACTGACAGTCTCCTTTGGCTTTAGTGTTCCACTATAACAGTTTAGCCATTGACTTTAGTGGTTTTCCTAGTGAGGTACCTTCACCACATTCTCCCTACAACTGTCTCTGGTACACCTGGTTTGATTTAGGGCAGGTAGGCCAGGTGACTGCCTCAGTAGCTGTTGCTCTTCTCCTGCACCTTGGATGCACGTATTGTTGCAGAGTTTTCTCAGAACCTTCCAGCATTCCCACTAGAGGGTTTGGTGAGAGCTCCTCCAAATTAGAATATTTCCCACCTCCCTTAATTTGGTTTCCAAATTGCAGCTGCAGAGCCATCACTAATTAAACTATCCCAAGCCTGGAGGGAAGGTGACCTAGGTCTTGGATCCCCAGAGATTTCCTCCTCATAGGGTTTTCTCTCTCCTCCATTGCCTCAGGTCATAATACTTGGCCTAGTTGTTTCTCCTAGTTTCCTTAGGTAGGTTCCACTGTTGGATGGAGGTGGAGGATGTCCTGCCATTCTCTCTCTCTCCTTGGGATCCCCTACTCTCAACGCAAACTGTCAGTATCATGCTACTCAAACTTGGGCAGTCATTACGTTATCCAACTGAACATCTGGTTGCATTATCAAACTGCCTATACTTCTCTACTACTACGTTACAGTTACTGCTCCTATGTCACAGTAACTGCTCTTTTGAGGGATTCCTAAGGTACCTTTAGCCACGGAACCATCCTGTTGCACCTCTAGGGTGGAACCTTCTCTGAGGGTTCCTTGCCTTTGTACCCTACAGGGTGGTAATTCCTCTGGAACAGAGAGTGCAAATGGCCAAAACCAAACTAACACAGTTGCACAAGCATAACACTATACTGGCTGCATAGGTCAGTGAACTATGGTAACGGCTAAGGAAGATACATAAGTGTATATCATTGGACAAAAACAGGTGGTCTGAGTAATAACTATCCTAACTAGTATAAGAAGTTGCATAGTTTGCAGAGATAACAATACAATAAGACCTTTATTATTCCAAGGTCAGTTATAATTGTAATGGTGCACAATTACTAAAGATGGCACTGGTGCCTTACATATAAAAAATCAGTAAGAAATAGAGCAAAAGCATTTCTCATGGCTAATATGTATCAGTAAAACATAGTGAAGCATAATAGAACACAGATCCTGACACTTATGCTTATATGATAAGTGTCTTTACCCTAAGGTTAGTACATATACAGTACCCACATGAGTTGTTGCCTGCGAGGTGGGGCACCATCAGGGGTGCTGGACCATGGATAACAGAGGCTAGACATCTTGCCTGCCCTGGTCATGTGACCATCCAATCCTGTAATGACTCTCACCTCTCAGTTATTGACAACTTCAAGAGTCTCAGAATTACCCTAGAGCTGGCCTTGGACTCTCCAGCCACATCTCCTCCATCTGCAAAGTAGTCAGCTCCTGGCTTGGACTTCATGCATTCATAGTCATCATTTTCTTATCCCCAAAGCAACATTGCCACTGCTTGAGGAGTCCTGCTCCCCAGTCTACAATATAGCTTATTTGTCTACTTCCATGCCTCTAAATCTGCTCTCTGCAAATGGGATGTAACCAATAAATATATTTGTTTCTCTGTCCTCATCTCATCTGCACATCCCTGTACACTCTATTCCTTCCTGGGCTAGCTATCCATTCTTACTCACTTGGTTGCTTCCTGTTCAAACTCCTCAGTTCCCCACCCATACATTCCCATATTTCTGCTTTTCAGCACACACCAGACATGCTAACTTAGAGCTACCAATGTCTCTGTCCTCACCATTCCCAGATGCTCCACCAGAATGGAGGAACAGTCTCTCCCTGTTTTGCACCCAGGTTCTGTCACTTCCCCTCCACTGTGTGCAACTTACCCTCCTTATTATCCTTCAAAGTCACCCTTAGAAACACCTCCTTGCCACCTCCATTTGCACGTGCACTTGCAGTAACCTCTTGTTTTTGATGCATTATTGTAATTGTTACTTATTTTTGCTTTTTCCATTTTGAAATGTCACTAGTTTGACAATCAACTGTCTGCTACACTGCTGATATTATTTTTAACTTGAAATATTTTATTAAAACAGTTTATAGTTACATAAGAACATGGCATAACAGGAATACATAGTGTTGCTTCTGAAATAAATATCTAGGTGGTACAGGTGATCTTGGTCTAGTTCATAGGTTGGAATAGGTCAACATCACTAACCAAGTAAACATGAGGGTCTGAGGTTTTAAGTAATTGACAGGGTGGCATCCTGTGCATTACCAATGATGAACTCATGCAAGTAGTGTTCAGAGAACTCTTACATATGCAGTAAATTCAGTTCTAATCTTCTTGAATAAAGATCATATTCAAAACAAGTGTATAATAGTTACTGTATCAGAGGTTGACATTCCAGCAGTACAGCTAAAACCTGTGCATACAGGTGCATTACAGTAGTTCAACATTTGGGAAGGCAGTTCCCATACCCTTGCTGTTCACTTGGGGAAGGTGTGCTTCAGGCAGATTCATAGGCTGAGAGAGTGGCACTGAACACAAGAGGGAGTTACGGAATGGGACCCATTTTGAGAAATAAAGCTGTAGTTTCTGAGCTGCCACAACTGATAGTCTCTCAAACAGAGCTAGTTTTGACAGGGAGGCATGCCAAGCCACCTGTGATGAGATATCTGTCTCCACCTCCATAACAATAGGCCATTTGACTTCAATGCGAGCGGCCAGTAGCCAGAGTTGGTGCTGTTGGTTCATGTGCCATGTGTTGGCAGTGTTTCCCAATGGTACCAGGTCTGGGTGTCTGAGGATGTTTCTGCTCAATACAGAAGAGCAGGTTGCCATAATTCCTGCCCAACATGTGGATAGGAAGAGGCATTTCCATAGAATGTCCAGTAGACCAGCATTTGGTTGAGAGCATCTCCAGCACCTGGGGAGTAAACCAGGTTGCTGAAGAGCTACCCTTTGGAATCTCTATATGCAATATGTGTCTTTTTATACATCATCCCATACTCCTTTGGGCAAAGTTATGCCCAGCTCCTGTTCCTGTTCTGCTCTGCTTTTATGTAAGATTGGGGTTGGATGTCCCTGATGGTATGGTATATTCTGCCCACTGTGCCTTTGCTCGTTGAGTGTTCATCAGTTTGGGGAGCCACAACTTGCCTGGGAGTTGTTGGAGCTTTTGTTCAACATATGGAGTGCTGCCTTTAACTGTAAATATTTCCAAAAGTCAGATTTAGGCAAGCAGAATTTGTTCTGTATTTGTTGGAAGGATAGCATGGTGGAGGATTGTCAGATCAGCAACTGTTTGTATACCTGCCTGAGCCTTGTTCTCCAATAGATTTGTTCATGCCCAATCTGTACCTGGGGTTATGCCATAGATAGGTGAGTATTTTGGGAGGAGTTCTATTTTCTTTGGGTACCAATGTCATGGATACAGATTTGAGCTAGATTTTTCTGATGTCTGCAATGATGGGGTCTGTGTCAATTCTATTCCTGTTATTAGAGTTCTAGGTGGACACAGGCAGGAAAGGGTCTCCACTAAATCCGAATCCTAGATTATAGGAAGGCAAACTTCAGAAAATGGTCGAAGTTGCTAAGAAGTCAACTGGCAAGCATCCAAGTGATATGGGGTGGACCAAAAGTGGTCCATCATCAGGAGGGTATAATGGTTGGCACAGTGGACTGCATTAAGCTTAAGGGAAAGAACTCGTGGGCCAAATCACCCATCTGGTTTAGTACTGAGGTTGTCCATGCAGTAAGGGACAAGAGGTTAGCCTACAAGAAATTCATGAGGAAGACAAGGAGGATTCCCTGAAGATGGCTAGTGTAGCAGGATAGGTGGTTCAGCGGGCTAAGGCTCAGAAGGAACTGCAGCTAGCTAAGGAATTAAGGCAGAAAGAAAGCTTTTTGCTATAAAGGGACAAGAAAGATGGATTGTCAGCTATGGAAGGGGGATGGGTTTGTGGAGGAGAATGGGGCAAAGCAAATTTACTAAATGAGTACATCTGTTCTGTCTTCTGGGGAGAAAGACAGACCATGCCACTAAGGGGACAATGAAGAGAGGAGCAGGGGGTGGTGGTAGAGGCGCACAGATGTGAGTGGTGAGAGGTAGATAGGGTAAACATGGGCACTAGAATTGAAGGTGGCCAAATCCCCAGGCCAAAAAGCACGCACCCAAGGGTGCTGAGAGAACTGGCAGAGGATCTTGCAGAGCCACTGGCTGGCCTGTTCAATAGTTGACTGGAGTAAGATGTGGTACCACAGGACTGAGAACAACATGCAATGCCCTCCATAACAGTGGTCCAAGGATGACAGAGAATTATGGACCAGTCAGTCTGACCTCAATCATGTGTGCAAGTTAATGGAGACCATACTTAAGGAAAATTTGCTGGAAGTAGACATGCATGGTCTCAGGATGTGAAGTAGCATGGGTTTATGGGAGGAGGCTGTGTCAAATGAATCTGATTTATTCTTTGAATGGGTCACCAAAACAGTGGACAGGGGTCAAGCTGGTGAATTTCTTTACCTGGACTTCAGCAAGGCCTTTGACTCTTGTACCTCACAAGATGTTGATCAGGAAGTTGGCAGACCTTGGGGTTGGGGAGAAGATGGCCAGATGGTGGAAAACTGGCTGAGGGGCAGTACCCAGATAGTAGTTGGGGGGTGAGCTATCTAGCAGCAAGAAGGTCAGCAGTGGGTCCTGCAAGGATCGGTGCTAGGACTTGTACTATTCAGTGTCTTCATAAATGATGTTGGGGATGGTAGTAAAGGAAAAATGCCTATTCACAGACAACAACACCATCTGTAGGAGGGTGGACAAAGCAAAGGGATACAGGACGGAAGGAAAACTAAAGCGGTAGTCCAGGATTTGGCAGCTTGCTTCAATGTGAAGAAATGCAAAGTTATGCACATCAGAGCCAGGAACCCCAGGATGCAGTGCAATCTGGGAGGGATCCAGGTATCTGCATCAGAGGAGGAGAAAGATCTGGGAGTGATGATCACTAGTCACCTGAAGCACCCACACAGTAGGAAACAAACAGTAAAGGCAAATAAAATGTTGGGCTGCCTTGCCAGAGGGATGAGCAGCAGATGAGAGGAGGGTAATACTGCCCTTGTACAGGTCATTGGTGACGCCACATCGGAGTACAGTGTACAGTACTGGTACCCATACCTTAGAAAGGACATTAACCTGCTGCAGACGGTCCAAAGGACGGCAAGGAAGATGATCATGGGTCAGCAGGGTAGAACATATGAGGGAGGTTGAAAGTCCCAATCATGTACTCATTAGAGGAGAGGAGTGAGAGAGTGGGAACATGACTGAGATCTTCAAGTATTTGAAAGGAATAAATAGGGTGGATAAGGAGGGTCTCTTTAAACTAAGTGGAAATTGAAACACGAGGGACATAGTTTCAGATTAGAGAGGGTAGGTTCCAGAGGGAGGCTAGGAGGCACTTGTTCATGGAGGTTGTGGCAAAATTGGAACATGATTCTGGAAGAGGTTGTTTCGTTGAGGATGAAGGGCAGCTTCAAGAAAGACTGGGATAGAGTTATGGTGGAAGAGGTATCGGGAGGAAGAAGGAGGGTAGGGCAGATTGGGTAGGAGGCAGGGTCAGTAGCTTAAGCTGAGGATCCTGCAATATGAGCTGAGCTAGACAGACCAAAGGGCCTTATTCTGCTGACTTCTTCATATGTTCATATGTTTGTATGAGTTCAGAAGTAGGTTTAAGGAGGTGTATGTGCCATCTCAGTTTCCAGGTTGATCAGTCCGGGGATTGTGGGCTCGGTGGTTTAGCCATTTGATGGCCTGGGCCATTCTGTCTGATAGAGTGCAGCCTAAAATCATGGGAGACACAAATCTCCTCTGGATCAGTGTGCCCTGAGCTTAACTTTCTTTGGCCTGGTACTTTTCCTTCCACAAGAGGTGGCTTACTTAGTGATCCATCTAACCAAATTGTTTCTCTCCTACTGTTAGGAAATGTTATAGAAAATGTGGATAATTTGGTGAACACCATCATGAGGATTACTATGCTTTGCCAAAATCCACCACCATGGGGATACTGTTTTACTGGTGTAGCACTTTATGTTCAACACCATGCATATACAGTATTGTTTTGCCCTACTTCCTTTTGGAAGCCTGCCTGAGTGTGGAGTATTAAAATGGGAGAGCTTTTTCCAGCCTGGTGGCCAGAGCTTTTGGAAGGATTTTGATACATGTGAAGATAAGGGAGATGGGCGGTATTTGGCACTATCAAGTGGATCATTGATTTTTGGGGAAGTAGAGTTATTATCACTTCCTCATTGTGGAGGAGGATACCATTGCTTTGCCATTCCTGTAATGCTGCTAACAGGTGCTGTGATTATCTGGGGCATTGAAATGATAAAAGATTTGTGATGAATTTGCCCATTTCAGGGCTTTACTGTTCGCATGTTGCATCAGTTTTGCCTTAAGTTCTGTCTCTGATATTGGGTTGTCCAGTTCCACCTTTAATGTTTTAGGAATGGTTGGTACCTGGAGCTGCCCTAAGATTTGCTGAAGGCAGTCTGGTGTAGTGTTCAAGTCTGTTTTGATAAAAGCATAGAAACATCTAAGTGGCCTCATTGATTTCTCTGGGTTTAGTGGCAAGGGATTTATCCTACTTTCATAGAGTCGGGACCTGAATCTAATTTTTTCCTTAACTTGTAGACTAAGGGTGGGATATTCAGAATCGCCAGGCAGGGTGCAAGCCTGGGTGCAGCGCAGAACTGGGATGCGCCAGGGAGTGTGCTGGGTGATATTCAATGGTGCTGCGCCATGGCTCAGCACTGTTGAATATGGTAACATGGCGCCATTGCACATGGCGCAGTGGCGCTGGCCAGCGCAAGTGGCAAGAGAGGAGCAGGGGATGCGCTAATGCAAGTGCAGTTGCAGTAGGCACAGGAACCGTGATATTCAGTGGTGGATATGCAAATGGGGCCATAATGTGACGCAAGGCACAACTGGGGCCATTGGCATGTCATTATGACCCCATTTGCATGCAGGTCGTCGATCCCTGGCGACTTGCACCTGGTGCCCTATCAGGCTGCAGCATAAGTGTAATAAAACACATTTCTATCCTAGTGGTCCAGTGGACCGCTTCCAGCCTGATTGCAGGCATGAGTATAATAAAACATTTTAAATTATCCCTGGTGGTCCAGCGGTACCCCCTCCCAGTCAGCGGTGGGTGGCAGCACCACCACTAGCCGCCAGCCAACCACTGACTGACTGCGTACAATGCGGTTGTACACCCATTGGTTCAAAATGTAGGCCAGGCCAGGCGTGCAGACCATACCATACTACAGTCCAGATATGTGAATGAATCCATTCACATATCAGACTGTAGTACGGTATGAATTGCGTTCATTGGCCCACGCTGTGGACCACGGGCATACAGCCGCATCATACCAGTCAGTCGGCAGGCGGCCGGGTGGTGGAGGGGGGTACCGCTGGACCAACAGGGATAATTTAAAATGTTTATTAATATACTCATGCCCGCAATCAGGCTGGAAGTGGTCCACTGACCACCAGGGATATTTAAGGTGTCTTTTATTATACATATGATCATGACATTGGAAGTATCCACTGGGCCAACCAGGGATATTTAAGGTGTCTTTCTTATGCTTATGTCCGCGATCGGCGAGAAGCGTCCACTGGACCACCAGGGATATGTTCTATATTACAATGCCTGCAATCGGCATGGGGGGTGCGATGCCGAGCATTCCGGCTCGATCACAGGTGGCCACCCACAGCTGGCAGCTGCTGTGTTGTGCCCTGCACATGGCAGCTCACCTGTGGGTGGCCAGCCCTTGCTCCTTTATTTTTGGCTCAACTATGAGCATCAGTGTGCGGCGGCAGGGTTGCACTGTAATATGCTCAGCACATCCCGGCTGAATATCGGGATGAGCCGAGTATGCATGGGCAATCCTGCACACTTGCGCCAGATACATTACTGCTGCACCCCAGTGCATTGGGATTTGAGCAGCACAACATCCACATATGAATATCACAATCAAGCGCATCAGTGAGTTTGCCTGGCACAACACTGTTGCGCCGTGCAACCCTTTGAAAATCCGCCCTAAGAGTTTTCCCTTTGTACTAGATTCCCAAATTTATGTTTTCAGCATATGAGATGCCATTCTGCTTTCTCATGGAAAGCATGTTTACTTTGTCTTTGAGTCCCATAATTTAGGAGTTCAGAGAGAGATTAGAGGATGGATCAGTTTTTGCCTGTGTTTCAAGTGGAGTCAATTTATTTTGGTATCTTTAACCTCAGCCTCCATTTCTACCTCTGGGTGGTAATGTAGGAAATTACTTTACCACTCAGAAAAGTGAAAAGGCTTCCTAGACTGTACCTGATGACACTTCCTCAGTTGGTTGGTTGTGAAGTAATGTGTAACCTCCTGAGTAATCCAGGTTTTGAAGTCTGGGTCTGCCATTACCAGGGGTTATATTGCCATTTGGGTGAACCTTGTCCTTTGGGCTGGTTGGAAGCAGATGGTTACTAGGGCATGGTCAAAACCAATCATCTGCTTGATTGCACAGAACTGAGCTAGCTGCCCATCCAACCCTTTTGCAACCAGTGAATATTTTTCCGTGAGATGTGTCTCCTAGATTGGGGAAATGTCCGCTTTAAGTGACTTTAAATTATTCAAAACTTTAATTATTTTAAATGAGAGGTTCATCCTTTCACATTCCAGGAGATCTTCTTCATGAGGGCCTGCCATATTTATATATTATAAGTATTTTAATATTTACCATATTAGACTATGCCTCAAGTATGATGTGGAGGGGTGCCTACGTAGTATAGTACCACCTGCCTATGGACAGTTTTCCTTGGATTATGAAGTTCATATGTTTTGTCAAGAAAATAAAACAGCAATATTTTAGAGGCAACTAAAATGCCTCACAAATGTTTATTTATTTATTTATTTCACATTTCAGATTAATACCTTTGAGCACAGGGGCTCTTTTGCAAAGACTCCAAGTCAAGTGGTACAAAGACAAATTCAGTACAGAAAACAAGTCAAAATACAAGAAATAGTGTGACAGGTGAGATGAACACAATACAATAGTTACTGGAAAAAGACTAACTGTGGCTAAGAAAGTACATGGTTACTGCGGTACAATCTTAAAATGGTACATCATCTAGTAATGAGAAAAGTGCTTGTTGACCATCTGGTTGTGTCAGTGTAGTACTAATTGTAACCTGCAGATAGAATTAGCCACCTCATCAGGGCAATGTAAGGAGTACAAAAGAAAGAAGAAGGTGGGGGGAGAGGGAGGAGTTATGGAGGGTTAGGAAGGTTTGAGGTGGGGACAAACAGTTTTTGAAAGAAGAAAGAGAAGGAGAGGAACAGTGCTGTGTGAGAGGAGGGAGTAACCATGGCAATCATAACATAAGCTAGCAGCAAGCATGTTGTAGAGAGGAACCAGGAGAGGGAAAGGTAAGGTCCAGTATTGAGGAAAGAAATTGCCAGGGATACATCAGAAATGCTGTCATGTTTCTATATAGCAGCTGGCTAGGCCTTGTCTGGGAGTTGACTAGCTAGGGAGGAGAGGTTAGGATAAGGGAGGGCTAGACAAGGGGTGGAAGGGAGACAGAAATTGAAAGGGGGTAGAGACAGAAGTTGAAAAAGAGGGGAGGGAGAAGAAGGAGGGGGATCTAAGGTTAGCAAGGGGTAAGGGGAGCTAGCCAGGGAAGTCCATATGGGAGAACAGTCTGGGGGGCAGTCACACGAATTCACTTATACCAGCAGTAGACATTACAAGCCAACAATGATTAGAACTGCTAACAGGTACTTTATCCTAGTTCTTGACTTCTAACATTCTCCTTTTTAAAAAATGCAGTTAATAGCAATATTTTAAACCAGAGAAGAAAACAGTGCTGCTGGTAAATGTAATAACCAGTGAATTTGAGGTGTCCCAGGAGCCAATGACTAATGAACAGACTAAGTTATGCACCAGCTGTGTTGGCAGATAGGAAAAGTAAGACCCCAAGCTCTGTCACAGAGGTATGTGCTAAGGTGTGGATGAACTTCCATGAGGGTATCATCCCAGCCTTGGTAGGCAGAGTAGACAGGTTCATCCACACTACCTGCAGTGACCTTGCCAGGTTTAACCACTACCAACTCAGTCCCATGGCCAGAAGTTTGTGCCATGACTGGGGGTCAAGACAGCCATACCTTGTAGCGGGGGCTGGGGGTCAAATGCATACCCTCTCTAGGCCCTGACACATAAGGGTAGGGTGGCTGCTTACCAACTTCTGTTGCATGGCACTGATTGCACATAAAACATAGTAATTGGAGGGGTATCCAGTGATAATTGTGGCCGAATATGGGTGACTGTCAAAATGTCGACTCCATATTCGGGCGCTGTTGGATGGGCGACTGACAAGGGTAGCGAGTGATTCTATTGCAAGGGTAGGGGAAAGTGACCAGAAAGAGGGAATGGCGAGGGAAGGGGAGGGATAGGGAAGACGGTTATGTAGAGGAACTGTCCCTGCTGCCACCAAGCCAGTCATGTGGTGTGGTGGTGAGGGAGGCTGGCTCTGGCTCCAGCAGGTACAGGGTTCAGGGACGGAGGGACTGAATTTTACTGCTGCCTGTGGCTCCTGGACTTCATTTTTTTTTTTGACGGCTGAATTTGTGCCCTGTCCTGACATGCACCCCCTGGAGTTAGGAATCCCAATTTGGGGCACAGGGGACTCAGCCCTGCAAAACATTTTAAAGTTGTGAGTTCGGTTCGCCAGTAAGAGATATGTCACCGATTTGCTTTTGCGATACACTGCCATAATAGCGATTGCCATTTCATGTTTGCTATTATGACATAGAACCTGAGGGGAGGCTTAGTACAGGCCACAGTAGTCCTAAAAGGGCATGAGTGTGTAGACATAGTGGTTACATTGTCCCTCCCTTTATCTCCTGTGCAAAGTGTTGTGGTTATCAGGGGTATATGCGGTACAATGGAAGGGGATGTCAAAAGTGGGAAAGCATGCTCAACTGCATCTCCTGCCAAGTGCTTCAGTCACAGGATAAGTTTTTTGGGGGCACCACAACAGATAGAGAGGACATTAGCAAAACCTCAAGAAGTCCTCTCAGTGACCACTCTCTGCTTGTTGTCATATCTGTATGATGGAGATGGTACTCTGTGAGGAATATATCCCTGAAATGCTCCCCTGTCTCATGGCCCCACCCTCTCTCACCTCAGACAATGAATTTACACATGAGATATCACAGGGCTGATGGGCCAAAGGAATAGTCATTAATGTTACTATCCATACACCAAGCCCACAGTGCCCCACAAACACATGCTGGTCCCATTCCTCTTAATCGAGGCAGAAGAAAAAAACAGGTCATCAAGTGTTGCTACCGTAACATGAGCAGGAAGCTGGTGATGTTACTAAAGGAGTGAGTGCATAGTTAAACAACCTAGTTCAGTCCTTGCTGCACTGCATCTATCAGTGTGCAGCTGAGAGGTGTCACTCCATGAATTTTGTCATTCTTGGTAGGCTGCAAAGTGTCCATTTCATAGTTGTTTCCTACAATGGTAGCCAGGAAGGTACTCGCCTGCAGCCAGATTGTCATTAGTGTCTCTGGGCCAAGTGAAGCATTTGCCTGGAGCTGCGGTTGGTGACATTCCTCCATTGATTCCCTGGTGTTTTTGCCAGTGAGGAGGAAGGGGCTGAGTGGTTTGCAGAGATCTTTTTCCAGGCTGTTGGCTCTAGGTCTGCTTTTCCTGCACCTGATGGTCTTACATCCTGATCTCTGTACTTGGGTTTAGGGTATGTGGCCCTCTCCTTCTCGACTGTTGGTTTTGATAGTTTGGTGTGATGGAGACCACCATGTTGTGTTGCATATCAGGAGCACTGGAATGTTCCATGGTGCATGCTGCTGGTCAACATTGGCTCCAGGCTCTGTTGTGACTGAGGTTTGGCCATCCCAGAACTAAATGTGATCGTAGTCCCTACCTTAAATGTTGAGGCCAGAAACTCTGGATCACTTCTCTGGCCTCTTCAGGTGTCCTGCATTCCATTTCTTGCCCATTGTGGCTAACACAAAAGCTGGTCAGACCTTTGGTGCTGTAGGCAATGCCGGACTGGTGTGGACTGTGTGAACTCCTTGCACCTGTAAACCACTTAGTTTGAGTAGTCTTAATAGGGTGAAACATGGGCCCTTTTCATACAAGTTGCCCTTTTCTCTTGCTAGCTTCACATGCCTTTCCTTTGCTGAATGGAAACATAGAAACAGAAGATGATGGCAGAAGGGACCTGTGGTCTATTGAGTCACCAAGCGAGGTATCTCGCCAGTGTTATGTGTTTGTTCCCAATCCTTGTCCCACCTGTGCTTAAAGCTTGACACTGACTTTGCAACCACCACCTCAGAGGTAGTCTATTCCAAGGTTCCACCACCCTCTCTGAGAAGTAATACTTTCTGATGTCCTTCTTGAACACTCCACCCTTCAATTTCCACTTGTGCCCTCTTGTAGTAGAATTGACATTCCTGGTAAAAGCTGTGCTTCTGTCACCTTGTTGTTGCCTTTAAGGAACTTGAAGGTCTCAGTCATATCCCCCTCTCTCCTCCTAGTCTCTAGTGAGTACAGTTTCAGAGCCCAAAGCCTCTCATCATAGGGGTTTTCCTGAAGGCCATGTATCATTTTTGTTGCCTTTCTCTGGACCACTTCCAGTCTATCAATGTCCTTTCTTAGATGAGGCCTCCAGAACTGTACACAGTACTCAGATGAGGCCTCACTAATGACCGGTAAAGTGGTAGTATCCCTGTCCCTTCTGTCTATCCTCCCTGCCAATGCATCCCTAACACTCTGCTAGCCCTGCTGTAAGCCTTATTGCACTGACTTTGCTGCTTGAGGTCGTCCCTAATAATGACTCCCAGATCACGTTCCTCAGCAGAGGAGCTCAGCTGCACTCCGTTAGCCAGTATTCTTCCTTGGGGTTGGCCATACCCAGGTGCATCACCTTACACTTCTTAGCATTGAAGTTTAATTGCCATATTTGTGACCACCTTTTCAACTTCTTAAGGTCCTCCTGCAGTTGTCTGACTCCTCCATACTATCCACTGTTCTGCTGAGTTTTGTGTCATCTGCAAATAGGACGATGTTGCCATTTATGCCCTCACTGATGTCACTAATGAATACACTGAAGAGGACTGGTCCCAGGACGACCCCTGAGGCACTCCACAAGTGACCTGCCTCTCATTAGATTTCACCCCGCTTACTACCACCCTTTGTCCCTCAGCCAACTCCGTACCCACTTTACTATCTGTTCTGCTACCCCAAGGTGTTCTAGCTTTTTAAGAGGTGTCTATGCAGGACTATGTCAAATGCCTTACTGAAGTCTAAGTAAAGCAAGTCCACCGCATGACCCCGTCCAACTCTTGGTCACTTTGTCAAAGAATGTAATAAGGTTCATTTGACATGACCTGCCTGTCACAGACCCGTGTTGTTTGTAGTTTTGGAGGTGATTTACCCGAGGTATTCCACTAAATCTTGCTTGATAAGGGCCTCCATAAGTTTACCCACTACTGATGTGAGGCTGACTGGACTATAGTTACCTGTGATCTTCCTGTCTCCAATTTTGTGCAGTGGACCACATCAGTCACCCTCCAGTCACCTGGAACTACCCCTGACTCCAGTGACTTGAATGATGCATAAGAGGTGCTGCCAGCTCTTCTGCAAGATCTCTGAGCACTCTAGGGTGTAAACCATGAGGGCCAGGGGCCTTGTCGGGTCTGATGTTTGAAAGGCCCTTCCTGATCCTGTCTGTGGTGAATTCCTGGTGCACATTCTCTGAACCCCTGGTCTCAGCTCTAATACCACTTTTTGGCAGTAGGCCTGATTCTGCCCCGTGAATACCAAGCAAAAGTATTCATTTAGGGTCTCTCATCTTTGTCTGCGGTCCTCCAGAACCTCATCCCCACTTTTAACCTTACAATTTCTCCACCTTTTCTTCCTTTTTTCACTGACATAGCGGAAAAAGGTTTTCTCCCTGAATTAACTCCACGAGCAATTTGCAGCTTTTTGCTGCCTTGGCCTCCCTCACTATTTTCCTGGCCTCCTTACTTTTCTGAGTGTAATCCTCCCTCCCCTGTCCCCTTCATGTTGCCTGAACCATTTGTATGCATTCTGTTTGGCCATGATTGCCTCTTTACTGGAGGGAGAACCACAGTGGACTTTTAAACCTATTTTTCTTTATTGTAGTCCTGATGCAGTGTCTTGTTGCCTCTAGAATGGTATCCTAATATCTTTCTGTATTTCCTCCACGTCTGGCTTGTCTCTGATGTTTGTTACCTTATCACCTTACTATCTGTAATCTACCAATATCAGCCTTCTGAAAGCACAGCACCTGTGCTTGAGGTGGTTTAGTAGTGCCTATGGTTATTTCAAACCAGAATGTATTGTGATCACTATTTTCAAGGGTTCTTCCACCCTCACGGATCTAATTTCTTCAGAGTTTGTGAAGATCAGATTCAAGATGGCATCCTCCTTGGTCGGGTTCTTCACTAGTTGAGACAGCAGGCAGTCTTGGAATGTTTCCAGTAAAATCTGACTTCTGGAGCTCTTGGCTGCTGAATATTCCAGATCACATCTGGCAAGTTAAGGTCCCCAACCACCACTATGTCACCTTTATGAGCCATCTTTGTAACTCCTCAGCTAATTGTTTATCTTTCCTCTCTCCTGACCTGGGGTTCTGTATATCACACCCATGAGCAATTTCTTTCCTGTATTGGTGGCTAAGTGGAGCCAGAGTAACTCCAAGCCCCCAGGCCTTGGTGCTTTCATCCTCTGTAGCTTTGATGCCCTCCCTCACATAGAGGGCAACCCCCACCTCCTGGTATGACCCAGGATGGCGACATCATTACAGTGAAATGTCAAAGCTGACAACATTGATGTTTTCGCTGAAATAGTCCGCCAGAGACCAAGCACTCTGTCTCCGGTCCTGCACCCTCCTCGATCCAACTCTGACTAGGAGTTAGAATCCTTTAGATCGGGGGTTCGGGGCAAAGCCCCTGATGAAAAAACAGCTGGGGTCTCCAGTCAGATTTATGTCAACCGCAAGCTGTGATAGACATAATTCCGGCGCTGTGATGGCGGTCAACAATTTAGTTGTTGAACCAGCAACGAGCTACCTCTCCCACCTGTCTGTCCCTTCTAAACAGTGTGTATGTGGGATGGCCAGCTCCCATTTGTTGTTACTCATGGCCCAGCTTTCAGTAATAGCTACCAGATCAACCTTTGTGTCTGCCACTAGAGCCTGGAGGTCACTGATCTTGTTGTCCAGGCTCCTAGCATTAAGGTAGACTCCTTGCCATGAGCTAGCATCATGATTCTTGTTGACTGATTTTGTTTCCTTTTTCCTGCTGGTTGTTCCTTGTGTCATTTTTCTGATGCTGGCTCTTTGTTGTACGCTTTGTTTGTCCTAATGTTATTGGTGCACTTATGTTTGCTCTCAGTTTTCCTGTTGGGGAGGGTCTGTAAAGCACACTACCTGTTTCATGCCTTAGCCTCCCTCTGATTAGTTTAAATGGTCTAAGAATACTTCCATCTTCTGGGCCAGTGCTGGTGAAGGAATGGAAGGGGGATGAATTGGGGTGGTAGGGATAGGCGACGCCTGGGGTGAAATGGTGCCAGGACAGGGTAATCCCTGTCTTGTTCCCATACCAAGGGCTCAGCAATTGATGCTGGACAGAGTCAAGGTCTTCCTCAGCATCTCATCCAACAAGGTGTTATGTAATGCCAGGTCCATCAAAAAAAGACAGCTATTAAAGCTGATCTTGTTGAAATGGTGGATCTGGCATGTATCACTGAGACCTGGCTGGATGAAAATGCAGGCCAGTATTGGCCTCTGCAGTTCCAGCTGGGTTCTCAGTGATTCATTGCCCAAGGTTGGATCGTAGGGGTGGGTGTAGCCATCTTTTTAAGACCGAACTGGGCTTTGTGGATGTTCAGTGGGGACTACCAGATCCTTTGAGCGAATCATGGGCAAGGGTGTAGGTTGCAGGATACTCCTCATTTACCGTCCACCAGGTGATGGGGTTTATTCCTGCAGGAGACGGGAACTTCACTGTCGATATGGTGCTGGAGTCTCCCAGATGGATAATTCTGGGGACTTCAATGCCTGGTCGACGATGAAATCTTGCAGTTTGGTCAAAATCTCCTCCAGTTAATGACAGCACTGGGCCTTACACAGGTGGTTACCTCCTCTACCCATATAGGAGGTTACTCATTGCATCTGCTGTTCCTCCTGGGTGGAGATCTCTGACTTGGGGGCAGAACCAGTCAGTTGATCTGACCATCACACCACAGAGTTCGTTTGGGGCCATCCGAATGGACCTACCCTTAGGAGATGGTCCGTACCGCCCATTAAGGAAGTTGCCCCAGATGGTTTGTCAGTGGTTCTGGACCTATCGGGATTGCTGGGTGAAAGCACAAGTCCAAGGAACCTCGTATTAGCCTATAATAAGGCAGTGGGAGATGCCTTGGACTTGACCGCTCCTGTTCGTGTTCGACCACCACTCTTTGCCCAAGGTCCCTTGGTATGATGGGTTCTTGAAGGAGCTGAGGTGAGTTGGCAAGGCTGGAGAGAGCATGGCTAAAGTCCAGCCTGGATGCTGACAGGCTTAGATTGATGGAACATTATAAGGGCTATCAATCAGAAATCACCCGTAAGAAGGCAGAGTTTCTGTCCAGTGAGATTTCTGCCACGCAGAATCGACCAGCTCTATTTTCCCGAACGGTTGACAGATTGTGCAATCCAATCTGTCTTCAGTCTGGAAGAGATTTTTCACAAATTAAGTGTGATGAGCTAGCTCAGTTCTTCACAGATAAGGTTGCCAGCATCAGGTCCAGAATCAGCCTGGCCCTCTCCATGAGGAGTTGCAGAGGTCGACGGGCGGTGGTGAGCAACCGGTCTGTCTGGACAGATTTCAGCCTACTGGAATTCATGGACATTGTGAAGATTGTCCAGACTCTGCACCCAACCTGTTGTAGTTTGGATCTGGGCCCTACCCCTTTTAGTGGGGTGTGTAGATGTTATCTGCCCGATCCTAGCTGAAATTGTATGGAGATCCCTGGAGGGGATCTTTCCATATCCCCTAAAGGAGGCGGTCATTCGACCACTCCTTAAAACCCTCCTGGATCCTGATGATCCAGCTAACTATCGCCTTTTCTCTAACCTTCCTTTGTGGGAAGGTTATTTTGAGAAGGTGTTTGTGCTGCAACTGGATGATCACCTTGTAACTCACATTGTCTATGAAGTTCTTCAGTATGGTTTCAGGAAGAGGCGTAGCATGGAGCCTGTCCTTGTTCGGTATTAAATGACCTCCAAATGGTGAGAGATCGAAGGCTTGTACCATCTTGGTCCTTCTTGATCTCTCAGCAGCTTTGACACTGTGGACCATGGGGTGTTTTTGGAGACCCTGTGGTTCCTTTGTGGACTGTTGCGATAGTCCTTGAATGGTTTTGATTGTTCCTCATAGGCAGGTCTCAGAGGGTGGTCACTGGAATTTATTCCTCTGACACCCTTCTTTGTCTTGCAGGGTGTCATGGGATCCATATTAGCACCCATGTTGTTAGCAGTATGTATGCTGCCATTGGGAGATATCATCAGATGATACAGCTTGAGTTTTCACTGCTATGCAGATAATACTCAGCTGTATATGTCCTTTGTGCCCAGACAGGTTGATGTGATCTCTGAGCTAAATAGTTGCTCTCCAAGATCAAAGACTGGATGAGATTGAGTTGGCTGAGACTGAATCGGATAAGACTGAGGTGTTGGTTGTGGACCCGGTCACCTGGGGTGGGTTTGGGGCTGGGCACGTGTCGGGTCTATGGCTTGATGGTGTCCAGGTTACTATCTCAGATCGGGTGTGTAACCTGGCGTTATTTTTGATGATGGCTTGATCCTGAAATCTCAGGTGTCAGCTGTGGTTAAATCCTCATTTTACCATCTGAGGAATATCGCCTGGGTGAAACACCTGGTTCCACAGGGAGACCTTCCAACATTGGTCCATGCCTTCATTACCATCTGTCTTGACTACTGCAATGCCTCTACCTAGGGCTGTCTGGAGTTGATATCTGCTGCTTGCAGCTAGTGCAGAATGCTGCAGCCAGGCTGTTGACTGGTACTTCTAGGACCAATCATATTACACCTGTGTTGCGCGAGCTGCACTGGCTGCCATCTGGTGGTGGATCACCTACAAGGTTGGCTTGCCTACCTTTAAAGCCCTACATGAACAGGGACCTGACTACCTGAAAGATCTTCTGATTCCCTACTCCCCAGCTGTCCTCTCCGATCCACCGATGAGGGATTGCTAGAGATTCTCAGGGTTCACCTAAAAATTTCTGGAGCTTGTGCTTTTCATTCGCATCACCAACCCTGTGGAATTCTCTACCTCGTCGGTTAAGAGACGCCTGACCATCAGTAGTTTTAAATCTATGCTAAAAACTTATTTATATTCCTTGGATTTCCAGACTGACTGATTTTAAATAATTTATATTGCTGACTGTTTTATATATTGTTGGTATGTATCATGTACAGCGCCTTGATTTTGAAAAGGCGCTATATAAATAAAGATTTGCTTGCTTTGCTTGTTCCTCTTGTGTGAGGTGAAGTCCGTCCCATTTGAAGAGTGATCTAGCCCAGAAATTCCCCAGGATCCAATAAAATGGAAGCCTGTTGTCTGGCTTCAGCTCTTCAACCAGTTGTTGAATTTGTCTATTTTCTCTAGTCCCACTCTTTCCATACTGCCACCTTTACACCATACAGGCAAGACTTGTGAAAAGGCTACTGTGGTCGCAGTTGTTGAAAGTCTATCTTCCAGCTTCTCGATACTCTGTTTTGCATCCTCCACCATCTGGTCAGCCATATCGTTTGTTCCAAAGTGTACCAGTATTCCCATGTCTTCTTCTCCTGCCTGCATTCTCCTGATGCGCACGCAGTCTGTTGTTGCTGAGGTACTAGGAAGGCATCTGACTGTCACCCTCTTCTGTGAGTACTTGTGGATCCTAGATTCCATTCCTCTGACCATGGAGTCGACCGACTACCCGGATCTTCTTTGTTTCTTGACTGGCCTGCTGAGGGCTGCTGCTGGTTGTTGAGGTTGCTGCACTCTTCACCCCTTGATGGTTCCTTGACTGTTCTGCTGAGGTCAGCTGCTGTTTGTTGAGCTTGCTGAGGTTGCTCCAGTCTTCACTCCCTTGACAGGACTAGCATCCCCTAAGCGGATCTGACTGATTCTTTCTACTAGTAGCTTAAAAAAATTTGTTGTCCTAATAGGAGTGTCTTGAGTTGTGTTGTCCACACTTTTCTTTGTTGGTTTCCATGTCCTCTTTTACCACTTTCCAGCCTCCTGGTCCTGTGGATCTTTGAGGTAGGGGGATGGAGTGCTCCAAGTCAAATGTTGCCAAAGCCTTTCGATTTCATTTCAGGCTACTACTAGCTGGGCCTGTAGGTCATGTATCTTCATGCATACTGGGCAATGACCTGTCCTCCAGAGGTGGTCCTGGGAGATGAGTACTCCGCAGACATCAGGTGTAGTATTCCCAAGATGAACATTCTGGGGTATTTCCTATATGATGATGAGATTTTGTGAGACTGCTGCTCTAGTTTTTTGTTTCTTTTCACCTTTTTTTCTGTTCTCTTTCTTTATTCTATAGCGACAGAAGTTGACCTTCTCTGTCACCAGGAAGTGTTCAGGAGGAGTGATGTCACAGGTCCCACCTATAAAGGAAATATGGAACTAGCGGTGGGTGGGGTGAGGGGCAGGGTGGGACCGATCCACTGTTACCTGAAACAATCAGTCACACACAAAAGAAGAGACGATGTTCCTCTCTTCCTCTTCAAATGAGGTACTTTAAAAGCAAATGCTAGCTCCTTCAGCTACTAGCTTCCTCTCCAAAATGAAGTTCTTTTAAATATAAATTCTAGCTCCTTTCAGCTTCTAGCTGCTACTTTTAAAACTGAAGCAAAACGGAGCTCTGCAGACAGTAAGCTAGGGCTGGACCACTCTTTGCATATGCCTCCTAGGGTTGCCCTTTGTGTCTGAGCTGCTGCTTCTGGCTGAGAGCTTTCTATTAGCTGACCACTATTTCAGTAGTGGGTACCCAGGGCCATAAAACTACCATAAAACTAGCTGGCTAATTTAGAAAAAAATCCTAATAGCAGACAAAGGGAAGGACACTAGGACTATACACAAATCAAAACACAATGCACAACATGTTTTTGCAAATTCTGACTGTAGTACTCCTTTAAGTAAGAAATATATTTAAAAAGTGGACTGTGAGAGACAGAAGTCATTTTATTAATTGTATAGAGAAACAATAGCTTTGTTGTACACCTCAATGCCTAGGCAGCACACTTTTAAAAGCCAGAAATAGAAAAAATATTTCAGGTTATGTGAGACAACCACCAGGTATTATTTGTGTAGGGCTATGAAGCAACAGTCCTGTTGTACAACCCAGTTCTTGCATCACTTATTTAGTGTGGATAGTGGTGGTACTTGTATGGGGGACATGAGGACAGGATTAAGGAGAGAAAGATTAGGACAGGGGATCATCACTGGGATGGGGAAAAGGGAAAGCAGAGATTGTCATCATCAGATGTGGTACTGTATACCAGCACATACCGCTCTGCATCACAACGAGAGGCAGGTGACAGCAACTGACTTGGTTGCTTTGTTTCTAGATAAGGAAGACAAGAGGAGTGAACCTTCCTGACAGTTGTTCCAACAGCTATGGGGGAGCAGTCAAGGAAAGACTGCTGAGGATGTGTGTGTTTGGGGGAGGTGATTCTGAGGAAACCAGTGAAACATTTTATTTATTTAGTTTGTTGACGGTATGCACTAGACAAATCCTGCCTATTTTCAGGCACAACCCGGGGAGGGGATACAGATGAATGCCAACTGACCTTGAACCAGATTAAGCTGTTGGTGGTATTTTTAGTGAATGAGGAAATTTGGCCAGACATCGTGAAATTCCCACTGATCGGCCAGTAGGGGGACTTGCTGTAGACCTGTTCACTTGTGGTCAAACCTCTGAGGAGGACGGTCGCAAGGGAGCATGACGAGGCATGGTTTCAGTGGTAAAATGGGAGAAATTACAAGGATACCCGAACGCAGGTGCCCACGAGGATATGGATGATAAAGATATTTTTGTGTCAAAGGAGGATTTATTGGCTAAGAGGGAATTAAAAGGAGACCTTTCCAGTGGACATTTATTAGAGGACCGAGAACAGTGACTGGAACGTCAGTTATCAGAATTAACTCATGAATATAACAAGGTAAAAACAATTGAAATCGCATGTTATTCAGGATATACCTGTACATGGCATTCAGAGTGAGACTGTCATAGACAGCAAGATTGAGTTAGAGACTGCAGGAGCTGTTCTGCGCGTGATGATTCCGTGACTGTACAATCGGTGCACTCCTCTGAGGACTTTCTTGTGGCTGGCAGAGTTGAATCAGTATCGATTCAGTGCCGAGAACCTGCGCAAAACGTTCTATACCGAGTTGGATCGAAGTTGCTCCAGTCACTACGGTGATTTCGAGAGCCCCGTTGTGGTTGTTACGGAGTCCGAGGCCCGTTGCACCAAGACCACACACACCTTGTCCAGGAATGCAGGTTTCGTCTTCGTGCTCCTTATCCTGCGACATCTACAACATTGCCTACAGCAGAGGTAGTTGTAGTTTTCAAACTGAGCCATTTAATCAGACTGGAGTTTCTGAGTTTCGCTTTTGAACTGTAATGTGCCCCACGGAGATAGGGTGGGAGAGAAGGAAAGGAGAAGCGGGCAGCAGTGTTTTATGCTAAAAGGAATTTGGAGGGATTATCAGCTGAAGTAAAGACCTTGCCGTCAGTAGGTGTTTCTTCTACTCCCAAGCTGTGTTCCCGATGCATATAGCACTTAATGATCCTTGACTCCTGAAACGGCTTTAAGTGCGGCTGGATGGACTATGAACAGGGATTCATGGCACCCTACCCCGGATTGGGACCCCAAGTTGAACTTCTCTCAGAATGAACCTAACCTGGCAGCCTCATCTGCCTGATCCAGCTGTGGCCCCTGATAAGACTAGGGTGAAACAAGAGAACCTGGAGCTAGCCTCTAAGACTGACCAATCTAATCCTACTGAAATCTTAATAGATTTAAAATCTGAATCACCTATAAACCCTGTCCGAAAGGATACTGTAACTGAAAACCATTATTGTCTGAATTATTTTCCAAAATAAAAAGATACAGCTCCATCGAGGAATGCTGTAAGGTTTGTTACAAGGGAGGTTTAGAGACCCGCCCGATAGGCATTATGTGGGAAAAATCTTATTGAAAGACTCCTCCATTTCTCCCTAGGGAGGTGTTTGCTTTATAAATATCTCGGGGAGGACAACTTTGATGTTAGCTTTCGATCACCTCTGCCCTAGATTTAGTTTGGGAGCACTATAATCAATTAAAATTTTCTCCTCTCTGGACCCCCTTTAGTCATCCCTGACAAAACCTTTGATTAAGTTTGTGACTATTATGTTTAGAAATGAGGGGTTCACGTAGATGATATTCTGTATTGGCTTTCTCAGAAATGTGAGGTATTAAGCTCTCCAGAGGCCATTTTGGATGCCGAACAGTTTTGACTGGGATGGCGATTTAAGGTTAAACTTGCAATCTGAGACTGGCATCTCACATATTCCAAATTCTTTTTGTTAGGACGAGACAGGGGTGTCTGTTTCTATGCAGGGCAGCCCAGAGCCTGTTATAAATGTGGGTCTAGGACATATATCCAGTTCATGTGACAAACCTCGGTGTAAAACTGTGGGAATTAGGACATATTGCTTTTCAATGTGTGAATGCCACTAAATGTGATCTTTGTGAGGGAATAGGCCATGTTTTTTCAGAGTGCGAATGGGCCGCTAAGAATAAAACCTCTACTACTTGTCCAGACATTTTGATTCAGAAGGCCCAAGATTTAGCTATAGGTATAGTTTCTGGGAACTTAGTCCCCGAGGGGGAGTAGTTCTTTCGCCAGCAATCCTGAGCCAGAGTCTGCAGTGGTTCTTCCACTTGCAGTCTCTGATGTGTCCTTTCCTTCTATCTCCAGTATGTTATGCTAAACTACAGGAGATTCTTCCTCAAGGGATTGTTCCTCCATCATTACCTCAGTAAGATGGTCCTCTAGGATTTTTAAACCTGTAACCCCTCCTTCAGAAGGTCTGAGACCAGAAATTCTTTTGAAGTTTTATCTACTCCATGAGGTGATTCGGTCATGGATTGTCAAGATCCGGATTCCCAATCAGTGCAGAACAGCCCCTCGTGTGGTTCAGGAAGGCTATAAGAGCAAAAAGAAAAGAGGTGAAAAAAGATGGTTGAGGTTACCTTTTTGGGTTTTTGTTTTTTTCCTTTTTCTTTAAATGGCTCAATTTAAATTGGGTTCTTTAAACGCTCATAGTATTTTGAACTATAAAAGGCGACAGGTTGTGTATAATTATCTTCACAGTAATTCCTTAGATATTTGTCTAGTTCAGGAAACCTGGATGTATACTGCTGACCAAGCTAGGAATTTTCAAAGAGAATGGTGCTGGGGGCCTTCATATTGGTCCTTTGGGCAACACTCAGCTGATGGTTTAGGGTTTCTTTTTCATACGTATGAATTTTCTCTGTTGAAATTGATAGATCTTATTCCAGGGTGGCTGATGATATTGGATGGGGTTTGGAAGTCTATGTCTTGTCGTTTTATTAATGTCTATTGTTCACAATTGAAGGCAGAAAGAGTGGCATTATTTACTATTTCTGGTTACTTCCTTTGAAGTTTTCTTATATTCTTAAGTTTCCAATTGTGTGTTGAAAATAGGTGGAAAAGTTTCAGGGATAAGGAAAAAGATTTACTGTGATTCCCATGCATTACATGCATTGATAACTGAATCGGGTTGGTCATGGGTAGTAGCCATCAGCAAGGGGCAAAGCTTCTCTTATAAAAAAATGCATACATATCTACTATAGATTATATTTTTTATCAGATAATCTTCCCTTTCATTTTAATATGATCCCTGATTCTTTTCGGATCATTTGCTGCTACAATGTTCATTCTTTCTGACTATCTCCTCAGTGGAATAAGACTAGCTGGAAACTAAGTGCCCTTTATTACAGACTCCTGGGTGTCTAAAAGGTGGTCTCATTACTTAATGCACGAATTTCAGTTTCCTTTTATATGAGGATTTGGGAAACGGTGGGGTGACACTAAAGAGGATTTATGTCAGTTACTTAAAAACCAGGGAGGTCCAAGGCTAATTTGAGATTTTAAAGTATTTACAACTCGCAACAGTTATATTATTTAATTTCCTCAGCTAATACCTCAGAAATAAATTACTCAGCCCAAATACAAATGTTGAAACAACAATTACAAGAAGTACAGTATAGTAGGGCTAAAACCTCACAAGCTCTTTTTCAATTTGGTGTTAAAAACAACCACAGGGGGACCCTTATGAAGCTTTTAAGCAATTCAAAAATAATACGGCATTACTGGCACTGCTGAACAATGAAGGACAGTTGATAGATGATTTTAGTGGTTTACAAACAGATTTTACAGACTTACTTACTTTCTCATGCTCCTACAGTGCCCCCTAGTGATGAGGACATAAATCATTTTTTATCCAATACAATTTAAAGAATCTCAATTTGATAAATCTAGGTTAACTAAATCTATTACAAAATCAGAAATTATGGCAGCTATCAAATCACTTATATCTGGAACTTCACCAGGCATAGATGGCTTAACTTCTGAATTGTATAAAGCATTACCAGAAGAATTTTCTATATGTTTGGAATTAGTTTTTAATTTTTTTGTCAGCAATAACTTTTCCAGTTTGGTTCTCTGAGGGCTATTGATTTTTCTATATAAAACTGGAAATAAAACATTATTAGAAAATTGGAGGCGAATCACTATTCTGAATACAGATTATAAAATTTTAACAGGGATTTTAAATACTAGACTTAAGCAGTATGCGGTCACAGTACTTTCACCGTTTCAATATTGTGGACTCCTGGTAGGAAAATTCAGCAGGCACATATGATAATCGAGATTTAATTGAACTTATGGGCCAATCACACAAATCAGGTTGTATTATATCGTTAGATCAATGTAAGGCCTTTGATAGAGTCTATCACCCATTTTTGTTCCTTATGCTCCAGCATTATGGGTTCCTGACACCTTCATAAACTGGATTAAATTATTATATTCAGGGACTGTTGTTCATCCTATTCTACAGCGTGCATTGGGGAGGGTATCCAGGTTTCTACTGAGGTACGGCAGGGATGTCCATTGAGCCCTTTGTTATATTCCTTTGTGATAGATACTTTGATCCAATCTATTTCACAGAGGCCTAAATGGGAAGGGATTTTGGGGCCTCCCTTTAAGGAACAACTTTATATTCAGGCCTATGCTGACGATCTTTGTGTATTTTTTCAAGTTTAGAACAAGTGGAGATATTTTAGACCATATGAAGTATTTTTCTATGGTGTCCAATTCAAAGATTCAAAGAGAAAGAGCCAGGGTCTATTCATTGGGGTGGGGAGTCTTTGGATGTAATTATTCAAGATCTCCTATTTCATCTAAGCCAATTAAAATATTAGGGCTATTGTATGGTCTTCAAAATTTGCCTACCTTGAATTGGGAAAAGGATTTAGCTTCGATAGAAGGGAAAATTAATCGGTGGAAACATTGGAAAATTTCAAAAATTAAAAGGATACAGATAATAAAAAGTTTATCATCCCTAGTTTACTATATACTGCAAAGGTGTTTCCATTACCAGTTGAATTGGAAACATGTATATATACTTATTTTTTCAAATGCTGTGGGAAATAGGCTCAACCCAATAAAAAGACAATATACATACCTTGGGAAAAAAAGGGGTCTTGGGATATTGGATCCAGTTACGTTTTTGCTACACTTTTTTAGCACAGAATGTCCATATCGGATTATCATCAACACTGGCTTTATATGGGGTATTACTCAAACATGTTCTGAGTCCTTATATTAGAACATGGCAGGTATTGCCATCTAAGCTTTTCAGTAAACTGTGTCTTCCACAATATTTTGTGCCTGTAGCAAAAAAACTTTTTAAATGGGGGTTGACTACCCAGGTGGTGAAGAACAGTAACAGTTTACAACTTTATGAAATAGTGATGTCCTCGCTCTATCCACCTGAACCAGCCTTTAAGAACTGCCCTCAATTATGATTAAAGTGTTCTTCAGAAATTAAATAATCCCAGGTTACCAGAACATATGTGGGAGTTAATTTGGCTTTTGGTATATGGGAGAATAAATGTTTGGGGTAATGCAAAACATAAAGCAATAAATGAAAGACTTTGTCCTTACCTTGGGTGTATTTCTCAAGAGGAATCAATGGAGCATTTTTATTCCACTGTTCCTATGCCAGTTCTCTTTGGAAATTCTTATCTGCACGATGGAATATGGGATGGTTACTGCTTATGAACTATGACATGTTAATTTTAGGTTATTACCCTCAGTTAGGGAGACAGTATAATTATGATACCTGGATAATATTCTGTTGTTGTTTAACGTATTATTTATGGCAGGCTAGATGCCAGTGGGTTATATACCAGAAAATGATGTCTTATGATACTGTGGGATTATTGATTCAGGGGCAATGGAAAGGGTATTTCAAAATGATTGTGATCATGCTACTACTAGGAAGGTAATTAATTGGTGGAAGGGTTTCACGAGGTTTATTAAATATAAAAAGGTAATTTTGCAAAATATGGGTGGGTGAGGGGTGGGTTGTTTATGATTACATTTGTTTTTCTTTTTACTTTTATCTTTTATTACTGATTGTGTGACTAAACACAGTTTTTTTTGACTTTGTTGTTATACTGTCATAATGATTGATATTGTTTTTTAATTTTTGGTTTTCATTTATTATTTGGTGTGATTTAATACTCTTTGTATTATTTTCTTGTTGTTTTTGATGTTCTTATAATAAAAATTCCCTACTCTTTTCGATAAGTGCCATGGGATCTTTAACATCCACCTGAACTACCACCAATCCAGGCAGATGGGACCTCGGTTTAACGTCTCATCTGAAAGACAGCACCTCAGAGTGCAGCACCCTCTCATGCTGCACTACAGTGTCAGTACTGGGATATTAACCAAGTGCCATATGTGGGAACTGAACCCACAGCCCTCTGATCTCCCAGCCTCAGAGGCGAGTGTGCTACCTACTGAGCCACTGACACTGCTTGACATAAGTAAAAATAAGTAGAGGGATGTTGATGGCAGCAATGATGATGCAACAGATGCTCTCTGGAACCACAATCCCAAAACAGCAAAAGTCAACAAGTGTACATATGACAAGTATCTGATCCTACTACTCAGCATAGGTTAAATGTCCTAAAATGTGTGGTCACACTGACACCAATATGGTGGGCAAACTCCCAGGCCAAGATGTCCCAAAAATTTAACAAGTTGCACCAAGCCACACAATTAGAGAAAGCAGGTGAAGAGCCACGATCCACCACAACAAGTTACCACTGTCCATTCAAATCCTTTGTATGGGACTGTTTCATTATTGATCTGTTGGATGAAACTCAGGCAATATGCCTACTGCGCCAGACATATGTCTACCATGATAGAAGAGGATCACATCTTGACACTGGAGAGCAGTACACCCACCTTAAACTCAATCATCTCTTGATCTGAGCAAAACACTAGAGCAGGGCTGATGAGGTACTATGAGGACCTGTTATCCATCAAAATACACAGTCAGGAAGCGTAGAAGAGGAAGAGAATGGATGGGGAGAAATGTGATACAGGTAGTATTGGTAGCTTTAGTGCTACTGGCACAGCAGAGAAATTTTGGGAAAAATTACCTCAATTTTGTCAAAACAAAAGAGTCACCTTTGGGTGGTATTGGCTGTCCACGGTCATGTACTTCTGGTAGGAAAGCAGTGAAAAACCCAGCTAAGGTTACAAAATGTTATTTCATCATCCAACAAACTGCAATGATTGTACATTTGTAAAGATGCCTATATTCACACAGCGTCCATGGAACTTAATACCACAGCAGAAATGTTCACTGTTGATCTCTCGCCATACACTTTGTGGAAAATCCAGGCTTCAGAAACCTGATGGCAAATACTTGTCCCAAATGGGAAGTTCCTTTGTTAACACATTTCTCAGACTAGGCTGTGCCTTAACTAAGAATACATAGAACATAGAAACATAGAATCTGACGGCAGATAAGGACTGCTTGGCCCACCCAGTCTGCCCATTTCCCTACCTAATGGATAAGCTACAGATCCTAGTTAACCAACAGCCTACTTCTTCCTAACCCCCCAGAATTGCCTTTATGACTGTCCCATGCATGCTTGAATTCCACCACTGTTTTTGACTCCATAACCTCCTTTGGAATGCTGTTCCACACATCCACAACCCTCTCTGTGAAAAAATACTTCCTTACATTACCTCTGAGCTGCCCCCCATCTTCAAATTGTGCCCCTTGTTCTTGCACACCTCTTTTTCTGAAAGATGCTACCCTCTTGGGCTTAGTTGTTTCCTTGAGGTACTTCAAAGTTTCTATCATGTCCGCCTCTCTCTCCTTTCCTTGAGGCTATACATATTAAGCTCCTTAAGTCTCTCTACATATGTCTTCTGGTGCAGACCCTGCACCATTTTAGTTGCCTTCTTCTGGACTGCCTCTATCCTGTTTATGTCTTTGCAGAGATTGGGTCTCCAGAACTGCCTGCAATATTCCAGATGTGGTCTCACCAGCTGTCTGTACAGAGGGATAACGACTTCCTGTTTTCTACTGGTGATGCCTCTTTCTATGCATCCCAGTATCCCCCAGCCCTCCTTACTGCCCTCTCACATTGCTTGCCCACCTTTAGGTCATCTGATATGACTACCCCAGGTCCCTTTCCATTTTTGTTGTTGTTAGTATCTCACCCCATTGTGTACTCTTCCTCTGGGTTTTTGTTTCCCAGGTGCATTACCTGTACTTCTTAGCATTGAATCTAAGCTGCCATACATTTGACCATTCTCCAACCTTGCCAAGTCCCTTCTCATCCTTTCCATCCCACCTTGTGTATCACCTCTGTTGTAGATCTTTGTGTCGTCTGCAAAGAGACATACTTTTCCTTCCAGTCCTGTACTGTTGCTTATAAAGACATTGAAGAGGACCGGTCTTAGTACTGAACCCTGATGTACCCCACTAGTAACCCCATTCTTCAGAGTGGACTCCATTTACTATTACCCTCTGTGTCCTGTTCTCCAGCCAATTCTTTACCCAGGCTACCATCTTGGGACCCGCTCCCAGGCTGGTTAACTTGTATATTATTCTTTTGTGTGGGACTGTGTCTAATGCCTTGCTTAAGTCTAGGTAGGCCATCTCCACAGCCCCTCCCTGATCTACTACTTTAGTCACCCAGTCAAAGAAATTGATTAGATTCATCTGACATGACCTTCCCACTGTGAATCCATGCTACCTTGGGTCCTGTGCCCTCTGGCCTCTAGATACGTGACAATTCTTTCCTTCAGAAGCGATTCCATCATTTTCCCTATCTCTGAGGTTAAACTAATAGGTCTGTAGTTGCCTGCTTCTGCCCTGCTCCCACTTTTGTGAAGTGGAATCACATCTGCCCTCCTCCAGCCCTCAGGTACCACCCCATCCTCCATGATTTGTTAAAGAGGGTAGTTAGCGGTGTCACTAGTTCTACCCTTAGTTCTTTACAATTCCGGGAATACTGTTGTCTTGCCTGTCACGTGCTTTTCACACTTGGTAGCTGACACAATTCATAATCTTCTGCAGTCTGGATTAAAAAGAAAAACAATTTCCCCCACCCATCTTCTTCAGTGTGAGTGTGCATGCTTGCAGCGGTCCTGGGAGGGACACCAAGCAGCATGTTTTCACCCATACTACCAGTGATTCCTCCACCAAGCCTCTGCCAGGTATCACTCTGTGAACGATGCTACATTGAACCCTCCTTGGGAGGACAACATCCACTGTGAATCCTCACTGTCTGCCTCTTCTGATGTTCTGGCTTTGTGGTGTGAACCCAGTGTGCTAGAGTGGTCCACCATCACTCTGCCATGGGGCCAGCTCTTGCGCAGCTATTTCCGTTAAGGAACTGCTTATCGTGAGGCTCATCGGGCAGTGCTCACACACAATCTTATTAAAAGTAAGTTTTTTCTCAAATAGTTTGAATCAAATGATACTATTACTGAAACAGGGCAGATTTTAGTAGCTGAGAATGAAGTGTTTGATAAAAAAATGATGTTCATGGAGGAAACAAACCCAATAATGCAATTTTTATACCTTTGTATTGAGTGCTGTTAGGCTGCTCCAATCAGCCCCATTCAATGGCTCCCCCAGCCCTGTCACCTACTTTCTGCAGGACATATCCCACCGCTTGTCTGGGTCTACTACATGGTGGGTGGGTGGGGAGCGGAAGTGCCATGGGCAGTTGTGAGGGTGAGAGTGCCATCACGTTGACTGGGTTTTGTTTCCTCTGAGTTTTCTCCATTCCAGGTCTCACTTGCAGTGGTGCACATGCTTATGCATGGCACGCTGTCAGTGTCTACATCAGGACCCTCTGCATGTGGTGTTTGGTGCTGTACTACTCTGCCTCTACTAGTCTGTAAGCATGCAGCAGTATACACTGTCCCAACCCCAAAAGGAGGTGAGCTGTCTATGGGATGTTTGATTCTACATCCACTGGCCAGTCCCTGAGTTATCTGCCTCCACTTCTGAACCTGAGTCGCTGCAAAGCAAGTGGTATTGCTACTGCTATGCTACCAGGCCAGCACTCTTTTATACAAAAATAAATGCAAATAACAACTGGACATTCATGCACAACTTGGCTGGGTTTTCATCTCAGGTATCTGATGACATCAGAGACGTCTAACACATTGCTATTGAGATCCCTATGATGACATCAGAACCCATAATGGAAACATAGCTTGTTGTGCATGGTTGCCCATGCATTATTCCACATGTATACAGTATGTTGTTGTCCCAGTCCAGTTCTTGGTGAGCAGGCTTCCACACTGAGTGTTGTCACTCAGCTACTTTTTAGCGCTGGAAGTCATTACAAAAAAGTAATGACGTCTCAATAGAAGATCTTATTTGAAATACAGATCTCTTGAATTTGGACAAACGAAATGTTGCAAGCAGAACAACTGCCTTCATTTAAACTGGCTCTTTGTCTAAGAGAACTACACTTCTTTTATTGGTTTTGACTTCATATACTTAAATTACCATTCCCAGGATTACCCTTTTCCCTGCTATCTTTATCCACTTCAGATTATCCCAAAGGTCACTCAATCAATATGGCTTAATGATCTCTTTTTGTGTACAATCGATAATGGGAGACCCTAGTTTGCATACAATTTCTTCTGACTGAAATATCATATCATAATATATCAAGCAAGAATGTAACCTTCTGGTTTTGAACATTAATAAAAACTAACTTGTAACTGGAACATACGATTCAAGAGACAGGAAAGATCAAGTGGTCCATCTAGTCTGTCCTTCTGCCATTGCAGCAGGAAACTGTATCGCAGCACAAAAAGGGCCCAGGTTCATTACATTATTAAATAATATAGGCATGAGTTGCTTGTCTGTCTTTAGCTATCCTCACAGGATGCACTTGAAAAGATTACAGGCCTTCTCAAAGAACTTTTTGGAAACATTTGTAAAATTAAACATTTCTTGGATGCAGAGGAAAGTCACAAAGCCAGCGTGGCCTGGATCCCGTAATACAACACACGTTAGAAGCCCAGTATAACCTGAAGCAGTACGCACTATAAAGAGAAAATTTCAACAAAATGACTCACTCACCACATGTATATAAAATATATTCAAAGAATAAATGCAGCAATCCTTCCTTATCACTAAAGCACCAACAAACATTTCATGAGGTAAATCACTCTATCAGGGTGGTTAATGTACTGGATAAAGAACATAATAAAACATAATGAAACAATATCCATTTACACCTAATATTGAGTTGTGCCACATCCATTTTTGGATTCAAATATAAACCTGTTACACGTAGAATATATAGTACTAATTTTCATGCAAGTTGCTGCTATATCGTGCAAAACTCTATAAAACATATATTCTAGGGTCTGTGCTTTAAACAGTATCAGGGTGATTGACATACAGTCCATTTGAAATTCTACTTGATCGGTAGCATGTAGAAAACTTGGGGTAATTTTAAAATAAATGTATGGGCTGCAAACAGCATCACAAAGTTATTTACACTAGGTAATAAAGAACAGACCCCAATGAATGTGAGGTATATCAGGTGACCCTGATCTGGTTCACATAAGTACATATTGTATGTTACCTATGTAATTTTCACTGTCTCTACAATTTATTGTTACTAGTATGTTATATCCGTTTCCTCCTCCCCAGGACACATCTGGAATCGAAGGTAGTCTACTCAGTATGTCTTTCCTGGTAAAACTTTTAAATAAATAAATAAATACAGTGGGCTTGATTCTCAAAGCCCATAGACTGACACTAGGTGCCTGCATCAAATATAAATGGCTAGTGGCACCCTGCATCAAACATGAACCCTGAGCTAGTCACAAAAGCAACTTGCATCAAACACAGGCTGCATGCACCAAAGGGGAATTGCACCAGCTGTGTGCCACATAATGGGCTGTGGCATGGCACTAGGGGGCTTGTGGCGAACGTAGGCTGCCATATACCTGAAAGTGGGATTCATAAAACTCTCCCAGAGGAGAATTTCTAAATGCCCTTACACCAGCCAAGGCTGGTCTAACAGTATTTAGACATATCCCTCTGGAGAGTGTTTACCTCTCTGCAATGTGCTGTGATCCCCTCCTGATCCCAAGTCATTGCTATAATAATATAGATGAATACTCCCTTTCCTGGTGATCTAGTGGCCCTGATCCCCATCCCTGAGGATATTATAGCTCCCTGGTGAGAGCATGCCTTCCCAATCCCTAATGTCTCTATGATATTAATATTAAACACTCCCCTGATGAGAGCATCCCCAATCCCTGATGTCACCCCTTTGTACAAATACAGTAACATCCCATTCCATGGTAATCTAGTGGCCGCCCTCCTGATCCCTGAAGTCACCATTGTAATACTGTAGATGTTTATTTCCCTGGTGGTCTAGTGGACCCCCAACTTCGATCCCCAATGATGTCTGTTATGCATATGGAGATGAATACCACCTTTCCCTGGTGATCTAGTGGCCTGCCACCCCAGCAGGTAGTGTCCACCACCCAGCTCCCCCATCCCATAACAGAGCCAGCATGAGCATGGGCACAACCCTCCTCTCACCTCCGTGGCTGGTGCTGATTGAACTGTGATTTACCTGGTATACATGTACCATGAGACTGCGTGAACAGGGACCGGTGCTGGTAGTTCTGTTTTCAATGCTGTTCAATATACAGGTACATGAACAGCTCATTCCATTTCCAGAGACACAATTGAGTTTACATGTACATCTCTGGAATACCAGCAATGGATGCAAAATTAAGGTGAGCATGCTCGGTACTTGCAGTTTTGGGTTGGCAGAGAGGACCTATTAAAAGCACATGAAACATAGAGACATAGAATTTGATGGCAGATAAGGACCCTGGCCCACCTAGTCTGCCCATTTCCTACCTGATGGATAAGCTGCAGATTCTATATAATCAACAGCTACTTCCTCCTACCCTCCACTAGAATTGCCTTATGCCTGTCCCATGCATTCTCGAATTCTCCGCTGTTCCTGACTACACAACCTCCTCAGGAAGGCTGTTCCATGCATCCACAACCCTCTCTGTGAAAAAATACTTTCTAACATTACCTCTGAGCTGTCCCCTCTATCATAAAATTGTGCTGCCTTGTTCTTACACATCTCTTCTTCTGAAAGATGCTACCCTTTTGTACTTTGTTAATTACCTTGAGATACTTGAAAGTTTCAAGCGAGAGAAAAATAAAGCACTGGGGTGGGGTGCAGGTTCAAAAACTTTACCGTCTATAAGATTTGTTAGAACCACACTCTCCACTCAACAGACAGCCGCAAACCTGTTATTGATGCTTATAAAAACAGTTTATTCCATCTTGTCACAAAGAACAGGTAACAAGTAACAGCGCAGTGGTTGTTATTGGGACAATCTTATGTTTCACCCTGCCATCAGGGCTTCATCAGAGATGTCTGTTTGAGTGGAGAGTGCGGTTCTTAACAAGTCTTATACTTGAAAGTTTCTATCATGTCCCTCCTCTCCTCCTTTCCTCAAGGGTATACATATTAAGCTGCTTTAGTCTCTCCTCGTATGTCTTCTGGTGCAGACCCTGCACTATTTTGGTTGACCTCCTCTGAACAGCCTCCACTCTGTCTATGTCTTTGCAGAGATGGGATCTCCAGAATTGCACGCAGTACTCAGATGGGGTCTCACCAACTGTCTGTACAAGGGATAACAACTTCCTGTTTTCTACTGTTGATGCCTCTCCTATGCATCCCAATATCCCCCAGCCCTCCTTACTGCCTTGACACATTGCTTGCCCACCTTTAGATCATCTGATATAATTACTCCTAGGTCTCTTTCAATTTTTTGTTGTTATTAACTCACCCTCGATTGTGTACTCTTCCTCTGGGTTTTGTTTCCCAGATGCATTACCTTGCACTTCTTTGCATTGAATCTGAGCACACATATTTGACCATTCCTCCAACCTTGCCAAGTCCTTTCATCTTTCCACCCCACCCTGTTGCAGATCTTTGTGTCATCTGCAAAGAGACATACTTTTCCTTCTAGGTGCTCTCCAATATCACTTATAAAGACATTAAAGAGGACTGGTCCCAGTGCTGAACCCTGCAATACCCGTTAGTTACCCTCCTTTCTTCACTGTGGACTCCATTTACCTTTGCGTCCTGTTGTTCAGCCAGTTTTTATCCAGGCTACCACCTTGGGACCCACTCCAAGGCTGGCTAACTTGTATATTAATCTTTGTATGAGACTGTGTCAAATGCCTTGCTAAAATCTAGGTAGGCCATTTCCACAGCCCTCCCTGTTCTATAGCTTTGGTCACCCAGTCAAAGAAATCTAGGAGGTTCATCTGCAATGACCTTCCTGCTGTGAAACCATGCTGCCTTGGGTCCTGTGTCCCACTGGTCTCTAGGTACTCAACAATTCTTTCCTTCAGAAGTGATTCCATCATTTTTCCCTATCACTGAGGTCAAACTAACTGGTCTGTAGTTTCCTGCTCTGCCCTGCTCCCACTTTTGTGAAGTGGAATCACATTTACCTTCCTCCAGTCCTCAGGTACCACCCCATCCTCCCATGATTTGTTAAAGAGAATAGTCAGTGGTGTTACTAGTTCTATCCTTAGTTCTTTAGAATTCTTGGATGAATCCCATCAGGCCCCATTGCTTTGTCCACCCTCAGTTTCAAGAGTTCTTTCAAAACCCTTTCTTCTGAGAATGAACTGGTATCGACCCCCCTATTCAGAGTTTCTCTCTTGTTTGGTTTAGGTACCTCCCTCTCCTCTTCCGTTGTGAATACTGAGCAGAAATATTCGTACAGTATCCCTGCTTTTCACTGTCACCCTCTGCCCACATTCCCTCACCTTTATTAAGTCTCTGTATCCCTTCCTTGGTCTTTCTTCACTCCCTAATGCACCTATAAAAGGTTTTATCCCCTTCTTAGCAGAGTTGGCTATCTTTTCCTCAGTTTGTGCCTTTGCTATTCTGACTACCTTCCTTGCCTTGTTCTGTTTTAACTGATAAAGTTCTCTGTCCTGCTCCTTCTGTGTTTCCTTATATTTCCTGAATGCTATTCTTTTCTTCCCTTCCACCTCTTTTGAGAACCATAGTGTTTTTTTTCCTTTATTTTGTTTTGTTGATTTGCTTCACACAAAGGCTTGTTGCCTCTCACGATGGCTGTTTTGATTATTCCCATTGTTCCTCTACCCTCCTTCTTGCCTGTTTGCTAGTGCTTTTCTGAGGCACTCTCTCATTTTCCCAAAGTCAGCCTTCCTAAAGTCCAATACTCTTGTTTTTGTATGGCTTGACTCTATGGCTATGTTTATTGTGAATCACACTGTTTGGTGGTCACTTGTTTCCAGATGGCTACCCACTTCTAAATCTAAGATCATTTCTCCTTCCCTATTTGAGAGATTGTTCCTTCTGAGTGGGTTCCAACACTAGCTGTCTGAGGCATGCCTCCTGTAGGACATCAAGAATGACCCTGCTCTTGGATGTGCCTGCAGCAAAGGTACTCCAGTTAACATCTGGCATTCGGGTCCCCATCAACAATATCTCCCCTTTTCTGCCATTTAAGGATGCCTTCTATCATTTCCTTGTCCATTTCCTCCCTTGAGATGGGGGTCTATACACACACGTATTGTGGTGCCATTTCTGTCTCCAGGGTGACCCATAGTGACTCATCAACTTCCTGTTTACTCTTTAGTTCTGTAGCTTTAATCCTTTCCCTTATATGAGAGCTACTCCTCCTCCTCTTATACACACTCTGTCCCTCCTGTAGACTGTGTATCCTGGTATGTTGACATCCCAGTCATGGTTCTCTGTGTACCATGTTTCTGTGACTGCCACAATATCCAGGCATCCCTCTTCCATCAAGGCCACTAGTTCAGGGATCTTGTTACACAGACTGCGGCATTGGTACTCATTGGTACTCATCATCTTCCATTTTTTATGGCCTTAACCCTTTTAGCTCCATCCCTGTCCTTACTGCCTTTTTCTGCATGTACCCTGTCCTGCTCCCTACTGACTTCTCTACCTTGGTGTTTACCTCTCTAACTACTGTGTTTTGTGGGGGGTGGAGGCTGGGCTTTCCCTGCTCCTTTTCAGTGCCTCCCCCTTGGCTAGTTAAATGCTTGCCAATGGCACATTTAAACCTATCACCCTAGGCACAAGAGTGCTAGACTTCAGGAAAGCCGAATTTGGGAGGATGGGGAAGTGGTAAAGGTACCTGGCCAGAATTCAGTCTAGTATGGACACTAACCAGAGGTGGGAGCTCATAAAGCTGGGGATAGTGGAGGCAACAAAACTGCAAAGCCCAGAGCAAGAAGGCTGAGCTAAGAAACCGAGCTGGTTGAGCAAGGAGGTCATGGAAAGGTAAGGAGAAAAAGAGCTGCCTTTAGGAAGTACAAGAAAACAGGGAGGGGAGGACAGGGAGGAGTACTTGACAGAATCGAAGGAGGTGGCAAGGGCAGTTAGGGGAGCCAAAGCATCTACGAACTCAGGCTGGCACAAAGCATTAAGAAGGGAGAAGGACTCTTTAAGTACATCAGGAGAAAAGGAGCTGTAAGGACCACATAGTAAGGATTAAGAAGGAGGGGTTGGGTGGAAGCAGGGTGCGATAAGGCAGAAGCACTAAATGAGTACTTCTGCTCAGTATTTACTAAAGAAAAGAGGGGGTGACACCCAAGGTGGGAGAAATGGCAGAAGCGGGGGAGTGGTGACAGATGGGGAAATCATGGAGGGCAGAGTTCAAGAGGGTTTGAAGGCACAGAGGGTGGACAAGGTGCCAGGCCCAGATGGCATCCACCCAGGGTACTGAAGGAGCTGGCAGAGGTCCTTGCAGGACCTTTGGCGAACCTATTTAATGCCTCACTACATTTGGGGTGTGTACCTCAGGACTGGAGGATGGCTCATGTGGTGCCCCTCCACAAGAGTGGCCCCAAGGATGAACCTGGAAACTACAGACCAGTGAGCCTCACATCCATCATGGGTAAGCTAATGGAGACTATCCTGAAGGAGGCTGGTGGCCCTCCTAGAGGCCAAATGACCACAGGACAGCAGACAGCATGGCTTCATACATGGCAGATCCTGCCAAACCAACCTGGTCGAGTTCTATGACTGGGTAACTAGGCAACTGGACAAGGGCCATGCAGTGGATGTCCTGTATCTGGACTTCAGTAAGGCATTCGACTCGGTGCCACATGGAAGGCTGGGAAGGAAGTTAGTAGGCACAGGGGCGGGTGCAAAGCTGGTGAGATGGGTAGGAAACTGGCTTCAGGGAAGGCAACAGAGGGTGGTGGTGGGTGGGAGCTCTCACACCCAAGGGCAGTGATGAGCGGTGTTCCACAGGGCTCGTGTTGGGACCAGTGTTGTTTGGGATATTCATTGCAGACATATCATGGGACATCAAGAGCAGATCAGTCTGTTTGCTGATGATACCAAGGTAGGTGCAGTGATGGATGACCTAGGGGTTGGCAGGAGTTGCAGGATGATCTGGCAAAGCTTGAAACCTGGTCAGACACCTGGCAACTGGGCTTTAATGCCAAAAGTGCAAGGTGCTGCATTTTGGGATGAAGAACCCAAGGAGGAGTTACCAGCTAGGGGGTGCAGCTAGCCCAGACAGAGGAGGAGAAGGATCTGGGTGTGCTCATTACAGGGTCAATGAACAACTCGGCACAATGTAGGAAGGCAGCTGCAAGGCCAACAAAATTCTGGGTTGTCTTGCAAGGGTATATCCTCGAGGAGGGATAAGGTGATTCTGCCACCGTATAGGTCATTAGTTAGACCACACCTGGAGTACTGCATGCTGTACTAGCACCCGTATCTGAAGAGGGACATTAAGTTACTGGAGGAGTGCAGTGCAGGGCAACAAAGATGATCAAGGGGCTGGGGACTTATCATACGAGAGGAGGTTGAAGAGTTGAACATGTAATCACTGGAGGAGAGGAGGGACAGGGGTGACATGATAGAAACCTTTAAATACATGAAAGGAATAAACAAGATGGGTACAGAAGGGCTGTTCAAAGTAAGGGAGGGAGGGCCACCAGGGGCCATGATATGAGACTGGAGGAGGAAGGTTCAGGAGGGAGACGAGGAGACACTTTTTACAGAGAGGGTGGTGGCTGGGTGGAATCGTTACCTGCAGAAGTGGTATGCAGTAGAACAGTGGACTGCTTCAAAAGGGATGGGACAGGACAGGGGGTTAATGAGAGGAAGGTGGAAGGGAGGGCAGCTGCAGAATAAGGGTGCTAGCTGCACATTCGAGCAGACTTGATAGACCTCTAGGCCTTTATCTGCTGGCAAATTTCATATGGTCATATGATCCTGGCCCCTCACCGACAGATACAGACCATCGTGCCAGTATAGGCCTGCATCCCTCTGGGTGGCTCCCCAGTCCCCAAAGAAGCCAAAACCTGAGCTCCACACCAGTTTTTCAACCATTCATTGAATCCCATAGTGTGGAATACCCTAGCATCATTCTTGCCATAGACAGGCATGCCTCGGGAATGATCTGGAAAATGCCGTTTACATGTGGAACACATTTGGGTTCTACAGGCTTGATTCCTGTAGACACACATCGTTCAACCAGGTTAGAAACAACCTGGTTAGAGCACCAGTTGGATTTACATGTATCTGTAAACCACGAGTTTTGCTTCGATTCCCATTTTTCAGTGCTCCAACCGGGTTACAGCACACATGTAAACGTAGCAATTGAGTGCTGTACTGTATAGGTATATGCATTGAGTACACTATACAGTATAGCACCTCGATACACTATACAGTACAGCACTCAATGACAGTTCAGTCTCGTTGGCTGTGGAGGTGAGAGGAGGGCTGTGCCAGTGCTGGCTCTCTTACAGGATGGGGGAGTAGGGTGATGGGTACTACCTGCAGGGGGGGGTGGGGGCCACTAGATCACTAGGAAAGGTGGCATTCATCTCTATGTGTATAATGAGTTTCATTGGGGGTTGGGGTGGGGGTCTGCTAGATCACCAGGGACAGGGGTATACATCTATATTATTACAATGGTGACTTGGGGTCAGAGGGGGGCCACTAGATCACCAGGGAATGGGGTATTAACTTTATTTGTACAAAGGGGTGACATCAGGGATTGGGGAGGGGATGCTCTCAACAGAGAAATGTTTAATACTACTATCATCGGGGACATCGGGATCAGGAGGGGATACTCTCACCAGGGAGTTATTTTTAACAATTTCCTTGGGGACAGGGATCAGGAGGGGTCACTAGTCACAAGGGACTAGCTAGAGTGGCACACAGCTGCCCCACAGCTTGCGGTACATCTGCAGGATGTGCCATCTGTTTGGTGCAGTGCCAGGGTTGCCACAAGCTGGGACTTTGCCGCTGGGATCCGAACCCTGCCCCATAGAGAATCAGGCACAGGGTCCCTGCTGCACCGAGCATTAATGCAAGATGCCTTTGGAGGCAGCTTGCATTGATCCAAGGGCTCTTTTAGACACAACTTCTCCCTTATCAGCTGTAACTGGGCTGGACTCCCTTCCTGCCTAGCCCCAACAGCTGCCAGCTCTAGGTGTTTTGAGGCCCATATCCCTTCACAGATGTTCTTACTGCATTGATGCTCAAAAGTGAGTGGACTCTGGCAGCTTGTTCACTTATTTTCTTTGTATTCTTTGGTAACCATGTAAGGCCCACTAGACACAAGGCCTGTTTTCTGAGTTAACTTAGTAGCATTAGATTAAGTGACTTGCACAGGGTCACACAGTGGAGGTGTGGGAATCAAGCCTAGGTCTGCTGGATGTACCAAGCTCAGTCACAGCTTGTTACTCTAATCTCTAGGCTATGCTGCAGCTTATCCAGGCCCATTTAATACTACACAGTGGTCACCTAACCTGTGAATCAGATTCAAAACATACTACAAGCATTTAAGGAAATAAACCGTAATGCTGATTCTGGTATTTCCTCTTCTGACTAAGCATCATCTGATTCAGAAAAAGAATTGCACAAGATCAAAAGAAAAATAACCCTAGACAAAAAAGTGATTCTGATTCAGAAAGAGAAATACTTGGGAAATATAAGAAAAGCATAGGACTGAACAAAAGGGGGTTCCTCTGTACCTCAAGCTTTTATTTATTTAATTATTTGAAAAGGCTTCACCAGGAAAGGCAACATGAGCTGTAAACAGCTTGTTTCCAGAAGCATCCTGGGGAAGGGTTATGTAGTGGGGATCAAGCAAAACATTATAAAGCATAATAAAAATAAACATAATAAAATAACATAATAAAAAACATAATAATGTAACCCTCACCCCTGCCTTTTGCCAAAACGACAGGTGGCATGCTGTTGAAGCTGACAGCAGTACCTGGTGGGGACTGGGTTCGGGAGGATGAGGTTACTCGGCACAGGAGGACCTAGGTTTGGCTACTCTGCACAGGGGCACCCAAGTAAATCCGAACACAGGAAGCAATAACTGTAATGTCCAGAACCAGGAATGGGATTCTTCAGTGTGGCTTTTATTCACATCCAAGCTGAACAAACAAAGCATAGACGAACCCCACGGAGCTACATTTCCTGGTAATGCAGATTAGAGATAACAGAACACTTTATCACTATTTCCAGCCCTCAGGCTCTAAACCCACCAGGCACACAGCCCGGACTTGCACGCAGCTTTGGGTACACAGCCTGACTTGTACACACTTGGGTTTTCCCCACTGGCCCGGCTCCACCACGGCCACTTGATCCGCGGTCCATTGGAAGAATGAACCAATTATCCTGTTGTGGCTCCCCACACTACACTAGAGTTCTGTAATTCCTAGAGAACATTTTCCTTACAATCCCACATCTGGGTACTTCATCACTGGCCAAGTGCCTGAGGCAAAGTAGAAAACCACAGAAGAAATTCAGAGGTGGACCTGGTCACTAAAGATGGGGGGCCACCCACCTCCAGCTTCCACACAGCCCATACCCCCATTTCTCTGAAAACTGAACAATTCGTTTACTGAACTTTCAAATGTAGATTAAAGGTAGACGTCTGTCACATCACTCTACATATTATTTGCTAGCCCAACAAACTCTGGAACTTGAAACTACTTTTAACTTGCTTAGCCCATTTCTCTAGGCTTCCCAATATTTAGTAGTTTAATTCCCACATAGTCACACAAGTCCCAGGGTGAAAACATATGCACTTTTAGCCAGAGCAGACACTCACTCTTATGTTGCAATTGCCCCACAGGCGACTCACAAATCTTCTTTTCTCCCAAATAAATACTGGAACGAACAGGCAGCTTTTCCTCCACAAGCAGAACTAGGGATTGCCCCAGAAATCTGCAGGAAACCTTTCACCCCCCAGAGGGAGGGGGGCACTGAGACCCCAAAACAGCGGTCTCCATCACTTCAGTAATCTTTGTGTCTCTCTTTAAGGTGGAGACACACGCCCTATTTACTTAAAAGTAGCCCTCTGTCAGGGCTGAGGCTCCTAGAGCCTTCACTGAGCTGCTTTACCAGCAAGCTCTCAACTTCTCAAACACTCACTGAAGACAAACTGAAGACTGACTTCAAAACTCCCAACGTTCTAACTAACTCCCTTTGCTGCAGATTCCAATGTGGCTCATGCAGCCTCAAAAGTTCTATTGGTGATGTCATCCCTCAGTCTCAGCTGAGATTGAGAATAGAGTGAGACAGTGTGAAACCCATTTAACTGGGTTTCACAAGCTGCCTTCCTGCCTACCACTAGGTCTTACTGAGATTCTAGTAACCCCGGTAACAAGGGGTTACACTCGCCTTGACCAGGAAATTGACTGTCCGCAGGTCATTATTTACCTGGCCTTAGGCCCATCCCACCCTATGTACTATCTGCGGAGGGGTGATCAGGCCCCTCATACCATGTGCAAGCACAGGCAGGCAACACTAAGGGCCTAGAGGCCTTTAGCTGACATATCAGTCTCTACACTATCCACTTACTATGGACACCCAGTGGCTCTGGTAGAACTATCCAGAGCATAGCCCTGATAGATCAGCACTGCAGTCCCAATGGCCACTCAGGACCACAGCCTGTCTATCCCCCTAACCCTCTAGGAAAACTTATCTGCCTTTTAACCTAATACCCCTAAAACAAAACAAACCCGGGACCTCCTCAACCTTAGGCAACCTGCAACCACACACCATTGAAGTACTGCATTATACCATATTTCTGTCTCCTCCCTACCCCACACAACCACCTGTGGAAGGAAGGGTTAATACAGTAATAACAACAATAACACCACAGTACTTTAAATTTCTACACAATAAAGCACTGACGAGGAACTCCGATGAGCCCTCCCTCCTCTTCTTGTCTTCTCTTCTGTCTTCCCAGGAACACCTGTAAGAAAAGAAAGATAACACACACCTAATCTGCATACACAGTCTACCTAGACCCTACCATCTAAACACTAAAGAATCCCAAGAAGATTTTTTTAGAAAAGAAGGTAGAAAAACAGTATTAACATTAGAAAACAACGACATTATTTACAATACATTTGGGGGATGGAGTGCCCTAAAAGTCCCAACTAGTGACCACAATGCCGAAGCCTAGTCAATAAAGAGCCTCTCCTGGGCTGGAGCCGGTGAAGCACAGTTCTAACAAGCCAAAGTCCCCAAGGGAGAGTCTTTGTGGACAGTTCACCCATTTTGAAGTCTGCTCGTGTAGGTGTATACTGCAATGTCATAAAGATAGAAAAGTTTGGACTTACCAGCCCCTTGTAGTATGGAAATTCGGCACCGACCTGCACCTCTGACGAAGACTCTCCTGGCAGCATTTCTTCCTCGATACAGCTGGGCGAACATCTTCCGGGAACCACAGGAGGGCACATCTGGGACCTGCTGGGGTGATGTCATCTCTGGAGATGGAACCTTAGAACAGGAACAAAAGAAACAGCTGGCCCGCGTCATCCGATTACCAGGCGATGAACAGGATACAGCTGGGATGGTGTCTCTCTGGATCTGAAGTCATCTGGTGGGCCAGTCGATGGTTTCTGGAAAGGCCAGTACACTGTAGACTGATGAATGGGGGCACCTGAGTCTTGGATGTCCATATTGGCGAATCAATAAGGCACTTCACAGTCTGGTGTGGCAGTATTGACTACCACTGCTCGGCTCTCCATTTTGTAGGCACGGGCACATTTGCTGGGAGGTCCTTGCACTGAGGTCAATAGTACCGGGGTCAGGAGCTTGAATTATTACCCTGTCTGGGCACACATAACTCACACAGTGGGAGATTTCACGTCCCTCTCCATCCACTATTCTCACTCTGTCTATAAACAGTGTCCTGCCTCTCTTCCACTGGGTATACTTTTCGTGGACCAGTCTATTCTTTACATGCTTGTTGGCCCCAGAATGCACACTTTTCATTGCTTCATCTCAGATCCAGGATTTCCTGCTGTTCTCAAACTCCTCCCAGACTTTTCGAGGAAAGGTCATACCATAGATCTCATTTGCCTTCCTCACGAACCAGTCTTTCCTCTTTACTTGCTTTGGTCAATCTGAGACCGCTGGCCTGGCTTGGAGGTGGCCAGTCCTGGTTCTGCAAGCTACATCCTTAAAGAAATTAGAAATGGATCCTGACTTCTTCCTCTTGCAAAGCCAGCGGTGGCATCACCACTTTCTTCCATGCATTCCTCCGAGGCAAAATCCTGAGGCTGTGTACCTGTTCCTTTCACAAGGCCACATAGGTTCCCCTCATCTTCCTCTTCACCGAGGATCTGAGCCCAGGAGTGGCGGTAATTCTCACTCCTGAGACTATCCACTCATCACTAGGCGGAGGTTGACACCTCGCACTCAAAGGCCTCCCGCATCTCATCTTCGCCTAAGAGACTTGGGCTGAGCCCCTCCAGGGGTCTATTGATGCTTTATCCAAACTTTCTTTCTGGGATCCAGCATCCGAAACTTCAACCTGGGTTCTGTCTCTAACTCTGCACCCTCTATCTTTGTGCCACACTCTCCCGAGGGCCTTCCTCCACAGGCTCCGCCTGGTGCTGTGCTGCCAACTGCAGATTCCTGAATTTTGTCCATGTGGGAGCCAAATGGATTTGAGGTGCTTTATACAAGCCATATTTTTTAGGCATCCAGCACAGTGAGGAATCATGAAGATGTCCCTTCCAGTTCTCAAGCATATTTGACATACATGCACTGGATATCCAGGAACCGCCACATGAGCAGGCAGCTGTCCTCCATAGCACCACTTTTCAATATCCCTCAGTCTATTTACTGCTGCTGTTACTGCAACCCGGCATGATCCGGTAATGAGCTGTCCTGAGGCCATAACTGCAGAAAACAAACAAAAGTTCACTGTAACTGAAAGTCCCAACTTTATTGAACACACTTTTTAGTTGTAAAATGGCTCCTCTGCTGCTGTGTTTACTTTACTACCCTACCCTGTAATGGCGGTGGCAGCACTCCTGTGCATCAACATCCAGAATCTGGGTCAAGCCACTGCACACCGATTTACACAAACTACTGATAAATTTTGCTCAAACTGCACAACTTGCTCTGTTCTTGCTTTAAACACATTTACAGGATTTTCCACAGACTTTTTACATGCTGGAACCATTTCTTTGATTCACAGTCCCTGAAAGCTTCAGGTTTTGCCTGGATTGCCTGTATAACTAGTGATGCACTTTGGCTACAACCCACAGTCTCTCTCTGGCTTCAAACTTTAAACTGAGGCTAAATTCATTACTATGCACACAGTCAATGGCTTAACAGGCTTGCACTTGCTGGCAGGACTTTACACAGTCGTTACTTGCAAGCGACTACACTGCTGCACACACATTTATATGGCATAGGGCAGAAAATCACTGTTGAGCAGTTTTAAGTGGTTACTTACTGTTATCAGTAGCAGTTTGCTGTGGTGGGGAAAACGGCCTGCAGCCAGTTCTTGAAGGCCTCAGAACAGAAATGGGCGGGCAGTCCCTACTGATAGTCTTCTCTACCACCACTTTTGCAATTCTGATGATCGATTAGTGGGTTGAGCCGATTTTAAACAAGAAAGTCAATTTTTTAAACTGTTTACAACGATTTTAACACTCTGCGGCGGCTCCTCCACTGCCAGTATCGCCTCCACTCACACTCCTCTCGAATGCTGGGGCAGCTCTCTGTATAGCTGGCTGAGGGGGACTGATCTCAGCCTGACCAATCACACGACACCATGCAAATGAGCCTCTTCTTCCTTGAAGGACTCTTCTCCTCACGGCGATCGCCCGAAGCAGGCAAATTTAAACTGCAGAATGCAACTTTTTTTTGTAACAACTGACTCCATGGTGGGAGCCCATTTCAGCCATTTAACATAGCCATTTACACTGCAGTCTCTCAATTCATTTAGAAAGCATTTCCAACATCCAGGGCACAATTTTCCTGTTGCTACCCTAGTCTTCCACATTTTCTTTACCACAGTTCATTTTAAAAGCATTTCAAATGTACAGGGCACAATTTTCCTGTTGCTACTTTTCTTTACAACAGTTCATTTTAAAGCATTTCCAACATCCAGGGCACAATTTTTCTGTTACTACCCTGCTCTTCCATACTTTTCTTTACCACAGTTCATTTTAAAGCAGGCAAAACACTGTAAACAATTTGATGCAGGACAAGGGCACACTCTTTGACTTTACTGCTCCTTGGCAAACAGTTGGCAATTTTAAACAGCAGCACAAGATCCACAGCACACAGCAACACACTAGGGAAATTGCGTCCAGCTTTTTGGGCTACCACTGCCAGATAGCAAAACGCTAGCCCTTTGCCCAAGCACCTTCCTTCCCAGAACAAAATCCAAAGCAGTGCCTCCATTTTTGTAACTCCTCACTCATGCCTTTTGCCAAAATGACAGGTGGCATGCTGTTGAAGCTGACAGCAGTACCTGGTGGGGACTGGGTTTGGGGAGGATGAGGTTACTCGGCACAGGGGACCTAGGTTGCTACTCTGAACAGGGCACCCAAGTAAATCCTAACACAGGAAGCAATAACTGTAATGTCCAGAACCAGGAATGGGATTCTTCAGTGTGGCTTTTATTCACATCCAAGCTGTCAAACAAAGCATAGATGGACCCCACGGGCTACATTTCCTGGTAATGCAGATTAGAGATAACAGAACACTTTATCACTATTTCCAGCCCTCAGGCTCCCTAAACCCACCAGGCACACAGCCTGGACTTGCATGCAGCTTTTGGGTACACAGCCCTGACTTGTACACACTTGGGTTTCCCCACTGGCCCGGCTCCCCATGCCACTTGATCTGTGGTCCATTGGAAGAATGAACCAATTATCCTGTTGTGGCTCCCACACCACACTAGAGTCTGTGACTCCTACAGAGAATTTTCCTTACAATCCCACATCTGGGTACTTCCCCATCACTGGCCAAGTGCCTGAGGCAAAGTAGAAAACCACAGAAGAAATCTGTAGAGGTGGACCTGGTCACTAAAGATAGGGGGCCACCCACCTCCAGCTCCCACAGCCCATACCCAGCCATTTCTCTGGAAAACTGAACAATTCCTTTACTGAACTTTCAAATGTAGATTAAGGGTAGACATCTGTCACATCACCTCTACATATCATTTGCATCCCAACAAACTCTGGAACTTGAAACTACTTTTAACTTGCTTAGCCCATTTCTCTATGCTTCCCAATTCCCACATAGTCACACAAGTCCCAGGGTGAAAAACATAAGCCATTTTAGCCAGAGCAGACACTCACCCTACGTTGCAGGTGCCCCACAGGTGACTCACAAATCTTCTTTTCTCCCAAATAAATACTGGAATGAACAGGCAGCTTTTCCTCCACAAGCAGAACTAGGGATTGCCCAGGAATCTGCAGGAAACCTTCTATTCCCCTTGGGAGGGGGCACTGAATCCCAAAACAGCGGTCTCCACCACTTCAGTAATCTTTGTGTCTCTCTTTAAGGTGGAGACACACACCCTATTTACTTAAAAGTAGCCTCTGTCAGGGCTGAGGCTCCTAGAGCCTTCACTGAGCTGCTTTACCAGCAAGCTCTCAACTTCTCACACACTCACTGAAGACAAACTGAAGACTGACTTCAAACTCCCAACGTTCTAACTCCCTTTGCTGCAGATTCCAATGTGGCTCATGCAGCTGCGAAAGTTCTATTGGTGATGTCATCCCTCAGTCTCAGCTGAGATTGAGAACAGAGTGAGACAGTGTGAAACCCATTTAACTGGAGTTTCACAAGCTGCCTTCCTGCCTACTACTAGGTTTTACTATGATTCTCGTAACCCTGGGTAAAAGGGGTTGCAATAAAATAAAATACATACAGTGCAGTATCATTACATAAAGAGGCACTAAAGCGGGTCCAGTGGTGCTGAGGGCTAAGGCGCTGGATGCCTTACCTTGCACCACACCGATGATCCGGGTTCGGGAACAAGCACAGGCCATCGGAAGTCAGTGGGGGAAGGTGTGGAACTGGATGGAGCCGCTGAAAGGCAGCTCCTCTCGGGGAGGAAAGGTGGCATCCGTCGACTCTTGTCTGCCTTATGGTGGAGGCCAGGGTGCAGTACAGGCTAGACAGTGCACAGCGCTAAGGCTGATGGGTGGCCGGAAGGGGCCGTCCACTAGGGCTGTAGTATGCATGCACACCTCCACGCACATGTCTCTACTCCTGGGGCCCTGGGGTAAAATGGAGGAGAAAACTAATCCGGCAGCAGGATGGCCGACCCCCCAACAGGCATCGCTTCCGGGCTGGGCATAAGGTAAGCCCTGGTAATTCCGGGTGTCGGGGCTGGGGAGGCCAGTCGGGCTGAATGGGTCAGCCGTGGTGTAAAAAGTGTCGTGATAAAGAGAGGTGCTAAAACAATGCCTCTCAAACCTAGACAACAGACGGTATTGTATAAAGAGAGTATCAGATAAAGTAATAAACAGATACAAAGGATGAAACAAACCAGGGTAAACAGAACGATGTGCAGCTATAACTTGTATAGTGGCAGTCCAGGAAAAGGAACCGATAAGGTATAGGCCACATGGAGAACAACAAGTAACAGGATGAGCACAGGATTAACAAGTGCTAATGGTCACAACCACACTCAGCAGGTCAGGCCTTCTGCTCCCACAGTGCCAACCTCCAAGCACAGTATTGTGAACAGGAACATAACAGGGTAATCCTCCTATCTGTTTGTGGGTTTGAATCAAGCTTTGGTCTCAAGTTCTGAAGGATTCAAACTGTGAACATCTTGCTAGCGTACGTAATATACAGGCTCAGATAATTCTGCTCTTCGGGAAATGGCAGATATCTTTAGCTATGGACACCTAACCAGGTGTACAAAATTAACCTTAAAACTCTATGAAAAGACCTCAGATAAACTCTTACCTTTTCTCAGTTTGGTATTACCAGTAAACTATGCACAGTGTCAGCTTAACCATATATGCTTCACTTGCCAAAGAAAGAATTTCAAAGGCACTCCAAGTAGTCTCTTAAAATAGAGGTTTACTTTAAAATATGGAAAATGTAAATACAGAACAATATAACACAACAACATACAATCACTTAAAAGAACAAGGTTTAAAAGTGCAAATTAATTCCTACCACCAGACAATTAGACTTGTCTATCTAAAGTAGATATTTCTTCTTCAGAGTCCAAACATGAATATCTCTCTAAGTGGAAAACAGAATACTGTTTAAAACTGGCTTTGCCAACCTCTTTGCACGAGGTCACCTAGCTCCTCCTATCAGAATATAAAATTATACAAAACAGGATGTCTTATCATTCAGAAGGTAAATTAAATAGGTGACATCAGCAAAAACTCACTTCCCCATAACCCTTTGATCTAGTGTGTCTTTTTGCCTTCACAGACATCAAAGGAGCTTTTATGACTTAGCACCTAAGTGACATAACCTGGTTTCTTCCTCTAAACGTCATAAAAGTTTATGATTTTCATCCTAGCAGCTGGCAGCTCCAATTAAGCTAGATAAACAGGAGATCCATAATTTGTGTCTCTTCTAGCCTGTAATTATCTCCTTGCTTTTATTTTAACAGCTTGTAATTGAACCCTGGAAGAGGAGGTGGTCATTCCACAGGCTGTCTCAGCATGTCTCATGAGAGACACTCAATAACACATTTTTATATTACAAAAATCATAGAGTAATCAGAACCAGCTGTACAAGCATCACACTAATTAGTTCAAAGAAGGATATTAATTGTTATATGGATTTAGAAGAAGGATAGATTTTAACACAAGTGGAGGAGGAAGGCTGGAGGGGGAGCAAGGGTGGGGGGCAAGCCAAGAATGAATCACCTTCAGATACTGGGAACCAATCATCTTTGGATACTGGGAACCCCACAGGGGACAGGACCTGGCAAAATGGAAAAGGGAGGGAAGGGCAGAAATGAGAGTGAAGGGCAAGCCATGAATAAAACCCCCACAGGATGCAGAGAACCCTGCAAGGGAGAGGCCCAGCAGAGAAGGAGAAGTGAGGAGGAGCAATCCAAGGGAAGGGGGAGAGGAGGGGCAGGCCAGGAACTATACACCCTTGGATGCTGAGAGCCCTGCAGGGGACAGGACCTGGCAGAAAAGGAGAAGAGAGAGGGGGGAAGGTTAGGAGGGGGATGGAGCAAGCTAAGAACTGTTCCCCTTCAGGATGCTGAGAACCCTGCAAGGGGTAGGACCCTGGCAGAAAAAGGAGAAAGAGAGAAGGGAGGGGAAGGGGAGTAGAGGGGCAGGGTGTGGGGGGGCAGGGAGTTAGGGAAGGGGTGCAGGGATCTCCAGCTAGTGTTAACCTTGAGATGGAGCATGTGGGCATGGGGAAGAGGGTGACAAGGGGAGCAGTGGGTGGCGGAGGCAATAGGAAGTTGTTTGGGAGAGAAGGGTATTAGGTGCAGTTACATACATGAACAGTGTGCTTACGGAGGAGGAGGAGAAAAGTGAGGGCAGGATTGTGCAGAACAAATTTCTAGTGGGATGGAGTTCCAGATATCAGGAAATTTATATGAGAATGCAGAGCCTGATGAGGTACCACTCCGCACAACCTCTAATACTTGTATTAGAGGTTGTGAGGCCACAACCTCTAATACTCTGGGCTGGGGAGATAGAGTTAACTATTTTGAAAA